>OX235271.1:77407632-78030660 GCA_944472155.2 Trichobilharzia szidati | reverse complement strand
TACCGAAGGTACCATTTTCACTCTTGAACTGGTTATAGTTAGTTACCTGTAGGTGTAACTTTATACCGAAATTACAAAACAGCTCTTGGATATCCATTTCAGATCACTCCACACTATTAATAACACAAATTCGCATACATGATAGCGAATCCATTAGCTGTGAAACATTGTGATATAATATAGAATCTCAGAAGAAAAAATGATGTTCCCTAATGTGGTACAGTGGTTAGGACTCTCGCTGACCATGCACATGGTCCGGGGTTCGATCCCCTGCCGACGCACACCCGATATCTATGGTCGGCCTGTAAAATTTGGGCTACCGATATCCATGCTGAAAATTCCATACTTGTAATGAAAATACAGTGTGGCATCAAGCTGTAATCACAATTAAAAAAATTTTTTTAAATACTTCCATCATGTTGACGAGTGGTCAAAAATGCTATAGCAAGTTGAAGTAGGAATCCCGGTGGGTTGGTTGCTAAAACCTAATGTTATATTTTGTATGCACTATAGTGAATTACAATGTATGACCAAGTAGTTTACTAATCAGACCTCACACTTTTCAACAGACTTCCAACTTCAACTTTTAGCCCTGAATGGCTACACTGAAGAAGACAAATGAAGACGAATTCGCATACACCATTCTGTTTATGATAGTCATGAACCAGACTTTATTCACCAGATCATTTAAAGTCAATAATCTCACAGAAGTGGTCTTAAACATGGTTTTGTAATGGAACTTCAAAGTGTAGACTAGTCCGTAGTACCCGGAAATTCTATTAGAAGAAGTTCACTTTAAATGTCTTTGTGGATATCTGTTTATCTAATTATTTAAGTCTAAACTAATTTTGTCCACAATAACAAAGAAGAAATAAATGAATTTTACGTCTTGACCTAGTGGTAACACGATGTTAACCTTGAGGCATTATCGTATTGTCCATACTAAGAATAGATATGTCAGCAGAGACTGGACTAACAAAATCGATCAACGGGAGAATCGGTATAACTTAAACGCTTTTGAGTTCGAAACTATGGGGGCTGGGTTCAAGTCTGAGTGGGAATACCATCACTTATTAGGGATGTAGATGCATACGGATGACGAGTCCTAGATAGTACGAAATACACGTCCTGGATTCCACTGCTAACTGTCACCAACTAAGTATAAGAAACTGATATATTAGTTTTGACTGCATGGTATATTTAAGCATATTCTACATTAGTCTCCTGTATTCTTTACCAATAAAAAGTTTATTCATGTTTGGTAAAATTATTTGTTAACAATGCATCAGGCAGTTTTAACATCAAGAAGTCAGCATGTTTGCTGTGTGGCCCTTCTCAAAAACACCAATATTAAATAAGTAAAAGTTCTTTTTTCTTTGTATTGATTAGAAAACTCAAAATGGTATCAGTTTTCCAAAAGGAAACTTTCGTCAAATTTACCAAATGATGGATGATATCTGACAAGTTCGAAGAATTTGTTTGCTTACTGAGTTACAAAAAATACCTGATAGTCATTGCTACGCAATTCTCAGAGATATAGATCTATGTTACACAGCTTCAAGACAGAAGTCCAGCTATAAATCCGGTTTAGCATGACCAACTTTTCGAAGGATTGGTGAATCATACAAATTAGACATCAGATGGTCTTTCTAGACCTAATCTCTGGTCGATAACGAAAAATTGAATCCTATCTTTCAAGTCTCCAGAAGATTACCTAGTCACTTAGTAAATGTGTCTTCATTTTCATTGAGTGAGACAAATACTAACTTAAGTAGTATGCATTGTTAAGTAGAAAGTGTCCTTTTATTTATGCATACATATATCCATACATAAAGCGTATTTCAATAAAAACACGTGTCGCACCCTATTGATTACATGCAGCTCAACAAATAGTGCATATATTCATAAACACATTGTTGCCACTGTCTCTAACGTGGAAACAAGTATTAATTATCAGACAGACGAAAAACTGATTGTGTCATATTTCTGGAATACTCTATCTACCAGAAACTATGGCCAATATATTCTGATTCATCCTACTAGAATGAAGGCATGAGTCAATTTTCTGTAAACATTAGCTTGCTTTTCGTTTGCACATGTGTTTGAAGGCTAGTCATCTTGTAGTAATTATTTTTCGACATAGTTTTACCCAAAGGTAAGCCTTAAAATCCACTCCGCATACAGAATGTTCAAATAATTTCTTGGAATGATATTCTGTCATGTTGGTTAATAGTCTGACTTTAAGTTGTAAAGACTAAAAATCAAGTACTTCGGTCTGAAAGCGGTAAAGCAAACCAACGCTAACAGATTTTCTGCGAGCGACTCACAGTCCAAAATTATATTCCAATAATATCAGAAAGACAACTTGATGTGACTGGATCTGTGGTAATATTCAATAATAGTAGCTTATTTTCGGAGTTTGACCACGGATTGATATCAGTTAGAGAACCACTGAAAACCAGGGAGTACTGGATAGCTGTTTCATCCCAGTTTAGGAATCATCGACAGTAAGCACCCACTGAGGTTCGAACCCAGGGCCTCTCGGTTTCAAGGCATGCTCGTAAACCATCCAGCCACTGGGACCCGATTCAATGACCAGCCCATGAATTCTAACTTCTACCAATTCGTGATTTTAGCGCGACCACCAACCAATGTCATCGGCGGGAAATTTATCCTCACTCCTGACTGGATGCTCCTCACTGGTCACGACTTGTCACTAGAACTCCAGGAAACTCCGTCCTGTAGCAAGTCACTAGCGAGCATCAGATTAGTTTTCAAGAGTTGATTTGTAAGGATTTGATTTGTTTTTCGAGCTAGACCATGGTGCGTACTGATGATGAGTCCCAAACTAGGATGAAACAGTTATGCAGTATTCCCTGGTTTTCAATTGTACTTTAACTGATATCAATCGGTGTTATCAACTCTTGAAAATAGTGGCTTATGTCAAAAATAAAATCTACCTGAACAATGCCGTTTGGCAGCTATACACTCCAAAACGATCTCAGGTACAAAACACGAACTGTACCACAAAACTAGTTGCTAGAACACAATTATGAATTACCAGAGAATCAATAAGAATATTCCCAGCAAGGTGGAATCAAAACTGTGTCTGTAAGAATTAAGCAGAATAAACACATTTCACGCAGACAGTCCAAGGTCATGCAGTCACTTCACAGTGTCGCCATGACTTTACTTAAAGAAAATCGCAGTCGTAAAACAACAAGTTAGTATCAATCACATCACATAACAAGAAAGAAAAGCATGAAAAATAGTGATCAACCAAAAACAAAGACGAATAATAATAAGGATTAAGTCAAAAAGAGATATGCAAACTTTAGAACAGTGACATACATGTTAGGAAAAATTGGCGGAAATTACGAAATTAGTTGAAATGTTCAAATAAGTATCAATATTATAAATAGATTAACCATAGAGGGATTTTCAGGTTAGTTATTGTGCTACACTTATATAACAAAACTTCGAACTTGTCTAGAAGACTACCTACAGGCTCTGAATTAGTCAGTGTCAGGCAGCTTGGTGGTAAAACGACGAACAGTTACATATCTCATTTGCAATAGTAGTTGGAAGGGAAATCTCACTTAGCAGAATGTGATTGATACTATGTTAGAAACTTGGTTCCCCATAATATTTGATGAGGCGGTAAACTGACACTGCTGAGATTCGAATTTTGGTTTGTTTTTAACTGTTATTTTGAATCACACGCATAATGAATGATCAGTTTATCAATCAATGTCATCTTAAATAGTAGGAAAAAATATTTATGACTGCAAAACCTCTAGTTTTGTAAAGAATCAGGACTCGAGAAATTTAAATCGAAATGCCAAGATTCATAGATAATAAGAATCACCTCATAAACTGACCAGATAAACGTCGAATTTATCTGCGATTAGACTGTTCTGTTGTGACTTTTACCATGTTTTATCACAAGTAATAAGAGTTATGTAAACGTATTAGTGAAAAATATCAAAGTAAACTGTTGTTACTAACAGATTTGTTATTGAATTTTGGTTTCCACTTTGGCGGCATTTTTAACTGTTGCACTTTTAACAAATACACTTCCACTTACACAACTTGGTGTTACCGCTGTTCATGCCTAAATAGTTTAAGACGCCACTTCACAGTCTTGTTACTGGCGTTATTTTCATGATGCATTTATGACTGCCATTTATGATATCAGGTAGACCACATATCGTGATCTAAGTAATCTGGTGTCCAAAGTAAACTGTGTAAATTGCAAACAACGAATTAATTTGCAACCTGTCAATTTGATTTGCTGTGTTACCAGTTCTCTCAAGTAGCTAACCAGAAATCGGTTGGTTTGAACTGATTCGGCTGTCTGATTTGAGTCAAACCGAGTAAACCGCTGATGAGGTCAACGGTAAATGAGCGAAACAGCTACCCGGTGTTTAGATCACCTAGAACTGACTGCCAGGCACATCTGGCTGATATGAGTGGTATACAACTACTCATCTCTATCAATCAGTAGTATATAGCTTTTAAATTATTTTTTATCAGTAAGATGTGTAATTTCTATCTATCTTGTTTCTCTCTCTCTTAAATTCTCTTCCCATTAGATGATTATTTAATGGATGATGTTTATTGTAAAGGGAGTGAGTCCCACTTGAATGCATGTGTTTATTGGACGGAACATGATTGTTTGAAGCGTGAAGAGGCTGGTGTTATCTGTCTTAACCCTGAACCGATAAAATGGCAATACAATGTTAGAAATCCACTAATTGAAAAGTTATCACCTACTGAAGTGAAAAGAATGCGAAAGGTAAATAGTAAGCAGTCTACATTTTCACCTCTTCTTTACACTTGATAAAAATTTTGAATTTCATATCCGCCACAAACTAATAGGGCAATTTCCAAGATATTTACTGCTGTTCAAGTTTTTTAAACAAAAATTCAAATTAGGAGAACACCTAAAGCTTACAACTGCCTTATTAAAAGTTGCAGTTATATACTAGGAAAGAAATATCTTGAAACTTATTGGAATTTTTCTATTTGCAAACACAGTCCGATCCTTCAGCTGGTCAGCTGCAATCTGAATATGTTAGATGTCGGGTGATGCAAGCTAAAGTCACAGGAATTATATAGTCCTCTTAAAACTGCACACGCATCTTTCCAATGAGTACGTGGAAGAACTTAACTTAGATTCAAGCAAGGCTTTCTACTAACGAATTCCTCTTAGCTTGCAGTGTAGTAAATTTAAGTATAACTAAGCGATTTTATATTTCCAATTCGCCTCAAACAACCAGCGCTCTGTGTTCAAAAGAAACAAGTCCAGCCCCTACTACTGCCCTGGCCCTCAGTAGAGACTATAAACTCATGAATTTGTACCATTACCTTTCCTAATTCTTCTGACATTCAGTTTATTTGATGTTGATGCTGTTCAGCTTTAATCTATCAATATTATTGATTTGATGTTATTTAAACACTAATGTCGTTCATAAGACTAATTCATTCATTCATTCATTATAATGTATATATAATTGTAGAATCTGATGATGAATTTATCGAAAAGAGTACTCTTTGTTCCGTGTCTATTCTTTTGAAAATTTTAATGGGCATTTTTAATCAATTAGAATATGAAACTCTCTGACGTTAAATTCATAATCTCAACCATCAAATTATTGTTCAGCTTAAATGACTCGATCGGGTATCGGAATGAATAATTGTTCAGAATGCATCTTTTCAAAATATAATTATTATTCCCTTGGGTTCCAAGTGGAACATAGGGCTTCTACAGTACACCTCTATTTCATCCTGTTTTCTGCAGTCCTTTTTACCTGGCTCAACGGTTGTCTATAGCTTTTATTTCTTCCTCACACGATCTCTTTCATATCACCCCCGGACAAACCATCATCCCATCGTTTCCCGCTCAGGTTCTACTCGAGGGATTTTCGTATGGCCTATCCTTTGTGGCCACCTAACCGTCAGTATTGAGGCACAGAAGGCATCTGATGATGAAAGTATGAAGCAGACTGTTGGAAATGCTTTTCGTGGCTCACATGCCAATTCTCTGAACTTTATCAAACTACTCAACTGAAATTAGTGTTGAAAATCTCAGTCTCGTTCCCAATGCTGAGTGCAGCAGATTTCTGTACTGATTTTAAAGTAATAAATGTCAGTCTTGCTTTTCCAGTCCTGCATTTTTAAGTTAATATTAAAAATTCTAAAAATAAGAAATTCAGTTAACAATAAATCCAGTAATAATGAACTCCAAAGGGATAAGCGAACAATTAGTTATACAAGAGTTAAAGTTAGTGAATAATCATGCAATCTCAAGGTCAATGTTTGACATTCAAAAGAACATTAGGTAAAATGTCTGTAATCAGTTCAATAAGAAGTTAAGTATATTCTATTGCATAAATTAACTAAATGACTACTGGTTCTTTTTTTAACTGCATATCTATTTCAAGGGATATCTCGTAACTAGTGTAATGTTGAATGCTAATGTATGCATGAACTTTGTGATAACAGACTTTTGAAACCACCTTTGGTATTTACTCAGCTCTTCAGAAATGAAATAAACAGTAAAACAAAAAAGGTGTTTTTTTTCAATTTCAGCTGTATAGAATAAAACTCGATTGTATTAGTATGTATTTACAATGAATGACCTTCATTACTTCTGAGTTACTTAAGAAGAAAAGACTTCACATTCCACGGATAATCATGTGACTGTTATGGAGAACTCAGAGTATGTTCAATGACCAAGGAGGTTTTCTTGTACTTCTAGTAGCTGAATTTGATCTGAACATTATTTAACGCCATAATAATAGTAATTTATACACACTTAATATTGGAAAGATTCAAATGATTGGCTTCTGAACGATTTATGCAGCAAGTATTACTGAGTACCAGCATTTGCATTATATCACAAAACGGCTAAACTCTACAATAAACTATAATCTTTCTAATAGATAGTAAAGGGTCGCTTCATGCCTCTACACTGTATCTCCTTTGGAAATACATACACAATGCTTAAAAGCTTTCTATTAGGAAAAAACAACTACTTAGTTATGAGTCTTTAGCTAGAACATCTGTAGTATGGCACTTATTCCTTAGACTTCTTCAAATTTACATCGATATCAAGCAGTCACATGCAAATGAGAAAGCGTATTAAGATCGATCAAGTGAATTTTTCATCTTTCAAACTGACCTAGTGCTAAACGCTAATATCCCAGTTTTAAAGTATTTCGGGATGTAGGGATTTGTCTTATCCGAAGATTGATTTCTTCACTAATTGAAATCAGCTAGAGAATCACTGAGAACCAGGGAGCACCATGTAGCTATTTCGTCTGAGTATAAAATACTTCAACAGTGTGTACCCAAAGTCAGGTTATAGAGAAAACTCATCAGCCATTTAGCCACCGGGTTGGAGTTCAGTGACTCGTGATTTTTAATTTCTGTCAATTCGCCACTTCCATCCAATGTCAGTAAAGAACCAGCAGGCTGAAGATACAACCTAAAAGTTATGGGTTCGATTGTTGGTGTACTACCGAAGAATCCCAAATGCAGATGAAACAAGTGCCTGTTCCCTGATTTGTAATGGCTCTCTAGATGATGTCTGTTCGTGATAAAGTCTACTTTGAAACCACCAGTTTAAATGTTATCATTTATATCCACTTTTTTCCAAGTTATTTAAAATAATTAGGAATTAAAATAAGATGGATAACTTATATAAACAATAAACATATTTTCAGAATATTAAACTGAATACTTAAAAAGTGCATTTGTCGACTAACAGAAAACCAACACATGCAAAGATTCCTATGAAATAATAATTTTAATAATGACTTACAGATAACGGAGTATAAAATTTCAAAAAATAAACTGACAGAAATTAGTCGTATTCAAACAAGATGAAGTAAATGGGGTAAATTTGGCTAATGTAAACACTTTCTTTCAAATATTTCGCTTATTTCAATGTACAAATATATTACGTACATATATACCTAATGAAATTCATTGCTAACTCAAGAGTAATTGTTTATAATCTTGCATCAGAGCATACTTTCCTTCCACCAGAAATACATGCAGACATGGGTGAATAAGACGCAAAGATCTTACTTTTTTTAAGCATTAGTTCTACCCTTCAGTTCTTGTTTTACTTCATTGTGTAAACCATTTTGTGATACTACTTATGTATGTATATAGGGATCAGAAATGCTCCCCTTTATTCGGAAAAGCTTTTGCTTAAGAGAGAGAGAGAATTCAATATATAAACAATCTTGCAGGCACCAGTCTTTGTGGCGTGTGTGTGTGTGAGTGTATAATAGAAGTGTTGATGACTTATCTGAAAAGGAAGCCAACTTATTTCAGCTTAAGCGTCAATCAACTTAGATAGTATAAGATAAATTATAAAATCAAATATAAGATTGTTACTTTTACTTTTTAAAACTTTTAAAAGTGTACAGAAGATCCCAATGTAAAAATTTCTCACTTACTGTTGTTTACAGATATCCCATATTAGTTTGTTTATTAGATGTATCACACAGTCAGAGAAACAGTATTATTTACTGGATGACAAGGTTTCGAACACAATTAATTGCTCATAATCATATCAATTGTAATCACACGACTTCGAAACTTGAGTTTTATAGTTTTCTTTGTTCTCTCCTATTTGTCGTAGGGGTAGTAGAATTTTCCAGATATCTGGGACAGGTGTTGAATCATTCCTATTACATGTGTTTGCAGTTGATTCGATAAACAAAGCTTCTGTTATCAATCTCTCTCTCCACCCTGTGACATTAGATTTTAAAACTGTCATCCATATGGTTGTGTGTAACTGCATGTAGTGCTATAGCTGAACTATTCTCTAGATTTCTTATCTTATTTGTAGGCTCCACAGGATCCTTTAACCGACAAAGCTTGTTTCTAATTGAGTTTGTGGGTTTGAATACCAGCCATTTTTATTCCTGCCTTGTTAAGAATTCTGCGTAAGGTTTCCGAGGTTCCTTCCTTGTATGGAATTACTACTGATGATTTAGATTCCTTATGGTATTAAAACTTATTGTATAAAACTCAAGTTTAGAAGTCGTGTGATTACAATTGATATGATTATGAACAATAAATTTTGTTCGGAACGTCATCCAGTAAATAATACTGTTTCACTGTGTGATACACATAATAAACAAACTAATATGGAATTACTTACTACCACAGTGCCCAAGTTTTACACATATATTAAGTTTACAGATATCACTCAAAACTAGAAAATGCTGAACTATATATTTGAATTCATTTTAAGACTTGTAAATAGTACAAATCAGTCGATTTTATTTGGAGTGACACCCAAAAAGGCATTTCAGCCATACAATGTAAATTTCATTCAACTAAACGATTAAAAGATAACTGTAACACATAAATAACTAACGAAGTTACAAAAGTGTCCCTCTGACGTCACAAATATCAAAAGGTTAATGAATACAGTAAAAGCGAATGAGACTGACGTAAAGCTTTGAACTCAGTTTTCATCTTTTTGACGCTCATTAGGGATTGTAGTAGGCATACATTGGTCTGACAAGAAAACTCTGGAAGATGTGGACTTCATGGGTGATTTATAAATAATGCCACACAGAAGCTATCAGAAGAGGTATGAAGTGAAAACAGGACTTAAAGTGAACATAGAGAAACCAAAGGTGATGAAGCACTAATCAACATCAGCGGGAGAAATCTAAGAGAAATTCATCTGCTTCAGTTGTCTAGGGAGCATCGTTTCATCTACAGGCGTCACAGATGAGGATGTCAGAGGGAGGATCAGAAAAGCAAGACAGACCTTCTTAATCTTAAATAAGTGTGGAAATCTGCTGCTCTCAGCATGAGGTGCAAGATTAGTATTTTTAACACTAATATCAAGTCAGATCTGTTATATTGTTCACAGACTTGACGCGTCGCCAAAAGTATTTCTTACAGGCTACCAAGGATTTTCATCAACACCTGCCTTTGCTGCATACTGGATACCAGACAACTGGCAGGAAAAGATAAGCAACATGGGCAATGAATCAACCAAGAACCTATCGCCCAAGAAATATACCAAGAGAAATGGAAGTGGATCGGTCACACAGTAAACAGACTATTGGCTGACATCACATGCCACTCCGTCGAATGGAATCCGAGTGGGAAACGATGAATTTGGCGTTGGTGAGGCAGTGACAGAGAGGAGATTGGGTGAAGAGGAGGTGAGGGCTTATGGAAATTGTAGAGCCAACCAAAGAGGACTGTAGAGTAAAAGATGAAATGTAGATTTTCTGCTGAAGCTCTTTGTTCCACTTGGAACCCAAGGGAATAATAAGAATACACTAAGTAAATATAGTTAAAAATGCTAAATTTTTAGCTAGTGATATTTTAAAAATTCAAAACTTTACTACCAAATGTCAGTGGTGAAACACCTTCTTTAATGACTATATATGGTAAACCCAGAAAACAGAATCTGTTCGACTCTAAAGAATTGGTAGTACAACTACACATATAGATATCCACTAACTAACTACTTAGTCGAATTCCCCTTACGTCATTTTACAAATATATCGGCCTATGGAAATCTTCATTTCTATTCTTTGTAGTACATAGTTAATAAAATTGTGTACCACCAGGCTAACTTTTAATAACCTGATGAACTGTGTGAGATCACTTTGTATTGAAATCAGGATGTTTGGATTTATAAGTGTTTGCCAACTTTTCACGTCGTCCGGGGTTAGATTCCCGGCGGAAGCACTTTTTTTTTTTATTTCCTTCACGTTCCCCAGTGGAACATAGGGCCTCAAGCTAGTGGTTGAGTTCTCCTCCTTATCCTCCCCTAATTTACTGGAAGATAGCAAGCCCGGAAAAGAGGGACAACTGAGCGTGAAGAAAAGACACCACTACTACTGAAAATCCAAGGCTTCATGCCTGAAGCCTTATGTTCCACTAGGAATTCGAGGAGTAAAAAAACTGATGATTTCAATGGAATAACTGACACCTAGTCTCGCTTAGCAGGAACTAGAAATGTTTTCCTCTTAAAACAGGAAATAAACACATTAAATATCTTTTAGTATGAAATTCATCTAATTTTTTTTTGAATTAAATGAATTTTTAATTGTGATTTATTTCCTATCATTAATATAATTTGTCAGAAAGATTTATTTAGTCTGGAAAATGTGTATCAAGGGGATTTATAAATTCATGATAAACAAAATCACCACATAAATCTAATGCCTAGATGACACACTTTACAGATGCTGTTCAATACATGTCATAAGTAAAATCCAATTTTGAAATATTCACTGAATCCTATAACCTGAACCATGAATATATCACCTCAAACATCGTAGATATATACCCTAGAACATTCCATCCATACAGTCAAATCCTATCCATCGTATTATTACCTTTACTTTATTCCTTTGCGCTCCAAATGGAACATAGATCTTCAAGCATAAGGTTTGAGGTGTTAGTGGCAATGGTGATATTCTGTTTTTATGGGATGACATTTCTAGCCTCACGCTTGACGTTCTTTCTATGCCAAGCTTACTTTAGACCACATGAATAGTTGGCATCCACTTACGCACTACCTATCAGTGTCCTGGGTGTTCACTGACTTTAAGGAGAAAAAAGTTGTGTCTATTCTTGGTGGACTGATTACCTGACACCACTTACCAACTTAAGTGCAAACACCAACACTAAGACAAATACACCTATTGCAATAGTCTCAAGCACAGATGAGAAGAAAACTGAATTATATCTGTTAGATTCAAGAGTAAATGTTCATTGAGAAGCTCAGCTGAAAACCATTTTGCTAAGTACTAGCACTGACTCACTAAACTGAGGGGATTTAAACACTGAACGTATGTTTCACTCGTTTCGAGACGAATTTTCCGGAAATGCAATCAGATTGATTCTGCTCAGGAAGACAAGTACTTCATTCCACTTGAATTCAGATCACATTTTGTGATGTAAGTCTTCTCAGTTTCAAAAAGAAGCACACTGTCATTTAGATATCTATATTTTGAAAATGACAGATGTTATTTAATAAATAAAAGTATTTAATCATGTTTTTTGTGTATCTTGAATCAGCTGTTACACTCGTCATGAGCTATATGAAAATTACAGTGACACTGAAAAACTTTTCCTTCGGCAAAACTTCTACAACTTTGAGAAACTGTTAAATAATTATTCCCAGTTTATGAGAACTCTGACCAAGATTTGACCGAATAGTTCCACAATAACTGAACGTCGAGTGTAAAGCAGACACATGTAAAGATTATATTTCTATAGATCTCTGTGAAACTGAGACAATTAATAATTCCAATGTTTCGTTCGACAAAGTGGTCCAAACTGCTTCTTCACTGAAATATTCAAAATTAAAATATTAAAGGCCTGAAGTCTTTTATATGTGACTCATCTACGTTGATAATAACTGTAGAAGATTAAGAGGACTTTCATTTCATTGATTCAATAACACCATCACAAATGTAGATAGACTGACAAAGTTCACAAAGAAACTTTGTTGTTATGAGATCGGTATAACGAATCAAAGAACGATCTACTGAAAATCACACACCGTATAAGCGTGTTATTACTGTTGTAAAATAGACAACATTTCGTAGTCTGATTTAAAATACAAGAAATATGTTGTAGCCCTCCCTCTCTCTTGTAAATAAAGTGTTGACCGTTTTGTTAGTTTCAATAGTGAACTACAGGACTTTCTCTCGACGTCCATACTCACCATGTGAAAGGATGAACAAGAAGCAAAATACCAGAATAATTTATGTTTACCCGGCTGACGCACTCCTTTACCTCGCTAAGCCAGTTATAAGACTGATAAAGAGGAAAGGTTGGGCATGAGTCTAGCAACCCCATCCCGTAAAAATAAACACCACTACTACTGAAACTTCAAGCCTCTAGCTTGAAGCCCTATATTCCACTGGGGACGTGAAGGAATAGATAAAAAAAAGAAAAAATCCGAATTACTGTTCAAATGAACTGATTAGTTTCGAAAGCTTTCTTGCTTAATAGAGACAATTTCAATGAAAAAGATAATTATGATGGAAAAAGTGTCCCAAAAAGAAAAAAGGAACCAGAAAGTGAAATAACTAATTTATTATAACAGACTTCACTTCAAAAAAACACTTTAAATTTGATGCAGGTTACATAAACTACTGAAAAGTAATATAAGTAATCATGAAAGTAATTAGAAATAACTACTCATGAATATCATATTTCATCCATAACTAAAAGCTCTGTTTGTTCCGCTTGAAGGGCTATAAGGTGAATTAATATGTACTTATTATGATTCTATTCTCTCTTTTATTTAATTATATTATAAAGAACTCATCAACAAGTATTCACAACTGAATTCCATATTAATCTGTTTGTTGGATATATTTCGCAGTATCATTTACTGGATGACGTTTCGAATACAAGCTGTTTTTCATATTCATATAAGTTGTAACCAGACAACTTCGAAAATCAATTTTTATAGTTCTCGTCCTTATTTGCCGTTTTTCATAAGGATAGTAGGTATCCTGGACAGTTTCTGAACCCTTTCTTTTTTCATGTATTCTTGGTCGATTCCATACATAAAGCTAAAGCAGTCAGCTTGTTTCTCCACCCTGTTGCATTAATCTATAAGACTATCACCTTTTCGCATCCTATTGCGTGGTTTCGTGTAAATGCTTTTAGTGGTATTATGTTATAATTATTTTTACTCTCTTAAATTCCAAGTGGAACATAGAACTTCACCAGCACGTTTCCACTTCACCCTGTTCTCTGTAGTCTTCTTCAACTGACCCAAAGGTCGCCCATAAGCTTTCATCTCCTCCGCGTCACACTCGAACTCACACACAACTTATCGTTTCTCATTCGGGTTCCACTTTAGCAGTGGCCTGGCACGCGATGTTACCCAATGGTCTCTTCAGCGTGTATCCAATCCATCTCCATTTTCTTAGGCAGTAGGTTCTTGGTTGGTTGTTTCCAAGAGTTTCTTGTTGCTAATCATTTTGGGCCTTTTGATCTTCAGTATGCAGCCAGTGAAGGCAGCTGTTGATAAAAGTCTGCAGCAGGCTGTTGGAAATGCTTTTCTTGACGCCAATGCCAAGTGTCTGAACCATATAGAAGAAGTGACTCACACACTGGTGTTGAAAATCTGAATATTCTTCTTTATGCTGAGTGCAGCAGATTTCCGAACTGATTTCAGAGTGATGAATGTCTGTCTTGCTTTACCGATTCTGATTTTGACATCCTGATCTGTGCTGTTTGTCATTAGCTGAAATGATTCTTCCTAGAAAAGGGAAGGAAGTGACCTCTTTCAAATTTATTCCGTTGGTAGTGATAGTTTGGTGCTATAGGTGAGCTTTTCCCTTGGATTCTTATCTCAATAAAGACTAATAGTATATTATTCACTAAATGTCTGTGTTCTGCTAATCAAACTGACCCCTTCCTACTACTTTGACCTATGTAATTGACCTCAGAATCATTGCATGGTATTTTCTTTACTTTATTCCTCTGCGTCCTGAGTGAAACATAGGGCTTCAAGATTGAGCCTTGAAATTTCTTTCGCAGTAGTATTCTTTTTACAGGTTGGGTTTGCCAGCCTCACATATGACCTTCTCTTTTTTCAAAGCATGTCTGACGAGGTTTAGGAGTACGTTGGCTAGAAATTGAATCCTGACCTCTTGTGCGGTTGACTAGCATTTTGTCACTGAACCTCCAGTGTCCACTCTGAATTTTAATTTACTTGTCATTTATAGAATTTTTGTGGGGATTCAGAAGACAGGAAGTCTTGCTTCAACTAGGCCTGCTTTTGATATTGCATCATCATCATTCATAAATGATGATATTAAACTCACATTTCATGGAAGACTGTGACTTGAATCACTCTTTTCAGAAAACTGAATACTTCAATAATTAGCCATTTAGATCACATCGGAACCTATCTAGGGTGCTTAGGTTAGGATTTTTATTTCCTGAAGGTAGGGAATTCAGTATATTTATAAGAATGCTTTTGAGCAGACAAGTAAAAAGCTCATTGGCCCCTTATAGTCTCCCTACAACACAAAACTCTTATTACTATTTGTATTTATGTCTACCGAAGTACCTAGCCAATATTTTAGCCATTTAAACTGACTCAGCTATTTAAGACAAAACAGTAAGCATATGTTACCGATAAGACTCCTCTAAGACAGATGAAAAACAGCTTACCAGTACTTAGAGAGCTTCAATACGGCTAGCAGTCACTACTGGTTGATATGAGTGGTTTCCAACTGATCATGTCAGCTAGCATTATACTAGTAATATTGACGCTATTTGTAGTGTCAAAATGACCACACACTGGGTCTACATATTTCTGATTACTAAAAAAACTGTGATGAGATTTCATTTTGAACTCTGTACTTTGCAAAAATTGATTTAATGCATCATTGATTTCTCTGCAATCTACCAGTTGGCTCTTTTGAAAATCAAAAACCAGTTGCTGAGTAAGAGGTATTCGATATGTTTATAAAATTATTATTACATTAGTGGCAAAGAGATCAAAACAGCCAGTGTGACAGAAAATAATTTTATACTTTTATCTTCTTCTTCTTTATCCTCCTGTTCATTTTTTAAAATACCTGAGCAAATATTTTGGAGTGAGGTAGAAAAACTGAACACTAATGGTCTTCATAAGATCAAAGTTCGTGTCCCGCATGGTGGTAATCGTCAGGTGCTTATTAGTTCGATATGTATTGATAATTTTCGTGGGGCAGAAGCAAATGTTGCCTGTCGAAGTGCTAATTATCCATTCGCTGCATCATTTTCATCGGTAAGTGAATAGATTAAATAATAAACTTAATTTTTAATACCTATACATATGTATTCACTTTTTTAAATCTCATTAGGAGAATAATAACAGGGACTTCTAGATTCTTTCCTTAATTTAGTATATGAAAATGAATATTAGCTATTTTATGTTGCAACCACATACGGTACGAATGAGATTAGCAGTCTACCAATTATGGAAAATTCGAGATCATTTAACTTGAAATAAATTGGTGGGTGGTGATTAGCAGTGGAATCCACGATGCGCACTTCGTCCTATTTGGGACTCGTCATCTGAACGTACCTGCAATCCCCAGTAAGTGATAGTGTTCCCACTGAGGCTCGGACCCAGTATTCATACTTCAGATGCCACTAGCGTTACCCACTAGACCAAATGAATCACGACAGCCACCTCTTGTGCAAAGGGTATTAGTAATTATTTAATTCAATTTGGCTTTCCCGTTGACTGATTGGACCAAAGTATCCATCTATAATGGCAATATTAACGCTTTAAATTAACCGGCATAACCGTGGCAAGATAATCTATGTCGATTTTTTCTAAGAAATACTGAATGATAATTAACAATTCAACTTTCGATCAAACAAACCAAACGTTTGAATTACGCGGAAAATCCAAAACACAGGATCAATGTAAAGTATGGGTCTATATTATGCTCAAAAATAATGAATAAAATTTTAAAACCTTAAATCTTTAGGTGTCTAGGCTAAATGTTATTAAAAACACTGTCACGATACGTCTATAGGGTGAAAGCAGAGCTGTATCGAAGACGATTCACGGTTAGAAATCAACAACACGAGAATAATGTACAGAGCAAGAAAAAAATGGGTTCGAATAAACGGAATTCAGGTAAGAATAGAACATAGAAGAAGCATATACAGCAGATATAGCTAAACCATAAGAAAAGAGGTACTATACACGAAATAGAATGTTTACATAATAAGTGAGAAGTGATATACTACTATATATAGTATTAGGTAGTATAAAGTTAAACAAAAAGAAAACAGTCTCAACAGGTCAATTACGAAAACGAATCAACAAGCTATGTGAAAGTAACACATTTGGTGTGTCTTCAATAGAAGTATATAGACTAGATTTAGCATAGAAAAAGGAGACTTAGCGATAATGTAAAGTATCTGTTATTCATTTGTTCTTACTTCGACAATCTGGACTTACTCCATGACTTCTTCCATTATTAATTTCTGAGATTTAATCAATCGGGAAATTAGAGAATAAAAACAAGGAGCTTGGCAAAAGGTATCTTCCCGGAGATTCTGTCCTCAGTAGCTGTAAAGTTGCACAATTACAAGTGTTATTTAGTAGGACATGGTGATGAAAGTGAAATCAAATGGAAGTAATGGTAACCAGCAGTAGAATTCAGGATACGCATTTCATCTTATTTGAGACTCGTCAGGTGGATGTACCTATATTCCTAGTGAGTGATAATGATGTTTCGAGTGAAACTTAAACTAGGAGCCAACATGTCAATAAAGACCGAATGTTTCAGTCCAACATAATCAATCGACAGGAAATGAGAATCAACCTAAATTTCTTTGAACATGAAATGAAATTTGAAAATGCCATCAGAGGTTATGATTATTTACGAAGGACTATAGAAACCAAAATTATATTGACTTAGAAATATAACTTCTCATTATGTAGGATAATTTTACAGAAAAAAAGATGTGATATTATAAAAACTGAATGAGATAAATCAGAAAAGAAAGTTTAAAAAAAATTGAAAGTAACTTTTTTCTCCTTCACATTTTTCACTTTTCCACCAACAGAATTTCGAAAGCTGCAAAGAAATCTTCAGCTATAGCTTTATGCACTATAGTATAAGGTACAAGATTGACTCTGATAACATTGAAATCATCCAGAAAAATTTCAAAAGTCACAAAAAATGTCTCGAGTACCGGGGCTATACATAGGATGGAATCGAAGTTGTGAGAATAGGAACGATGGATTGAGATAAAATTTGACCTGGAACTAACACCCTCCCACAAATTAATATATTAATATTTCTAGTATAAAATAGAAACTTTTCAATATTTGAGTTCCATGCATACATTAATTAAAACACTCATGAAACGCTGTAGGAGCGTCAAACAAAAAAGCTCCACAAGTCCAACCAGCTCCCCAAAAAATGTTTATATACCCTTGTTGTTCAAGAGTGATCGCTTAAGTTTGATCACTAAACAGAAACTCAGAGAGGCACTCGGTAGAACTTACTATACAGCTATACTTATTTTCACAGAGAAAATGGAATCTATGCTTTCCTGTAAACCCTCACAGTATCCCAGAAATATTGTCACATCCTACTGTGTTTACCAATTTACATTTATATGTAGTTACGCGTACGTGTGGAGAACCCATTGATATCTGCAGGTTAGGATATACATAACACATTCAAAAGTGGCTGCAAGAACAATCGTTCAACAACTATCTCAAAGCACGTCATTGAGATGAGTCGCAAAGTTGACATTAATAGTGCTTTTAAACACATACATAAAACAGGCTTGGATCACACACACTTATATCCGCCGCATTCTTAGCCATAAAGTGACTTAAACATGTTTTTTATGTCCAAAAATTATTTATTATTACTGTGGGCCTGCTTCGGTAATCCAATTTTATCACCAAGGTTCATTTTACTTAATAGTATTTTCACTCACCCACCCCTCCCCATTCCATTCACCTCACTTTCCTACCTATTATCTGTGATCTTGATCCGTAAACATTTTGACTGAATTTCGAACCTTTATACTCCGTTACCTTTAACATAAATATTTATGGAAAGCAAATATGGGGTCAGAATGTCCGAAATGTGTTGAGCAAGTACATTAAACGTCTTGTTATTATCTTATCTAAAATCAAGTATTGGCTTTCATAGGGATTTCGTTTGATTGGTTGGTTGGAGGATTTCAACATGAGCTGACACCAGCTAGAGAACCATTGAAAAACCTCGGAGTACTGGACAGCTGTTTCGCCCTAGTTTGGGGCTATTCATCAATACGCGCGCACCGAGGTTCCCAGTGGGTTAATGGTCTACGAGCTCGCCTTGTAACCAGGTCCTAGGTCCGAATCCCGGTAGGTGCGTACTGATGAGGAGTCCCAAACTAGGACGAAATGGTTATCTAAAATCATCAAGGGAAATGATTGCCTTAAAATACTTCAAGTTTGAATGAGCATATAATTCATTTTGAGACCATAAATCATTTTTGTTCTTACAGTATTATAAAGTTAACAAATTACATATTTATGCTTCAAGGTACCATTGAAAAACTTGAATTTGACTAAACTTTATCCACTTGTACGAATTGGACATTGTTTTGGAAATGAGTCAAGGTTAGAAGATTGTATCACTTTTACGGATCCGAATGGTGTACCATGTTCAAATAAAAGTTTAGGAATTGTGGTCAACTGTACAACAGGTGAGTTGATACTTTTTGAATTTATATGTATACGATAAACTCTTAATTCCCTTTACTGCATATTTAAAAATTGTCTGTCTGCCTATCATTTATTGATTTAAACCATAGGACTTTAAAAGGTAGGCAGGTACATGTAATCAGACATTCTAATTCGTCGACATCCATCAATAAAAGTAGAATCAGGAAGCTGCACTGATCATGATCCTGATTTCCTATGGTTTGTTTAACTGGAGTGGAATGACCAGTTTTTCCATATTAGTTTGTTTATTAGATGTATTGCACAGTGCATCAGTATTATTTACTGGATGACGTTTCGAACAAAATTTATTGGTCATAACCATATCAGTTATAATCACACGACTTCGAAACTTGAGGTTTATAGTTTTCTTTGTTCTCTCCTATTTGTCGTAAGGGTAGTAGAGCTTCTCCAGATATCTGGGACAGGTGTTGAATCATTCCTATTACATGTATTTGCAGTTGATTCGATAAACAAAGCTTCTGTTATCAATCTCTCCCTATACCCTCGGACATTAGATTTTAAAACTGTCATCCTATCCCATCCTGTTGTATGGTTGTGTGTGACTGCATGTAGTGAGTGCTATAGCTGAACTATTCTCTAGATTTCTTATCTTATTTAGGTCAACCAATCTAGATTTTGCTGCTAGGATTTATGTTCGGCTAGTCTGACTCACTGAGCCTGTTCTACTACTTTCTCCTATGTATTTGACCTGACAATCATTGCAGGTAGGGTATTAGATAAACTAAATTGTTTTGTTTTAAAGGCTCCACAGGATCCTTTAACCGACAAAACTTGTTTCTAATTGAGTTTGTGGTTTTGAATACCAGCCACTTTTATTCCTACTTTGTTAAGAATTCTGCGAAAGGTTTCCGAGGTTCCTTCCTTGTAGGGAATTACTACTGATGATTTAGATTCCTTATTGTTGATGTTGTCTTGCGCATATTTGACATGCATGTCGTCATTATTATTATTATCCTATCACTACTAACCACACAAGAGGATGGGATAGGATGACAGTTTTAAAATCTAATGTCCGAGGGTATAGGGAGAGATTGATAACAGAAGCTTTGTTTATCGAATCAACTGCAAATACGTGTAATAGGAATGATTCAACACCTGTCCCAGATATCTGGAGAAGCTCTACTACCCTTACGACAAATAGGAGAGAACAAAGAAAACTATAAACCTCAAGTTTCGAAGTCGTGTGATTATAACTGATATGGTTATGACCAATAAATTTTGTTCGAAACGTCATCCAGTAAATAATACTGATGCACTGTGCAATACATCTAATAAACAAACTAATATGGAATTACTTACTACCACTGTGCCCAAGTTGTACACATATATTAAAATGACCAGTTTTGTTAGCGCCCATACTTTAATAAAGCCATTAGTCTAAATTTAAAGTTGTTTTCTAGATATTGACTAGCGGTGGAAACTGAGATGGGCATTACTTCCTATATAGGACGCATCAGCCGGCTGTATGTGCACCCTAGTAAATGATAATGTTCACACTAAAACTCGCTAGACAAAGAGAAGGCTCTCACAGCTCAGCACACCAGTTGTCAATGCTATGACTTTTGTAACGATGGCTGCTGGATTTTTGTCTCATTGGGAATACTAACACAGATATGCAAGTCCATCTTGTTAATGTGTCCCAGGAAGAACATAATGGTTTCCCCGGCTAGTCACCACCCTTTTCTATAGCAAAAGAATATTTGTACTAGATGGTTGTTTTTCATGCCTTAGGTCGGAATAAACAGCAGATACATGGCATAAATTATGTAACTATAAAACTAAACGATGAGCTTCAGTGTTCCTTTATATAATCACGCTGAACAGCGCGTTACTTCAGTGATAAGCAAATTATTTAATATACAGATTAATATATCACTGAAAACTGCCACAAAAAGTGATGGTTGTTCATATTCCGCGGACTAAATAATGCCTTGATAACAAAATTGATTATTATACCTTATCATTTATCGAAGACATATTTTATGAATAAGCGATTATTCATTTAGCCTAATACAAGGAGTAGTTAGTAAAGTATGTTTCGATACTAACTACGGATAAAATTTACCATAATACTTTCCTCTTACTAGGAACTCGTCAAATGGATGTATCCGCATCAGTGACTAACTGACTGGTTTCAACAAAGCACTTTTCACAGGTGTGCAGCAGTTCGAGTTGCCACACTACCTCATTGTAGCATACAAAGCAAGAGAAGAGAGTAAAGAGATATTCAAAAGAGATACAATAAACAGAAATATGAGGCAAAAAGAATAGTAATATGAAGAAACAATAGAATTTTAGTGGATATGACAAATCACAAAGAGTGTATGCATCTGCGCAACCCACTGAGAACGATTTTGAGCCATATCACCGATTGTCTCCAGCCCTCATTGGTTTTTACCATCCCGAGGACCCCAACCAGTCTGGAAGTCTACACCTCCCTACGTGACTGGCTTAAACTAACTGTCGTGGATTTCGTTGACTGATGCCAAGTTTTTGTTTGACCGCTACTAGCCCTTTTCCAACCTGGTTCTATATCAGCTAACATTGCCCGTCGGTCGAGGAAGGCGGTGGCTAGGCATGCGTAACCCACATCAGTGTTTGAATTAATATCTAAAGTATGTAATTATCACCGCAAACAACAGGCTATTATTCACCAAGTGAACGACTTACATTGAATACCCCGTATTCTTGGATGTTAGTTATATTTTCGTAATGTTTTGTTTTTATAACTTCAAAGTGATGAATGACTGGTTCACTTCACAAATAGGGACAAAAGTATGCAGGTACATTCAGACAACAAATTCTGAACAGGGTGAAACATGCGTCCTAACACTACAGTCTTAAATAAAATTGACTCACTGTTCAGTATATTTACAGTAGTTTATAAGAATTAACAAAAGAACACACTATGGGGTCACTATTCAATGTAATACAGAAAAAAAAACCGTAAGATATTAGTCTAGTGTCACACTTTAAGTTCGGAACACATCTGAGAAACCGCAGGGTACATTAATAGTTAACTTCAGAATAAAGTTTAATTTCCAATTATCGTTCATATAATAGTTAAGTGAATGTTCATGTTATTCAACTGTAAAACATTTTAGAAACTGTTTGATGTTCTCCAAGGTTTTATATTTAATGGCGGATGTTTCATCACCAAGCTTGATAACATGTTCAGTACTAATTTCATTCATCCAATTTAAAAGTAAATCCCACTTTTAAATGAAGTCAATGCCAAAGTTACTATCAAGTCTAATCATGAAATGTTCACTATCAAATATCAAAGCTCGGAAGACAATTTCCATCCTGATCTTGAACTGCGAATTTTCTCTACTGCTGTAGACTATTTTAACCCTGTCAGTATTTGAATACTGACGAATCCCTTCAGCTAACTAAAGTACAATTTTTTACGATAAAATATCCTTGAAAACTTGAGCATGATGAGAATTAATTGCTTATAAACAGTTCATTATCATGGCAAATCCCCCTTGATTTTCCATCTTCATAGCAAAAGTTTATATACTACTGATTGGATCCCATTGATTTGCTGTTATACAGACTTTAATTTAGGATTTTTGCCTAACCGCATGACTCGAATGAAATTCAAAAATCTCAGCTAGTTTAAAATAAACACTTTCAAATTCTTCTCCAATAAGTTCTTCAAATAAAAGTCTAAAATACAAATAAACCTTTATATACATAGATGTATTTTACCACTAATTCCATAAGACAAAACGTGAATTCCGAAAAGAAAGGTGGAGATTACAGTATGACTGTGCACTGATGTATCCAACTTATTTCTTCTTTTAATCATTTAGTCTTAGCTGATTTAGAACCAGATGTACAAGCTTTAGAAGCTTCAGCCTACAGTAGTATGATTCCATTATTTCAAGCACAGTGTGCCTTAGAAGAGAACTGCTTCCCACCGAGTGTATACAATTTAATAAATAGAAATCGACAGTTAGCTTTAATGCATATGCGTCGATTATTGCGTTTCTCATCAATTATACACAATGTTGGTACAGATGTGTTTCGTCCACATGAACCACCTGAACGTTGGATATGGCATGCATGTCATATGTAAGTTAAATAGAATATATTATATATGTATTCATATAATAAAGTCATTCTACAGATGATTTCATAATTTTCTTTTCTATTCATTTGCGTTCCGAGTGAAACATTTGGTTTCAGACTTTAAGCTCTGAAGTTTCGGTAGATATTGTGGGGTTTCTAGCCTCACGCTCAAACTCCCCTTTCTTCTTCCCGGCTTCCTACAGGCTAGGCAAGGTTTAGGAGTGCGTCGGCCGGGAATCAAACGCTAGACGAGGTGTATGGCTGGCGGATATTTTACCCCTGAACCACCGACGCACCGCGATTTTATAAATACTAAACTATAAATTCATCGAGCGTAAACATCATTACAAAAAATATGAATTTTACAGTTATGAAAATTCGACTAAGCTGATTGATGGATAAACAGTAATTGTTTAGTTTAGAATTAATCATTTAACGTATGAATAATCATATATGTATAAGATTTCCATTTCTAGTACTAAAACAGGCAGAGACACCTTTAAATAAATATGACTTCACACAGAATCATCCTTATGCTACCAAGTCCAACAGCAGCCCAGATAGCTTAGTAGTAAACCTGTGGAGGCAGAACTGGGTGACGATGGTTTAAATCTCAAGAGGGACATCAGAGTCTTCGAGGTTGCAGAAGCACCTCGCTGACAGGCACCAGTAAGCACGAAATCTAAGTTCAGGGCCTCCTGCTTATTTTGCACAACCATCGAACACAGTGTGTCTTTGTGAATGATCCGCGGGAAAAAGTCTCATTGATATAACATGTGAATTTAGGCACTGTGGCAGAGTATCATTTTTTCAAATAAAATTATTTTATTATGAGATCACTGAGAACAGCATTTTCAGACTGAGTTCATCAGTGTCTCAAGAGATGCAGCGAACTGTTAATGATGAATTAGTTCACTTTCTTTAAACGAGGGAAAAAACAGATTACAGGGAGTTAAAACAGCGGTACATCTTCATTAAGGCTCAGTGAAATAAAGACTGTAGCAAAGATAAGTATTATTTTGAAAAATTCACGTTTACAATTGTAAAACGACAGACTGATTGTTCCAAATGGATTTTCGGTCGGAAATTAAATTTAGATGATGGATTTGCAATTGAATTGAAATGACGTGAAAAGAAGTAATAATAAACTTCGGTCAAATTTCAGACATTCTTCCATGATAGTAGGAGAAATCTTTAATATGTTAGATGAAATGGCAGTTACTCAAATTTGAAGCGAGAAATATCTAGGCAAAAGATGAGCATGGTGGAAAGAATGATGACAAATACAGCAATGAAACAATATTACTGTAGATTTCGTCAGGAACAGACATCAGTTAGAAAGCCGCTGGAAACCAAGGAGCAATGACAGCTGTTTTCTTCGAGCTTGGGACTCTTCGGCAGTACACATCCACGATTCCATCAGGGATCAAGCCCCGGACAAACAAATTATGAGGCGAACCCTCTGACTATTCAGCTAGTGGGTTACAATCCAGTGACCCGTGAACTTAACTCCTGGCATTTTGCTATATAGCGCCAAACCCAATTAATACCAAAGGTAAGTATTTACCTCGTTCTCGAAATGGTGGACGCAAACGACCACGGCTTCTCATTAAAACTTCAGCGCATCCATTCTATAGTTGGTGTCGCTTTGTGGTAAAATCTATATTGAAACTACAAACCGGAAATCTGAGGGAAATAATAATACAACCTTAGATGGAGATAATTATCAAATCAAATCGTCATTAATACACTACTGATTGATGTCAGAAGCTGGGAACTGCCGACGTCTACTAGCAGTGTTCGCTAGGCAAGTTGAAGTGATCTGTACACTGGACGACATCTTGGTTCGTTCGCCTGAGGCTGAGCTCATCAAGGCTGTGCCCCGTTAGACTAAGCTCAAACAGTTCAAATTACTCAGTGGTTTCAAACCAGTTATATAGCTCAGGAGTAAATACACTCTTGCCTGATCAGATCGGAAGTCTGATGTTTAAAATTTCTTTGATACGAAAAATATTGCAAGTCATGTCCATTTGAAACATTCACTATTACTATGATTAGCAGTAATAATTTTAGTAGTATTAATATTATTGTTTATGTCTGTTAATCAATATCTGTGACTGGAAATTGCTGAATTTATCCTCATATTTTTTTCTGTTTCCTATTAATTTAGGCATTATCATAGTATGAAAGTATTTTCCTATTACAAGGTAATCAATGCCAAACAACAACTTATGGCTGTTGGTCATAAAGCCAGTTTTTGCCTAGAAGATAATGCCTGTAAAACAGGCTATAAAAAGCACTTTGTTTGTTCAACAACAGTGATGACACGTGGTGATCAAGGTAAGCGTAAAATTAAATGGAAGAGTAAACGTTTATTTTTCTTGTCAAAATATACAATATGATAGAGTTAGGAATTGTTTATTTTCACTACTCTCTTCTACCACTTCTCGCTGCTGAGTGGAAGTGGCTTCATTCTTCTAACGGTCGTACACATGAAACAGTAGAACTCTTAACAATTCCACTCTCCTAACATACAAAAATATCAAAAGACTGATTAGTCAACAAAGAATATTCTGGACAGCTGTTTCGTCCTAGTTTGGGACTCTTCATCAGTCCCAAACTAGGATGAAACAACTGTCCAGTACTCCCAGGTTTTCCAGTGGTCCTCTAACTGATGTCACCTCATGATGAAATCCTCCATGCAATCCAACAAAATCCCTATAAAACCAATATTCTCTTCGGTAACTTCTTCATCAGATTCTACAGTTATATGTCCATATTAATTAAAGAATTATTGTGATTAACAACATTCACGTTTTCACTGACATCGAATCAATAAAACCCATAGATTACAGTTCCAAAGCATCTGTATGCATCAGTGTAACATTAAAGTAAATATCAGATGAATTAAGGGAAGTTATACAATTTATGAAGTCATAGGTTCCACAAAGGGCTAGGGCTGAACCTGTTTCTTTTATACGAGGAGCTAAAGTTATTTTAAGCGAATTGCAATGTCCTTTGCTGTTAAGAATACTCGATACCTAGAGGCTTTTGGTAATTTAATTGGGTGCCCGATAGATGTTAGGAAAAGATTCTCCGATATTGGTTTTATGGTCTATTTAGATCAAGTGGTCTAATATTGAACTGTTGATGGTTCCGCTACACCAACACTGGTAGGTGTTCCCCGGGACGGAAAATTAAGTTCTTAGAGCAATGGCCAAAATAACTGCCTCCACAGGAGCGGTTGAACTGACGTCATTTGGATTATGAGAAAGACTGTCTTTGCAAGGGATGCGTACTATACCACTTATAAAATGAACCGCAATTCTCAATCATCTATATAAGACCATGGTTTCAGGAAGACTTAGAATTATCGTGGCGCATGTTACCGTTTAAAATCACAACAGAATCGTTAAATATAATCGGTACTGACCAAAGTTTACAAATACAATATTTTCTTTCTATTTAGTTATCACTTGGATTTCTGTGTCTCTGATATAAATATGAACTATTATGAAGTGTGACAAACCAAGTTGGCATAGACTAACACTTATCCGAAACATTTTTCCTACAGCTTTAAAATGCATAATAAAGATAGCAAGCCTTTTCTTTACATCTCTACTTCAAGAACTGCAGGTCTACCAAATGCTTCTGTAATTTAAACTCACTATGTAACGACATAAGAAAAGGGCCAGGCAACAGATCGTTTATTGAGAAAATCAACAGATATTTATAGATTTTTATGTACATTACTATTCGTTATTGTTAGCAGAGAAGCAGCCTCTTCTGGTTAGTTGTCTTCCTGCTGAAGGTTATTCTGTCATCTCTTTGTTGCCGTTTCTTAGACAGTCCGGTGATATCTGCGAATCATATCCGCCTACGCTAAGTCTACTGTGATTGGTTGTTGAGTTCCTCAAGGTTAGGCTTTGTTTTTGTTTTTTCTCATGACCAAGATTTGGGACGTAAACATTAACGTCAATTGTTGTCTACAATTTTGTCTTGCAGACAGCTCTCACCACAACTAAATACAAACATAATGTAGTTTGCTCAATATTAACTTACTGGACACACATCCAAGGAAAAGATTTCGTAAATTTTAGGTTTCCAGAGTGATTTGAGACAAAAGCTACCTAGTTACAGATAGTCTTTAAACTGTTGACAAATTTATACGAAATTCACTGATTTCGAAAAACAGAGAATATCTGAAAGTCATTTTGCTTTATTACCTACTTACAACCTCTAGTGAGATAAAGCTCAATGGATTTAAGGTTTTGTGGCAACAGCGCTGCTAATTAGACACAAGGTTTTGATTCAACAGCCTTCTTTTTTCAACTTTACTTAGTTCGGAACCATCATTTATCATGGTCTGTTACTCCGGAATTTATTCCCTATATAAATCACGGATATAAGCGACTGTTTACCGCTCAAATTGAGCAGAGGTTACACTGCATCAAAAAGATGATATTAGTTAGGAAATGCATAGTATACATAGAGCGGAGAGTAATAGACTTCTAAACTTTTTAACGATAAATAACTGGTGAAACCCTTCATTTCGCTATAAATGACTAATGGTCTCTTTTGTTAGTAAACCTAAAATTCTATTCTATATCACAAGTACTGTTTTGGAATAAAGCAAATTATTATTATCCTTAAAGTGCGTCGGTGGCGTAGCGGTTAGGACACTCGCCGATCATGCACATAGTCCGGGGTTCGATCACCGGCCGACGCACTCCTTTACCTCGCTAAGCCAGAAATAATGTTGGTGAAGAGGAAAAGGTTTGGCATGAGACTAGCAACCCCATCCTGTAAAATAAACATTGCTACAGAAACTTCAAGCCACTAGCTTGAAGCCCTATGTTCCACTGGGGAACGTGAAGGAAAAAAAATTGTGCTTTAAGCGATACTGCAAGTATGCAATGTACTTTCGGTTATTTTCAACATAGTTTGGAAAACTTAATGTTGAGGTAACACATCAATACAAGTAACAGGATACATTTGTCTTTTATACAGAATTACTTATTAGCAAAAGTGACACAGTTTACGTACAGATCACATAATACACCATACAGTTTCCTCGAACAATGATATGATGACAAAATCGACCTATATCCATATCAATTTTCCAAAACATGAGGTTATGGGATGTGTTCGTAAGACTCAGGGGTCTGATTTACTCGACGAAAATGACTTTTAAAAATGAGCTAAATAGCAGTACCAAACAAATAGTAATTAGTGATATGAATGTTTTTCAGAAGTGTTGATTCTAATTTCACTTTTAGTGTCAGCATTAAACTACCTACATATTGTCAAGAAATTTAGCAATAAGTAACGCTATATATATATATATATATATATATATATATATATATATATAGGCATAATTCATTCTGTATACAACCAGACTGTGTATATACCAATTTATATCACGATAACTACAAAAAACACGTTTAGTTCAAAGTTTTCAAAAGGTAGTCAAAATACACCGATCGTATCATTCGGAAACATCAAAGGAACAAAATGTATATGATCGAAGTGTTGCACAAAGTTCAACAAAAAATAAATACCATGTGTGCATTAGTTATGCGTATATACGAGCATCGGTGACACATACACCATGTGCGTGTGTATGAAGAACAAACCAGAAAACTGCATAACTGAGGCTACAAGAATTAATACATAAGACACATATATGGGGAGAAACAGGGGGACTTGAAAATGATTGCAGTTCTGAATCGCACCTGATAACGTTATTCGCTTTTTCTGACTTCACCCAGGGTGCTCTTATTTCCTGAAAGAAGTAGTCAAACAAAACTGTCGTCCAGAGCTAATTAGAAAACCAGTTCTTTTAACTATTCTCAGGAATGCCAGTGAAGATTATAGGAGCCACCGAAGTCGGTGATTGAAAACAGTATCACTCAAAGAAGACAATTCCCACCTTATTCAAACACTCGTTGTAGTTGGAAAACAGGATTCATTACGTGGTGTCACCACTGGATGAAGGCCATTATGCAGCGACAAATATTATTGTTAAACACAAGAAGTGACAGGACACCCTCAACGTGGAAAGACAAGATTTAACAGACGTAGAGCAATACTGCATGTTCAAAACGTTAAAAATTCGACATGTGACACCTAGGTTTAGCCTGAAATAACACTAAAAGTGCGTCAGATAGACGTATAAAGATCTGAATTTCTGTATTTCATTTAAAATCCCACCCCTTACAGCTTTATTAGCACAAGCTGAAAACTAGATACATGAAATCCCCCACTACTTTTAACAGATTATTTGTATGAATGAATGAAAGTACAAGCCCTTATCAATGCTGTAGAAGCACATTGTAATCTGATGATGTGAAGCACACAAGATACAAAAACTAATCATCAACTAGTTAGTTGCTATGTGGATAGTATACATTTTATCACACAGAAAGATTATATAAACTGTAAATTCAAAGTTTAGCTTCGGTTAGAATATCTACTTCACAGCTGCCTCCAGGATGTTTTAGGTGATAAAATGACAGAGAGATGGTGAAACTAAGAATCCCTAATTCAATCCACTGCTGTTTATACGCAGAGGCAGTAGACCCTCAATCTACCTGAGGTTTTCATAAATATATTTGCAACTCATTCCTAACAAGCAGTTATAAGGTATTGTGTCGGAAGCAATACTCAATAAAGTAATATTGATTTTTGTGTTCTCAAGTACTGTCTGATGAACGGAATCATTACACACATTTATAAGAATGTTAGAATCGAATCTGTCACTTCATTGAATCTTTCTTAGTAAATGGTTAAGATATATGTTAGATATTGTTAATTCTCTTAACAATTTTCACATTCATCTAACTGAAAAATCTGTTTTTTCGGGTTAATTTTGCATTTTCGGCTGATTAACATGCCGACTCTTAAAACGGATGTTTCAACAATGTCTATGGATTACCGTGGAGTTATTTTGGTTGATGGTGACCAGTAGTGGAATCCAGTGTGCACATTTCGTTCTATTTGGGACCCGTCACTGGATGCAGCCGCACTGCCAATAAGTGATGGAGCTCCCAATGGGACTCGAACTCTGTACCCATCGTTTCAAACGCCACAATCTCATTGGGAACACCACCATTGATTGGGAATGAAGGTACATCCAGACGTCGAGTCCTGAATAGAATAAAATGCGCACCCAGGATACCACTGCTAGCTACCACCAGCCAAAATAACCTAACCGAAAGTCTGTAGACTGACTTTTATCAATAAAGTCACTAACCGTACCTTATTGTTTCACATCAATAAATATGAAGGTAATTTCCAAACCAAAGTTATACAGCAACCATTAAATTACAAGGAGTGTGAAAATCGCGTTTCCACTGGCTCCTATCATTAAATAAACTATGCTTGGACTAGAAAGATAATCCAGGTATTAGGATCACCAACACAATAGAGATTATGATGCAATACAAATTCGCATACATCTCAACTGTCAGTTTTATGAGATAACATAACTTTCTGATAATACATTAGTTGTGTACTTTGTAGGCAAGTGGCTGAAATAATACTGCAAAGTCTTCCCTTTACATTGTCATTATTGTAAATAAACCATTTTGGAATCCAAAAAGCGGATACCTCAAGAATCTCAACTTCGTACCTGACCAATTGATTGAAAAGATACAGTCGGTAGTTCATACCGTAATTAACATACTCTTATGACCTCACCTGTCATCTACGTGTAGGATAATGGTGACCTGGACTACTTAAATTTTCCATCCTGCTTGATGCATTCGCTTTCCTCCAATTTTTGTTGCTTTAATCTTCCACTAATATCCTTCACTGGCAGCATAAACTTTTTGCTGGCTTCCACCCTATTGCCGTGAACACCAAGAAGAAAATGAAAGAGAAATATCGTAGATGACTCAGTTTCGTTTCAGACAGAACGGCATTCCGCCATCCAGTACACTGTTGGTGAATATTTAATTGTAGACTCTATATGAAGAGTAAATATTTTGGAAGAAATTACGCTATGAAACCAGTATTGTGTTCAAACATAATTTCCAAAATAAGGTTGATACTTTCCAAGTTTGATCACGGATTGATATAAGTTACAGAACCACTGAAAACCACGGAGTGCTGGATAGCTGTTTCGTCCCCGCCTGGCACTCATCGGCAGCACGCACTCACTGAGTCTCGAACCCAGGACCTTCTAGTTACAAGGCAAACCCGTAGACCATTCAGCCACTGAGACCCAACTCAATGGTCGATGAGAAGTCATGACCTCTGTGGTCCACCCGATCGGAAGTGAGGATATATACTCACCACCGACGACATTGGCTGGTGGTCGTGCCAAAATCAGAGATTGGTAGAAGTTAGAATTCATGGGTCGTTGAGTCGGATCCCAGTGGCTGAATGGTTTACGAAACTACTTTTTAACCGGAAGGTAATGCACTTGAAATCCGGTGGGTGCGTACTTCTGATGAGTCCCAAACTAGGACGAAACAGCTCTAACTGATGTCAATCGGTGATCAAAAACAAATCAAATCCCTACAAACAAACTCTTGAAAAAGTTGATTTTTATTATCACTGAAAATTATATAAATTTAGACTTGTCGAATTCGGTTATTTAAAACAACCTTGCCATTATTAATACTATTACTATTGTTATTATTTTTAACTTTTATTAAACTAGGTATCAGTCCTGGCTGTCAAGATAATTACTTTCATGATTATGATTGCCAGTGGTTAGATATTACAGATTTAATTCCTGGTGAATACACATTTCAATTGATTTTAAATCCAGACTTTTTAGTACCTGAAATTAGTTATGCTAATAATGCTATTGAATGTCGTCTATCTGTAGGCCATTCACATCATCATTATGCTGTATTATCTAAATGTCATTTACTGCATCCATATGACTTATAGAGACATTAACACCCCACACACACTCACAAACACAAGTACAACTTTATACAGACGGACAAATGAACATGTTAATTGTGCATACTACTTATTTTATCATTTCAAAAGAACAAAAAAAAAGTATGTTGAATTATGACGCACATTTAGATACCTTTTATGTTACATAAATACAATGAGGTGATTTAATATTTAGAAAATTACAAGAAAATGAAATATGGTCATATTAAATTATTATTATTATTACTATTATTAATATATATAACTGAACTTCGAAAAAAAAGTAGAGCAACCAAAAAATATACATATATACTACCAGTTTTAATGACTTTTGACCTATTCAATCTACACATCATTAACTTAACGTTCTTATTGGAAAGCCGTTGTTACAGTGTACTCATCATTTCAAAGGCAGGTATATCTTCACTATTTTTCTTGGTATTGATCATAAAGCCTCATTATTGATGAACCACTCTTATACACTGTGATATTTGATAGTTTATTGATTTTATGCAATATGACAGTAATTCAAGATGGAAAGAAAAACTTTGAACCCAAAGGTCACCGGACTACTGGCTTCAGGCTCTAGATAACGACTGTAATCATTGGTTGGGTAGCTAGTTATGTTATTATTCCCTTGGGTTCCGAGTGGAACATAGGGATTCAACGGAACATCCCCATTCCATCCTGTTCTCTGAAGTCTGTCGTCTTAGCCAGCTCCACCATTGCCTATAAGCTTATATTTCCTCTTCATACGATCTCCTCCATGACACTCTCAGATACACGCCTGAAACGTCGCTTTTAATATTCGGGTTCCAATCGATGATATGGCGTGCATAATGGTTATGAAAAGGCATTTACTTATTATTCAATTGCATAATATTCGGATGTTTCATTTCGTAGAAATCTAACTGATTTCAAGGGAGATCTCGATAAATTCATAAAAACACAATTATCTGAATTATAATCCACTATTCACTAGTGGTTGAACTCAAGGTGGATTTAGTGAAGTTCTGGTGTAGTGTACCAAATCGAATGTGAGGATATTTACTCAGCGATGATGTTAAGACTGCTTAGCGAATTAGTAGAAATTAATATTCACCGGCCTTGTAGTTTCATCCTATCAGTTGAATGGAAATCGAATTTACTTCATTGGTGGGGTCGTGAATGCGCGCTATGAATAGTCCCAAAACGGAGTGAAACAACCATCAGATAAATCACCTTTCTGAAGCTTTAATTAGTTTTAGTAGATCACTGTACGATTTTTTTTTCCTTCACGTTCCCCAGTGGAACATAGGGCTTCAAGCTAGTGGCTTGAAGTTTCTGTAGTAGTGTTTATTTTACAGGATGGGGTTGCTAGCCTCATGCCCAACCTTTCCTCTTCACCAGCATTATTTCTGGCTTAGGGAGGCAAAGGAGTGCGCCGGCCGGGGATCGAACCCCGGACCATGTGCATGGTCGACGAGCACCCTAATCGCTATGCCACCGACGCAGTGTACGATTACTGTACGATACACACTTGCAAATAAAAGGTAGATCTAAATTGTTCATTTGTGTAAGGTTAGTGAGAGGTATCTTTATTCAAATGTCGAGTACGTGGAGATCTGTTCAATCTCGAAGATCTCATAAGCATAAGCTACAGAACTATTCAGAATCGAGGTTTGGAGCCGTCCAATAGTTTAAACAGACGAACCCATCACGAAGTGGATGTAGAAGCATCAGGACACTAACACTCAGTTACTGGGTTGTAATCCAACGGCTTAGGAATTTTAATTGTGTTGAAAATTGGCTTGTTAACACTACCTAGTTAAATGACACACCATCAGTTTTAGCCACTCACTACTGTTGCTTGTGTTGTCCTACCCAATACTGCAACCCTGAGTTTTATGACTGATAAACAAGAAAGATAGTTTTTGAGTTATGTCGCCTAAAGTCTTCAAACGTTAATTTTAGTTGTCTTGTAATCTCTACATTTTAACCAATCTCTACAGTTTCACAAGATAACGCAATAATTTATTTGTTTCATCCCTGCACCAAAGTAAATAGTGTGTTAATATAAGTGATGACTTGACATGCTACTTTGGGTTCACAACCACTTCAATACTAAGCCCAACTTATGCAACGCTCACAAGTGGATTGCGGTACACATGACAGTGATCATTTGAAATCGACTATGAGGTGATTAACTACAGTTATCATCACTCCTAAAACCTTGAGAGCCATAATTCACCACTTAAATCAACCACAGTGATCTGCTAAATGCTGCTATTATTCCAAGTCTATGAAGACTTTATTCAGTTGACTTTCCCAGATATTCCTTACTACCTATGTATTGCGCTAGTGATCTATTTCTCTCAATATCCTCAGAGAAGTAGACTGACTTTTACATAAGATTTTATTTCCCATGTCCACCTGTTTGTGATTGATATGATGTAGAAGACAGTACAAGGCTAAGAAACAGACTCAGTCCTTGACAGGCATTTCGATAAATTATGTATGTGACTAATGGCGTAATTCAGCAAAAGTCTCAATCAAACCTTGCGCGTTTACATGAAGTCAATCATAAATCCACAAAAAGTGCTTATCAATCTCACGTGAAACAACAGATAGTTATTGCAATATAAACTACTAATCTATTGTCACATCAACGCTAGTGAACATGAGTCTTGGTGAAACAAATTAAATCTTAAGAGAGAAATGTAATTCAAACACTGACTGAGTTTCAACATAAAGCATAGTTCATCAAGTTGTCACACTCCATTCAGCACACAAAGGTGAGAAGAAAGAAAAGGAGATATTCAAAGGAACTTTAATAAAACCAGAAAGGTACGGGAGAAAGAGTAGTAAAACATGGAAGCACATGACGATTTCGTGGATATGAGAGATTACAAAAAGTGAATACATCTGCACCATTGGGGAACTACACTTTGAGCTATATCACCAACAGTCTCCAGCTATTATTGATTCTTAATATCTCAAGGAGCCCAACCAGGCAGTATACAACTCCCTCTACATAGTTGGCTTAAACCAATAGTCAAAAACCTTATAGATTGATTCCAGGTATTTGATTTGGCAACCCCTAAGTGTTTTCTAAGCTAATCCTATGTGTTAGCTAACACTGTCATCACTTCAGCCGACAACACCCCGTGAGCTAAGTGAGCTCGAGTAGAGTGCCTTGATTAGTGCACCAGACTATCTCGACACTTCCTTCACAACCAGACACTATCTTACTATTACACTACCGTTAAAAAATTGGTGTATTATAATATAGTAGAACTGTATTTCAGTAATCAATAGGGTAACTGCTCTCACAACCAGAATTTTGCAGCAATCAATCGCATCCGAGTAATGTAAGGTTCTTTTTAATGCAGACTTCCGATTCAAGTTAATATTATAAGCGAAAGACAAATCTTGATAAATGATAACAAATATATAAATAGAATAGATAAAGTTATTAAAAACACATGGATAGAATGATGTATAAAATATATTAAGTAAAATAAATAAAATATTGTGAAGTTAGTGAATTTTATTCTAGAGAGGAGTATGGAAAGGATTTATTTCATCTTCTATCGTGTTTGATTGAGTTGGTCCTATTGTATTATTACGTGCAGCTGATGATGGACTAAATGACATAGAATGCGAAGCAGTAGCAGCACCAGCAACAGCAGCCAGTTGAACTCTACTCAAAGGTAATAAAACTGGAGGTCCAGCACTGTTGCTTCTTAAACCACCATAATTATTGTAAAATCGACTGTAAAAGAAAAACGAAAGATTTTATTGTCAATAAGTCAATGATAGATAATCTTAAAAGAAGTTGCCCCTGTAAAAAAGGGTATACTATTATAAAGTTATAGAAAATAACACAAGAAAATTTGATTATATTCAAGCTTTTAACATGTGGATCCCGCTAGCTGTTTAGTTAGAATGAAGTCGTCAAACATTCGAGAGAATCAATTAAAATTCTTTTCACTAATACCGAGAAAAGAAATTAAGTGTTACTCAACAACCACTTGTATTTACTCGCCGTTTACGAGAGAAGGCAAATACGGAAAAGGGTAAACAATGCTACAAATGCTGCCCGAAACTGCAAATAGGTGGAGACTGGTTCAAACCTGTCACGCAACAGTCGTTAGTCGACCATTCCACAATGAGGCACAACTCCACAGTCTGAGTATTATTTCCCAGAACAATGCTGAGAAACTGCGAGAAAGATGTGTTAGTCTTCATATTTAGAACTCTATTCAGTAGACCGACGTTTTGGAAACCAAGAAGAAAAATTATTGTCCCAAGTACAAAATGATAAAATATGAATTACTCTCATTTGGCAATTAACATCCTACAGTGACAGTGGACTGAAGAATATAAACAACCAGACAAAATATGCGAAATGCTGTTCAGTATTACTCAGAAAGAATAAAGCTACGAATAGTTAAACTTTTCCATTGCCTTCAGCTCATACTGCAACAGTTTTTGACATACTGACTGAATGAGAACTATCAACAAAAAACTGGCGTCGGTAGTTCAATGGTAGAACGCTCACCAGGCGCACAGGAAGTCCGGGTTCAACCCCCGGCCAACGCACTACTAAACCTCATCTAGACAGCAGTAAGTTCAGAAAAGAGGGGAGGTTGGGTGTTAGGCTAGCAACCTCAATTAGCAGAGATAACACCACCGTTACTGCAGCTCGACGTGCTATGTTTCACTCGGAACTCAAAGAACGAAAAAAATGGCACTGAAAATAATCACTAAAATATCATTATTAAAAGTTCTGTCTTAAACCAAACTATTCCCGAAGACTTTGATTGGACACTAGGTTGTGAGTTACTAGTGTCATGGGTCTAGTCTTTTGTTTGATGCAGACTGAATTTTGTCAGTCAAGGTTACAACGTGGCCATAATGCTAGGTGACTCACCTTCACGGTGCACTCTGAATTGTTGTTATTAGACGGTTGGAAGAAACTAGCAGAAAGCCTTGGACCTAGGCTTCGTGCTTGTTGGCACTCGTCAGCAAGGCGTATCCGTAACCTTGAAGGAACTCATGTTTCCTCTGAGATTCGAACCCACTTCATCAAGTGCTGCGGTTAGAGACGTTACCACTGAGTTATTCGGGCTCTTGATTGGACACTAGGTGGTAAGTGGGTAGTGTCATGCGTCCCTGACTGCAGTACTGGGTGATACGGGTTCGAATCTCAGAGGGGACATGAGTTCCTTCAAGATTGCAGACACGTCTTGCTGACGAGTGCCAACAAGCACGAAACCTAGGTTTAAGGATTTCTGACTATGGCCTCTAAACATCTATTTTAGAAGATGTTCCTAAGTAAATAAATATGTAGTGCAATAAAAAAAACCCTCCCACTCTACATCCCTATAATCTACATCAGTAAAAATATCCAAACAATACTATAATAACGAGAAATCATGATAATCAATTAAAAATTACTAATACAGCTCGGGTCAATAGTCATCAATTTCATATCTTCTCTTCAGTCAATTTATTTTTACTTCAATTATTGTGCATAAAGGTAGGTGGTCCGTAAATACAAAAAACATACATTTTAACAAGACCACCTGATATTTAAAACGTCCCGTTATTCTATTTGGTATGGAGTGTTAAGAAAAGAAACTTATTTCAAGGAGGTTTGCAATCAGAATGCATTTAACTTCACCTAAATGGTACTCGCATTCAACGTATAAGGGACCTTAACAGATGTAAAAAGAGTATTTCTTAACACCTTGTAGAATACAGTCTGGGTAAACTATATCTTCCTATAGGATTCAGGCTCACAGTTATTAGTATAATTGTTATTGGAACATAAGGCTTCAACAACACATCTCCACTTTGTTCTAGTTCCTGCTGTCCTCTTCAGCTGGGTCCACGATTGACCAGAATCTCACATCTTCTCATCGCACGATCTCCTCCATGTCACCCTTACGCCAACGACCCACTCTTCGCTTCCCATTCGGGTTCCACTCGAGCAATGGCCTAGCGTGCGGTGTCATTTGACGGTCTCTTCAACGTATGCCCGATCCATCTCCACTTTCTCCTACATATTTGTTGAGCGATCGGCTCTTGGTTGGTTTGTTCCCATAGTTTCTTGTTGCTTATTCTTTCTGGCCATTTGATCTTCAGTATGGAGCCAGTGAAGGCAGCTGTTGATAAAAGTCTGTAACTTGTTGGAAATCCTTTTCGTGACACGCTGGTCCGTTGCTGACCCGTATAAAAGAACTGACCGACTTCACATTTGTGTTGAAAATCCGAATCTTGTTCTATATGCTGAGTTATTGCAGAAGATTTCTGAACCGGTTTCAGGTTGATGAAGGTGTATCTTGCCTTTCCGATTCTGGCTGGTGTTGACATCCGCATCCGTTCCGACTGCCTGTGGTTGAAACCGAGCTTCCTAGATAAGTGAAGGAAGTGACCTCTGTTTAATCTCTCTCGTTGAGGGTGATTGGTGCTCGTTGTTGTTGCTGCTGTTGGTTGGCTTTCTTCATCACCTCTGTCTTCTCTATGTTCACCTGGAGTCCTGTCTTCGCTGCTTCTTCAGCCAGTTTGTTGGTTTTCGCCTGCAAGTCTTCGCGTTTGTGTGACATTAAACATAAATCATCCACACACGAAATCCAGATCTTCTAGAATCTTCTTATCAGTCCAGCGTATTCCTGTCTTCTCACTCCCTGTGCAGTCTCACTCATAATCCAGTCCACCACAATTAAGAATATCATAGGTGATAATAGGCAGCCAGCTTGTCTTACTTCTGCATTCACTTCGAACGCCTAAGTGAGTTTTCGATTGTGGATCACCTGACACGTGGCATTGTCATATATGCAGCTGTTGAATGAGGTTGATAAAGACATGGGTACTGCACGCCGTAGTGTTGAAGCAGTTTCCAAATTACTTCTCGGTCAACGCTGTCTGTCGAAGGCCTTTTCGAAGTCGATGAAGTTAAGGTACACTGCTATTCTATGCTTTGTTCTGTGATGACGATGCGTAGAGTTGCAATTTGATCAGCACATGATTTGCCTTTCCTGAATCCAGCTTGTCCCGGCCTGGCGGAGTTCTGTATCCAGTGCATCTTTCATTCTTTCCAGGATGATACGACTTAGTATTTTACTTGGTATGGACAAGAGCATCATTCCACGTCAGTTCTTGTAGAGTGAGGCCTAAGTCGCCCTTCTTTGGTAGCTTGACAAAGTAACCAACCTTTCTTCCAATCGGTAGGCACTTTCCAAACCTTTTGCAATAATGGCATGAGTAAGCTCACAGTTATAAACTTCATGAATTTCTCTTCCTGGAGTCTTAACTTTAACGCGAAGAAAACTGCGTCACCTTTTCAATGAGTACTCTAAATGAAAAGTTTTCAAACGCTGAATCTTAAATTAGCTTAGCACTCAAAAGATTTTATTTATTCTACCGCTCTACCAGAAAACACAGGACAATGAATCTGAGCATCAGTAAAAACATCACATTTATAATCACAAAGGCGACTGAGTCATACTTACTTTTGCAATAATGGTTGATTTTCTGTTAAAACTTTTGGTGTGGATGAATTGGATGGACGACAGTAATTACCAGTCGTAGAGTCTTCTATTGCATTTTCCCCATCTACTTTTTCATGCAGCCTTAGAGATGAATGTGAAGTGTGCATATTACTTCTTGAATTCAAATTTGGACTTAGACACGGCACAGGAATTATACGAGGTACATAATGCAAAGATCTTGAACTTGGTCTAATATCACCGCCACTAACAACACCACCCAATAAAGAGGTACTATCGCTAGTAGTACTTACACGATTTAAACCATGTACACTGGCATATGGTAGTTCTGTATTCACTGTGCTGTAATGATGGGCTTCAGCTAACTCACGGGCATCTTGCAAACGTACTAGACACAATGTCAACAAACCAAAGAAAACACTTCCAACAAACCAGATAACAAGAAGAATGACATCTAAAGTAAACAAAAAAAGAGTAAACGAACAACGTTTATATAATAGATCTTTACTGGATTATACATTTTTTTACCATATAATTATGGTTAGTAAATAATTAACAAACAAATTTACGTATTATTTGATGAACAGCTCTATCTGCCTATGTACAAAGACCAACGAATTGATAAATCATAACACAAATACAACCTTTGCACAATAAGACACTGCTGCTGATTTCACATAGAATTGCTTTTTATTTAATGGATAAACTTCATAAAACAATGAACTAAGCAATTACGACAATCCTTATATATAATATATATATATATATATATATATATATATATATATATATATATATATATTGTTTATTGAGTGACTGGATTCTACAGAAATATTCTCTAATACTGATTATCCTTTAAGTACTCACTAAGTACAATTACCTAAATTTGTTCCGAGATCGACAAACATTTGACTTTCAGCCAACACGTTTCATCGAGAGAACAAAGCGCCATACAATATGGTGTTAAGTCCGTGAGCATACTTGGCGCTTACCCACATGGTCATTTGACTTTCAACCAATAGTTTATAAGTTCACATCCCTTTCCATTTACTTACTCATCAGGAAACAGTCTTGTAGACTTAGAGTGCGAGGCTTATACTGTCCTCCTAGGTGAGGACGCTGTCAAAATGCAGTCTTCAGGTTGAGCATGTTGACCACTTCAGTTATTTGGATAGTCGCATCAGCTCTAATGAACTTAATGATGACGAAATCTGAGGAAGCATACAAAACGCTCGTGTGGCATTTCCCATTTTATGTCATCTCTGGCATAGACGTCATATCTAGGTATCGATCAAAGGATGTGTGTACTGTATAGCAGTTCGCCCTGTCATTTCTTATGACCATTGAAAGTGGAATATATGAAAAAATTAGCTGCTTGTGCTCACAGTTGTTTGCATTCTATCTCCCATGTGAAGTACAATATATTGAGTAATATTGAAGTTAGGCGTAGAGTGTTAGTTAAAGAGAGTAAGCCAATCGATAAGGTTGTGAATGTGAATCGGTTGAGATGGCTAGGCCACGTGTTGCACATGACGAGCTAGCTCTTTCTTCGATGGGCAACGTTCGTTGGCATATGGTTGGGTTGGAAAAGGGTTAGGATTAGTCAAGCCAAAATCTGGTATTGATTCATGGAGTCACTGACTGTTGGTTTGAGCCAGCCACGTGGGAAGGTGTAAACTGCTTGGATGGGGTTCTCGGAATGCTAAGAACCAATGGTTGCAGACTGTTGGTGATATGGCTCGACGGCCATTAAATCCTCACGCATATCCAGTGTTACTACTCTTTCCCTCACGCTCCTGTTTGTTACAGTTCCTCTGAATTTCTTTTCTCTCTCTTTTCTCTACCTGTGCGCTGCATGGAGTATAGAAACATTACCCAGGGCCGAGTAAATCAATATTCCAATGGTTGCTGATACATACACACAATATGTACCAGCCAATTTATTACACAACTTATATGACTTAGTAGAATAAGCTTTTATTTTATGCCCAATCAGTCTACTTTTTTAAAAAGTGATCACTCTGAAATAAATGATGTCGTGAAAGAAGAACGATAGATACACAGTTTCACTCATAAATCAATCTAATCAGTTAGAAAGTCGAAAAGGTGTGAGAAAGAAAAAAAAGAAATTAAGCTGTTGTATGTACACAAAAAAATGCATGTGAGCAGTTAAAACATTCAGTGTAAACATCACATTTCTAGAGAACACAGATAAAGAATGATGAAAATCTGGTGATAAAAAGTTACTGAAACACTCAGTTTCATCTTTATTCTTATCATTTACCACACTAACGTGTACCACTAATGCCTGAATTTTTGCAGAAGTCCACAACACTACAAGCTTTACCTGTTTACAGATGTCTACAGACTCTGCAACCAACTAGAGGACTCGTACGGACCTCTTCGTGTACCTGTTCCCGAACACCAAGTCACGATATTTGCATCTGATCCAGAAGGAGCAACACCAATCAATGAGGATAACAATATTATCTGTCTGTTTTCGACATAGAACTTTGCACATATGTGCGGCAGTTCAAGTCGCCACACTCCCTCCTTGTAGCACATAAAGCAAGAGAAGAAAGTAGGAGAAATGCATATTAGAGACAGTAAACAGAGGTTTGAGACAAAGGAATAGTAATAACGAAGAACAATATAGTTTCATTGGAAATCATAAGTCACAAGGAGTGGATGCATCTGCGCCATTGAGAACGATTTTGAGCCATGTCACCAATTGTTTCCAACCATTGGTTTTTATCGTCCCGAGGAACCCAACCAGGAAGTCTACACCTTCCTACGTGTGGCCTAGACTAACTGTTGTAGATTTCATTGACTGGTGCCATGTTTTGGTTTGACCGCCGCTAGCTCTTTTCCAGCTTGACCCTATATCAGCTAACGTTGCCCGTCGAGGATAACAATATTACAATAGTATACTAAATGCACAGTCAGTACAGAATATTTGTTACTCTTTCTAGCTACATTTTTCTTCTGTTTCATCCAGTTTACATTTGCTTTTGAAATATTGCTAGATGAACTCTATAACGTTTCTTTTACCAGACTGCTTGCCAACTACTTTTGTGTTCTACTGACAATGAATTATATATTATTTATTATATTACCTGAAGGCATTCTTATCAATAGCATATATTACACACAGCAGATTAGTTTATTGAGTGTTCTACCCGTCTTAGAGTGGATTGTTCTCAAGGACTCAGACCGGTCTGCTTTTGTCTTGATTTACATGTGGGGCCAGCAGTGAATGGAAATAGGTATTAGTATTCGCTCTTCAGACGCCTTACCTATTGCCTTTCTGTATCCAAGCGCCAGTCGCAGTATTATTATTAGTGCAGGTCATATCAGCCCATATCGAAATTAGCGATGTTATCCAACTCAAATAGCAGTAGCTTATTTGTACGTACCGAATCATGCTTCACATTAAGCTTACATACACATTAAGGCATGATCAAACTATCAGTTGATTAAAAATTCCACCTTGCTATAAGCCTCGACTTATAAATTCCTGTGGCGGTACACTTCGTACACAACTAACTTGGAAATATGGTGGAGTATGGATTAAATGAAACACTATTTATGTATCTTGTAGTCATAAACTAAATAGTGTGCAATTAAGGGAAATGCTTGCAAGACTAGCATTTCGTAATAAAAATGATACAGTTAGTTGTAAGCTAGCTATTAGTTCTTAACCTAATTTGGTTAAGATTCCCTAAAATGCCTAAACAGTAAACTGTAGTCAATTCGAGACCAGAAGGAACAGAACTAAGAACAGGTAACAAAGAGAACTACACGACAAATACTACTGGTTGCTATGAGCATTTGGAAAATAAGAAAATCAATTATTAAAGTTCATTGACCAGATTGATTATCAAGTGTGCAACATGATATAAACAAAAATCAATTAATAAAAACCGAGCATATTTTTTATCCCTTTACGTTCCCAGTGGAACATAGGGCTTCAAGCTAGAGGCTTGAAGTTTCAGTAGCAGTGGGTTTGTTTACGGGATGGGGTTGCTAGTCTCACGCTCAACCTCCCCTTTTTACCAGTCTTATTACTGGCTTAGCGAGGTAAAGGAGTACGTCGGCCGTGAATCGAACCCCGAACCACCTGCGTGGTTGTCAAGCATTCTACCGCTGTGCCACCAACGCACCGAGCATATATAGATGTACTATTCCCCTGTGTTCCAAGAGGAACATAGAGCTTCATCTACACATCTGCATTTCACTCTGTTCTCTGCAGCCTTTCCTAGCTGACTCAACGATTCTCCATAAGCTTTCATTCCCTTCCTACACGATCTCTTCCATGTCACCCTCGGACTCACACACGACTCGTCGTTTCCTATAAGAGTTTCAACTCAGGGATCTAGAGCGTGATGTCACCCAAAAGTCTGCACAGTATTTGTCCGACTCATCTCTATTTCCTTCTGCATATTTCTTCAGCAATAAGTTCTTAGTTGGTTCGCTATCTGCAAGAGTTCCTTGCTGCTAATCCTTTCCGGCTGTCGATCTGATCTTCAGCATACAGCGAAGTAGTCTATTGGTGAGTGTCTGCAGTGGGCTGTTGGAAATGCGGTTCATAACACACGCATCAAGTCTCTTAACCATATAGGAGCAGTGACTGGACATTAATGTTGAAAATCCGAATCTTGTCCCTTATGCTGAGTGTAGGGGATTTCCACACTGATTTCAGATTAATCAAGGTATGTTTTACTTTCCCAATCCTGCCTTTAACATAGTCATCTGTGACGCCTATAGTTGAAGCGATACTGCCTAGGTAAATGAAAGAGTCGACTTCCTTCAAATTCTTGCCCTTGACAGTGATATATACATATATATGCAAGAAATGCGATCGTACTCTTGAGATTATATCAACTAATATAACCAGTTTGAGAAACAGCTACAAGTTGGATAATTTTTCTATCACAAAAAGTATGAATAATCATGATATTCAAGCGTTGGTTTGTCGGGATTTGATGGGTTATAGGATTTCATCATGAGCTGGCACCGGTTACAGAGCCATTGCAAAACCTGGGAGTACTAAACGGCTGTTTCGTCCTAGTTTGAGACTCTTCATCAGTTCGCACCCACCGAAATTCGAACTCAGAACCTTCTGGTTTCAAGGCGAGTTCGTAAGCCGCTAAGTTACTGGGACGCGATCCAATGGCTAGCCCATGAATTCCAACTTCTGCCAGTTCATGACATGGCGCGACTACTAGCGAGCATCTTCGGCGAGTATTTGTCCTCACACCCGACCTGCTGTACCCCACTGGTCACGACTTCCCACTAGGTAACTTACCTGAATAGAGCCAGTCGCAAGTGGGTATCAGATCTTTATTCAAGTGTTGGTTTGCGGGGATTTGATAGCTATTCACACAATATTAATTATCACTTTGCCAGAGGACATACACAGGACACACACACACATCAGGACTTACCAACAAAATAACTGCTTTATCTATTCCTGAAATAAACAGTTTAATGTTTATATATAGCACACAACATGGAAATGTGTGGTTACAAGGTACACGTTGCATACGTTCTAAATATTGTCGCTAATCCATAAAAAAATATATATGAAAACTAAGCAAACGATAAACGAAATGGGTTTATGATATACTCTAACAACGACGCCTACAATAAGGCGCAAAATGAAAGCAAAACACGAAATGGCAAGACAGGTGAATATATCATCACTAACATATTTTTTTTATAACTTACCATACAGACCGTAGAATTCAATACGTAGAGTAGACAATCTTACATCGAACCAAGTGAGCCTTAAGAAGTATTCAATTACAACGTGAGGTAATAAGCTGTTCGGAATGAGAAAGAAGCTTGCACAACATAATGTTGTGTAGAAGCCTACAAAGGCAGTTGAAATACCGAATGCCTGAGAAGGTAGATGGAAGAGATTAGTTTTAGAATAAATACATCAAATATCTTTCAGGTTATACATAGAAAAAAGTCAAAAAATATCCGCAATTGAGTGTCTGTCACAAAGCAATACACTAATTGTAGAAGCACAGAAAACTTTAAAACTTGCCAGACTACCAAATAACTGACTTTGCACAGAAGTGAATTAATTCAAACTATCACAATTCCAAAAAGAGCCTTTATAAAAAGAACAGATTAAAAAAATGTGTATAGAGATGAACGGGAGTCAGGATAACTAAATGAACATCATCCGACAAGTCTGATCACGAGTTGACTTAAATTAGAGAACCACTGAAAACCAGCCAGTCCCGATGGCTGAATGGTATACGAGTTCTCCTTGTAAACTGAAGGTCTTGGGTCCGATCACTGGTGGCGTCATAGGCGCATACTGATGAAGAGTCTCAAACGAGGACGAAACAGCCGTGCAGTACTCTCTGGCTTTCAGTGGTTTTCTAACTGAAGTCAATTCGTGATCAAATTTAAAATCAATCAAACCCTGCAAACTAACACTTGAAAATCTGATAAGTGTTTGATTGTTAGTCTCAGGAGATTAGGTGAACTTAGGCTAATTAGCTAAGGACGCCGATAAGTTAGGAGACAAAATCAGGATGATTGATTACAGTGAAACAATTTAAAATCACTTATGATGGTGAAAATTTATATTATTTCTATAATCGGAATCCTGAATATTTTACCAATCTGTACTTATTCCTCTACTATAAAATCACATGACTCTAAAGTTTTGATATCTACCTACAGTAGTTGATTTTTCATTTCCGGAAATAACAAACTGAAATAAATTGCTTCCGTGCAAGCATGTACTTCTTTGGTGCTTACAATTAGTATTCATCATTAAAAATAGAACCCCAGTGGGTGCGTAGTGATGAAGAGTCTCAAAATAGGACGAAACAGCTGTCCAGTACTCCCTGCAGGTTTTCCAATGGTTCTTTAACAAATGTCAGCTAATGATGAGATCCTGTAACCAATCAATCAAATCCCTACAAACCAATACTTCAATAAAAACAGACGTTCCATTATGGATACGATTTTATTTTGATAAATCACACAGTCGAGTTATACTCTACCACAGTGTCCAAGTTTTATACTTATATGAAAAACAGAAGTTATTGAATGGCATGATTAAAATAATATCAATGACATCTGTCATGATGAAATCTAAAAAAGATTTGCCACTATTGGATAGGCTTCACGTACCGAAATAAGCATTATTATTTGTCTTATACCATTTTATATCTTTAATAAATGAAACTTCTAAGCAGTCACATACAAGAATTCAAATTGCAATATTCAGAAATCCGACGTATATATATATATATATATATATATATATATGCAAGTTCACTGGATCTTCAAATCGGTGCATTTAATAGCTTTGCGATTAAACCACCCAGATCAGAGAACACGATCACATCAAAATCACCCACCTGAGCTAAAAATTTTCTCTTTTATATTTGCATACTCTCATTTCAAACATTTATTTACATTGATTAATCACCGGAGAGTGCATCAGTGGTTCAGGCGTGGAATGCTCGTCAACCACACGTGTGACCCGGGTTCGATTCCCGGCCAACACACTCCTACACCTCGCCTAGCCGGTAGTAAACCCGGTAAAGACGGAAGATGGGACGTTAGGCTAGCAACCTCACCCCGCTAAAATCGACACTACCACTACTTAAACTTCGAAGCACAAGTTTGAAGCCCAGTGTTCTACTCGGAACGCAGAGGAATAAGAACAATCATTACGGGGAAACTTATGTCATGCATGTTTAGTCTTTGCCATTGTTGTTATCGGTTATCAAGAACATATTTTTTGTGTACTTGGTTACGAACCACACAATTGTTGTGTGACGACTAATGGAACTACCCACCTGTACAAATTGAATTGGAAGGAACAGCATTCCAACATGTCCGTATGCATTTCGGAATCTAATATTTACTACAAAACAAGTTTATTACATATTCTAATGTGATTAATTCTGATGAGCAAACAACATGACTTCTAACCTGATGGACTAATTCGATGGTATTATTCCAACTTCACTAATACTTCCTGAATGCAGCCACTGTGAACACAGTTAACCAGGCTAAAAATTCTCAATCAGGTCCAAACATTATTCTTTACTTAAGTATATTTTCCCAATTAGCTTATAATCCCACTCCTAGCTACACAGTCACACTCTCCGGTTTTCTACTTCACAAGTTTTAATGACAACTGGCTGCTTGATTTACTTTCAAATCTTTTAGTTGTGCTAAAATTATTCTATACTAAAAGTATCATGAGAATCTTCCTTACTACATCACTAAACTGATGTTGTGAGCTTCTAAACAACAACTACCAGAGATCACTGAGGAAATCATTCTTTTCGATTGAGCTAGGAGTTAATTTCTACACCTGACGAATGATCATTGAACGTGTGAAGGACGTAGTGTCGCTTTGGACCACTCAATTAAGTATTTACAAATTCAACTGCTTCGATGAAGCTGGTTATATTGGCCACATAAAGCTCACACTGTTTGAAAGCATATCAGACATGGTTATCGATAAAGTAACACAAGTAAACTACTAGTTGAATTCCCAAGCATCTGAAGAACTCACACCACACAGATCCGCTGAAGTCCATCTTAAAATTTTCAACAAGGTAAGGTCGAATGGTAAAAGTCGTGTTAAGTTTCGTTAGAACAAACCCCAATTTTGTGTGCAGAAAAGGTTTATTCAGTTCCTTATTCTACTATAGTCTTTAAAACTTCTTTCAACTTGTTTCCCTTCATTATTATCACTCTTGTATGTCCTTTTTGTATATTTTACTAGGGATTTTTTCACCTTCCCACTTACTAAGTGAACAATCAACCACCTTGCTTCTCATCTAATAACAGTTTTCACTATATCGGAGTTTAAACCCTTACTTCTATTTTGCCCGTAATTGTTACGTAAATTCTTTGACTTTAAAGACTATATCTGATTATAAAGATAAGTTCCGTGTGTTTTCACCTAAGTGTGTTTAATGGTCCAAAACAAACCGATACGTAGCTGCTTAGTTGGATACATTGTGAACAGATAGTTGAAGACAGTTTCAAAAAATTCTAGGACAGTATTGGCCAAATAAGCATTGATTATAAATTAACAGACAGACAATAAATTAAAGATGTAGCTCATAGAGTAATGGTGCTAAAGGATGCTTAAACCATAAAATAAAGATTCTGAACTAAACTAAACTCCAAAACTATTTATAAAGAATAATCATTTACAATATTATTATGGTTTCCTTTAGTTCCTAAAGAAACATAGGGCTTCAACCACACGTCTCCATTGCGTTCGGTCTTCTCCCAACGTTTTCACTTAGCTACACGTCTGACCACATGCTTTAACCCGCTCTTTACATGACCTCCTCCCTATCACCCTTGGACGACGACCAACTCGCCGCTTGCCGTTCAGGTTCCACTCGAGCGATGGCCTGGCGTGTGATGTCACTTGATGGTTTCCTCAGAGTATGGTCAATCCACCGTTTACATAATATCCATTATAATACATATATCAATAGTTTCCTAAACGTTATTTTAAAAATGTGTAACACTAATTGCACTCATACACCTGATTTCCTCTACCCCTATTGATTTTATCGCATAAACATTAAGTAATAGAGAGGATAAAAACCAAGCAGTTCACTCTTATCTTGTTACTTAACCAACACTCGAGATAGTTTAAGATAATCAAGTTCAAACAGACCCTCAATGCACAATGACAATCTGTCCTTGAAAGTGTGTAATAAGGTCAATGTACTCAACCTAAGCAGTATCTATTTCACTGTTGTCTTCATATACGCCCTGTTACCTCAACTAAACAACCAAATACAATACTTCCGCAATAAATCTTTCCATTAATCAAATCATTCCATGTCTTTTGTTATTTACTGAATCAACTAGACCATTCACCATGACTAAAATAAGAAAATCAGTTATACTCGAGTTAGAAAAGATAACTTACAAAGTTTTTAAATATACTCAGCAAACCCATCACCAATGCTGACATTATGATAGAAAAGGCGAAAAATGAAACCGCAGACCTGTCCAATTTGAGAGTACGGTCTGTATAATGAAAAAAAACAGCAATAAATACTAATAAATTATAGAGATAAGTACACAGCTAATATCTACCTGACTTGCAGTTTATATTTCAATAACTAAATATCATTAATGTTCATATAATATCGTGATATCTAGTGGTTGTTGCACCCTGTGGATTGAACGGACAACAGCAACAGTAGTTATCATATTATTTCGCTGCCTTAATTACATTTCGGATATTCGTGGTACCTACTTAACAACCATAAGGAAACTTGCTTTCTATATTACATTTCCATAAAAGACTGACTGATTGATTGATTTCAACATAGAACTTTGCACAGAAGTGCAGCAGTTCGAGTTGCCACACACCACAAAGCACACAAAGAAAGACAAATGAGAGGGGAAAAAAGATATTCGGAAGAACGATAATAAGCAGAAATGTGACAGAGAAACAATAGTAACATAGAAAAACAGCGTCTTACTAGATACGGCAGATTATAAAGAGTAAATGCATCTGCGCTATTGAGAACGGTTTTAAGCCATATCACCAATAGTCTCGAGCCATTGGTTCTTAGAATCCTGGGGACCCGAACCACCTAAGCAGTCTACACCTCCTTACAAGTTAAAGATTTTATGGACTGATACCATTTTTTCGTTTGCCCACCACTAGCTCTTTCCCAACCTGATCCTATGTCAGCTAACATCGCAGGTCGAAGAAGGCTATGGCTAGAACATGTGTCTTAAGCACCACAATTGATGTAGCCTCACAACCTCATCGATTGACTTTCCCTCCTTAACCCAATATTACCCACCTTATTATGTCACCTAATACTGGAGAGAGAATGCAGACACCTATGATCAAAAGCAGCTGGCCTTTTCACTTTCAATGGCCATGTCTCACAGCCACAAAGGAAAACGAAACGAACTCCGGTGCAGTAAACACATCCTTTGATCGATAGTCGCTTATCACGTCTACACCAGAGATGATGCAGGTTAACAAATGTCACATGAGCCTTTTGTCAGTGATCAGCCCGTTGGGGCTGATGTAACTTTCCAAGTAGGTGAATTGGTCAACACGCTCTACCACTTCACTCCCTATCCAGTCGTGTAAAGTCATCTTACATTTAACAGGAACAAATCACATGCCAAAAATTCTAAGATTTCTGCTCAAGATGTTCAGGAGATTCTGCATTTTATCAGCATATTCACCTAGGATGACTATGCCATTCGCATATTCTAAGCCAACAAGACTATTCCCTGGTAACAATTCAATCCCTAAGTCACATAAAGAGAAAATCAAACCTTATAATTATTTACTTACTTCACTTTACTTCGGCTATCTCCTACGGGAGGATGAGCCGGCTTCATGAACATAGAGTTCATGAAGTTCCACAGGAATTTGGTACGAGTGATGTCCCAAGAATCGCTCGGCCTTTTGTTTGAGAGTGCAGCTCTAGCCTTTACACAACCAAGTGTGACCTACAAGGCAGTAGGAGTGGAGTAGGGAATCCACTATCCATTGGCAGCCGGTGACCGGAGTTCGGTTCATACGCCTCTTTGAATGGGGCCAGACATCCAGGACATCCAACAAGCCCTTTGTCCATACGTCTGCCGGTCAGCTCCAGTGAGCTTCATACGCTAGTCGTTGGAGGTTTGGAATCAGGGTTTAGCCATCTCCCCTAGACTGTCATCCAATAGACAGTCAACCCGGTGAAGAGCGCCGGAAATCCGCTTTCGCCCTCTCACTTTGGTGAAAAACACCTCCGCCACGTGAAGGCAGTGAGTAGGACTTCCTCAGGAGAGGCTATGTAAGACGCCCGGTCATATGGGAGCATTTCAAGAGGTGTGCGGAGGGGTGGCCAACCCGCAGCGCAAGGCACCCACCCCCGACCATCCTGAGGCCTTTGGAGGCCTTATAATTATTATTAATAATTCATTGGCCGAGTAATGACTTCCTCATTGTCTCCTTGACTGACGATTTTCTGCCTGCTACGTAGATCACACCTAGTTCATATTTGTGTATATAAATGTTAATACATTCACCATGTAGGGAGGATAAGTAACAAATGTAGTGATGACAAGTTGACCTATGTTCTGGAATTTAAACTAGAACTTGTGTAAGAAATTTTTTCTGTGATCAGCTATCGCTCGGATAGTATTTAAGAGTAGAAACTACAGGTTAACCATTGTCAGCCTAAGCCAGTTATACCACCCAAACAACCGGTCAGTTGCACGAGTAATACGACAACTTCGGTGATACAATACTTCTAATAACATTTGGTTGATAAAGTCCTGATCAGGAAATTTTTTGAATATGCCCTTACTGAGTGTACCTCAGGACAAAAGTCTATTACAAGAGCATATGGCAATAAATCACATGCAAAACATATTATCATCACAAAAAATTGGCTCTCTTCTAACTTTTTTTACCTCCTTTATGTTGTACATGATAACTTCGCTTCTAATTACGAAATACTTAATTCCCCACCCCACCCCCAGTAATAACAAAACCTAAGACAACAGTGACTGAATATTCTGAGTTTAAAATAAGTATGCTTCACTTTATCGATCCCAACTCCTGACATCTGTATAAATATGAACATTTTTATGAACGCTTGCAGCATGAATACTTGTTGCATCATGTTCATTTTGATGGGAAAAATGGAAACGACTTTAGAAGTAACTTCAGTTAATGCAAATTTATCTCAGGGTAAGGGAGAGCATAGTAAGTTACTCAATAAGCATTCATGCTTAACAAGCTCCCACGTGACAAGTGTATTCACTAGGATAGTCGTGAGTTATCTGAAATTAACGATTTCAACAGGTATTACAGATAATACAATGTAGCTACAGACTTAAATCTATTAAAATATCAATCAAACCTACGAAACATGATGTAAAGCGATGTACACTGAATACCCGACAGTTTTAAATCAACATATTGAGTAAATTCAGTTTTACAAGTGATCGTAACCTTGAAACAATATTACTGAAGTAACAAGAGACAACACGAAAACTACACTTCATGATAGTAGATCAAAGTAAGGGTGAACAAAAGGAAAAGCAAATCAAATAATGATAGTGGCAATTATACGAAACCACACGCTGAAGGGAAAAGCAAAGTCTTAAATTATCGTTAACAGTAAGATTTAACTAAATCATTTAATTCTTAATTAACTTACTGATAGCAAGCAAACATGAAAGCGAACAATATATCACGCATGTTAACAGTAAAAATGTATTTCAGTGTGAAATAAATACTGTAAACCAAAAGTAAAACAAAATTCATAACACTTACCAAGAGAGATACACAGATAACCGATGAAGATAAATGTTGCAGGTAAAATAGGCGGGAGGCGAGCAAGACGACGAGGTCGTAAGTCGAAGAGTTTATATGGGCCAGATGAACTGTTTGCGCATTTCAGACAATCTCTAGGCCTGCGAAAAAGTCGAATACCATAAATCCGAACGTAATTTTCATCACTGTCGATATCATCATTACTAGTAAGCTCATTAGGATTGGTTGAGTTGTTATAACGGTTTACTAAATGCTGGGATACTGAATTATTATCTGATCGCAACATACTAATGTTAGCCTCTTCTTCATTCAATAGAGGCAATATATTAACAGTATTCGTTGATGTATATTCGGCTTGTGATGCACATTCAAATGGAACACTGGTATTTGCATGATTATAATCCAATACATCTGAATTCCAAGGCTCGTTAACAAGAGCAGATGTGGTATTTCCCACCTTTACTAGTGGACCACGCCCAAACACACGGCGATAATGCAAAGTAGGACGAATACAACGCCACCAAAGTATTACAAATATGACTAGGGCAAGCAAAGCTGGCAGTAAGGCACTTGAGATCAAAATAACGCGGGCTATTCAAAACATAAAAATAATGAAATTACTTGCAATAGAAAAATCAAGGGGAAATGACAAAAGTCAACACTGTGTATAAAAATGGAAGTACAACCAACAAATTTAAACGCTTGTCTAGTTCTGTATCTTGAATATTCTTTCTGTTTCCATAATGTTGTTATTTCAGATTACACATTATTGTCATATACCCTGTAAATACAAAGTTTACAGAGAAAGAATTGCAGAAATACTTCTGATGGAGGTTGATAAAGACCTTTTACCTGAAAATCTTGTAATATTAAGTAGGCGGATATTTCCTATTGTAATTATAAATATGTGCATTATATAAATTGTGCTTGATAAATTTATTATTAATATTATTCATTACAATTTGACTTTTACCATAATAAATTAGTATTCAAACTACTGAGACGAATGAATTTGCATCTACTTATTTTGCTGCAAAAAAGCAGATGAAACAGACTACAATCTTTTACCATAGAAACCAATATAATCAGTGTGGAATACATATGACTGTAAGCTTTAGATGTTTACATTATATTCGTATGCATATCTATCTGAAATTTGAGGATCTTCTACAACTAGTTTGATAACAGGAATATCCTTTAAAAAACTATGCAATCACTGATTACATTTAAACGAATATATCTGACAGGAATAAAGATAAACACTTGAAGCTGAAGAAAAAGGCATAAACCTGAGCCGAATAGCCATGCCAAACAGCAGTTACAATCTGAAACAAAAGATTGTTTATCACCCCGCTTAGCCTGAGATGTTTTGTGCCTGATTTAAAAATATTGACTCAGACCTTAGAAACACATTTTAACGCGCAACTCAAAAATTCAATCTTGTTGAATAGAGGGAAGATAGTCTTAGTACCAATAAATACACTTGTTTCTGGCTTATAACATATAAAATGAAATTCAAACATCAGTTGAAGATTGAATTTGTTATCAATGAATCTGCTATATGCAGTTTGCTCCAATATTTATGTAATAAATTCTCACATGATTTAAAAAATCTGACAAGTACAACACCAACAAATACTAACACAACCGAGTAATTAACAGACTAATATTTCTCATGACTTTTCCTATATTTATTTACACACGTTTAATTACTCCCAGACTGATGGGACACTAACAGCTCGTCATACTTAGAATCGCCTAGCCAATACATCTTGTTAACAAAAATATTGAATTTTAATACAGGTCCTCTCAACTACACAATCGTTTTTGAGGAAATCAAACCTAGTGAATGATGAACTTAAAATTATTCAAATATCCACACAGCTCAATTCCCGACAGTTAACCCAATATTCTTTAGTAACTGGATTTCGGCTATATTTGCTGAAGTTCTAACGAGAATCGAAATGTAAAGACAATTACTCACTGTCGACATTAAATGGTGTCATTATATCGTGAATTGACAGAAATCACAACCTACGGGCTGTTGAATTCTAACCTAGTTATCGAATGAGAGAGATAGAGAGCTCGCACTATTGAAGAGTGACAAACTGTCACGAACAGTTTACCCAGTGCTATAAGCTTTTAACGGCATTCCAGCTAATTTCATTTCCTAACGAAATCCTTGCATATCTTGTTTTTGCAGAAGTTCATGAAACCCACAAACTAAAAATTTAGCCATGAAGAAGAAAAGGATATTTAAAACGAAACAGTTTAAGAAAAACTGATGAGAAATAAATATAATTCTTCTGTCATTATAAGTTATAATTCTCACTTGGTATAATCACAGAATTTGTCGCCGTAAGGAACGAATAAAAACCACTTGATTAAAGCTTAAAATTCATTAACTTATGAATAACAACTACTCACTGTTACTATAATCATCTGAGAATCTGTAGAAGAATATTAATCCAATAACGGAAGCCATTATCATCATGCTGACAGCACAACCTGAAAAGATGTAATTTTTAAAAAAAACTAAATATAAATAACATTCAAAAACAACACCACATTTCTACCAACTCACACCAGTAACAAACAATCTAAAAGTATCCGATTCTCCTAAGAATATAACTGAAGAATTAAAGAACTGCATTGATACTTTATTACCTCTTAAATACCTATATTCTTGTCCTCGTACCAACGAATTTGATCTACTGAAGTCAAACAACAGTCAAGTGGATGATCTTCACGATTAAGCGGTGATATATGTGGATTCCTGTTCACATGACCCTATCACTTCAAATAGCAGCTCTAGTTTTCACTCAGAAAGTCTCACAAAACCCTTATTTAGACAGGTTACACAATATGCATTATGCAGTGGTGCAGAGACATGACACATATTCAGAGATTTAAGGTTCTACAACAAAACGAAAATTAATTAGTCCTCTCTCGCTTTCTCTAATTTCTAACTTACATTTTGAAATGATGCATTTTTGTGCTAAGTCCTGTGCTACTGTATCAGTGAATTAGTTTTACACGAAACAAATTGTTTACACCGTTTAGCGCACCTGTTAAAAATAGGGACGAATTAACGATAAAGACACTTATCTATTTAGTGTGTGGATACACTGGTCTTGAAAGCTAAACTCACTTCCGTAACCATTGATAAAAAGTAGAATACATTGAGACTATACATAACCGCGTGTTTATTCACCAGGATATTGTCCTACTACAACAAACTATGACGAAACGAGATGTATTTAACGATATTTACAAGCTTTGCGAAGATTTTCGCAGTCTCAAAAAAAGTCGACAACAAAAATAATGGTATTGTTTGGCGCCTTTAGTACTAGAATATTAGTATGAAGTATGTGATCGTTGGTAAGTCACAAGAGTTATTCCACTGCAATTTACGTAATCACTAGATCAACAGCATCTAGATTTGAAATAAAACATGATCCCTAAATAAATTGGGAAACGTTACTATCTACAGTAACTAAGTTGTTTTCAGTGACCTACCACTCGGCTTTTACTCAATGGGTCCAGGATTTGAATCCCGACCTATCTACCTGAGCCTGGATAACTAGGTAGTATTATTAGCCCTGAAACAATGTGTAGCTCATAGCCAGATACATGGAAAATCTGTAACAAATAACTCAGTTCTAACTTCAAACAAATTTAGTAATCGCTAATGTTGAATGATGATACTGGCCCGAATAAGGTGAGAGGAAACGAGTATAGAAAACGTACCATGTTACCAATTAAACTTTCATCAAGTACATCCTACCACGATTAGTTCTTATAGACACTGATAATCGTAGGATAGATACATAAAGCATAATGAAACTTTGTTAAAACGTAAGGAAGTACACATATATTTCCAGATATATTATCTCGAACACCAGAAGTCACTTATCTAAAAACGACAAACTTACGGGGCCATATCCATATGTTGCAGGAAGTGGCGTACAGGCAGCTCGCAAGAAGTAAAACAGCAATGGGGAACAGAATAATTGGTGTATCTTTAGGAAGAATGCCACAGTCTACATGAGAACTAGCATTTAAAGCGGGTTGGTTGTATCCAACACGATAAAAGTGTGACAAACTTTCAGCACGACATCCGAAAAGAACTACAGGAACGTAGGGCACTTTCCAGGTGCCACCAGAAACTGAGTACTCCACAACAACAGTAACAATATATGCGGTAGCTGGACGGCGTGATACAAGTACGTTAGACATGAATTGATCATCAAAACGAAGCTCACTGGAAAAATGTAAAAAAAAACTTGTCAGTTAGTTTCGATTGACTGCATTACGCAACTTCTTATCACTAATATGGATGTCACCAGTTGTACAATATTTGTATATTATACTTTATGGGTAACTTTTTGAAATATGCCATATTGGACTGTTACATTGTGATTAAATTTCTACGTTGATAAGACAGTTATATTACTTTTAAAAATGCATCCTATAACTATTTACCTTTCCTTTGCATGCTGCTGAAAATCAACGAAATAAAATACATCTGATTAAAGCTCACGTTAATTAGGTTGTTTGTAACTGCCACAGACGTTAATACTAATCTAGTGTCTGCATTTTACCCTTACATTAGTATCGCAAAACCGGAATTCCACCTCATAAGAGGAAAACAGTTCATAAGTAAAGTAAAATACTAGGTAAACTACAAGTACACGTCCTTGAGGTGAGGACTTTACTTATGCATATATGCTTGGAAGTAGTGAGAACAACCAAATGTTCCAGAAATATGAATTATCCATAATAAATAAGTTCATTTGATTCAACACATTGATACTGTATTAATAACCTGATAACGTTTCGAGCACAATTTATTGCTAATGAATACATAAATTATATATATATATATATATATATATATATATATATATGTCCAAACCAATTTCACTTTTAACAATTTGAGAAAATTTAGGCATTTGGTATATGATATTCACTATTAAAAAGATTTTGTATTTCCCAATGAAATAAAAACAATGTCGTTTTGTTTTTCACTTATTGGGAAATACAAAATCTTTTATAACAATACATAAATGTGTTCACACAACTTCCTGACTTGTTTTTGTAGGCTTACTCCCCTGTTTTGATTATCGTAATTTTTCATATACCCGGCTTCGGTGTCGCGTGTCACAACAGCCACAGTTACCCACACCCAACTAACACTTCTCGTACATTGTTTCTACCAGTAAAAGAATAGCACTAGGATTTTTTGAAAACTAATTAATTAACTGCATTTTTTGGAAATAATTCATTGACCAAGATAACAAAACGGACAAATACGCCATTCAGGCAGTCAACAAAAACACTTTAAGAGCTGATATGTAAAATGTATACATAATTGGCTGTTCGAAAATTGTAAAAGTGGAAACTAGTAGGTGTGCACCCAAAAGAACTGAGAAATTTAGCTAAATATAAAAATCTCACCTGAGACGGAAGGAACGTATGTAAGTGCCCCCAAATGACGCATGTCCGAAATCCGTCATTCCATTTATGACCACAGCAACTTCATCTGGATTAGGATCTATAAACGCCCCATACGCGCCTCCAGCAGTTATTAAAGGTGTACTGAATACGTGATAAATAAGGTCACCAGGATGTCCATCCGAAACGTTTAGATTAGGACATGCAAAACCCCCAGATTCTTTTGGCACAGAAGCTGCATAAAATTGGAGGGAAGATGTCCAGTAGCTCAGTAAGTCAACACGATTTGAAGTCAATCCTGAAAAATTTATATTTTTAGTTATTATGTCAGTAGTAACAGCTGTATTTATGATCCCACTCTGAGTGTCACCTCCACAACCCCCTGGTACGGGAACTACAATAATGAATTTATAGAAGTACCTTAAACATACACTCTGGTCCGTATGCAACAGCTTTAACCCATGCTTTGACCGGGAGATTATACGAAGAATAAACATAGAAAGTCGAAGTAGTTTTGTTCTCCACAAAGCCAGCTAGACCACTGTGGGCTGAAAACTGCAACGAATCATATGTGAATGATGGAGACAGTGACACTAAAAGTGGGTTGAATGGGCTGTGAAGCTGATACACAACAAATCTGCTCCCGAGAGGAATATTTTGGACTTCAACATAGACCAACCCATTGATGGTAATATTTGTAAATATCCCATGCTGAATAGTAACTACTGAATGTGAAGAACATCGCTCAATATCTCCAAAAAGTAATATTAAATACAGAAAAAACGGGAAAAACATACTGCGGGACTTGAAGGGCCGCTCATTCGGCCAACTTCAAACCTCGCTCTTTTGATGTCCTAGTGAGTAATCCGATGACCAATATGTTGGTGGCAAGTTAGTATTAATAATATCAGATAATTCAGACTTCCTTTCTGATTTTGATGAAAGGCTGCAGGTCCCTGAAGGTTTTAATAATAACTCACAAGTTGAAGCTTTATAAAACACAGTGAACAATTGTATGTTGACGTTGCTAGAAAGTTTGTGCCAAGTAATCCTGTTAGGATATTTGGCATAAATCCTTCTATATAATACCCACCCTCCGTTTTTCTGTAAACGTCTGCTACAGCATTCACCAAATATTGGGCTTAGAAATTCGTATTCAATTTAACCTTCCTCTGCTGGTTTAATTCATTACTTTATTCATTATTTATTATCCTCCGATTTGAATGGTAATAATATCTTCCATATCTCTGGTATTAGCGATGATGAGTCACTTCTATCGCATGTGTTGGGTGCAGACAAGTTGTTCATTTTACTATAAAACATCTTATTTCCCATCTGATTGTATTTTATTGATGACACTAATATTACTTCTGAATGTACTTTATCTTATATTGATTTTATTCAAATGTCCAGCCAATTTTTTACTCATGTATATAAATGAAGTAAGAAAGTTGTGTGAGTGCCTTGATATGATTATGAGCAATAATTTGTGCTCGAAACGTGGTCATCAGTAAATATTACTGTCTGACACTGTGATTTTATCAAAACAAAATTGTATCTTTAGTGGAATTATACTCTACCATAACTGAATCGTCATGGACAATATTTATTTACATTTACTACGCGATTCCTTTGATGGGCAGGCACCAGTAAAATATGTTGAAAGCATTATTTAGGGTACATTATCCAGTAAAATTCACTTTCACCGAAGTAGCTAAGAGACTACACGAAACAGATAGCTTACAAAATTCCTGAAAAGAAACAATGGCTTACTTGTCCCACTGGATCCATCTCTGAAGTTAGCTGGCTTTAAAAAATTCGTTTTCTTCTCGTCTCTTGATGCTCTTAGCTGAACCACGTCTCCCAATGACAATGTATGTCCCTTCTAAATTTTGAAGAAGTCTCCGTGATTCTATTCGTTTCCAATAGTTTACTTTCTTTACACTCTATTTGATCCCCAACTTCGAAGTTATGCATCTTTTTTTCTCTGCTGGAATTTCGCCGTATAATTCTTCTGTTTATGTTTCTTGCACCTCATTCTTTCCGTCCCCTATTCACTGTTAATGATGCATTCAAATCTTATCATGTATTCGTCGTCGTGGTTTCGCATCATGCATCATCTGAAACGGCAACTTTGCGTTATTTTCTACGTGGATGCAGGCTGTCCTTGTAGAATCAATGGAAGCTCTGTCTTCAAGTTGCCTCACTTTGAGATCAAAAAACCCCTTTAGTGCACAATTATTGCTCTCTGTCATACCATTCATTTGTGGATGATATAATGTATCCCTACTCCTCTTGATACCTCTCTGTTGCAGGCAGGATTTTAATTCTTTACTTTCAAAACAATGACCCTGATCTGTCAATACCTTATTTAGTACACGGCGGTCTGCGACGATATTTCAAGACGTCGCGTCAGTCATAGTCCCTGAGCGTTAATCAGGGATCGCGAGGGTGTCTGAACACTGTGTAGAATGTCAAGTCATCGCCATGAGGCACTGTTTGCCTCTTGACTTCTGTGGAAAATACCACAGTTCGCCTACTACCGTAACTGGAATCGCTTGAGGGGACGGTCGTAATCACCTATCTCTTCCCTTCGTGTAATACTGCGGACATTTCGGCACATATTTTGCGACATCTCCTCTCATGTCTGCCCCGTTCGTGCTTTGTATCAAGAGGTCAGCTGTCTTGATTACACCTGCATTCAACCTCATGTAACCTCGTGGCAAAGAGACCAAGGTATTACCTGCAACAAACTTTCGTCGGCCTCTCCTTTAGCTGGAATTTCGCGGGCGTTCAGTCTCAATCGAACCCCCCTGTTTTAGTGGCACTGTTAGCTCGCTCTCCTCCGTTGACCGATTTCCACTCTGTTAGCGATCACGTGTACCACTATATTCCAGGCAGGCAGAGCCTAATGGGTCTCGTTCCAATGAATGTGCTCTGGTTAATCAGCGTCGTCTTCCGCTCCAGGTAAATGTATGCCAATTAGTTACGGTATCCGTGCACAACTTTAGACGGATGCCACAAGAGACTTCAGTCCCAGTCATGTTCAACTGCTTCATCACTACGCCCTGAGATACAAACGTTGAAGCACTGAAAAGACCATGATACATTTTTTCTCGGGGACACTGTTGCGTCTGCACGACACAGGAAGATATGGTCCCTCAGAGGTAGTTATTGATAGAGGAATTCAGAAGGATGAGAAGAATAACCGAATGGGAGCTGTGCCATCCAGGTCAACGTGTATTGGTCGTGATGGAAAAAAGGGATGGATCCCTTTTTTGCCGGGGAGTGTCAATGTAGTTGAAGAATGAACGATCAATTCATGGTTGTTTACCCAAAACCAACTCCATATTTTGGCGGGAGTCACCGATACTGCAGTCATCGTTCCATCGTACGCTGTTCGTTAGAAGACGGAGAAATACTATCAGAAGTATTATTGTGATTAATTGTTATGACATTTATTCTTAGACTTTGTGTATAATAACCTTATTGTTGGTTCTATATTGGTGCAAGAATAAAGGATTCTCGAGTCACCAATCTGTGTTCTTTTTTTCGCGTTGGTTATTGCACATTGTTGCTGAAGGTCTTTTAAGGACAGCGTTAAGTCCAGTGTAGTTAGACCTGGACAATGACATCGCATTTCTCATATGCGTAACCGGTACGTTCAAGGTTTTCGTTACATCTTAGGGCCAAGTTCAACTTTAGACACCAATAACTACCAGTCAGCGAACGGCGTCGAATTATCCAATGAGATTCACGAACGTAGTTCAATGTTGTATAGCGCTTGATTCATTTCAATGCGTGCCCTTACAAGGTTAAGTTTGCATCTAGAGGAGGATAGTGTCCTTCGGTATTGCCTGGACTTAGGCTTGCTTTGAAAGGAGAGACGTTGTTCGTGTGATGGTGTAATGACTCTAAAAAGCTATACTAGGTCAACTGATGGTTATGTACATCGTTCTGGTATATGCTGGAAGCGAGTTAGTATTAGAGAGGGTAATAATTCATAGGAGATTTTCGCTAGGTCGCATCTCTCCCTGGTGACCCTAAACTTTAGCAGCCCAAACCGAAACTACCTTACGAACGGACAAATGACCTTGTCAAGGATCAATCAGAAGGCTGAAAAAACGACAATAGTCGTCCCAGGCAGCACTAAGCGCTAGATAATAGTCAATAATACACATGCCCTGCGCTTAGGGGTCGTCTCAATGTGTCCTTTCTAGAGGCTGGTGCCATATATCCCCAAAACCTATGTAACAACAGAAGACAAGGCTGGCAACAGATCAGTTTTATTACGATAACCAACATGTATTTATATGCATTTTACATACATTAATAGACTTCTGCCCGCAGAAAGAAGGCGGTCTTCTGATTGGTTGTTTGCACACAAACGCAGTCTTCTGCTTTCTCGTTTTCTATGTTTCTCGGAAATGCGAGCCACTTGTCTGCGAATCATATTTGTCCATGTCAAGGTCAGCTGTGATTGGTCCTTGAATCAGCCTAGATTAATTTCTACCAATCAGCGTAGATCAATGTCTACCAATTGGCTAGCAGCTTGCTCTCACCACACCTATTGCTATAAAAAGTCACCTGATTGGCTGCTCAAGGTCATTCTTCCGTTCTCAAGTTAGTTTCGGTTTGGGCTGCTTAAGCTCCCTAACCCAGATTTTGTACATTTGCAATTACTGGGTACTGAAACATCCAGTGAGAGCCGCTGCTGCCGAGACGCAGAACAGCCCCGTCTCAGCAGTTCAGTGGTATACCACTGACATACCAGCACTGCAGGGACATAGCCTCATGGAAAATGGACAGAATTACTCTGTTGTTAGGCGGGGACGACGTAGTAGTCCATGTAGATGAGACAGTGTTGGTGAAGAAGAAATATAACCGCTGTCGTCAGAGAGCGAACAACATTTGGGTTATAGGTTTATATAAAATCCATTGAAGGATTTTGGGGTCAATTGAAAAATAGAATAAGGGCTATAAATAGATCCCAAAAGGATCTCATTTATAGTCATTTAGATGAATATATGTATAGAATGTGGGGCGACTTCTCTGTTGACAGTCACATGCTGAATTGGGAAATGTTTCTCTCCCATGTTCGGGAAAAATACCCATTGTAACCGTTTCATCATTTTTTTTATTCATTTTTCTATAAGTATACGTTTCCGCTTATCGTAAACGCCTCTTTCATGTGGTTGGTCCGTTCAAGGTCGTTTGCTGATTGGTTGTTACTGGAGTCGAAAGTTTAACTTTGCCCATCTTAGCTTGACTCGTTATATATTTCTATTGTTGCAGTGGGACTCACAATCCAGTTCCATAATTGTAACCGATAACTCTTTCACTAATTAGTTATGGTTAGTCATACAAAAGAACCACGAACTCAGTCACCTGTTAACCTGATGACTGATAGCACATATATGCTCACAACAACGAGCAACACGCCTCCCACAGAATATGCCAGTGAGTCACACTCTTCAATACGCCGCAAACATCGAGCTGCCGAGTCACTACCATCTACTGTGGTCGGAACTGACAGCAAAAATATACTGACAACTTGTAGTGGCATCCCTTCTAAAAACTCAGCTTTGATCCTGACATAGACCTCTTCACTAAACCTTATGTACGTGTCACAAAACTCTAGATACCAAGTCCATCTTCAACACTTACTTCAGAAGAAGAACGATTAAAGCCATCTGTAGAGGACCTGGAGGCTGAGATGAGGGTTATAAGGTGTAGTAAGGCTATGAATGTAGGATGTTCAGAAAATTTGACCAGTATATCTGAACTATCAACATATATTACTGGTATAAAATCTCAGATCTGTGAACTCAAACCTCTGAGCATCCTTACCAGAACCATAAACCCTGGAGAACTTGACACGGATTCAGTAACTAAGGTAGATATCCTGATAAACCTCAACACAACTGATGTTATCAAAAAACTAGGAACTAAACTAAGTGTGACAGTCTATAATATACCGGATAATGAGGGGTTGAAAATGTTCAAAGTATCTTACTTAGGGCTGTGAAAATGCCTATTTCTCAAACAAAATGTCACAAACTGAAAAAGAGTCAGCACGACCACTGCTGCCCTATACGCCTTCAGTTTGAAACACAGACAGAAGCTAAGAAATTCACCAATACACAACGTATCCTATTACAGGACACGAGCTACAAACAAATAAAAGTTGTAGCAGATAAGAAAGTGATTGAAAGACGTGCATACAATCACCTCACTAAACCTAATGGCAAGACACCGCAGGTCACCAAAATAGATAAGCCCACAGCCAACACGGTAGAACTCATGGCCTCCCTCCTCTCAAATCTCACAAAAATAGCTCCACAGAACAGGATGCCAACCGAAAGACTTGTGAACTATAATCTTACTCCTAAATTAACCCCTCCACCCCCTACCGTGGATCTAGATATGTCTCTGGATAGCCCTAAGACAGGAACCAATCCTTCTCGTAAGTCGACAACATCCTCTCCTAGCCAAAACGTGAGAATTCAAATGAAATTCGGTAACAAAACATGACGAAATATACCACTTGTTAAGAAAAATCCCCAACATTTTCAAACTCCTAAGAAGAATCCACGCTGTAAGGCAAATAATATTCAAAACCATGCTGGTAACCAAATTAAAAACTCACGGAAAATAACGATACAACTTGCTCGCATACTATGCCAAGTCACACTAGCGGCTGGTGTAGTGACACTCTCACACAAAATAGTACAAGTGGCAAAACTCAGAGCTCAGCCACCAACCACTCTGGGTCTTCAGAGTATGACACACAAACCAACTTCGACAGGATACACGGAACAAGTCTTCTGGGAATCAAACCACAGTACAGCAATGCATATAACGAAACCCATGTAAGGTCACTTAGAATGTCTCCAAACAACAGGCATATTAATAAGTCATGGGCATCAGAAGGTACCAATGATTTTTTATCCACCACACCCCTGTCAGCTCCAACCAAACAACTGGTGGGGATGTTAACTCTTTTGAACCCGTACCACTAATGTCGGCTCCCTATCGGGAAGAAAACAGACACAGGCTAGTGCACACGGAATTAGTAATCACATCCAATGCTTGTACAAGTATAGGCCAAATAAGAACTCCTACCAAAGTCTTCAACCTACCAAAGCCTAGAACTACTTCATTCTATAGTGAGTCCAATAATAAAACTTATCGTTCACAAAAAGAAATAGATAGGTGAAAATGGTACTCACACTAATTGCAACACAGGGTTTTTATGCCATGCCGAACCAGTGGATGACGATCCACACTTAGGCCTGATTAACGAGCTTAAATGATTCAAACACTACTCCGACTCTCAACTTTACTTAATCCTTATTAATGCTAGATCTATCCTAAACAAACTGCCGATGCTCAGGGCACACAAGCTGGTATACAAACCCCCAATAATCATTATTGCTGAATCCTGGTGTCACTTCATTATACCAGACGAAGAGATAAGCATCGATGGATACACACACTTTCGATGCGACAGGAACAGTGGTAAGGGAGGAGACTGCCTAATGTACTTCCTGAACACACTTACTGTATTACAGCTAGAAAATAGGGAACTCAATGACATGTGCCACACCCTATGGGTCAACGTACACTTCAAAAGTGCTACGCTACTGATAGGATGTATCTACAGGGCACCTGGCAAATTTAGTGATTACGAGACTCAACTCATTGATGTACTGGAGCAAGTATCCACTCTTCCATACGAGCATAAGATCATATGTGGAGACTTCAACCTACCCAAAATCAACTGGGATTTATTAACAGGCCCAACTAAATATGACAAGCTCTTAGGTACACTGGACATTTTCGGTTGGAAACAAACTGTTACTATCCCTACAAGAGGTGATAACGTACTGGACTTAATATTCTGTCACGATATAAGTCCCCTCTCAATCTTAGTGAATTTTAAGTTTTCAGGTAGTGACCACAAAACAGTGATGTGTGCACTGCCACTTCCACTGAGTAGCAATACAGCTTATACCTCCAATTCACAACAAATAATATATAGGAACTATAGTAAGACAAACTGGGCTTTAGTAGAATCAGTGCTAAGATCCTCTGAATTGGGCGAATACTTTACCACTGATGACCTCTCGAGAGCTGTGAGCATCTTCTACCAGAACTCAAACACATGCTTAGATGCTGCCATTCCACTCCAAAAACTAAGAGTTTCCCCACATAGAAAGTCATTTATAAAACGAAAGGATCATACGAAACTGAAGAGACTCTCGACAAGTTACTTCAAACACCACGACTTTGGCACACTAGGTTTAATACTTAACACCCTTAGTTCCATCTCACAAGCTCGAGATTTGCGTATGAGAAACGAAGAACGAGCCAGCCCTGCTGGGGTGTATGCTCTCACAGAAATCCTAAAGAAGTGATTGAATCGCAAAAATCCCGGCATTTCTCTCCTCATAGACAAAGGTAGGCTATGCGCTGATTCTGTAGACATGTGTGAATTATTCAACAAAACATTTGCAGCTAACTACCTTAAGCCTACAGTCCCATTACTCGGTATACACCTTACTACTAATATGGCACAACTTCCATCTTTACCCACACCAAAACAAATTAGTACAGTTGAACTCACTTATGCTAACATTGACCAAACTGTTAGAACTCTCAAAAGCTCGAAATGTTTTGGCACTTACGGTATATCATCCTATTTTTATAAATATGGTGGCTCTGATACCCACATATTACTAACTAAAACCTTCAAAATGTCCTTAGAAACCTGAACTTACCCGGATATGTGGAAAACGTTTATTACACCCAAATACAAATGCGGCTCGAAAACAGAAGTCAACAACTACAGGCCGATCAATATCACACCTATAGCATCTAGAATTATGGAGAGACTAGTTCAAGATAACACACTCAACCAAGTGCTTAGCTGCAACATTGTAAGTCAGAACCAACATGGATTCCGAAAATACAGATCATGTCTAACCTGCCCCCTAGATTCCTTTAATTTTGTGACCAGCAGTCGTTACAGACGACAACTAGTACTTGTCATCTACTTTGACATTTCTAAGGCATTTGACCATGTCGACCATTAACTGCTAATACACCAGCTGAACTCCTTAAGAATACGTGACCCATTATTAGGATGGCTTAAATCATTCCTTAACAACAGGTCCCAAATAGTTAAACTTGGGTCGCGCCAAATCACTTCTGGTGTAACTCAAGGTAGTGTCATTGGGCCCCTCTTATTTACATTCTATATCAACGACATATGCGCTTGCTTCTCACATGGGAAACCATTCTTCTTTGCAGATGGCCAAAAAGTAGCTTAAACACTCCAGTCTGATGGCCTAGGGTACTTCCAGAATGTTGCGCAGAGTGAATTAGATAAAGTGACTGTTCGGTCATCTTTACGGAATCTACAAATCAATCTGAACAAATGTGGTTAAATCTGCTTCATCGCACCTTCAATCGACATACAATTAACGCTTCAATCTGCTGATCTAACCAGACTCCGGAGTGTCGTTAACTTAGACCTGAGGTACTCTAGTGACCTAACATTTTCTGAGCAAGTGGCGTCACAGACTCGAAGTCGAGGATGCTCTTAGGATGCATACTCAGGAACTTTCACGACAATGAAGCCAAGCTCGTTCTCTACAAAACATGTGTAAGGCCGCTACTAGAATACTGTCAATAATTATTAGCAGCACTCGCATACGTGACAAGCTGAGGATGGAAAGTGTCCAACGGTATTTGACGTCCAAACTACTTGGCTACGATTGTAGGAAAGACTACATCTCACGGCGCATGATTCTAAATCTTTACCCACTTTGAACGAGAGGACTTATTATAAACCTAGTATTCTTTTTTAAGGTCCTACACAAAATATCATTCTCAGACAGTAAGGACATACAATTCTCACCGGAAGGCTCTTACGATCTGCGTAACTAGACTTGTACAGTGACAACAAAAGCCTTTGAATCAACACTCCGAGAAAACTTCTTCACAGTCATGTATTCTAAAATATGGAACAGCCTGCCCCTAGAAGTCAGAACTTGCACCTCGGTTATAAGTTTCAAACGCTCTCTGTACAGACTGTTTCACTCTACTGATTACATTAACAAACTATTCATTTCCAAGAACGAATCAATCATTAGTTTACTACACTACCTAAAGATAGCGCGAAATTTCCCTAATTACTCTGTAAATGATAAATAGACTAGTCGCACAGATGTATAAAGACTAAGTAGAAATAAAAATATAGATTTACTAGACGGCAAGGTACAGAGAATACAAACGTATATTAAAGATTGCGCATAATTTTCTCGTACTTTGCTGCTCGCCTCTTTTCTTCTATGTGCTTTGTAGTGGAAGTTGCACAGATCTAAAGTAATACTGAAGTTGGACAGGACCTGAAGACCTTACTTATATATACCATATCATCACTCAGGGTTTTGGCTAGTAACAACTCAGCATACTAGAAAATTTAACCTCGCCTAGATTACTAGCTCACTAGTTTTCAAGCCGGTCCCAAGCCCGGATAAAGAGGGAGGGTTGGGGCGTGGTGCTAGCAACTCCACCCCCAAAACTTAACCAAATTGCTACTAAAACTTCAACGCACAAATATATTAAAAATTCTAAAAATACAAACAATAACCTTATTTTTCGCTGGAATCGGGGAAGTGAAATGACGCAGGCTGGTGAAAGACTTCGGGAAGCCAGTCAGCCGATGTGCCTTCTTTCGATGAAAGCAAAAATAGGGATGGGGACGTGGAATATTCGTACAATGTACGAAACTGGAAAGGATGCTCAGGTAGCTGCAGAAATGAGGAGATATAAGATAGAAGTGTTGGAAATCTGCGAGAGCAGATGGAACGGATGTGGAAGGTGCCAACTACCAACTGGAGAGACAATAATCTACTCCGGCCACCCAGAGGACAATCACGAGCACACCGAGGGAGTAGCCATCATGATGTCACCAATAGCGGCTAAAGCTCTCATGCAGTGGGAACCAATCTCCTCCAGGATAATGACAGCCAGGTTCAACTCAAAAGGAAAAAACGTTACAATCATTCAATGCTACGCGCCTACAAACGTCTCAGAACAAGAGAAGAAGGAGGATTTCTACAGTCAACTACAAACAGTAATGGATGACGTCCCAAAAAGCGATATCAAAATCCTGATGGGCGACATGAATGCGAAACTGGGAGGAGACAATACAGGAAGAGAACTCAGCACGGGTCGTGAGGCCCTCGGTGAAATGAACGAAAATGGTGAACTCTTCTCAGACTTCTGCGCCTTCAATGATTTGGTGATTGGTGGCAGTGTGTTCAAACACAAGGACATACACAAGGCGACATGGACTTCACCAGATGGACACACCAAAAACCAGATAGACTTCATTTCAATCTCAAGGAAGTGGAGACGGAGCCTACTGGACACAAGGTCGAGGAGAGGAGCAGATGTGGGTTCAGACCACTATCTAGTACAAGGGACTTTCAAGGTGAAGCTGAAAGCCTCGAGGATACCTGGGGATAGGCCACAATGCAAGTTCAACACGCAAATACTGAAGGACACAATCACAAGGGATATTTTCACTGTACCTGTCAGAGCAAAGCAAGAAAAACTACCTGGCTCCACTGAGGAATCATCCGTGGAAGACCATTGGAACTCTCTGAAGGTAATTTTCAACGAAACGTGTTCAACGGTTTTAGGAAGAAAGAAGAGACAAGACAAGGAATGGCTCTCAACGGACACTTGGAAGCTAATAGAGGAGAGGAGAATGGTGAAAGAGAAAATGATTCAATGCAAAGACTGACAAGAGAAAGAGACGCTGAGCTCAACTTACACAGCACTGGACAAAGAAGTGAAGAAGAGTGCCAGGAAGGACAAAAGACAACTCTACGATAGCCTGGCTACTGAAGCTGAGAAGGCAGCAGGCGAAAAGGACCTGAGGACACCATATCAGATAACCAAATCTCTATCCGGGAAGAGATCAACACAAGTGAAACCTATAAAAGACAACCAAGGGAACCCAATTACCAAAGAAGAAAGACAGATTAAACAATGGGCGGACCACTTCAAAGGACTCTTGAACCGACCACCACCTACAACCTGTCCAGAAATAATAATAATAATCACTTTATTCCACAACAATAACAATTTACAGCATGGAATTTTCAGCGTTTCATTTTACATATTGCATTGGTTTAGCTCTTTTTATAATTATATAAATGTATAAAATTTTAAAAATATTAATAGTTAATAGGAAAAATGAAAACCCCAACAAAATACACCATTTCTAGGTCATAGTGAATAATAAATAAATAATATAACAAATCACACATGCAATAATATGCATCATTACATTTTTTAGTTTAGTTAATGATTTAGAAGTTGTAAAAGTTCTTTTCTGATATTCGTCTCTTCACACAATACTCGTGCCAAATATGGTACGGTCGAATTTTTATATTTTGTAGTACGAGCATAAATGTTTATGAAATTTCTTCTGGTCTTACCCGAAGAGATACAAGGAAACAAATGTGAATAAAGAGGATGTTCACTATCAGACAAAATAACTTTAGCTAAGTGTTTACAAGAATTCATATGCCTATTGACAACAGTGTCGGTTAGTTGAGTCAAAGGGATAGCACTGACCCTACTTACAGCCCTCAATGTTCTTCGTAGTATTATATGGTCTCTTTTGAGTAGCCCAGGGAAGAATAATGGGGAACAATAAAGAATAATGGGCAAAACACATGAATTAATAAATTGTATGAGAAGAGATTGGGTTATACCTGAGTGCCTCAACTTCTTTATGTAATAAGTCAGACGGAAAACTTTCGTAGAAACTATAAGAATATGAGACGACCAGCAAAGGTTTGAAGAGAAACTAATGCCAAGATAAGAAACACTTGACTTACTCTCTATCATGGTACCATCAATATTACAACAATCATGAGATTGGATCAATCCATGCATGTCTTTTTCACTTCTCAAGCTGAAATCAACAGTATTACATTTAGTTGGATTTAGTTTAAGACCATTTGAGCTAGACCAATCCTTAACTTCAGCTAAGAAGCCATTCATATGGGAACAATCCAATGTGGAAACTACAGGGACAGAAACGGTCAGATCATCAGCATACTTAATGAAGTTAACGTTGGGTGAGTTCGGAAGGTCATGCAAAAAGAAAGAGAAAAGAAATGGAGAAAGTACTGCTCCTTGAGGCACACCACTTTCAGTTAGCTGAGAAGTGGAGCGCTTTCCAGCCAAAACAGTATGCTGTTTCCTATCCTTAAAATAAGAAGACAGCCATCTAGTTGCCCAGGACTCTGTCTGTGCTGAAATCATCTTTCCTAATAAAGGTGTCCTAGGAACAGAGTCAAAAGCTGCAGTATAGTCTAAAAAAGCTGTTCGAACGAACTTAGCACCCTTATCAAGGCAGGAAACAATATTGTGGTGTAGTACAATGGCTGCATCTAATATACTTCTTCCACACTTATAAGCAAACTGCTTAGTGTCACTAAAAGCTTTTAAAGAGGGTTTAAGAGTATTCAAAAGAAGTTTCTCCATAGTTTTCAAAAAAGGAGATGTTATAGCGACCGGTCTAAACTTTATACCTGCTCCAGATGATGATTTCTGTACAGGTACAACCTTGATTTCTTTCCAGTCAGAAGGTACCGTTTCCTTGTTGAATGATGCATTAAAGATTTGAGTAAGAGGATGACACAAGATGTCTGCACACTTTTGAAGAAGAATGCCTGGTACATCATCTAGACCAAGGCTGTGTGTTGGATTTAGGGATTTCAAACATAATAGTACATCCTTTTCTTTAAAACCCGGAAAATGACCATTATCTTGACTAAGTACATCAGGTACAACCATATTAATTTGTTTCATGATAAATGATTTGTTTAAAGCATTAACATCAGAATAAGCATCAACAGACATTTGTTTTTTACTTGTAAGTTTACTGAAAAGTTTCCAGATGTTTGAAGGATTTTTACATGATAAAAATTTTTCATTATATAGTCTGTTCAGCCTTTCTATTTCAATTTTTATAAGGGTGTTTATTTTACGGACACCAGTATTATCACAATTCTTATACAACTTCTCTTTTTGTCTTCTAAGTTTTTTCAGCTGCAAAGAAGAGATTCTGTCAAATCTCGAAAACAGTGTTTCATATGGACAGCAAATATCCAAACAAAACTTCAGATAATCGGTTATATTAGAGACAGTAGCATCCAACTTATCGTCAGTAAATAGTTCCCAGTTGGTATCATACAACATGCTTCTTAGTGCTAGAATGTTATCATGGGAATATGAACGTTCATGTATCTTCTTTGTTAAATGACCAAACAATTTTTGTTGTTGTAACTTGCCGTACACTTTCGGTAAAATACGAATAATGCAGTGGTCAGAGTTTAACAAAGGAGCTCTCCTTCTGGTTTCATATACATCACGGTCGTTTATGAAAACCAGGTCTAGTGATTTGTCCAGACGTGTATTAAACTTGACTAGATTCTCATGACCAAGTGAAGTAAGAAAGCTGTGATCACAAGAATTAAAATCACCACAGACTATAGACAGCGAGTTTCCGAATGCAGGAGCAGCGAATTCAGTAAATTCATCTGCAAACGTAACTATATTTGAAAGGCTACAATTGGGTGTTATGTAGATATTTGTTATGTATATGTAAGAATATTTACTTAAGTGTTTTGGGCGACACCTGACGGTTATGCAGTCTATATTGTCATTAGAATAATTGAAGCAAACGTGATTTGATGTAGACCAACTTGTGTTTATAAAAGTGACTACCCCTCCTCCACATTTTTTCTTAGAACTTTTTCTATCTTGTCGAAAAACTTTATATCCATTTATTGAAACTAGATTATCATCATAATGCTGGTGCAGCCAAGTCTCTTGTATTGCTAAAACGCCAGCGTTTCGATAAACATTAGAATACATTAGGGATTGAAGATAATCCATTTTGTTGGACAGGGATCTACAATTAGTGCTAACGAGTTCAGGAATAATCATTTGATTAATTTGTGTACGTTTCAGTGCACGCTGCCATCCACAGTGATGCTTTTTTCTCAATTTTTGTGGATGACACAACGCAGTAGGTTGTAATGATTTTAAAAATGCGCGATTATAAATAATACGATTAGAACACATTATTGATAAATTAAAACAAAATTAAAAGAGCAAACCAAAGCAATTTTGCAAAATGTGGTAAGGTGGAATTTTTGGTAGCCCTATGTTCAAGCAGGCCGCCATGAATAAAAAAAATACCAACAATAGTACGTACACAACTGCAAGTTGACACCAATCCTCCAACGAAAACTGGAGTCTTGAATGCAATCAAGCTTCTGAAAGCTGGAAAAGCAGCTGGACCAGATGGAATACCCCTGGAAGCACTGAAAGCGGACCCAGAAACGACAGCAGATATGCTGACTCCATTATTGCAAAAGATCTGGAAAGAGGGAAAGGTGCCTACTGACTGGAGAAAAGGTTACCTCGTGAAACTACCAAAGAAGGGCGACCTGGGGCTCTGCAAGAACTGGCGAGGAATCATGCTCCTGTCGACGCCAAGTAAAATCCTGAGTCGCATCATCCTGGAGAGAATCAAGGACGCACTGGGCACAGAACTCCGACCAGAACAAGTTGGATTCAGGAAAGGCAAATCATGTTCTGACCAAATCGCAACTCTACGCATCATCATCGAACAAAGCATGGAATGGCAATCAAACCTCTACCTCAACTTTATGGACTTTGAGAAGGCCTTCGACAGCGTTGACCGCGAAGTAATTTCGAAACTTCTCGAGCACTATGGCGTACCTCAAATATTCATCAACCTTATTCAACAACTGTACGACAACGGCACATGTCAAGTGATCCACAACGGAAAATTCAGCGAAGCGTTTGCAGTAAACACAGGAGTCAGACAAGGGTGCTTATTATGAAAAGCGATATAGGCAGATTTTGATTGGCTGTTGGCTAGCTGGCTTCTTATTGGTCTAAAATGTAAGTAAAAATGGCAGTCTCTTTATTTTGACACGGAAAGTTACAGTCAGTTTAAAGTCAGTCTTAACTTACCATAATATAACGGCGTGTTAATTTTTTTGGTGTGAGTGTAGTGTGATAGTCACACGCTATTTGGATGCATTTGTAGTATTTAAAGTACATTGAGATATATGGGAATGTCTAGTAAGTGAATATAAGTTAACAATAATTTTGATGCATTCATTTTAAGTCCAAAATAGGATGTATGCATTTTTTGTTACTATGGGAATAGAATTCAATAAAAATTGCTAAACGTATGTGTCTAATTTTGGACATGTAGATATATGTATGTATTAAGTGATCTACTTTTTTAAGTTTTCAGTTTAGTGACCTGTGGGAATTGCACATACTAGGTCAACATAAATAAAGTAAATTTCCTGTGTCACAAAAGTGGTATATAAGCAATGAAATGCATACAACTGTTGATTTACTTGAAATCATTGTGTTGTGCACGTTAGGAATTGTTAGAACCATTAAATGATGTTGCAAAGTACTCCTACTGCGTCTACTTCACGGAATGTGTCATCTATATTGTGTGATGTAACAGCTACATTCCAAAGGATAATGCTTTGCTGTGTATTTTATACATGGATGCAATTTAAGGAAGCTTTAGATGCATTTATGAAGGTACTAACTAAGTTGTTCATTATTTCTTTGAAAGGAATCCAACACATGGTATCGGGTTGATTCCAGTAAAAAGGATCCATCCGGTCCTATGGAATACGAGCATGTGACGTTTAAATGCACTTTTGCAAGTAAACGTGCTTCCCGAGGTGCTGGCTTTAGGAACAGAGGGTAAGTTTACTGTCTATGTAAATTTTAACAATTTCAAGGTTCAAAAGTACTTCATGTCAATCAGTAATTACAGTACGGCGCAAATCCAACATATACAGGATAACAAAGTACCAAACTGTGCATAACCATCCATGCACAGCAAGTTTCATGTCCATTGATGTATCTAGACGTCGGTTATCACCACAAGAAATGGCAGTTATACAACCGTTCATTGAAAGGAATACTGATGTCCATGAAGTAATGGATTTAGCGCATGATAAATTTGGCAAAGCCCTGCTGTATGATGATATTAAAAACATGCGGGCTAGGATGTATAAACGTAAGTCGTATGAAAATAAATGGTGCAGTAGAATAGAAATCGGCAGTTTGGAAGACCTGCTTCATCGACTAAGACAGACAGGTGCAGTTAGTGTTCTGCATGACAACGCAGGCTTTGTATCTAAAATTATTTTCGCTCGCAATGATATGATAGACTTGTATCATAAGTTTCCAGAAGTAGTTGGAATTGATTGTACCTATAAAACGAATAAGATGGGGTAAGTTGCAGAACAAGAAGGGGTAAATCCTTCTCCTAATTTATTACAGATGGCCTTTATATCAGTTTGTTGTGACTGATGGATTCGGAAGAGGAAGGACTGTTTGTTTGCTCTGACTAGGAGAGAAAAGTTTGCAGATATCAAGGAGATATTGCAGACATTTAAGAGATTTATGACTGATACATCAAAAACACTAACATTCACTGTCGACTGTGCAACTGCACAGATTAACGCTTTAAAGGAGGAATTCCCTAGGTGCAGTATTGTTTTATGTCTTTTCCATGTATGCCAGGCATTCCGAAGGAAGGTAAGCTGCATTCCCATTAACTACCTTAGCGAGAACAGTTCCCAAATAAACTTGTTAAAAAGTGGTTGTATCGAATGGCGCACACGCGCAGTTACAACAGGTAGGTTAACAAATCGGAATTTATTGCCAAAGGTTTTGGACTTATCTAAATATCATTAGTGTTATAGACGCTGAGGCTGGTGCTTACATTAGAAGGTACTGGCTAAGAACAAGGAAATATTGGGCTGCATCGTGCAACCAGTTCGCCATCACCATGGGGAACAACACTAACAACAGAGTTGAGAATGCTCACAGGCAGCTGAAGAGATATTTACGTAAAGGGGATCCGCTGGAACTGACTTTATGGAAAATATGGAAGTGGATTGACCACACAACGATGCGTAAAATACGTCAGGGCCAGTGGATGCTTTGTAAATACTACAATTACGATGTAAGTTTGAAGATAATTTACGATTTTTCCTAGGTACATACTTCCCTGCAGCCCATATTACGGCGTCTCACACCCTTTGCTGCCAAGAAAGTTTTCTTAGACTTGCAAAGGCGATCCTTCTTCTTTCATTCAATATCTTCCACTTCAGTTAATTACGCAGAAGGTGGTCACATGTTCTTTTATCAGCCGAAGATTTCTAGTTCATAGCATATCGCGAGTAACGGCGACTAATACGATTTATTGCCTATACCGTAATCACCCCAGGCTTACAACAATTCTAAACTTATTCTAACCTATTCTTCGATAATGCTTATTAAGAAGAACAAGGTGATGAATTACAGCCGGTCATGCGGATAAAACAATCCCACAGTTCTGGTTCAATCACATTATCAAACAATGGCAAACCAGTTAGGGAGTTCATTTATTAAATAGTGTTACTATACTATCATAGTGCACGTGAATAAGCTCAATGATTGCAGGTTTTACCATAATCCTTAACTACCAACATAATAAGTGGGAACTTCTGCCTAAAAACAACCTTACTAGTAGCATCCAGTGACAAAAAACTCACCTACATACTCAAAAACAACCAAAACGTTCAAAAAAACCTTTAAAATTCAATGGAAAACGAATTCACGAAAACATATAACCAGTAGACGCAGGAACCCATCATGACCTTGAAACTGACTATAGCGTCTTTCGCTTATTATCACCAATGATATTCCTAATTGTGGTGGACTGGATTATGCGTCAGACAGTGGGAAACGAGAAGACAGGGATATCCTGGACCGACGTGAAGAACCTAGAAGACCTGGATTTCGCGCGTGGATGATTTATGTTTGATGTCACACAAAATCGAAGACTTACAAGCGAAAACCGACAAACTGGTCGAAGAAGCAGCAAAGACAGGACTCCAGGTGAACATAGACAAGACGGGGGTTATGAAAACAACCAACCAACAACAACAACAGCAGCAACATCCAGCGCCAATCACCATCAACGGGAGGGATTTGAAAGAGGTTACTTCATTCACTTATCTAGGGAGCATTGTCTCAACTACAGGAGGAACGGACGAGGATGTCAAATCGAGAATCGGAAAGGCGAGAAACACATTCATCAACCTGAAACCAATCTGGAAATCTTCGTCACTCACCATCAACAACAAAATTCGGATTTTCAACACAAACGTCAAGTCAGTCAGTTCTTCTATACGGATCAGAAACTTGGCTAATGTGTCACAAAGAATATTTCCAACAGTTTGGAGACCTTTATCAACAACTGTCTTCGCTGTATACTGAAGATCAGATGGCCGGAAAGAATCACAAACAAGAACCTATGGGAACAAACAAAGCAGGAACCAATCGCTTAACAAATATGCAGGCGAAAGTGGAGATAGATTGGACACTCGCTGAGCAGGCCTCTGGGTGACATCGCGCGTCAGGCCAGTGCTCGAGTGGAACCCGAAAGTGAAGCGGCGAGTGGGACGTCCAAGGGTGACATAGAGGAGATCGTGTGAAGAAGAGTTGAAACAGTGTGGACTAACATGGATGCAAGTGAAAAGTACAGCAGAAGACAGAAGCAAGTGGAGGCGTGCAGTTGAAGCCCTATGTTCCACTAGGAACCCAAGGGAACAATAATAATAATAATACTAGAAAATTCCACTGTCACTATATCAGGACGCTGCATAACATCCCAGACAAGCAGTATCCATGATCTAAAACGGTTAGCAAATAGCTTTCTATATGCTAATCATCCTACTCGTACAGAACAACCATGCAGCAACAAATGGCGACTGACCTTGGTGCAGTAAAATAAATCTGCCTGATAATAACCAATATTAGTCTGCACTGAATACAATTCACTTCTGGTGTTACTTACGATGAAAATGCCGACAAAATTATACAAATAAATCACTTATTTTGGATTAATGCCTAATTTGAATATAAGTCAAGAACAAGATACGATGCCGCACACACCAAAGTCATATGGAGGAATTGACTTCAAGCCTTATTTTTTCCCGAGTATTTGTAATCCAGCCAACACATACTTGTGTTTTTGTGTTAATGCGAAGACAGTATTTCTATATTTCTTCATGCGCTCCGCTGAATGACTTGTAAGCAGATTGTCACTAATGTCAAAAAGACAACAACCATGAAATTTCACCATAAACTGTATGTAATTTAAGCAATACTTATCCATGCCTGTAAAACTGATGCGTCCTGCATAGATAGGAATAAATATATTATTATCATGCCTGTATAAACGGCATGTCAAACATGAAAACGTTTAATTTATTTGAAAAACTATTATTTGGAGAGACTGCTCAATGAGATAATCATACCACAATGAAACTGTCTAGCCCTTGTCCCTTGAAAATCATATTCACCACCATGTGTCCCAGTCCTCACGGATAAACAAATTGATCGTTGGCGGTGAAACGCTGGCGAACTTCTTTGGTCCCCTAAGAGAAAACTCACCTTTTACACTTGGACTTGATCTTCTATAGGTAACACCAACATAGTATTACTGCTAGTATTCAAAAATATCAAGTAGGAGTGGAATCACTGGAATTGTTTGGCCATACCATTGACTGCAAGAGTATTTGTCTACTGGCCAGTAAAGTCGAGGAAATTCTGAACATTCCGGAGCCAAAGACTTTGGAACACCTACGCACTTCTGATGGTCTAGTGAGCTATTATCGATGGTTCGTTCCAGACTGTGTTGCTCTAGACCGACCTCTGACAGACTTGCTTCAGGAAAATATCGAAGGCAATGACCTTCCAACGTTCTCTAAGAACGCCATCTTTCCAACATGGGAGGTGAAATGTTCCGCTTAGTTTTTTCGGAATCCTCGTCTTTGAAGGCATTTCTCCCGCTTCAGCGACACTTGCTACATTTTCAATACTTGAAAATTAATCTGATGCTCACTAGTGACTGGCCCTATTCAGGCAGTTAACCTGGGGTTCTAGTGGGAAGCCGTGACCAGTAGGGTACAGCAGGTTGAAGATGTGACAGTAACTCATCTAAGAAGACATTGCGAAATGGTCCGTATTTATAGAATTAAACCATTGATCGGTCCCAGTGGCTCAATGGTCTACGAGCTCGCCTTGTAACCAGAAGGTCCTGGGTTCGAATCCCGGTGGGTGCGTACTGCTGAAGAGTCCCAAACTAGGACGAAACAGCTGTCCAGTACTCCCAGGTTTTCCAGTGGTTCTCTAACTGATGTCAGCTCATGATGAAATCCTCCATACACTTGCTACATTACCAGCTGGGAAACGTAAAATTACCTCAACTAATCTGCTGATATTATCGGTTCGCTCAAAGATGTACCACTTAACCTATCCGCGCAGCCGAAGCCAGCTCGAGGCCATTTATGTTTTTTAACATTGATATCCGAATGATGAGGCACATACCACTGTATTCCCTTCTGATAAGCGTACATTCCAACAGATTCTCCAATTTTTCCCTTCAATAAATGTCTCGCCATGAATTCTTTATATCTGTTCAATGGACCAGAGTCTACAGAAAGACGTCTTTTGAGACACGCAAGTATATGACCTGCCATTCCTCAGGTGTCTGGCAAACAAGGACTATAATGCTTCCATGGCTATCATACTTTGAAGTGAACGAAATATTCCCATATTTAATCATAGGAAAAAGACGGAAACAGTGAAGAAGATTTTCTTTTTGACGATTCATTTTCATAAGTTGTACAATCGTAATTATATTTAAAAAACAAATCGTAAGACTAATCACATACTGGTAAAATTTGTCCTCAGAAATGTATTAGGTAATGTAAGGTGTAACCTAGCAGATCCATCCTTGAACACTTTGCCAACTCTGGACATCGGGCACCCCCGCATGAATGGATTGCAGTGCTACACAGAGTCCCTCAATATCGTACAAAGGCACTTCGCATGCGCTATCTATACATGGCTGAATCATAAACTATTCGGGATCTGAAACCATACCTCTGTATTCAAAAGCGCTACATGCGTTCACTCGCCTTACCGTGGCCAGAGTAACGTTCTTGCTATAACTTTTGCTAAAACTGCTGGGTTATCGGCTGCCTTCGCCTTTCTAGCCATAGGTGTTGTGATACTGACACCAGTGTAGGCTCTTGACTGTGCCTGGTTTAGATTTCTTGATTGTATATGAGCTGCTATGTTAAGGTAATTGCGTCTGCGAATCGTGACGGGTCTGTCTGGCATGAGAATTCACCTGCAGAGTTACGTAACTCTGTTGTTTCCGAGTCAGTACTCGAGGACGGTTAACCAACTCGACAACATACAGTAACTGGCAGCGGTGAAATTCCCACAATTCTGTCAGCCAGCGTAGCCATGTCACCAATGTCGACTCCTCGGAGTGTCAAAAGCACATATAGAACTGGATGTGACAACTTAGACAGAAACAACTCCCCAAAGAGTCCCTCATTAAATTCCACTGGCCGGCGTCTGTATGCAACCGTGAAAGTATTTGTACAGCCGTATGATCCCTAACTCAGCGTTCCGGAAGATGGGGATCGGAGAAATCGCTTCTTTCTAGGATGGCGTTTTAAAACGTCTCGAATGGATGATTCACTCTTGGAGTGAACAGGTGTGCAGTGACTCACTCGCTGAACTCATTTGGCAGAGGACGTCTTAAAAGCATTCTGAAATTGGATTAGCTAGTCCATGCTCATGGAAGTCAACTTCAGCGTACAGAAAACATGTCTCTGCATCGTCTGGCCTAAAGGACACGAGCTAAATGACAATGCTAGTCTGTCAAATAGGTATAAACTTCGGTGTCTTGACACATATTGTAAAATTGTAATCTTAAACATTTGATGAAGATAACGACTGAAAAATACGAAATGAAACGAACTCACCGAAACAGAGTGAAGTTTGTTTGCTTGCTCACGAGTTCAGTGGATGAATTTCGAATACGGGTCCAAATGTTTTGGGGTGAAGTTTGTAAATGGGCTCACAGGCTTGTGAGATGAAGGATCTCGACGGTTATGCGAGATAATCTGCATACAAACTTAAGTATTTACCCTGTTACTCCCAAGGTATTTGTTCTATTGAGACCAAAGACAGATAAAAAACAGGAGCAAACTGACCGCGCGAAATATCAGATATTTTTGGGGTTAATAATGGTAGAGCGGTGATGGTCGCTTAGCTGGCTGTGAATCGTGCATGAACGACGGACATAACATGACAGCCTACTGAATAGCGACGATGACTGGACGCTAACCTTCAGCATAAAAAGTTCACTTAAACAGTAAAGTTCAGCGCACAATATTAAGTGGATAATACTCTAGTCCAACAATCTTTTGAAATTACTAGAACTTGCTGTTTCTGAAGTTTAGATGCATCATTTTTGATCGCGGTCATTTTGAAATTCTACGCTACTACTCTACTTTACAACAGAATGTTTGTGTTCCGAATAGAATACTAGATTTGCATCATTTAACACCTTTGTTTTTCGGGCACAAATGATTTAAATGATTGTAAACTTTCACTTGTTCCGGAGTTGTCACTGAAAGCACTAATACTATCGACCTCTATCTTCTCACTTTGAACTCCCTGGAGATTCCTAATGGAAACTCTACAGAAAACTGATGGGCGGCCTGAAGAAGGAGCCTCAGCAGATGATGGTAAGCCTTTTTGTAGCGATAAAAGTTTTGTGCTGTTCATTTTACAAACCCTAGGAAGATTAATTTGGTACTGCATACTGCAAGTTAACACATGTTAAGTTGATCGTCACAGAACTTCGATATTCTTCACTGGCACTATGTATTTATTCGTGTCATCTATTGGGCAACAGGGACCAGCACAACTGTACATCTTTGGGAAGGCGACGTGGTTTCGAGAGTTATCTTAGAGCATCAATAAAACGTCACACTGATAGAGAGCTGGATCTTGTTGGCATTAATACTTGATCGTTTAAATCGGACTGATACACACAGCTCCACTTCGTCGTTAATGGTCATTAGTGGAATCATCCTTAGAACATAAACTTAGTACATTATGGGCACCAAAAGATACGCCACACAGAATATCATAGTTTCTACGAGGGCCAGGATACTTTCCGAACTCCCATACCAAATCATGTGGTCGTCCTAAGAGGCCATCTCCTTAGCTTTTGATTCGAAACTTTACCCACATGATAGTAGAGCAGCGTCAGGAACTGCGATCTCATGGTCTCCGGTAACCGAAACACGTACATATGCCACTTAATCCTTTCAGATCCTGGACAGCGTGCACACCATAGCTCTGGAAGCAGGGTTTTCCAATTCTCCTTGGTAGATCAGCATGTCCAACAGTTGGATTGCATTCGCCCTTTCACTTTTGTGAGGGGCACGTGTGCCGCTCGGACTTACTTGGTAGAAGCTATGAACGTATAGCCACATGAGGACATTTCGAAAGGAAGATGGAAGTCTGCGCAACCTCAGCCGTATTAGTCTTTTATATGAGCAACCACCACGTCGCGAGCAGGTCTCAAATCTGCGAGGAAACCCCACTGGATTTCTAGACAATGTCTTAACCACTTAGCTGTCGCAACATATATCATATAGTTTCACAAAAAAAATAAAATGTTCTGCATTAAGTGATGATAGGAGGTGATCGTCCATACCTTAGGTGGGATAGCAGGGAAGTACTCTCCATGCCTTCCTCATCAGCACACTAAGATGTACTTGCATTCATCCTCATCTACCTTAATAAATAACTAATAATTGTGTGGTACGTAGTAACGACTTGAATGAGCAGAACGATACATATATCCCCTTACAGCTAGGTTGAGGGTTTCGAGACCTTCAATATCTGAACCCTTAGCCAAAGAAAAAGACTGGGGTTTGTGTTTATGGCTATGCTACATATGTAATACAATATCTAGGTGTGATTGTTCATCTGAACATGGTGGTTTAGCAAAGTTTGGTTTGGTGGTGTCTTAGAATTTCGTGGCTAATTCTTGCGGACTTACAATGTGGGGATCACGTTAAAATCAACAGCAGGATATTAACTGATTAACATGACTCCAATAAGCAATGATTCGTAAGCGTTATACTCATATTTAAATTTTTCTCTAGGGGAATCGTGCATCCTCCACTTTAACTAAACATTTCTATAAATAATCCATGTAGGTATATATGACTTTTGTCCAAGTCTGTTTTTTCTTATTGAGTACTTACTGTTGTGGTTTATTTGCACACTAATTGAAATTCTATCTTGTTATAGATTAATTGGTTAAATACCTTTTGTTTGTTTTCATACCTTTAAATTCTCACTCGGCATGAATACACGATCCAAAGTCTTCGCTTGTAGATCTTCATTTAACGCTATATATCAGTAGATCGCAGCGTTTGACTCACTGCAAATCGTAAAGATATGGGTTGAATTATCACGTACTGTATGGGGGTCAGATTCTAGTTCACAGTGCTTCGTCGTCTACACTTGCGCACTCATTTATCGCTACTGGGGCAAAGTTAGGGATGGATTTTGTCAGAAGCTGTCCAGTCTGCTACTTGAAGCAAAGTAGCCCAATGTGGCCACATTAGCAGGGTATTTCACTGTTCAAATAGGGAAGGGCATGTTTCGAGTATTTATGGAGTCTAATACTGATAAGCCGGCAAGTGATCGTCTCTTACAATTACAGTTGCTGTTGTGTGAAATGTTTGCACGTATTATTTTCTGCACATTAGTGCTCGTAACTGAACAGACACAAAAACGAGCGTCTTTGAAGCTCCTCCTTCTAGTTGCATTTGTAAGAAGCTGGCTATACATTCCTCCCAGCACCCCAGCGATATTTTTCTTCAGAACTTACGGTTGAACTTTATTCTTCCCCTCGAAGTTCCTTAAAGATGTGATTTTCATCACTATGCCACAAATTCAAATTCATTCCTTAAAGAAGTGCTCCTTTTTGTATCGATGTTTACATAGACGTATGATGTAAAAGGATAATCGAAGTGGATACATTACAGAAAGGCTTATTAAAGAAAGGAATAGGTTTTTAAGTAGCATGTAATGGGTTATTTACTGCCAAAAAATATGAAATAACAATAGTATCGATAACAAAGTGGAGTAACATTAACTAGAAAGAACATTATTTTTGACGGGAGGCAAAAGATCTTACAAAACTGTTTCGAATACGATGTTTTTATGTTTCCGCTATATGTAAGTGGTGTAAACATAGACTTTTGGAGTGGAATACTCTTGGTGGAGTACAGTAGGCATATGTTCGTTTGATGGGTTGTCCACTCAACGGCGTTTCTACACTCAGCCACAAATATCCGAGTTGGTATACGGCCTATGTTTTTGATATCTCCCTTTTTAAATTAATAAGGTCCAACGTATGTTTGTCCAGTTATCATTTACATCTGTTTTTGATGCTCTATAAGCGAGAGATTCTGAAGCCTGCCAATGCTTATGGTGCTTAAGGTGCATGGATGCATGGGGTAACGCTCAGTCGCCATCTAAGAGCATGCCCTTTAGGCAGCTCTATTTCTCGAATGATAAACTCCAAAAGTTAATTATAATAGCATGTTAATATGAATACATAATAACCTCATTTAGCACGGATTTTGTGTAAAGAAAATATTAAAAATGTCTACTCATCAGCTTTGCTATTGTTTACAATTTATTTTGCAAACTATTACTATTACTTACTATATTACCGCTTAGTTCTCATAATCATTTCTTTTAAAAATGTTATACAACTAGTGGAACTATCACAATACTACATGTTACAAAATGTATACTGTAACGAAAGTGGGTCCGGAATAAAGTAATTTCTAGTGTTATCCTTATTATTGAACGATGAAAATAAGGTATATCTTAACCAACAGTGAGTTGAGTTCGGTGGTAGCCATGTTAAACAACATACGTTTTTATATCCACGCTAGGAATACATGGAGGAGTTAGCACAACTCACAACAATCACCATAATCGCTCTCCTGGGCTGGGACTCTGAAAGTATCAAGCCAGCAGACATTAACAAAATACAACCTGAAATTTTCGTGCAGTAGCCACAGTACTTCATATCCGAAAATATTCTCTTCCAAGCCAGCTTACTCTCACATTTATGCATTAACCACATGTAAATGTTTAGGATATAACCAAGTGGTCAGCTGTCTGTCCTAGAATGCAGTGCTACTCCAATGCCTGGAAGATTGACAGAACTGATTGTAAAATCTCTGGATACTTTCTACCCTGGTTAGGGAAGTCAAATGAATAAGCACGCTGAAATCTTCCACATATATCACGAATACAATTTGACCAATTTAAAAACATTAAAAGCCCTGAAATGAAGATTAGAGTACGAATTCAAAGTATGCCAATTGAAAAACTCAAATAGTGAGTAGGTGTTACAGAGCAAGAAGTGGGAGGTAGTATACACCTGTCAGTGGAGAAATTGCAGACTGAGAAATTAATACGATATAAGGTTAGTGAAGAGACGAGATTAGGGAGCTGACAAACGTTTAAATTTGATTTCCACAGGTTGTATTTGAAAGAGTAATACTGATAATTCGGAATCATCACAAAAAATCTGCTTGATTTTCATCATGTATCAAACTTCCTTTCCTTGGGAGCTGTATTAGTATAAAGGACTTTAATTACAGCTACTAGATATAAGGTGGGATGTAAAAAGTTGAGTCCGCAGTTTAAATTACTTTTTCGGAGTATTGTATGTATTCGTATGAACATGCTGTTATGATTTACTTTTGGGGCGTATCATTCGAGGACTACCACTGCTTAAAAGGCACATTCTTAGATGGCGGCTGAGCGTCGCTCCATGAATCCAGGCACCTTAAGCACGAACAAATAACACATGGATGATCAGTTCGACCTGAGTTGATTTTTAGAGATATTTCTTTTACATTGAAGGTAGTAGTGACAAGACGGTTGGCTGAATGACGCAGCGTTACTGATCTTGATGACACCTGCCAACATCTAAACAGATGGTGTTTCTGGTCATTAAAAGACACTTAAAAAGTAGATAGTAGAATCTTGCTCAGGAGTATTGGATGCTGGGAAAGAATCCTCATGGGCTTAAAGGACATTAAGGAGTAAAGTCAGATATAAGTATATGTAAATCAATGGTCTTTCATTATATGCTTGAGGTGTGTAAACAGCTGCACATTACCCGTCTCGTGATTACCAGGGCCTTTGGGTGGTTTGGCTCAGAACTAATTGCAGTGGCTCAGATACCCTCAGACCTAGTATTCATATTGATTTTATTATCAAAATTTCTTAAAATGAGTAATGGTAAAATGAATACGATCACATCTTTTACACTGACTGTGTGAGCTTATGGCTGTCAATTCAATGTTTTAGGAAGTCCACAAACAAAATATCGTAAGTTTTATTGATAAAATAAGAGTGGATACTTACATTTGTCATTATTTATCGTAATAAATTTTAATTCGGAAGTGTATCAAGTATTTAAAATTTGTTGCTTTCATTATAATACCTTGAAGTGTTTGTTAAATCTCGTCATTTCATTTTTAGGCTTGGATCACAATTCAGTTATTGCGTTCAAAAAGATGAATTCATTTCGTAAGAAAGGTCAGCTTTGTGATGTGGTTATTAAAGCTGAAGGGCGCGAGTTTCTGGCTCATCGCGTTGTTTTAGCAGCTTCTAGTGATTACTTTGATGCCATGTTCTCAAGTGGAGTAAGCATAATCTAGAATACATTTTTTTCACCATAAATAGTTTGATATTTTACGTACTTGTTATTTTTGAGTTGGAAAATTCCCAAACCTGTTTGTGCATTCACCATTTCAAACAAACAAAAAATAGTTTTGTGTATTTTTCACAGTCACTACGTTAGCGTTACATTATTGTCGAAATCTATTTCAATAAGAAAGTAAGCAAATCATATTTTGTTTTATAACCCTGATGATATGGTGCTTGAAACCATTCCTTCATTTTTAAGACTGGGGTACCAGGGGTTTTCAAACCACAAGTGACTGCTTTTCCTCAATTTAAACTGGTATGGAGGTGTTAAAAGAAAATAGTGTTTACTTGAAGGCGAAGACACCATTAGTTAGAAAATTATCTTCGTCTATTCACTATTCAAACATTGGAAGCATCAAAAGTAGGCTAAATATGTTAAGATTGCCCAGTTGTTTATTTAACTGTTCTCTTATCCAAGCTGTTAATAAGGCATTTTATTTCAGTTATCTGGTGCAAATTGTTTAAGTACTAGTCTAAAATACACGTGATTTGAGTTGAGAAAGTAACCTAAACTTAATTGGCCGGGACAAATCTTATATGTACTAGGCTAAAAGCCACACTTATTGTGTGAGGGCTGATGATACTACTCAGTTGCTCAGGCTGAAGCAGTGGGGCGGGACTCAAACTTGCAACGCATTAGCTGAAAGTCGAGTGTTTAAGCCAATGAGCCACATCACCACGTGTGATTTGTGTGCATGTCATACCGTCTGGTTTCATAGAGCGAAGTATATGAAACGGGTTTTGAACCCGGAATACATCAGTCTAAGGTCAAATGCTTCAGTTTGTGACCATTATTTTCACCCATTTTTATCAACACCAGTCAGATTTATATTTTTGTCTGAACATTTGCTAACATCCGAATCATCCTAAAACCTGCAGTGTAACTTTTCCTTCCTTAACTTGTATTAGAAAGATTTAAACATTTATGGTGACTAAATTTAGTAACATAAACAGAAATAACATCAATAGTCTTTTCTTCAATTATTATGTCATATTTTCAAACAATAGAAGGGAGTTTTTTCTCTTTTGTTGTACCAGTAGCAAGTGAACATTTTGCTAAGATATGTATGTAGACAAGTTATTTTAATAGTTGATAACCTGCCTCATCAACAAGGTCATCTATCACCTGGTGTTTATGTTGTAGGGTAATGGGTGATTTTTCATTCGCTTAAGCGTGACTTTACCATGGTACAGTAGCTTAATACCGTGAGAGTTATAGACACTAGCAATATACAATTGATTATAAATAGTTTAAGGATGTTATAAATGCTTACCTTGCCTCATAAATGCAAATCATCATTTTGGAATGCATCTGCACCGGTGCTTTGATAATAGAATAGGGTAAATCAGTTAAATTTGTTGACCACTTCACTTACCTGAGAAGCCACATGAATTTACTGGGTCAGTTTCTGCTGACAAATTATCAGCTTTTTTACAAAATGCTTCACTGGTCCTTGGAGTTAAACCCAAAGATATCTGATTGTCTTTCAAAAGTCGTGATATTGCTTAAAATCGTTTTCAATGGCGCGGATACATTTAATCTGTATGATCTCCCATATCTACTAAATCGTCATGTTTTTCCATGTTAGTATTCTTTTTCCCCCACATTTCTACCTATTATGGTTCGTTTGGATCTCTTTTTCCTCTCTTTTGTCTGTCTTTGTGTGCTACATGGAGTGTGGTAACTTAAACCGCTGCACTTTTGTCCAAAGTTCTATTTCAAAATTCAATCAGTAAGTCGTGTGCTACAAAACAGTGTAGTCCATTCTACTACATAGTTACGAACTAAAAGCAGACCTTTAGGAGTAACAACCAAGTCAGTAAGTCACTTCATAAACCTTTATCAAACAAGTGTCTACTAGGATGTATTATGCTAATCACTGTGGGGTTAGTCTGGAAAATAATTAAGGGTAGTGAGCTAATGCATGTTACCACCCCATGGAGTATCTGATTATTGATCTGAAATGTATAGAAAAGTGTCGGCTTTTAGGTGAAAGTCTCCAAGATAAATCGAAATAAAAACTTCATAACTATTTATCATAACTTTTTGCCAGTCTTTAGGGAAGATATATAGTCCTTTACCTCCATGCATGTTTAGTGAATATCAAAGCGTTTGGAACGAAAGTACTCGGCAAATTATTTCCCAAGACTTACTGAAAAGTTCTAGTTAGTTTGATTGAATCATCTGTAAAGCTGACGTGCTCATCGGTTCACAGTGTTAAACCCACTAACTGCACACTATATTGTTTCCACCTCCATTTCTTAATATTAAGGTACATATGTGATATTCTCCTTTTAGATGGCAGAGTCAGCGCAGCTAGAAATTGAGCTTAAGTCTATTTCTCCTGAAATAATGGATGCCTTACTGGATTACGTGTACACTGGTCAAGTTCGTGTAAGCATGGACAATGTTCAAGATCTACTTCCAGCTGCAAGCCTTGTTCAAATGGAAGGTATAAAAGTTGCCTGTTCTAATTTCCTGCTGACCGAAGTCGATTCTACAAATGTTCTTGGAATCAGAAGATTTGCTGAACTTCACAATTGTATTGAATTAGAAAAATTTACTCGAAACTATGCAGCGTGTAATTTTGAGTCTGTTGTTGATTCTGAGGAGTTTGTATGTCTCACACATGAGGAATTGCTTGATCTTGTTTCTAGAGAAGATTTACAAGTAAGCAGTTGCATGAGTTTAATTTTCCTCTTATGACGTTTTTTGTTTTTCGTTAATCAGATTAAGTCAACTTTTATTCAACTCTGAGTGTCAGAACGTGAATTCACTCCAATTTTTGTTTGTTGTATGTTTGATTTTGTGATCTATTAAATTAAACTGGTTTTAATAGGATTTACTGCTTGACTTATTAACGGGACTTTTCACAAAAGTGCATCAGTTCAAGTCCACACGTCGGAGGTGTACATATAAAGATAGGGAAAAGGAATGTAATGAAGCTTCACTGGACGAAAGTGTAAAGGGAAAAGAACAGTGAGACTGAGATTATCGGGGATTTGCAGAATCTTAAATATACTTACGAGTGAATACGGCATCTGAGAATGAGAATGTGTTTTTGATGGAAAGCCGGATATCACACCTGCGTCAAAGGTGACGCAAGTTGGTACATTCTCGGTGAGCCTTTTGGAAATGTGCAGCAAATGTCTCAGCTTTCAGTCCATTAGGTTCGATGCAGTGTTCAATATGTTCAACAGTTTGGATCTATCTTCATGAACCAGAATCCTTTTTAGAGCATTCCTGCAGTTCAAAGTCGACTATAGTCACAACCACTAATACACTTATGATGAATTTAGTGAAGAATGTTAACAGTGAGTATCGTCACTTCACGCAACAATTCTATAGGCTTTTAGGTGACTGCATGAGTTTTAGTGGAGTGTTTTACTTAATATAATATATTTTCTCAGCACTCCCCTCACTACTATGCATTACCACAACACGTCTTAATCAACTTCAGATCAAGAAATATAACGTTGGACGCTTGTGAGTATGCTTATGTTCCAACACTTGTCAAAGGGTGAAGGTATAATCAATGCCACACTCTCTTCCAGACCTGCCTGTTTTTCTTGGGTTTGTTTTTCAGAGCCTCAGTTTTCGTAGAGCTACAAAACGTAGGACCTTAAATGCTATTTTAGTAAAATTAATTTTCCAATGATTGTTATTGGGACATTTGTTTTATTTCCTAAAAGCTGAAATGGTCAACAATCTATGCCAGTCTGACGAATCTATCTCGGGTTCTCATACAACAGCTAATACCTTCGTTAATGTAGTCAACGTTTCATCACAGCTATCCTTAAACACATCTCAGGACATCGTCAGGTCCTGATACTTTGCGCCGTTTAGGATTACAGATAGTTATTGAAACCTCAGCAACATTTGGAGGACCAATGTCTACATCATTTTAGAGCTGATTTTATATGGTGGGTAGTCGTTGACCGGTTGAACTGATCATCTTTGATAGTGTTCACATTGTCGTTTTCTTTTTGTGTTTATCTTTGAGTATCATCACAAACTTTTTGAATTCTTCTTTTAGATTGATAGTGAGGAGTCTGTTTATAATGCTGTAATGCGATGGGTATACTATCAGCCCAATGAAAGAGTGGCTAATCTTTTCCCCTTACTTCGAAATATTCGTCTCGCAGCGATTTCAGTCCGTTTTCTGACAGATGTTGTGGATAAAGATGTAAGTCAGTATTTGTACAATGAACAACTATCTCAATTGGCTTTTATATCTAATATTCTTTCGTGTTTTCATCTTAGAAATCACACGTAAATTATTTTATTTGTCAAGCTGCTTAGCCCTACTTGTGATTTGTTCTAGCTACTAGATTAGAACTCTTTCGTCCTCTGTATTTACTGATTATCACTAGCAATTCAACGCAGACCTTTTCACAGATACGAATGGGCTGAAGCTCATACACTTCAAGAGAGAACACAGATGAATACAACACGCGCATCATGACACTAAAAAGAATAAATAAGAGAGCGTGAGTGTAGGAATAATTGTGTGAAAACTAATAAGAACTTCTGAGGGTCTACAAGACACTAAGAAGTCAATACATTGTCAACGATTCTAAGCCTTCTTACAAAAATACCCCAAACATCTATACTTACTATCCAAATGACTCCAACCATGCAATCTACGTGACTGAGACCAACAGTGAATCACTGTCAGGATTCGTGTTACGTTTCGATATGACCACTACTGACTCTTTCAACCATGGTCCACTATGAGTAGTAACATATGTCCTAATCAACTCTCTGTTAGTAAACCTGAACAAAAAGTGTGTTCAAATCCTTTATGTAATTTATATCTTTGTATTGCTCAGGATACAGCCAGTTGAGAAGCTTCTGCGAAATCATATAAGATGAGCTCATCTTATCCTGATATTTGTCATTTTCGCTATTTAAGTTTACTAATGAGAAGATGTGTATGAAGTTGATAAAAAAACAACTTTGGATTGATGAGACTTCACAACTCCATTGATCCACTTGTTTTTGGTTCCTTAACACTTCAGGTCTAAGCTCAACCCTAATCCTTTTATGCGTACATTCATTGGCCATGTGAAGTAGGAGAAGATGAGCTGCAGTGAAGTGCACACAATGTAATAATTAACCAGATATAATGTCAGTACTTTGGGTGGCTGACAAATGTCAAACTATTCAAGTGTTGGTTTGTAGGGATTTGATTGGTTACAGGATTTTCATCATGAGCTGACATTAGTTAGAGAACCATTGGAAAACCTGGGAGTACTGGACAGCTGTTTCGTCCTAGTTTGGGACTCTTCAGCAGTACCTGGGGTTCTAGTGAGAAGTCGTGACCAGTAGAGTGCAGCAGGTCGCCGAAGACATTGGCTAGGGGTGGCGCTATGTCGTGAATTGGCAGAAGTTAGAATTCATGGGCCATTGGATTGGATCCCAGTGGCTCAATGGTCTACGAGCTCGCCTTGTAACCAGAAGGTCCTGGGTTCGAATCCAGGTGGGTGCGTACTGCTGGAGAGTCCCAAACTGGGAAGAAACAGCTGTCCAGTACTCCCAGGTTTTCCAATGGTTCTCTAACCAATGTCAGCTCATGATGAAAATCCTGTAAATGTCAAACTAGTCTCTTGTAAACATCGTGGGATGTCGTCAGGTATCAGTGCATTACGACTAATGCAGCTTCTCAAAAAATTGACATCAATACACGTGACTATTTAACCCGCTGTCATTAAACCAGGAATATCTGTTTCATTATCTTACATTTGGTAGGAACTATGCAAATTTGAAACATTCAAATTTTCACTTAGGGCATCCAGTAGATGATTCGTTTTCTGTTCCGTATTATTCTCCGTAATGAAATTTTAAGCTGATGGTTTTGATTGATTAGTTATTGTCAAATTAAGCTGATGGTGTTTTGTTTGGTCTGCAGCGGGAAAAAAACTCTGACTTGGTAGGATTAGAATGGACGACAGCGAACTAACATAAAAGTAAATCATAAATCAGTATATTACCGCAGTAATTCATTACTAGTGTATTCAGTGTGATACATTTTCATAATTCTATCTAATCAAAGTAACCGGATAATTATAATAGTGGTGAACATTAGTTTCACCAAGGGTAATTTTTGGTCTAAAGTTATTTTGAATTTTTAAATTTCAGCCTCTTATTCGTCAATCTCTGGAATGTCGAGATTTAGTAGATGATGCTAAACGATTTCATCTAAGACCAGATTTACGTCATGAAATGAGAGATCAGCGATTCCGTCAACGTGACAGTGGTAATGAATACTTAGTTGTCATTGGTGGATTCGGATCTGATGATGATCCTTCTGACTCTGTGGAAACTTTTAATCCACGAACTTTGGAATGGGGTGAACTACCCGTAAGTTATAATGCTTATAACTGATGAGTTTGATAAATTAATCAGTACTGTATTCTATAAATCAATCAACTGAAGTCATTTGTCAGTGTTTTCTATCTTCATATCAGTCGTCAAATTGATTTCTTATTACCTTGGATATCGATTTCCACGCGTACGCAAAGGGTGTAATTTCCTGCTTTTCACGTAAACCTGTATACATTGATTGGCTTCATCATTAATCATCAAACAGGGATATACAAATATCCAGACCGTAGGTGTCCTAAATCAGTTTAGACTCCGAGTTTAGTTGAGTCATTCTAAAATATTCTTTGTCCGTTGTTTTCTCCTTCCAGTAAAAATTGATTTTTTAAAATCCTCTTAAAGCAGATGTGGTTTGCATAGCGAAAGGTTCTAAAAAAATTTGCTCTGATTTTCTAAATACACTACAGTTATTTTAAATACTTTTATAGATATAATTATGTATAATAAATCTTGACGTAACTGTGTAGCAGTTCAAATCGCCACACTTCACTTCAGCACACTGAGGAAAAGTAAATAAATCAAAGTTGAATTGTCTGCAGTCATTAAAATCCGGAATTCTAATCGATTTCAGCCAAAATGTCTAACGTCTCCCTTCACCTCTCAGATCAATAATTAACCACTTTGTGCATTATCGATTTTGATAACCCTTAGTTTTCCTTCTAATCACAGATGGTGAACATATACTTGCTCCAATCAGCGCGTTTTCCCTATACAAGTACATGTAACTCTTCAAAGTGAGTCATTTTAGCTACATGATTTCTTTCCGTCCACCATCGAGTTAAGACATGGAACGCAGGCCTTCATATCGAAGGCTAACGCTATTTGGGAATTAGTCATTTGAGAGAGAGTAGCGCCATTATCAGTTCGTGCCTCTGTTATTACCACATGATCTATTTCATAAACTTCTATTTGGTTTAAGTCCTCCCCTAAAATGGCGGTAATCGACAAGACGTAGATTACTGCGAACCACAACAGATCGGAAGTTAATGCCTTCTTAAAGCACTTGAGTGAGAAAGCGAATAAGTTCTGTGTGTTGCTACAAAGCCCAAAGAATGTTTGCTTGAGGTCGACCGTACGCTGCTTGTTTAAGAGTTTTATCGCTTATTCACACTTAGAACCCCTTACTCCCAGAAAAAGAAGGCCATTGTTAAAGACGGGATGTATACATTTCTATGCGCAACATTATTAATCCCTTTTCACCAAGGCGGTAAGGTAGTATTGATGCACTGCTGGTCGTCTGAGGAGAACATCATACACTTTACCGCCTTCTCACTTCTGTTCAGCCAGCAAAATGACTTCATCTTTAAACGGTCATTATATCGTAAGCTACTTACCCTACGGCAGCAGTTGGTGATATTAATACCAGCAGGAATTAAGAATGGCATTTAGATCGAGAAACTCACAGGCAAGCTCTGAAGCCAAAACGACACTATTGACCCAATCAGACAAAATTTGCAATGCATGTGAGGTCAACTACATAACTCAGACCAGTAGGTCGAAGTCAGTCAAGTTGTCGGTACTTAAAGTGTCAAATAATTGACCCCATAAATAAGAGTAATTTGGAAACACACTCAACAGTTGCAATGCATGCATCAAAACACAATCACACAATAGGGTAAGACATAGCTACAGTTCTAAAGAGTAATATAAATTAGTGGAGGGAGAGGTCGATCACTGAGTTTTCGTTCATTTAATCTACACCTAACACGTATAATAGGAATAAAGCAACACCGACACCAGAGATAAGGAAAATATTATTACCAATATAATCAAAGTATAAGATATAGTGGAATTATAGAAAAAAAAGAAACTCACGTTTCAAAAAATTTCCTTTGAATGTATTTTGTAGTAAATGTCTGCCTCGCTATGTTTTGAATCTTTTGAATTGGTTGTAGCTCTCTCATTCAGCTTAATATCTTTGTTTAAGCACTATGTACTTGTTCTTGAATTGACATACAAAACCCATCTCGAAAATAAGCAAAACATATAAATTTGAAGGTGGCTAACTGGTCGAATATGTTTTCGATCATGACAATCATTTGCTTCCTAACTTGAACGAGTACTGGCGAAGTTGAAGCGCCATAGCCAAAAAATCATAATGACCTTCAACAACCAATCAGAGTTTAGATGCCAAAAAGTTGCATAGTCGTTAAAAATGTATTAAAAAACATCACAAACATGATATTACACTGGATAATTGTATCTTATGTGTTGTAAGAATGTCTCCTCGTTACTCCAAGGATAATCCATAGAGAAATCATACAATGAGTGATAGATGTACTCATCCAGGTAACTGTAGATCATTATACCTTGGGATCCATTGGTATTCCTGACTCACTTCTTTGACCTACCCCTAACCCTAAACCTTAACAGAGAAAGTACCTAGGGAATAAGTAGAATACTGTACCTACCCTCACAAACGGATTTTCTGTTATACCATGATTTGATTTCCGGAATGACCTTTCGTAGCGTTCCCTGAAATTGATTGGTTCGTGAAGGTCAAGTGTTGACTTTGACCATGATACCTTAACTCCACCGGGCACTGTGTTCAGTCTGATGTTGTAGAAGTGTTAAAATAATTAATGTACCTTAGTGATTTTGTATAATATCATTCAAACTGATTGATTCGTATAGTGTAATCTGGCCGATTATGAGTATTGAGAATATATGATACGTTTTGACGGCATATTTTGATAAATTAAAATGAAATACGATAAATTAGATGCAATATGTAGGTGGAGGAATAGGTAGCCCAACTTCCAAATAGGCCACCAAGGTAATTGAAACAAATAGCGATTTTTATCATTGATAGAGGCTTTCTAGTCTAACTAAAGAAAAATATCTATGAAATATTGTGATCAAAATACAAACTTAGTACATTACGGGCACCAAGAAATGCGCCACACAAAATCCTAGTTTATGTAAAGACTGGGATACTACCCGAACACCCAGGACGAAGCATGTGGTTGTCTTAAATGGCCGCCCCGGAGCCTTTGACTTAGTTAGAGCATGATCCGCAAGGTAGTGGAGCTTCGTTCCCATGGCTTCCGGTGTCCGAAACAGCTTCATACACCATTTTCTCTTCACGGATTCTGGAGCATATGTACAAAACAGCCTCGTAATCAGGATTTTCAAGCTCCCTTAGGCAGACCAGCATGTCCACCAGTCCTATTGTAAGTGCCAGACGTTCGCATTAGTCCTTTCACTTTTGTGAGGACACTCCCACCCCGTGAAAGCAGTGAATAGGACGCGTGACCACATGAGAGTATTTCCAGAGGGAGACCAAGATCTCCCTACCCTCTGCCGTTCATGGGGCAAATATCTATGAAACTCATTCTGAGTGTAAAAATGCAGTAGTTACTGTATTTTGGCCGGATTATTTTCAAACTGTAGGCAGAATATACACCAGCCGTTCAGTAACACGGTAAATTTTTGTGAAAGGTAACCCTTGGAAATTTTGTCATTCGAAATATACTGTGTAATATTTGAGCAATAATATATTTTTTTAATTGTTTCATTTTAGGATCTACCAATCAGTTATCGTTATGTAGCAGCCTGTTCTTTAGGCACTTGTGTTTACGTTATTGGTGGTTGTAATCGAAGCGAACGACTAAATACAGTATACTTTCTTGATATTGCTCAGCAAGAGGAAGGCTGGCGATTACTTACTCCAATGCATTACAAAAGGGGTCTGTTGGCTGCTTGTACAAATAAAGGTAGGTATAATTGTTGAAGTAAGTCGTATTCACCTTTATAATTTGACTGCAACAGTATTGGGAGGTCCTAGGTAAATTAATTTTAACCTTCGCTGATTTTGAGCATTGTTTGCCACCATCGTCACCTGGTAGCTTCAAAAGAATGAGTGATATGAAGATTTAGACTGATGTCCTGTTTTGACAAATTTCGATAGCTGCTCGCTAATAAAGTCTTGGGATTTGTCAACTAGCGTTACCAATCGTATCGGTATTCTATTTGGTTGTTGGTTAAATAATGTGTGCTTCAGAGCGTGAGACATGGCTTATGAACGTATGTGTAAATAGGCCAGAGATTTTGGACTAAAAGTGTTGAGATTAGACCTGAAGTGTTAGGCAATAAAAACAAGCTGACTAAATAAGTTGTGAAGCTTTATCAATGAAAAGGTAGCTAGAACCCGCGTTATTATTCATGGCGTACCATAGTCTTACTCAACGCGTAATATTAAGCGAAGAATAACTAGGTTTAAAGATTCAATAGTGGTCATATCGAAACATAACTCGAATACCCACAGTGATTAACTGTTGGTCTGAGTCACGTGCGTTGTGTGGTCGGAGTCCATTGAATGGTAACTTCCCACGATAACTGCTACTTGCCGTGGTAGTCGGGCAGTGACCCAACAAGCTAAACTGGCTGGGACTCATGTCCCTGCAGGTCCTACCATGTCAGGAAGGTTGTTTGGATAGCGGTTAGACTAAAAGCGGTTACCATGGGGTACATGGGCTCCAGAATTCAATCGGATCAAATGGCGTATGAACCCATATGGGTCACCGGCAACCATAGGAACGCAGCTCCTGACGCTGCTCCGCTGCCTTGCGGATTAGACTCCAAGTCAAAGGCTCGGGGGGTGGTCCCTTAGGAAAACCACCTGCTTTGGTCTGGGCGCCCGGGCAGTATCTCAGCCCTCACACAATATCGTGTGGCGCATCTTTCTTGGTGCCGCATTGTACGAAGTTTTTCTGCGTTTAAATAAATAATAATAATATAATATCAATTGTTGTGGAGGGTTCAGAATCGTTGACAATGTATTGACTGCTTAATGTCTTTTAGATCCTCAAAAGTTTCACTAATCGTCATTCAATTCTTTCACTCGCACATATTCTTTCATTTTAGCATCATAATGTGTTTTTTTTATAATCTTTTGTGTTCTGTTTTGAAGTGTGAGAGATTAAGCTAGTTCACTTTTGTGCAAACTTCTAATTGAAGCCATATGCAATTATTCTGTCTACTCCTATTAGTGAAAACCAACAAACTGACTGAAGAATCAAGGAAGACAAGATTCCAGGTGAACATAGAGAAGACGGAAGTGGTGAAGATGACCAACCAACAACAAAAGCCAGTACCAATCACTATCAACGAGATAAATTTGAAAGAGGTCACTTCCTTCACTTATCTAGGAAGCGTCATTTCAACGACAGGCAGAACGGATGAAGATGTCGGTGCCAGCTAGAATCGAAAAGGCAAGATACGCCTTCATCAACCTGAAACCAGATGGGAATCTCCTGCAATAACTCAGCATAAAGAACAAGATTGGGATTTTCAACACTAATGTCAAGTCGGTCCTTCTATACAGATCAGAAACTTTCACTACGCGTCACGGAATGGATTTCCAACAGATAACTGCAGACTTTTATCAACAGCTGCCTTCGCTCCATACTGAAAATCAAATGACCAAAACCAACGAAGAGCCGATCGTTCAACAAATATGTAGGAGAAAATGGAGATGGATTGGGCATACATTGAGGAGACCGTCGAATGACATCGCACACCAGGCCATTGCTCGAGTGGGTGAAGGAAACGACGAGTTGGTCGTCGGTGCGAGGGTGACATGGAGGAGATGAGAGATTATGGGTAATCGTGGAGCCATCTGAAGAGGATGGCAGAAAATAGAACAAAGTGGAGATGTGTTGTTGAAGCCCTATGTTCCACTCGGAACTCAAGGGAACAATAATAATTCCTGTTATTTGTCATCTATTAGTTTTGCACTAATTAAAACGGCCCATGATGCATCGACTAATTAGAAAATGTGTGCAACACTCTTTTGAATCTTTTATCAGGTCAGGTAACGTATGCTTATCCTCACTCTGCTACAACCGGTTTCATTTTAAGTTACAAAATATGGTGTTAACTCGGTAATCATGTACGAACTTTGTTTAGTGGACTGGGAATCATAGCGTATGTTAAAGCTGTGAACTTTCATACCAAATCATATAATGTATTTGAAAGGATTTCCGAATTTTCTAAAAAAACGAGCGAAGGCAAGGGTATATTAGATATTTGAGGTCGATTTTCTTTGTTGGTAAAAGATTGATTAATTCCGGCAATAATTTACTAATCTATATTCATTTGATGAAATGTTTATATTCATACATTATTGTATAGTCCATAACATTGACTTCTACAGCTCACTGGCTATGGGTTTTGGACGACTTAGTCACTAGTAATGATATGCTACGCTTCAACTATTCGATGCAACATACTCTACATAGTAAATCGATAAGATGAATTTCAGACTTTTGAAATTCTTCTTTGTTACAGGTTTAATTTATGTCTGTGGTGGTTTCGATGGTCAATCACGTCTTCGATCACTTGAAGTTTATCATCCGAAAATTGATGAATGGAGAATTCTCGAAGAGATGACTACAGCACGTGAAGGAGCAGGTCTAGTTGCTGTTGACGATATCCTCTATTGTTTAGGAGGTTATGATGGATTTCATTTGCTCAACAGTATGGAGGCGTAAGTGTCAATAACACATTTCATAGTACTTTAATTTCGCTAATTTTTGGGCTGACCCATTTTGAGCACATATCTAAATTTAAATGAAGGTTTATTTAACCAATTCATATTTATTACTCTTACATGTAAGAATAACTCTGTGCAATAATGATTCCTCATGTATTGTGGCTATTGTATTCCGCCTAAAAATGTAACCTCTAGTCAGGGTGAAGTAGGTTAAGATCATTTTATTCTCGAACTCATTAGTTGAAGTTTGATGGCATAAAACAATGAGCTACATGACGTCTTGAAATTCCAATATATTTGTATCTATCAGTTCATCTTCTCATGTAGAGCCAGTTATATTGACCGCGTTGTTCTAGGAACTTAGATTTTCGTACTCGGGAACACCTAGCACTTGGGCTAGATAAAGGTGTAGTAAAAAGCATCAACAGTTCGATATTAAACCACCTCGTCCAAACAGGCCATAAAGTCAGTTACCGAATATTCTCGAGTTGACTTCATTTAGGAAACCACTGAAAACCAGAGAGTACTGGACGGCTGTTTCGTTCCTGTTTGTGACTCTTTAACAGTACGCACTCAGGGGCTTCAGGTTACAAGGCGACCACGTTTACCGATCAGCCACCGGAGCGAAATTCAGCGGCCATTCCGTGATATAGCGCTACCACCAGTGCCATTGGTGAGTATCTTTCCTCATGCCCAACTTAGTGGACTTGATGGTTCTCTAACTGAAGTCAGGTGGCCGTCGATCAAATATCTACAAATCAACATAGTAAAGGGACTGAATTCTCACTTATGAAACTTATGTGATTTATTTCATTCAGTAGATTTGACTATTTAATGAATCATTGAAAAAAGTGGTTTTTTATGTAAATAGTTTTCATAAGTACAAACGGATTTTGTTTGTATCCCCTTTCTGTTAACAGTTCCATCAGGGTCAGACAAGTCAGCGTATGTATTATCAGGATATGATATATGAAATATTTGTAAGAGAAATAAATCAAGAGTTAAGAATTCCCACTTGCCTAAATTTGATCTACCACCGTACTTGATGTAAGTTGTACCTCAGGATTTTTATTAATCTACTCACAACTTTCTTTGATCTTGTTTTAACTTCATAATTAGTTTTGATCTTCATTGTGGCACTTGGTCGACCTGCAAACCAATGTATATGCGTCGTTCAGGAGCTGGTTGTGCTTTATTGGGAGAAACTATATATGTATGCGGTGGTTACGGTGGTGCTGAAGGTCGTGGTCCATTGCATTTGGATTCTGTGGAGGCTTACAATACACGATTAGACCAGTGGACAGTGATTACAAGTATGAATGTGCCGCGTTGTTATGTTGGTGCTTGTCCATTGGCTGGCAAGATATATGTTGCAGCTGGGTAAGTGATCTGTTTGACATAGTTTTCAAAGTATCGTTAGTGTTTCAGTTGAATTTGACAAATTTCTCTTATTCTTTTGCACCAGAGCGACGTAGTAATCAATACCTTGATTCCCTTCAGTAAATTGTAGCATCAATGACTCCGTTAAAGTTTGCATTACTGATACCTGTACTGCTGATCGTCTATGTTGACTTTACACTATCAGCAGAGATAAATATATCAGTATATTATATATTAGTATAATGTCATTCAGCAGTCTCATCAGTGTGCATCCAATCTACCTCTATTTTCATCTCCATATTTGTTGGGCAATATGTTTCTCGGTTGCTTTGTTGCTAAAGGTTCTTGTTGCTTGTCTTTTCTGGCCATCGGGTCTTCAGTACGAAGCCAAGACAACTGTTGATGGAAATCTGCGGTAGCTTGTTGAAAACGGTTTTCCTGACGCATGCACCCAGCCTCTGAACCATATAGAGTTATTGACTGACTTGACGTTAGTGTTGAGAATCCGTATCTTGTACCTTGTTCTAAGTTCTGTGGGTCTCCACGCTGTTTTTTCAGAGAAGTAAACACCTTTCTTACTTTCCCGATCCTAACTGTCTTTGACATTCCCATCGGTTCTGCCTGTCTTTGGAAAGATGATGTCCAGGTCAGATAAGAGAGAAAAAACGACTTGCTTTAGATCTTTCTCCCTTTGATGCCGATCATTGTTTGTTATTTTTGACTGGGTGTTTTCGTTGCCTCTTCTGCCATTCTTTTGGTTGTCAAGCGTCTAGTCTGTGAGAAATGAGACATAAATCATCCGTGAAATCCTGATCTCATAGGAACTTTTCATCTGTCCAACGTTTACTCATAATCTCACTCCCCACGTTTGCCACATGGTAAAGTTCATCACAGTAAACAAAATTATGGAAGGCAGCTTTTTCCTACTCATATCTTTTCTAATGAGCGTGCAAAATCCACCTCATGAGTGTCGTGGAAATCTCTAGTTCCTGTAGACATATTGTTGCTCTGGTAGCATTTGATTTAAAATAATAAAAATGATCAACTGTTAGGCTAGACTGCAGTTAACATTTCTTTGCGTTTTCCACTTGGTTGGATGTGCATTAATTGATAAGGAAGAACGGCAAAGAACCACGGTATACTCATAGTTTGGTAAGTAACAATGAACCTATAAGTCTTTATTAATAATAATTAATGCATGATGACTGTTGACGGTCAGTCTCACTAAAACAACTATTTCTAGAACTCTATATTCAACAACTGAGTTTCCAATTAAACTGTCGAGGTTTGGACAGCCAGGTAGTTCGATTGATTTAAGTAAATAGTGTTTTTCTCTCACCATTTTGTACTACTGACATTTTGTAGGATTTCGAAATTTAAAGTAGTTGAAAAACATTATTTCCCTAAAGTTTATGTACTTTCTACTATCATTTTAATTTCATCTGATAATTTTACAAGTTTAAGTGAGGACCCAGAGAAATGTTTATTGTATCTTAGAAAAAGAAATAATTCTTTGTATTTACTACATTACCTACATTGTATTTTTAGATACAATGGAAATCGTTTATTGGATACCGTAGAGTCCTATGACCCTATTGAAGATACTTGGTGGCTTCATGAGGAAAGTAGGATGAATCATGAACGATGTGATACTGGTATGTGTGTTGTCCGTTTTCCGGTGTTTTGTTCTAGGCAAAGTACACCTACCACAGTTACATCTACATCAAGAAATTTTCTTACTTGTAATAATGTTCAAACATCATTATCATCAACTGTTTCATCAGTTTGTACAAATCCTCAACCCACACAAAGTCAGTCAACCAATACAGTCCAGTCGAATGATTCTAATGCTGGTCGAGTTAATACAATTCACATGAATCCACATATGTCAACAGGTCATACCAATCTAGTGTCGTCTCAAGGTAGTCCATTTTCTGCATCCAGTCGTAATGCATTATCAGCAGTGGTTAGCGAGTCGAACTACAATGTTTCACAACTAATTAACCCTTCAACAAGTGTAAACACATCCGTTGCGAACTCCCAGTCTCCTGGACATTCTCACCTACCTTCCACCAATCGCAGACCATATCGTCAACTTGGAAATCATACTTCACGTCCAAATAATCTGTCAAGCACTGTTGCTGTCGATGGAAGAGATATGCGAATCTCTAGACCACCAAGACATTTACTTTCTTTAGCTGCATCTACCTTATGTCCAGGCACTATGAATATTTGGAACCCCAGAAGTATTCGTTTTCCTTATGTTCCTAGAGGAATGCATCATCTAAGAAATAACAGGTCACATATTTCATCTCTATCACGTCATTCACATAGTATTTTGCGCTCTAATGCTACACCTTTATCACATATGTCTGAGCAAACAGACAATCCATTTTTAAATAATTTTGATACCCTTCATCTTAATATGGATAATGCTGGTGAAAATTATAATACTCAGACGAACGAGTCTACTGGTAATTCGGAGTTTGATTCAGCACAACAAACGGATCAGCCAACAGACTCTGGAAATATGGACGTCAATGAATTATGTTCTCACATAAATGATCCTCATTTCGATCAGCCAACTATACAAGGTTCTCAACTTCCTGCATCTGAGAGGAGCAGTTGCAGTAGTCTTACTCTAGTATCCAGTGGACGTAATTGTTCCCGACAATGTGGTTCATCCTCATCATGCAAACATGAATTGTTTAGATCTGTAGATGCAATCAATCATCTAGGTTCCGATAGCATATTTCAACCCATATCTGATACACCTACATTTTCTAATGGAGAAACCTCAGATGCTATTAATTCTTCACAAGCCATCACCTCTAATGAAGATCCACTTCATATAACAATGACTGGAGCACAAGGTGACAATGGCTTTGTAAATGTCGCCTCAGAAATCGTTCATAATAGTCGAAGTGTTGGTGTAGAGGGTGATATACCTGATGAACATGGTAGCACTAATGTATTTGGTGATTTTAATCAAGAACACAGTGAATGGGAAAAGTTTTCTGATATTCCTATTCACAGACTACGTAATATTATGAACAGTTTAACAACTAAACCAAAGGAGTTACTATCTAGTTTGTGTACTTCATCGTCAAATGATCCTACTGATATGCCATGTGAACAAACATGTGATGTAACATTAGTTTCTAATCATCCATCTACTTCTTCTGTTCCTATTCCAATTGCAAAAGTTAAACCATGTCCTTCTACTGTTACGGAAAATGCATGTACAACAACAACAGCAGCAGCTTTCAATTCTCTGTCCCCAACACCACAAAATACGCCTCAACGTTTGAATGATTTGTCAACTTGCCAGATTAAGCAAACGTTGGATACAATATATCGTCGTTATAGGCCTATTATGCCGCATTCGTGTAAAACTGATCCTATATGGCCTTTTAGATATAATCCTGATATTTGTCAAACACAACCTATTCATCATAATGATAAAGTGTGCAATCCATCAAGTGATCAGAATGTATCATCATCGACAGTTGAAATGAATGATTCGGTAAGAAAATTGTTGTTTAAAAACCTGGGGTAGCTGATAAATATGCAGATTAAATGGTCCTCCTGGGTGAAGACGCTGACACAATGCAAAGTCTTCTGAGCACCTTGAGCTGAAATCTTTGAATGTTTGACATGCGATTCGCTCCTGTCAAGTGTAAGATGATGCTTCAGGACTGGACTTCACCTATTCATTCAATCCACTTATTTGGAAAGTTGCTTCAGCTCTGATTGCTGACGAAATCTCTGCGAGAGTACAAAAGACTTCCATGGCACATGCCAACTTATATCATTTCTGGCGTAGAAGTGGTATCCGGCTATAAATTAAAGAATGTGTGTACTTCTTAGCAGTTCTGTCTGTCCCTCGTCTTTGTGACTATGAGGCATAGCCATTGAAAATGGAAGACATGAAAAGGTTAGCTACCTTTGATCATAGGTGTCCGAGTTCTATCTTGTTTCAGATGGTATAATAGGGTGAGTAGTGTTGAGGTTAGGCGTCGAGTGTTAGGTAGGTAGGGAAAAGCAGTGGGTGAGGTTGTGAAGCTCCATAGATTGAGATGAATGGGACATATGTTACGCATTCCTAGCCATCGCCTTCCTCTACGGGCAATGCTAACTGACATAGAATCAGATTAGAAAAGAGCCAGTGGTGGTCAAACCAAAACTTGGAATCAGTCCATGAAATCTTTGACAGTTCCTTTGAACCAGCTACTTAAGGAGGTGTAGACTGCGTGGCTGGTTTGGGTCCTTAGAATGTTAAGTTCCGATGGTTGGAGACTACTGGTGTTTTGGCTCAAAATCTTTCTCAGTGTTGCAGATTCATTCACTCTTTGTGATCAACCATATCCAATAAAATTTTCATGTATCTCGACGTTAGTATTCTTCTTATTGTCGTTCTTCTGAATCTCTTTTGTCTTTGTTTGCTACATGTAGTATAACCACTCGAACTGCCGCACTTCTGCGCAAACTAGTCAGTCAGTATAATCGTATTCAGGAAGGTATACTTATATGCATTACTTGAGGCTACCACTCATCGTTTTATACCCTCGAATTTCATCTGTTCAATTCAGATGTAAGAAAGCTTCATCATCTAATGGCATTTCTGCAGAGTTGTCTATACAGCATGCAAACTTGCACTTGGATTCTTTGTTTCAGTATAATTGTCTGTGAAATACAGGTTTTTCCTACCGAAAAATATATAACGAAACTTGCCTGGTGGATTTCATCGTTAGTTACTATCCTCTGAATAATAAAGATGTGATTTCTGGCAGATTCAAAAATCCCTGTAACAGTTTATATCCGTTTGAATCTTTTGATTCCTTTACGTTCCCAGTGGAACATAAGGCTTCATTCTAGAGGCTTGAAGTTTCGGTAGCAGTGGTGTTTATTTTTACCGGATGGGGTTACTAGCCTCATGCCCAATCTTCCCTACCTAGCAGTTTGAATGGTCAAGCCTGAGTCGTATTCCCTTTTATTATATATAGTTATAACTATTATTTACAGTAACTAATAGGAATAATAAGAACAATATATTAGTGATATCAAGAAAGGAAATAGCCGTTCAGTTACTGTTCCATAGTAGGTTAGTGACATCATACGTAACACTTTCTCCTCATAAAATGTGTGCAAAATAAGACCTTAAGTTCTTACTTTTTATTAATTTAATGATAATAGTATACTACATTTTTCGGGTAGTACTTTGTTTCAAAGTAGAATAGTATTGCTCTACTGATGTTCCGCGTCTTCAAGAAATCATTTAGCCGATTGACAGATTGAATGATTTATTTTGGTAGAACTCTTCGTGTTAGTGATGTCTACAATTTCGAAGTGAATCCCTTAAACTCACATGCTATTGGCATAAAAATATTCGAAAGTTTCTACTGTACTGTAGGTGTCAAATTTATCTTCACCTCAGATATCTTTTTTTTGCGCTGATATATTCAGTCTAAAAACTGTGACAAATCGGATTTTCTATTGTTTTCTTACGTTTCCTAGAGAGAGCATTCGACAGGAGAAGCTCCACATGTTTTACTTGGTAACGAAGTATCTCATTCTCAGCATCTCAGCTCAGATGACTCTGCAGTTAGAAATCTATCTGAAGACCCTGGTCAGACTGGTGTTTCTGTAAAACCAGATGTTACATGTACAACTCCAGTTATGGAATCTGTGCATTTAACAGATACTCTTGGATTCAATTCCTCCAATCTTAGTGATCCAGTCATAGATCAACCACAGAATTCAGTCAATACAACACCTAATTGTGAACCTGATATAACCTTATGTACAGTGGCGTATGGATCCAGTAATTTAAATGGCAATTCAGAAACACAACCAGATTTACGATCTGATGGTGAAGGAGAAGAAGGAGATGACTTAGACAGCGTTCAACGGAATCCAGCAGTTGGTCAAGTTGACGATGATCTATAATATTTAGTTGTCTTTTTTTACCTAATATTATTCATCATAATTTGCATCCATATTTACTGACTTAAGTTTTTTGTTGTCGTGCATGACATTGATTGTATTTAATATCTTTTATCTATCTAGTTTTCATTTTCTAATACTGGTAAACTGATTTTCAGGGTGTTTTTCATTGGTTCTCTATACACTACTCTTCATCTTGTTTCATTCTCTTTTTTTTGTTACCTTACCTTCAGAGTTAATCTGTGATGCGTATGCGTTCTGATGAACAACATGGTTTTTATTTCTCGGTTCTATCTTTCTGTATGCATATATAGTGTTCTGTACATTTCTTACTTCAGACAAAGTACTAATTTCATCATCCTCATTTTTCATTTTGTTTGTTTTCCCATACACAATTGAATAAGACAATAAGAATAACAGTTTTCCAGGTTAAAATGCATTCATTTTTATTTCATAGTCTTCATCTGTTGTACGAACCCTGAATATAATCAGCCTTATTAGTATGTCTTGAATAAAACTCGAAAAAAAAATTACAATATCAATAGTATATAAAGAGTTAATCTTAATGAACAGTTTTGTTGAAGTAGTGACTCTCTTTAGAAGATGAGAAATGTATTAATCTCTAGTTTTAGAAACAGAATCATATGTAAGTGAGAATAGTTGCATGTAGTCATCAAAAAGAAGGAAGCCATCTAATTGTGAAAGATGGAAGAAACGGAAATAAATGCAGTTGGTAATTGGAAAGTAGATGGAGGTGAAATTAAAATGTTTGCAGGTGAATGAAACGGAAGAACTATTAGTCATCATTGTAACAATGAATTAGTAGTAGTTCCGTTTGAGTCTCATTATTATCAAGGCCTATTTCTTCGAATTCCAATGTCTTCAGTCATTCGAAGCGGTCATCAAGTTATTTATGTGTCCGACACCGTAAGAGATTTTGTTGCACAAAGTTAGTCCACACATGCCTATGTTGGATATTAGTAGGAGTTAACCTTGAATATAAAGCTACATCCGAATACCACTATCTTTTTAGAACCGATTATTGTCCAAAAGGTAAGTGACGTGTAAACAACTAGAGTGGAATACTGCATATCGAGAAAATTTTACTTTTCGTTTACCGTATACGTTGTGATGAACAGATTAAAGAAGTTTGTGTAAATATAGTGATTGAAGGTGTCTCGTATTTGCGTAATGGAGGCTCTGTAACACATCAGTAAACAAAATAGGTAAAAACCCCAATATAATATGATTATGAGCAATAAATTGTCGTCGAGACGTCATCCATGTGTTAATGCTTTGTGATTGTGTGCTATGTTGAATGTCTGCCTAGATTGTACTCTTACACAAATAGAAACTTCTGATGATGAAAACGGTTAGTTTTAAGAATATTAGTCGGATGTTGTTGGCTCACTCTATAATTTGCCCCTAACCTTATTTGGATAGGACCCTAATGAATTTATGTTTTCGTTCGCCTAAACACTCTATTTTTCCATATCTAGTCAGGAAAAGAATACTATGTCTTGGATTAGCTAGGAGGAAGTGCTCTAAAATCAGCAATACTTATTTTAAGGTCAACAGGATATAGCACAAAGAGGCATCTTAGTCTTTGAGTCACTAAATACTTCAGATAAAACTCAAACACTTCGAAGGTGATCTCATAAGAAATTTTCATATGAAAGACATTAATACATCATTCAGAACTTTTTATACTTGCAATCAAACGTGTGAAGTGCATTTTTCACAACACCAAAATAAACCTGGCCCTAAAATAAATGGATGAAACTGATACAAACTAAGTAAATAGTAGTGCCACCATTTTGGTCCATACCCGTAATACCCACGTTGCTGTTTAACTGTCTGGCGAAGGCTAAACTGAATGTTTCGGCCATCTCCAGACTAGTGAAGTATTGGTTGTTTGGACCTGCCATGGCGCATGCCCCGTGGTTCGTTGGTTTTCTTTCCGAAATGAATCGATACAAGCCTTTGAGGTTCGCCAGGGTTTTTTTCAAGGTTAGCCTGAATTGACCTCCTGTCACTTCCGGCTCTTGCATTGCACCGGTTCCTGAGTTCCAGGTATGCATCGTAGTCGGTCTGACTCTTAGATACGCGCCACGTAAACCAAGCCTTCCGCTTTGCTTGCGGAATGCGTTGCGTACCTCTCTTCAGCCATGATGACTTTCTTTTTGGTTGTGTTGTGACTGAAGGGATGGTGTCCGAGATTGCTGTGTGAATAATCTCTTTTCCCACTTCTCAGTGTTCATCCACAGATAACTCAACCCATACTAAGGGTCATTCTGCATCGGACAAGAGCCTCCACATTTCAGCATAGTTCGCATTGTTATAGCGCAGACATGGTCGCGTAGAGTCCCGCTGCAAGTGTTCACGGAGAACAAGATCGAATCCTATGACAGCTGGTTGTATAACGGCTGAAACTAGCCTTAAAAGAGCATTAAGACACCGTATTCCGTAGTGAATAGGGCTTCAGTCAAGGAGGAAACAACTCGGGGATATTAACCCTATCTCTCATACCGGTTCTTAAGACCCGTGTACATATCCCTGATCTGACAGTATGCCTGCATTGCCACAGTCTAGCACTGAAACGGCATATGTAAAACCAAGTGGCCGTGACACTATATCTATACCCGTTGGAAGCCATTTTTTGACACACAGAAAAACGAAGATGAAATGCTCAAGACATCACAATACTTCGAAAGTCTTCTAGGAAAGGAGACGAATGCCAGGTCTGTAGTATAGTTATTTCTAAAAGTGACTCAGTATTTCAATATAATTTTTGCAAACTACGGGCGCACAGCCGATGTGATAAAAGAGTGTCGAAACCACACCATGAGTTTATGCGAAATAACCCCTGCCCCTGGTCCTGGTACGTTTGCCCACTTTGTCGCCCTGGCAGACTCACGCGGCGTGTCTCCGGATAACAGAAACAGCACGCCACTTTTCTGCCTCGACATAGTCTCATGCGGTGTTCCATCTGACAACACCACATCACCAAAACTAAGAGAAAACCGCAAGAAAGACACTCGAACCCAACCGAACGAAAGCATCAATCTTCATAAACTGAAGTCTTCTAGAGTTGCACCCGGAACAGCAGGGAAAGCTGGAATCGCCAAAGGATCACTTGCATTTGCTAGTAAGCATAGCAACATAACAAAGGCTAGTTGGACATTGATCAAGTCTGAAGTGACCGACCTCACGAAGGAGGACAAGCAATCAAAGACCGAACTGAAATGTGAGGTCGGTCGACCGAACTCCCTCGTCCTGTTTAATGTACCAGCGTTTAACAGTAGTCTGTTTGAACAAAGGTCTCTGTTTGGTCAGGAACAGTGGCCTACATTGTACAGTAAATTAGGGCTGGATGTCAAGTCAGCAAAGCTGTGCGGACTGTAGAGTGGTGTCCAGTCATCTCAAGGTAGGTCACCCTCACTAAGGTTGACACTGGGCCCTGTCGAAGAGGCTGAAAGGACATTATTACTGGCGCAAATATCGGATGTCGACAGTTCCAATATGGGGATAAGATATGATAAGCCATGGGCTAACGAGCAAATGCCGAGGGAGTCATTGTGACTGATGCCCTCAACCTCCATGGTCATACACGTTGTGTCCGGAGCTGGATATTGTTACTGCTTGTGAAAAACACGGATGACGTACAGCAGTGAAGATGGTTGTAATCTCACATGGCTCCTGGCGCTTCTGGAGCAAGCTCGACTTGTCGTCTACCTTGTCCCGCTCGCCTCACATCGATTTGCTCCTCAAGGCTACCAAGTGTCAAATTCAGCTCCCAGGAACAGTCCTGAGCCCTTCACTTGGCAGTAATAATATTTATTCAAAATGTTTCTAATCCTTTTGCAGATATTACCATGATCTGTGTCTTAATAATCAGATATTTGCCCGTCTTCTTTGACTTAAGCTTTATTGTTTCTTTACTTCTGCTGAGACTTATTCTTGATGCTTTACTTGCCACAGTCTAATACTGGACTACGAAATATGATGCACTGATTAAATAATGTTGAGAATTCATTCGTCTGGACCCTAATTGCAGATATGAATTCACCAAGTGATTTTTCGCTGTCTTAAATTCACTTTGCGTTTTTCGGAAAGAATTTTATTCTAATTTTGATAGGAATATTCGTGTCTATTCTCAAGACGCATTCCCAACCAGTAAAATTGCTTGAATACGTAGTTACCCACTGGCATTGAAGAGAATCACAGATTTAACCACGCTTATTGGTGATTTCACATTTTTTGGAGTATAAATTTTTACTGCACATGACGCGAGCAACTATACTGAAGTATGCAACAAACTATCTCGATAGTGTTAACTTGATGCCATCGAATCTTCTCCTGCATTCAGACAGAAATAACTCAGTTTTATTCGCGACGTATCTTTCGCAGTTTCACTTAAATTACTTTTTTCAAATGTCTCTACTTTGATGTTAATCAAACGCCACATCGTCTATCTTTGTTTTGTCAAAAAGGCAATGAGCGTGACGTCTTACATTATTTACCTAAAGTAATTTTTCATACCAGAACAACTTTCACTGAAAGTAAGGACATGATGAAAAAAGAGTGTACTTACATAACATAGGTAGATGGGGCTTATTTCTGTTTCATACATTTCTTAGTTGTCCACCAGTTAGATGTGTTTTTATATTCCTTTACGCTCCCAGTGGAATATAGGGCTTCAAGCCAGAGGCTTGGCCTGTAAAGCTTAATTAAAGTGAAGAATTTAACCTCCCAACGATGAAGACTGATTCAGCTGTAGACCAAGGCAGGTTTACTGGAAGGTCTCCAGACTTTAGGACATGATGGATGTCGTCAAAAATACGATATGTAAGGGATTAGACATACAAATACACTAGAGGACTCATCTTTTATTGTCATCGTTTGCACACGAATGTTATCACTGACAGGATTAATTCACAGATAAGTGACACCGCTGAGGGGGTTAGGGGCACCACAGTCTTCTTGGTCAACATATCTTGTATCAAGGTACCTACCTTGGGGCTGATAGTGAACGGGAGTCTGTCTGAGCGGTTGAGGCAGAGGCGAGTGACTGCCAGTATCCACACTGTGTTGTACAAAGTCTGTGCTTCTCGGTTTATTCTCTTTATGAAACACACCAGGGAACTCATCATGCCACATCTGCCCATGAATGCCATCACGAGCAGGTCGATTGGTAGAAACCTGACTTAGGATGGAGGATAAGCCTAAGTTTGGTATGGGATAGGTCGAGTGTTCAGTGCAATTTAAAGGTATACAGGCTGAGTCGGTCTTAACCTGTGGTTGAGCAGCATCCATTATAGAGACATGGGACGTGAAGAGGTCTACGCTAACGATCAGATCCCATGTAATCTGTGAACAGATAAGGAACCCATGCTCTGCATTCAGATCTGTAAGGTTGAATTTTAGATTAGTGGTAGTTTAAGCTTCAAGATAGTTCAGGTTGGTGATGGTGATGCGCATTGGGATGATCGGTGGTGGACGGAAGCCTAAACAAGGGACACTGGTACACCAGAATCCAAGAGTATTTTTGTAGGCCTTCTGTTTATGTTTCCCAATATTCTTATCGATTCATCACAGGGTAAATACATAGACAACTCATACAAACTGGATTTAATATGCTGAAACAAGCGGTGGTGTCCACACTGGCTCACGGTCGTATTAAACCTACTGCAACAGTAACAGCTTGAAGAACTAGTGAATTTACGTTGTTGTCTTTATGTGCAGGTGTCCAGCGGTGCGGATGACTGACGAAGACGGTGGGAGATTCTGATGGGACTGCACAGCTGGAAAAGTTGTAGTTGACTAAGGTATTGTACACTGCACCCATGAAAAGAAAGATAGTCTACTTAAGAACTGCAGTGCTGGCCGAGCGTAGTCGTGCGGAATGCACACGCAGGTAACAGTTTACTGGACCCTACAAAAGCAGTTATGAACCAATTTTTTTCTAGCCGCTGTATCCCATAGGTATCTGTGAAAGCAGCAGTAGTTCGGAGAAGAAAGAAGCTAAGAAGAAACAGAAATCAAAACAACAGGCTAATCGTGCAAAAGACAAGATACATTTCCACATCAGAAACGTAGAGAGATGATGATTGCTTAACTAGGTATGTATGAATGACCGAAAGTAGCGCGACAGTGTTGAATTATGAGGATACTTGATCACATACCTTCAAACTCACAAGTCGATTTAAAGGTCAGTTATCCTGTAAACTAATAATTTTTAAGGAATTATTTACCGCTACAGGACCACAGGACTATTTGTTACTGTGCGTTCATGCTGTCGACTAAATGGAAAACTATGGCGTCCTAAGGCAATTAGTAATCCATATAATATGTTATTTCATGTGTGTGTAAAACTTGGGCACTGTAGCAGTATGTAATTCCATATTATGTTGTTTGACAGATATATCACATAGCGAAACAGTATTGTTTGCTGGGTGACATTTAGAACACAATTAATTGTCCATAATCATACCACCAATTATAATCACACAAACTCAAAACTTTCGTTTCATAGGTTTCTTTGTTCTTTCCTATTCGTTTTAAGGGTAGTAGAATTTTCCAGATGCCCGGGACAGGTGTTGAATCATTTATGTTGTGCCATCCTATCCCATCCTGTTGCATAGTTGTGCGTCATTACATGCAGTGCTATAGCTGAACTATTCTCAAGATTTCCTACCTTATTATGGTCAACCAATCTAGATTTTACCAGGATTTTTTGCTGTGCTATTCTGACTGAACCCGTTCTATTATTTTGACATGTGTAATACGTGCAATAGGAATGACTTAGTGCCTGTCCAGGGCATCTGGAAAATTCTACTACCCTTAAAACGAATAGGAAAGAACAAAGAAACCTATGAAACGAAAGTTTTGAGTTTGTGTGATTATAATTGGTGGTATGATTATGGACAATTAATTGTGTTCTAAATGTCACCCAGCAAACAATACTGTTTCATTATGTGATATATCTAATGAAATATTCAATATGGGATTTATTATTTCACTGTATGAATTTGAAATCATGGTTTGTTTGTATTAGTATTAACCTCAGTTTCGTCAAATAGGCTTCGAAACGACGTTGTTGAATTCCATACAGTTTGAACAATTACCAGTGCTTATGTGTAGGTGTGTGCAGATTGACTGAAATTTTCGAACATCAGCGAATCACTATTCTTATCTAATTGGCTTCCACTATCATGCATGAATGCGTGAGCATTGCCTTACGGCACGCCAGACATTTAGGGTGTTATGCCGAACACTTGTAGCTAGAAGAAATCATTAAGTGTACGAATATGCTTACCTCGTTAGGTAAAACTCACTTTCGAACTCCAGATAGTTATTTACTACAAAATTACGCACACTTACCTGCTTGTTTGAAGTTGAGGTGAAATGCTACATAACTGTGACAAGATATATACTGCGGCAAGTAATTCTAAAGGTGGCATGTGGAGAAAGATCTTGAAGCACGTATATACCATCCACAAACTACATAAAATTATCTGAACAGTTATCAGACCAAGTCAGAACAATAACTGAAACTTAGGAATTACGAAACATTTCGCATTTGGTGCTGCTACGTTTGGATGTATTCCCAGCCAGCTAGAAACAATACATGAACGGCCTGATGAAACGTGGTTGCGTGAAAACGGAGTAGGGATCTGGGGGCGCAGCTCCATCTAAACAGTTCGGCTTAAATAGCAATGGTCAGCACCTAGAGTAGAATCACGATGTTGTAGGCAAATCATTTTAAGGAATTATCCATTGCCGCAGGCCCAAAGCTTCTGTATTCCATGCATTCACGAGGATTCACTTTGTTTTTATGGCTTTAGTCTTACAAACGCAAAAACTTGTTTTCTGCAATATCGTAACCCCTAATGAAACGATTGAACAAAGGCGCTGTATTTGGGTCTCGGATTTCTTACGGCGGTTATTTCGAGTGGGTTCCTTAAGGGTATTATTTGTTGCTGTTAGTTATTATTGAAAGGGATTTTTCGCTACTATCTTTTTTAACTTATCTTATTTGATGTGATTTTATTGATCGGGTCTATCTGATGTGTTTGTTTTGTACTACGCAGTTACAAATACTGCTCTGTTTTTTTAACATAATTCCAGCCCAGTAGTAGAATACAAACGTCCGAAACCTGTGTTGGCTGTTATATGGCTATTAGTGTCACAGTGAATAATCCTACCACCTTTTTCACTGCTTTGCCAACCCCTATAATATGCCTAGACATCCGATTGCATCATACCATAAGCGGTTGTCCTACAACATGATTTTTTGCTTATGAAGTCGATCTTGATTAGTTATATGCTTCAAAGAAAGGGTTACAACATACAGCATGGCAATTAACTCGAAGTTTTCTTGCTGGAGTTACTACGCTTGGACTCCGTGGTTCGCAGATACTTCGAGGAAGGTATAAAACTTGGGCACTGTGGTAGAGTATAACTCCATTATGGATAAGATTTTATTTTGGTAAATCACACAGTGTTGTACAGTTATATTAACTGATGATGTTTCGAGCACAAACTATTGCTCATAATCATATCAACTGAACAACACTTCGAGGAAGGGGTTGGGTGGTTGCCACTGTCAACCAGTTGTAATGTTTCACCAGCCACTGAGTCAAAAGCACTGACAGATGTCCAAGAATGGTTTACTCTGTGGCTTTCTCAGCCTTAACGTAGGTCTGTTCAATGGTATCGTCCCGGTTAACGCACCACCTAATAAATCAGTCTTGTATGCTTTTGTAGATAAAGGATATACCCAAGGAAATCAAGCAGTATTGCTTGTAGTCAGTATTTATAAGTACGGATAGTTATGTCGTGTTGTCACAAACTGTTGGAAACCAAATCCAAATATTGAAGCTGGATTTCCTTATCTGCTCTTGTGAGGAGACTTACCTAGTTATGAATGTCTGAAGTTGTCTTCAAAACACGTTGTTGATGAAGCGTTAGCACGTTTGCGCTGCACTTCAAAAACCAAATAGCGTCTGCAGAAATCCGAACAGTCCGATAGCAGTAATAATACGTTTTCAGGACGTCTTTTAGTGACATCGGAATTTGTTTGTTTGCGTTCACCAAGTCAGTCTCGCAAAAGTAGTTGCATCTGATAACATTGCATAACCATAGATATGCAACAGTGGGTATCAATCTGAGACATTTTTGCCACCCAAACGCGCTTAGTTACCCTTTAGTTGCCAGTCATCGCTATTTTTAGGCACCATGTGGGTCGGGGATCCCAAGGGCTGCCCGTCGGTCGGATGATACCGAGGATAAGCATAGGGTTGAATTCATTCTCAGCCATTACTGGTTTACCCGATGCCAACCATCAAGCTTTGGAAAATTCAAGTTGTTGTGTGGATGAAGTGTGATGTATAGAACTGCTTCTCATGCACAGTGAGCCGTTCTGTATACAATTTCATTTCTAGGAATTTGTCCAAGATTGATTGGAATGTAGGATCAACTAGGGTCCCCATCTTTAATGACTTAGGTAGTTTTTTTAAGAGATAGCTTTTAGATACTATGTATTGATCTTCAACAGGTAGCTACGAATGGTTCGTAGTTTAGCAAATTTTTGGCTATGGTACGCATCGTAACGTCATCAGGGATATTATATATCTGCTGAATAGTTTTGTGTAAGCTTGATTTTTATTCTGGACTTTGCAATCGGTTTCCCATTTGCTACGAATAGATTTAAGATTGCTTCTTTCCTGATATTTCGATCCGCTCTCTTTTGCTTGAATATCTACGGGGTATCAACTCTTGCTAACATGTTTTGTAGTGTGAGCAGCTACTGTCCCGGCTACGCTAAGGCGTTTTGGTGTGGTAGTTTCTCGAGATGTTAGTGTTCCTGCCAAACTTCAAGGTCCTTTGAAACTTCTGTCGTTTCTTCCGGTGTTGTGTCGCTAAAAGCATTCCGGAGTTTCGCTCTCTTGTCGTTTTATTTTCGAACGAGATTCGCTAGGTTGAGGTGAATATTGGTGATTTTCAGTCTGATTCCGGAACTTTTTGGCTTGAGTAGTTCGACGGAGTTGCCCAACTCTGTTACTTGAGATTCATCGCTTGTTTGTCTTACACATACTTAAATTACAGTTTGTTGGGGGATTCTGCCAAATCAGTCTGCCGAATTAGTGAAGTTGAGACCACCATAAGCGCAGTTCCCACTAGCTCTGCTAATTTAGACAAGGACTGTTGCCCAAACAGACCATCAGATTTTCTTTGCTGTTGAATCCCCATGTTCAACTCGAGATCTAAGTGAATTATGTTTATATAATAACTTCCTGTATTCATGAAAGCGTATCCACCGCAGGACATTTTACTAACTGGAAGTTCCGAAAGTGTTCATTGAGTTGTTTACGATTCGACAGGTTGTTTTTCTTCAGGACCACTACTTTAAGAAGCTCCTAGAGATAACTGAATTCTTGAGTTAACATGTGTGCTGTAAAGTACCTGTTCATCTCACGTGGCGAAGCCCGTATGACTTTAAGGGATGTGTCTCTGTGATGACATGTTGATGAAGGTCAGTTTCAGCACATTGAAACTGTGCTTCTACATTGTCAGGCCAATCGGAGAGGTCAATTGAACACGAAAGCAAGTAGTCGTCAACTATCCAAGTAATATATAATAATGACCAGGTTCGAAGTTATTTGTAGATTGTACTAGTGTATAAGCAGAGGTTAAAGTTTAGACAATCAATGAAGACCGATATTGCCATAACTCGAGCTGCATTGTTATAGGCATCACTTATCTACCTGAGCACAGTTTTCAGTCAGGTGGGTCTCGAGTTCGAAGTGGACTCACATTCAGGGTTAGATTATCATCTCTCTTATAAAAAGTGCTACTCTAACCTAGTATGTTCATTGTGTTGGAAATACATATTTTTAACGTGATGAAATTTTACTCTTCTAAAAATCACACAACAACAGACTAATCCACATAGTTTCTTGCATATAAATGTAGATCATGGTTATCAAAAAGAAAATCTCTCTGAAAATTATCGTTATCGGAGACAGTGGGTAGGTTGCTTATTAAACACTAATACTAATTTCCTAAGAGTTGGAAAGACATCTTTAATAACTCAGTATATTGACAAAAAGTTCAGTAATCAGTATAAAGCCACAATCGGTGCAGACTTCTTTACAAAACAAGAAGTTTTCGATGATCGTTTGGTAACAATGCAGATTTGGGATACCGCTGGACAAGAAAGATTTCAATCTCTGGGAGTAGCTTTCTATCGTGGCGCTGACTGCTGCGTTCTTGTGTATGATGTTACTATGACAAATACCTTCAAGACGTTGGATTCATGGAGAGATGAGTTTTTGGTTCAGTCAAGTCCTCGAAATCCTGAGAAATTCCCATTCATTGTAATTGGAAATAAATGCGACCTAGACAATAGAGCTGTAAGTTATGTTTTTTCCACATATAACATTTTATGCTCAGGATTAACTGGTTTGTTCGTTTGTTTCTCTTTGTGCCCATATTGTACGAAGGTTGTGCTTAAATAAATAAATTCAGAATGTCAGCTACTTCAGCCTTGGCTTGGCAGCTGCCTTGTATCAACATGATAAGAGTAGTTCATGTAAACTCTAATGTGGGTAACTAAGTTCTGATTAACCTCAGTACATTATTAGTCTTCACACTTTTACCTAGTTTATGGTTGTAAAAGCACAAAGTGCCGTGCACAATTTTTATAAGTATGTCTTAAACACATTGCCATTTTGGTGCTTTTTGTTCAACTTGTGACTAAATCTAATTGTTGGTTATATGTCAACCTCGTTTAACTGCTTAAGTCAGTATTCTCACAATAATAAGAGATCTTGACAACAAATATATTATACATTATGAACTCTTTTGTCACACAACAGAACTAGCATCTCTGTCTAGTTCATTTCAACAGTATGTGTTTGAGTGGTTAGTTAGAGGTGGTAATGATAAAGAAAAAAGAAATAACCCTAATCCTAACGGTGTAAGAAGAAAGATTTCCAGGAAATCCAATAAATAAACAGTCCCTTGTATACAGGATCTAGGTTTTGAACAAGTCACTACTGTTATTGATTTTCCTTAAGTTAATGTGATATTTATATGCCATTATATACAAATTAACAATAAGATCATCCAAGAGTGTTACTCTTCACTTAATGTCTTCTGTTTTCTCAGCCAATCATAATTATTTAGCTACAGATAACATTTATTTTTAATTTATTTACATATCTCACTATCATGTATAAAAAGAGTCGACTGGATAGCTAAACCTTCGGCAGAAATGGATGTTACCTAGATGTGTAACCCTTGTAATTAGATTAGTTCCTGTAGTAATCATGTTATTAAACTACCACAGTCAAAAATAATAAGCAGCTATTGATTTCTAGTTATTCCAGCAATAGGTCATCTTGGAAACTCGTGAGATGTAACCCCTAGGGTGGTTATTGCAAGTAGGGTCAGTGTGGTTCTTTATCATCCCATGGCTTTTATAGTACAAAATATAAGAGGAACAGTAATCGAATCCAAAGGTCGTTCACGCTTGATCTAATTTACTAGTTTGAAAGGTATTTGTAGCAGGACAGTAAATATGCTTCATAATTTTCAAGGCATCAGTGACGCCATATTCTATAGTATCTGTCGGATCATAAGTAATAAAAGTGGATCAATAGATTAAATGAACACAGTTGTCTTCTACGCTTATTTACCTGCTGTTCAAGACTCCTTCCACGTAAAAACAGAATTCTAATGAAGATTCTAGATAGTTAAATAAGAAATATGGTAGAAAGCTTCTAGATCTGTTTGATGTTTTGAATTGGGGCGAAGATTTCTAGGGTAAGTTGACTGGTATAGGCTAGGTTATTTCTCTGCCATATTTATCTTTGTAATTAAAGATAGTTGAGTCATCACTCTTCCTGTTTTTCATGATAACAGTAACTTCTATCTGCTTTATACAGATATCTGAAAATCGTGCTAGACAATGGTGTCAAGCTAACGGGAACCTTCCATATTTTGAATGCAGTGCTAAAGAAAATACCAATGTTGAACTGGCCTTTGAACACATTATTAGAGTTGCCATAGATGAAGAATCCGCGGTGAGTTTTGTTGTTCTATTAGAACATCATTTTAGTATTATTGTCAATGAATAATTCTCGGCTAAACTTCTACTAACCGGTTTGCATTGTCATCACTGAATAGATCCTTCAGCATGGATATTTTGCGGCACCTACAATTTTCTAATGAATAGGTTTTTCTATCGTAATAATATATCAGAGTTACATCGGTCGGGATTCTTATTTCTTGCGATCTATGTGTGGAAAGACCTAAAATAATTACTCAATAAAATGTAGAACGAAGGTATTGTAATTGTGAAGGCTTGGTCATTCTACTAACTGTGCTGGAAGAAAGTTAGAGACAGAAAGTATTATCTTAATGTAAGCAAAACTTTCATAGTTTTACCTTTCTGTTGTCCAAATGATAAGGTTGTTTCTATGGTTGGTTGATAATGCGTGAGTGCTAGAGTTGTGTTAAATACAGTGAGCTTTTCTGGAAATCAGTTTTAAGTATATAATCAAGCCTAAATTGATTTTCATCGGTGCAATCAATCGTAAACTTTTCTGCGTTAAGTATACATTCAGTTTACTACACATTAAAACAGACTAAAATGCAGTTAAACTTCAAATATGCCTAAATATATACGGTATTTGGATCAACTATCCTCACCAATCACGGTGTACACTCCACTGTATACCTATTCACTAAAAGCCATTCGTGACAAACGCTTTATGGAGTTTAGGAATGATAATGGACGTCCAAAAGTAAATCACTTGATGTAGTAACTACACAATGATCATTGCAATTTATTCACAAAGTTTAGCTTGTTGTTCAACTTTACTTGATTCTATTTAATACTAGCAAATGACAAACAGTATGCGAATAATTATTTAATAATAAGAAACACTCAACGAAGAGTTATTCTTTTCGGCAATATCATTCTCAAGCTGTAGGCCGCATATTTCTAATGCGAAAAGAATGTTGTCAAAGTTTTAAGTTTCAGAATAACAACCAAAAGCTTCTAAAAGAGGTTAGGTAACAACTGCGTGGCTGAAATAAACAATCGATGTATAATGTCTTTTAAGCACACCAGGATAACACATCTTCAAATATCTTAGATGAATAATTTGTCACCTAAAGATTTTACCAGTTGAATCAGATTCTCAAATTAGTTCGCAGCTTTGCAAATTAATTCGTAATTTACACACTTCTAAGGGGTTATTTCACCACAGCTTCCTTTGGAAACTGAAATTATTCGGATCACAATATATGAGCTGCTTGATACTATAAATGGTAATCGAGAAACCAAACGTAAATTCATGAGACTATGTACTACTGATTGATTGAGATAAGTAATTGATACCGCTCAACGAGTAGTGCTCGCTAACCAGTTAGATTGAAGTAATTTAAACACTAGACGGCCGTTTCGCTCTTTTGGGGCCGAGCTCACTGGTGGTGTAGTAGCTTTGACTGACTCAGCTCAAAGAGCCGAATCAGTTCAAACCACCCCGAACTGTGTAAACTACAGATTCGATTCAGTTCCCCCCCAAGTAGCTAACCAGAAATCAGGTGTTTTGAAATGATTCAGCTCTCTGGGCTGAGTCAAACAGAGTACATCGTTGATGAACTCGGCCCCAAGCGAGCGAAAAGGGCGGTGTAGTGTTAAGATCATTTCGATCTGGCTGACTAGCAAGCACTACTGGTTGATGTGAATCGCAAATTATGAATTTTACTAGTCACCTGTTTCTGTATAAATATTAGCCGAATCGATGCACTGGCCTATATGCTAAGTCCTGTTCTCTGTTTTTGATATTTACTAAATTCAGTGAACTCTACACTTAAGATCTGTATACATTTTCATTCACGCATCAGTCACTTTCGATATCTGTCAACTTTTCGTATGCATGTTAAGCGGGGAGAACAGTATTGATCGAATGCATTTATTCATATTCATGCATCTATCAATAAATACCAGTGACTCTATAGCTAAATTAGTTGACTGAAACTTTGTTTTTGTGAACGCAACGATGAAATAACCAGTTCACACACACATACATGCATAGATACATTGTAAATAATTGTTAATGAGCTTGTGTAAAAAATAATTATTTCATAAGTGGAATTTAATGTTTGTTTGAAAAAAAAATGATCATCTGTATTCGACAGATGCATTTTCATAACAAATGAAATGCTATTAATCCAGAGTTTTCACAATACATGTTACATGTACGTCATATACTTTAAAATTTGGTATATTTTATTGATCTTAGTGTTGCCGGTTGCTTGCCCTGGTTTTTGTTAGCCTGCCTAACAAGCGCTTACAAAATTCGATTCTATTTAAGCTTTTTTTCAGGTAAAGTATGACAAGACATTAATTCAGCTAGTTGCAATGAGTTAAGGTTCTGTCTGCTTTAAAAATTGTGAAGCACATGCACTGGTCATCAGTATTTATTATTATTCTTTATACATAGCAAATTTCTTCTTCTGTTGTACTTTTCACCTGCATCCATGTTAGTCCATACTGTTTCAACTCCTCTTCACACGATCTCCTCCATGTCACCCTTGGACGTCCCACTCGCCGCTTCCCTTTCGGGTTCCACTCGAGCACTGGCCTGACGTGCGATGTCACCCAGCGGCCTCCTCAGCGAGTGTCCAATCCATCTCCACTTTCTCCTGCATATTTGTTGGGCGATTAGTTCTTGTTTTGTTCGTTTCCATAGTTTCTCGTTGGTGATTCTTTCCGGCCATCTGATCTTCAGTGTAGAGTGAAGACAGTTGTTGATAAAGGTCTACAACCTGTTGGAAATATTCTTGGTGACCCGCCAACTTTCTGATCCGTATAGAAGAACTGACTGACTTGACGTTTGTATTGAAAATCCGAATTTTGTTGTTGATGCTGAGTTGAGTGACGAAGATATCCAGATTGGTTTCAGGTTGATGAATGTGTTTCTTGCCTTCCCGATTCTCGATTTGACATCGTCTCCATTCCTTGTAGTGAGACAATGCTCTAGATAAGTAGTTTTCAAATCAGTATTTATAATCTTAATAATACGCTATCCGTTGCTGCTTGACCAATGCTTGTCCATCAGTAAGTGTATGACTGCTTACATGTTAGGCAATCCCCGTATCGCCATTTATTCCAGATTTATTGTTTAGACAGGTTTTCAAGCATCTAATGCTCGTCAATGAGGTTTACCTACCCTTCTTCTGAAAATGCTTTCTTTGTCAGTCAAATATCTGAATCAGTACCTCATTCGCATACGTTTCGGTCATTGTCATTTTAATCGAAAAATTAGTTTAACAGAGGTATACAGCATAAAATGAAAGTTTTATAACATACAGTATCACCTTAGGCCAAGGAAATTGAATGCCAATCTCAACTCCACATCAGCACGTTTAATCAGTGAAATTAGCACAGTCGATTTGTCGAAATAGTTTGTAACCACATAGTCCAAGTAACCCACTATATCATGGAGTTGTCACCTAATGGTTAATCTCAATCAGAAAAGTACAACTACTAAAACTCTCCAAGTGTAGAACAACTGGAGATTATTCAAGTTATAAAGCGTACTTGTTCATTAATGAAACAGCCCTCACTTTTCGATATAATAATAATATTAATAATAATAATGACAAATATATTATGGTTAATATTTCTTCATGCTGTGCAGAATCGTTAGCTTGGAATATTGTTAAAATATCTAATTCACGGTTACTTGTAGCACACTATTAGCGGTAATTATAGTAGTAATTTAGCTGTTTACACTGGTTTCTAGAGTAGTATCTAGTAGTATCTTACCACCGCCTCAAAGTAAATCAGGATGTACAGTTTTCGGAATTGGTGTTCTTCAACCCTCCTCTCCAGAACAGGAAGAATAGCTAGGTGCTCATCTAAGGGGAATATCCCTCTTCACCAACAGTGCGACTTCACCCGTAGACTCCTAACAACTTACACTGTGGTGGTAACTGCTTCTTGTCCGTCTAACCGCTGTCCAATCGACCTTTACGTCATGGTACGACTTGCTGAAGCATTCGTTTCAGCCAGTGTAGCCCTTTGGGTCATTGCAATATGCAAGTCCAGTTTTCGGTCGATAATAATAATTTACATATATCCTAATACAAACAATATGTGGATAACAGTAGTATATACGCTGTCACAAAATTAATGTGCATGTTAGCTAACATTTCTGTGTTCACATAGCGTTAGATTTGATCAGGGTATATTTTATTTTAGCAAAAGCTATTTACACCTCAGGATGATGAAGATACGAATTGTTTAGTATTCACTGAGCTCTGATACTTCATTGTGGATTTCTCTTCATCTAACTGGATACCTTCATTACTTTATAAAGCCGATCAATGTATGCTCTGGTTATTGTATCTTGCGTGTATGAATACAAACCGTATTATTATCATTGTTATAGAGTCACAGTAGACTGTGCATGAAAAAAAGTGCTTGGTGTGTAATAAAATTACTACAGCTGTTTACCTGCATGCAACAAGATGTTTATTCACACTCCGTGTCCACTAAGTAGAATTAAAAGTGCATCATAATGTCTGACTACCTTGAATATACTGCAGAATGCAATCTTTCCTTAAAAGCTCAAAAGACGGATAAACCTTAGAACAATGTTTGTTTGACATAAATACAGGAATAAATAGATTGTAAAAGTAAAAGTTGAACTATGTGTAGAATATACTAAGCGATAAATTTTTCTCAATATTTATTATCTATAGAATAATAAAAAGAGTAAAGACAGCCAAAAGTGTGACAAGTTGGATGACATATAGCATGTCTTTAACTGGAAGATAAAGAATATGGGAGGGAAACAGTTTGTATATCATGTTCTCACTCATAAAGCAAAACTGGTCAATATAACATTTTAGATAAATCAATCTTAAAGTTATTCAAGAGAGACTATTGTTAGATATTGGCTTTAAAAATAGTCTAGTTGATGAGAATAATTCTATCAGATAATCGATATGAACTGTTTCTGAAGATCGGTATACTTAACATATCGTACCAACAAAGTAGTTATATTGAATTCCATCAAATGCAGAAGGTGGCTAAGTGAAGCGCTTATCTATCTATACTTTGTACTAATTTCTTCCAAAAATAAGAATACAATTAGTTCGTAACCCAAGTCAAGTTTTTTTTTCATTCATTCTCAGGCTTCAGGCCTACAGTTTCAGTAGCAATGGTGTTGTTTCTACAGGGTGGGGTTGCTAGCTTCACTCCCAGCCTCCCTTTTTATCTGGGCTCACTATTGGCTAGTGAAGTAGGCGAGACTTAGGAGTGCATCAGCTGGGAGTCGCACCCCAGACCAGGTGCCTGGTTGGTGAACATTCTACCACTGAATCAACATTTGAATACATAGACAAATCTGATTGAATATAATGCCAAGTACTGTTAACTATTTCTGATTTAGCTAGCCCCCCTGAACTCTTTCAACAAGGTTTTGATCATTTTTAGACAAAAATATAACCAGCTAATTTATGTTCTTAGCGTGATCTAATAAACTTTATAATCTTGTCTGTTGTGGCATAATAATTAATATCGCTTATCATATCTGTTTTCTGTTGTAGACAAATCTTCACTCTGATTACCCTGACAGTATTCGGCTTGGCGCTGAGGAAACCGGAAATCAGGATAGATGCAGATGTTAAGGTTACTTTGTTTCCTATGTCCTCCTCTGGCACACCATCAAATTCCCCAAAGTTTGTTACTTCCCTGAGATTCTGACCGAAAATTGTTGATAATGAAGACCTAATTTATATATATAATATTGCAATAAAAACAAATCACTGAACACAATATATATATACATATAATTGTCCAAAACATTTATCCATTCTTGTGCACAAGTGTGTGTTACTGTCGTCGATGGTGTTCATTTACCAAAGTAATTGATAATACGTCATAATTATGATTAATAATATTTTAATGGCCTGAAAGACAGCGTAATTGTTTTAGCAATTTGATTTTCTCTCTCTTTATTAATCCATCTCTCTGTTTTTCATTTTCTTTACTACTACTAATTTTTTTTTCAACACACTATTTTATCCCCCACAGCATTGTCGTCATCATCTCATCAACGTCATCATAAATATTATTATTATTATCCTTGTGTTTATTAATAATATTTGTCATGAATGAAATTTTACCAGCAAATATTTCCATTTTCATTTTTTATTATTTTTTCCCGCTTCTTTGGAATCATGTCAACACTGCATGGTTCCCGTGCTTTTACATTGTTGTTGTTCCCCCCCCCTTCCCTGGCCGCCTTCCAACTGGGGAAAAAATAAAGCCAAGTAACAGTATTATTGTGATTTATGGTGGCCCGGGTGGGGGGAGCAACGATGTTGCTGTTCTTATAAAGTAGTAGACTAGTGAAAAAGGCGATTCTTTTCCACATTTTTCATCTAACTAGTTATCACACTGATCCTACCTGCATCATTTTTTTCATTGTTCAAATAATTTGCGAATAAACACTTCCACTACTAATAATACTTACTGCTGTTTTAATTAGAAATGATGCCTATAAGAGAATATGATACTTTCTTTTTATTCCTTCGCCATCTTGTTAATTTGTATATAAATATACATATATATAATTTTTATCTTAACTGACTGTAATTATTACATAATTTATAGACTGTGTTCTCTTCTGGTTTATTGTTATTATTATTACTAATATTATTTTCACAGAATGAATGGTAGTTAGTTACTTCAAATTTGATTTTACACTTATTGATATTATCTGCTCCATACTACACTTGAGGATTCTAGGCTCACACAATCATCATAGATTTGTACTATTGAAGAGCCACAAACTATGACGATATTATATAGAGCCGTCCAGTGCTCCTTAGTTGTTTTTAATTCTGTAGCCAGTAATGGTGATTTGTCAATAGGGGTGGGTGATAAGATTGTGCAAATAATGATAATAATTCTATGAATAACAAAGATGAGAAAGAAGTGGAGCGATTTGTGATTACAAGAATAATCAAGAACAGCATGATTAAACAAATGAATGTTTAGGTAGACCTAGTTGATAATAGCTAATTATTTGTCCATTAAATATGAAAGAGCGTCGGTGGTATAGCGGTTAGGACGCTCGCCGACCATGCACATGGTTCGGAGTTCGATCCCCGGTCACCGACGCACTCCTTTACCTCACTAAGCCAGAAATAATGCTGGTGAAGAGGAAAGGTTGGGCATGAGGCTAGCTACGCCATCCTGTAAAGTAAACACTGCTACAGAAACTTCAAGCCACTAGCTTGAAGCCCTATGTTCCACTGGGGAACGTGAAGGAAAAAAAAATGAAAGAAATACTGTCAAGTGTCTTATGGATAGAGCAAGAAAGATATGTACGACTGATTACTTACAAAAAGAATTCGAATATATTCATGATTTCTTAACGAAGAGTGGCTTCATAAAGAAACATAAAAATACTAGGTAGAAAACCTGAGACTATGATAGTACGAAAGAAACCATTATTTATTAAGTTACAATTTAAATCGGGATTTGTCCAGTGAGACTATTTCCCAAAGACTAGTCAGAATTATACGAAATTAACAGCAAATCTTTTTTCGTCATTTTCTAGTCAACGGATGATTAGGACTCAAACAAATGGATAAGCTAGACAATTTTGCTACATCTCTATGTATTTATCATTTCAGCTGCTCCAGCGTAGACAGTTATCTTGCGCGTACCAATAGACAGGTCAGCCAAGGTGTTATTGAACATCTCCCATCGTGGTTTGGCAAAGGACTGACAGAAATCATCCTTAGCTCCTGAACGTTTATTTGTTTCATCGTGCTGTTCTTCATCATTCTTGTTATCATAAATCGCTCCACTTTTTCATCTTTGCTATTAATACAATTATTACTATTATTATTAAGACTAATTGCACAATTCACATGCACAATCGTATCACCCTATTGATGAATCACCATGATTACTATATATATAATATTTATTCGTTAAGTTATTTATAAATTTATTTATTTATAAATTAGAGCCTGATGAAATCTAATTAAAGACAATATTGTTAGCTTACATGTGTTTATATATATATATATATATATATATATATATATATATAAAGATTAATAATTGCTAGTTTTTGAAGTAAGTGCCTCGATTCTTTTTCAGCTACAGAACTTAAGAGCACTGAACAGCTATCTCGTCCTAGTTTACGGCTCTTCGATATTTCAAATCTATAACTACATCAACCGAGTATCATCACGTTACGAAGTGAACGCATCACTGTACAGCTATGTGTTTCAATTTATCAGACGCATTTGTTACGATTTTTCACCTTTGTATATAATTTTTTATCGTTGAGGTAAAGCAGTAGTGTATAGTGTGACTTATATCAGGAATAAGTATGTAGACGTTATGCTTTATTTTGTTTTTCGGTTTCAGCATATAAAGAACATAGCACCAGTTAGAGTTTTTAACACTATTTTTTGAAGTGTGCATTTAATCTTGTGTTTTGAAAGGAATCGGTTTGTCAGTGTTCTTAATTGATGCTTATTCGTACACAGTTTACGCAACTACTAAACACAACTTAGAGTTACTGAAAACTGTCGTCTTAGCTCCTCTGATCAAACGATTATACTAAGTTACACAGCGTGGAAAGCTCAGTGGCTAATAAAGAAACGAATAGTAAACTTTCGATGCAGTTTACTTCTAACAGTCTTTGGTTTCTAATCATCATTGCATTCATACTCAGGCAGACATCTCATTTGATGACTGCAAATGTGGGTAGCCTTGCGTCATGTTTTTAGTAATTGTTACAGAGTTTTGAGTATAAATTTTATCATACCATCGTTCACATGAGATGGGACTAAAGTTTAGTTATTATTGAAAGCTAACGTTGTCTGCTAGGTATAGGAGATAAGTTAACTGAAGATGTAGTAAATCTCCTTGGATTTGAGGTGTTTACAAAATATGTTGCTCATCCAACTCCGTTGTCTTCTTGATAAAGTTATGCCAGCTGAAGTAGTAATACGCTCATAAAGGAATAAAGAAGAGTCACTCCAAAACTTGACAACACTCAGCCACTTGCAGTTACACACAACTGGCAATAAGTTACTCTTATTGTGTGTGAGCTAATAGTACAACCCGGCTGCCAACTCCTCGGTAGTTGGAGTGGGGTTCAGTTGCGTGACCCGGTGGTTTGGAACAGAGCGCCGAAACCACGTAGTCACAGCTCCACGAATCAATCCATAAAGTCATTGACTGTTTGCCTGTTTCAAACAGGAACGGATAACCTGCATTGTTAATGTCTTCGGTATGCTAAGAATCTGTGCAGACTCTTTGCCATATATCTGCAAATTGTTTACAATAGTATAGTTCTTTGTCATTTTCAAAATTCTGAAAATCATTCATTAGTGTAATTATAACCTTTCCTCTCTCAACCATATTGGTTTATTGTTGTATCACTTTTGTATCTGTTATCTCTTCATGTTTACCGACAAGACGTGTTACAACTTAAACCGACACGACTCTGTCCAGAGTAAGATATTGATTTGCCTGCTTATTACTGTATCAGTGGGGCAGTGTCCTTTGTTAGAGAGGAGGCTATGAAGAACGCCTCAACCATCTACCATTCAATAGGTTATAAAGGCTTACTCTATTGCTCATATGAAAGTTAATAAGATTTCGGCAAATCTAAAATCAAAGGAATCAGTGAAAAACCAAGTTAATTTTAATTTTTTTCAAGAATAACAGTTCTTCCTTTTTATATGAATTAAATCAGATTTAAAGTCTTCAGATATGATTATTTTTGGGGTAAGTATTTTTAGAATAATGTCTAGTTCAGCTAAATGTTCAGTTATTATATTACCGCGTCTAACATATACTAATTTAACCTCCCTTGCCGCTTGAATATCATCAAAGCGAATGAAAATAAAATAGGTAGATAACGAGATAAAATGTTGCAGTGCACGGTGTTCACTGACTTACTGGAATTAGAAAGACATTAGTGAGTTTTGTAGGGATCTCACCAATTGAAAAGTCCAAGTATCTTTCCAAGGTGTATAGTTCTTGATGAAGCTCAGACTCAAATAAGATACAATGGATTTTCTGCACCTGTATTTCTATGAATGACAATACAGGTGGTCGTCGTGATTTAAAGTGGAATGTCTAAGCTATTGATCACTGATACCAGATATGATGTCACTAGTATCAATAGCAGCCGTAACAACAAACTCCAACAGTCATTATTTATGTATTCACTAATAAGGCAGACATGCATCAAAACTTCGTGTAACTTCAATACCGCATGTTACTTTAAGTATGTTAATATTTAGTATTTAAAAGAAACACACCCTAAATATTGCTGTAGATTATCGGTTGGTATACCTTTGTGTTTTAATTTCATGTAGATTAAAGGGTTTACTTTGTTCTTTTCAAAATTTAGTCAACCAAGAATCTGGAATAGATGGAAAATTACAATAACGCGATTGTAAGAACAACAAAGTGCGTCGGTGGCATAGCGGTTAGGACGCTCGCCGACCATGCACATGGCGCGGGGTTTGATCCCCGGCCGACGCACTCCTTTACCTCGCTAAGCCAGAAATAATGCTGGTGAAGAGGAAAGGTTGGGCATGAGGCTGGCAACCCCATCCCGTAAAATAAACACTGCTAAAGAAACTTCAAGCCACTAGCTTGAAGCCCTATGTTCCACTGGGGAACGTGAAGGAAAAAAAAAGAACAACAAATAGATATAAAGAGATTATACCAGGATAAATTAAATGAATTTATATCACCTAGATCACCAACTCTCCATAATTTTTCCAGTAGAGAAGGCTTTAAGTAAAATAATGTACTCTATTCCCTCGTCTTTCCACAATAAGCACTTTTAGCACATGTTTATAAATTAAGGTCATTAATATATTCTACAATAAAATATTACAATTAAAGTTCATTAGGATTTGTAGGTTAATTAGCATCTCTCGTTGATTGATTATGTTGGACTGAAACTCTCGATATTGGTCGACATGCTGGTTCATAGTACGAACGCTTCGACGATGTTAAATGATTATTTTGTTCGACGGTGACTATCAGTGGAATACGGATTGCGTATATCGTCCTGTCTTTGTACTCGTCATCTGGATGTACCTGCAATCCCAAGTGTATGATGATGTTCCCACTGAGACTCGAACCCATCATTTCAAACGCATCTTGGATTCTGCTGCTAGCCACCATTAATCTAAAGTTCATCAGTAAATTTCGTGATGTTCGTAGTATTATTGAGATTAGGGATTTTTTAGAGGATAATGTTCGTTACTTTGATTGGACACTAGTAACTAGTGTAATGTGTTTAGTCCTTTCTTTGGTGCAGACTGAATTCTATCAGTCAGGTTTGCAATCTGGCCACCATTCTAGGTAGCTCGCCGTCACGGTGTACATTGATTTGACGATATTAGGTGGTTGGAGACAATCGACCACATGAAGCCCTAGACCTAGGTTTCATGCTAGCTGTCACTCACTGGTCAGCAAGGCGTATCTGCAACCTTGAAGGAACTCATGTCCCTTCTGAGATTCGAACCCGCGTCACCCAGTGCTGCAGTCAGAGACTTTACCATCTAATATCGTCAAATCAATGTACACCGTGATGGCCACATTGCAAACCTGACTGATAGAATTCAGTCTGCACCAAAGAAAGGACTAAACACATCACACTAGTTACTAGTGTCCAATCAAAGTATCCACTACAGTTCTACAGGAGGTCAATCGTGAGTCCGAATAGCTCAGTGGTAACGTCTCTGACTGCAGCACTGGGTGACGCGGGTTTGAATCTCAAAAGGGACATGAGTTCCTTCAAGGTTGCAGATACGCCTTGCTGACCAGTGAGTGCCAGCTAGCACGAAACCTAGGTCCAAGGCTTCCTGTGGCCGATTGCCTCCAACCATCTAATATCATCAAATGTTCATTTCTTTCAGGATTAAAGAAGTCAAGACACCATGGAAACGCTCGATAAATTATTTCACGATTAAATGTAAAGCCTATGCATAAGAGTGTATTTACTATTATTTGGAAGCCTTGGACACCTAGGTTTCGTGCTTGTTACCACTCGTCAGCAAAGTGTATCTGGAATCTTGAAGGAACTTATGTCCCTTCTGGGATTCAAGCCTGTGTCATCCACTGCTGCAGCTAGAGATGTTACCACCGAGGAGCTATTCGGGCTTGCGATTGACCTGCTGTAGGGCTGTAATGGACACTAGGTAGTGACTAGTATCATGCACATAATCTTTCGTTTTGGTGTAAACTTGACTGACAGAATTTAGTCAGCACCGAAACGAAGCGCTAGACGCATGACATTAGTTATTACCTAATATACAATCAAAGTACAAATGTATTTTAGAATGTTCTTTTACACTGTTAGTTAGTGAATTCATACCTCACCGTTTTTATTTATTGTCAGAAAATCAATCGTCCCCAATTTTCTCCTAAGAGAAACACATAGAGTAAAGAGTACAACGTTATATATATGTATAGACATTTAATTATGTCATATGACAAGCTATACAATTCTTAGCATGCACAAATGTTCACGTCTGTGCCAAAATGAAAACACTTCTATTTTGTTTGTCATAATTATACACATTTCTACTACTTAGTTTAAAAATAGGTCTCAAAACATTTTCAACAGTTGATAATGACAACAGGCATTAGTTTTGTTCGAGATATTTCCAATATTAACAACTGTTGAAATACGACTATACAATTTTAGAGCTACAGATATTGAAGCTGTAATCTGTTTCTCGCCGCCTACAATGGGCTTATAACCTCTATAACATGTGCCTTAAAACCAATCAGTTCTTCATAAACACAGGTGGATAAGGCATACTTTTGTTTTTCCTGTTTTACTTGTATTCTATTTTGGGGTGATCTCAGTTACAAAACTACGTCAATTGTACAACCACTGGAAATCAGACAATACTGAACAGTACTCTTTTGTGTAATTTTGGTATATAATAAATACACGCGTAGATTTATTTCATACTAGTGATAAGCCCTGTTACTTTCCAAAAATCTGTTAGGACGGGCAAGCTTCTTTGTTAGCCATGAGATCGAGATTTATGCATGTCCTGATGTGATAACTTTATTGGACATTTTTAATTTGTTGTATTTTTGGCTTAAATTTCTGAGGGTTTGGTATAGTATAGTATACCATGTATTTCTTCTAATAAAGGTTGTTGTTGTCGTCGTTCTGGACGTCTGACTTTTTTGTTCCTCTCATTGCGGAATATAACTTCAAGTGATCACTTGGTTATAGTGTCATGTTCTGGAAGCACATTCTAATCAAGTTGTGTGACTACATTGATATCATTATGAGCAGTAAATTGTGATCGAAAGGTTATCAGTAAATAATACTATATAACACTGTGCGATTTTATCAAATAAATTCACTCTGTTATAGTCGAATATTAATTCTCATGTAATCAGTCAGTTCAAAATCGCGTATATATAGGCTTTTTCAACATTTTCTATAGTTTGGTTTGTAAGGGTTAGTCATGTTTTACGAGTTGATCACGGACTGATATCAGTTAGAGAACCATTGAAAACCAGGGAGTACTGAGCAGCTGTTTCATTCTAGCTTGGGAATCATCGGCAGTACGCACCCACCGCCAGGGTTCGAACCCAGGACCTTCCGGTAACAAGGCAAGCTCGTATACCATTCAGCCACTGGGACCTGATTCATGGGCTCATGAATTCTAACTTCTACCAATTCGTGATTTAGCGCGACCAACCATTGTCGTTGGTGGGACATCCATCCAGGTCCTGGGTTCGAATCCCAGTGGGTGCGTACTGCCGATGATTCCCAAACTAGGATGAAACAGCAGCTGTCCAGTACTCCCTGGTTCTTCAACATTGTCCGATGAGCATTTCGTATACACTTGCCTTGTTAAAACACGATATTCAGCTAATTTAATTAAAAACTTCAGTGTTCAGTAAATAAAACCTCTGACACTTGAAAATTGTATCAGCTTTTATTGGCCTCACCTGAACTTTATCAAAATGGTTTAACACTTTCAAAAATGTTCTCGTCATTTTATCTCTTTTAATGTGATCTGTCGCTTGATAATGTGGACTGCAATGTCTTTTATCTGATTTGGTCATTTAATGCACTTTGGTGATATAATATTCGATCAGTGATGCTTTTATCATTGTAATATGATACTATCATTGTAGTCAGTACTTTAGTAGAGATGTTGCTTTATGACTTAAGCCCTTAGCTTTCATCCGGTAGGTCCTGGGTTTGAATTCTGCTTTGCTTACTTCAGTCTGAGCAACTAGGTAATATCATTAGCACGCAAACGACATGTATAGCTACTAGTCTGATGCATTAAAGACCCAGGTCTTCGAGTTCAAATAGTCAACACTTTGACTCTATGTTCAAATGAATTCATTTTAAGCATCCTAAATTCTCACAGTTAGTGTGTAGGTTTTCTTCTCTTAGATAATAAATGTAAGTGAAATGTTTAACCTGTATATCTCAATGCCCATGTTGATCTTCTTTTTCTTAAAAAATTTCAGAATCATAATTAATCATGAATACACCAAGTACCCAAAATAATGCTGATGACCATCATCATCATACGTCTTCTGTGCATGAATCAACTGCAATCGGTGAAAATTGTCCAAGTTGTCGTGTAGTCAGTTCAGTTATTCCAATAACTTTATCCGCCTACATTATGTATGTGTGTAAGGATCAAATATTTAAATATGCCGGTGCACAAAAAGTTTCTTATTTGACAATATGTACTGGGATGTCCGTAGGTAAGTGCGTTGTGAACATTATATTTTATATTTTGACTACAGCTTGATGCCACACCGTATTTTCAGTACAAGTATGGAATTTTCAGCATGGATTTCGGTAGCCCAAATTTTGCAGGCCGACCATAGATATCGGGTGTGCGTCGGTAGGGGATCGAACCCAGGACCATTTGCATGGTTGGCGAGAGTCCTAACCACTGTGCCACCGACGCATCTGCTTATACAGTGCTCTAATACTTTTGTAACAACAGAAGGAAAGGGCCAGGCAACAGATCCTTTATTAAGGAAAATCAACACATATTTATAAATTTTAATATACATTATTTTAGATTATTGTTAGTAGAAAATACAGTCTTTTGATTGGTTGTTTCTCACAGAAAGTTAACCTTGCATCTCAGATCATCTATATGCTAACTGTATCCGCCTACGCAAAGCCTTTGTTCTCATTTTCTCACCACCAATATTGGGGACATAAACATTGACGTCAATTACTGTCTACCAACTTTGGCTAGCAGCCAGCTCTCACCTTACTTTTATTTTGCAAATGCATTTCAAATGAATTATTTTAAGTATCTCCATTATGATAAATAGAGAACACAATTTAAGCAGATACGTGTCTTTGATAATCACTTATCAGATTTCAAATTTACGCATTATAATGATTCAACATAGATGTTTGTTACCATTGTGGTTAATAGAATTAAATTTCAAGTATACGATGTACGATGAATGTTTATTTCTAGCTCAACAGCGAAATTTGTCGTTAAGTAGATGCAGGAACTCCAGTGTTGGTTTCCAGGGATTTAATTGGTTTTAGGATTTCATCATGAACTGACGTCGGTTAGAGGACCATTGGAAGACCGACGGGGAGTGCTGGACAGCTGTTTCGCCCTAGTTCGGGACTCTCTGGCAATACGCACCCGCCTGGGTCTGAATCCAGAACCTTCCGGTTACAAGGCGAGCTTGTAGACCACTGAGCCACTGGGACCCAACCCAATGGTCAATGAATTCCAACTTCTGCAAATTCATGATACGGTGCGACTACCAGCGAATGCCATCGGCGAGTATTTTTCCTCACACCCGACCTGCTATACCCCACAGGTCACAACCTCCCACCAGGGGACAAATACTCGCCTATGACTGTCGCTAGTGGTTGAGCCATATCATGAATTGGCAGAAGTTGGAATTCATAGGCCATTGGACCGGGTCCCAGTGGCTTAATGGACTACGAGCTCAACTTGTAACCAGAAGGTCCTGGGGTTTGTACCTCAGTGGGTGCGTACTGATGAAGAGTCCAAAGCTAGGACGAAAGAGTTGTCCAGTACTTCCAGGCTTTCCATTTGTCCTCTAATCAATGTTAGTTCATGATGAAATCCCGAGATGTAGTAATGTTTTCCCTGTGGGCACACTTTTTACCTACGCGTTTATGACATAATTAGAAATTAAAGCCACCAAAAGTTTCAACAGACACACAGTCGTTCTATCTGATTCCGTAATAACAGGAAAGCTGAGGTCCTTCTAGAAATGTTTAATGTGACTCAATCACAAATTATGTACACATATTACCGTCCATTACCTCTTGATATTCTGCTATTAAGGATTTCGCGGATGACTTATGTTTGATGTCACACAAAATCGAAGACTTACAAGCGAAAACCGACAAACTGGTCGAAGAAGCAGCAAAGACAGGACTCCAGGTGAACATAGACAAGACGGAGGTTATGAAAATAACCAACCAACCAACAACAACAACAGAAACATCCAGCGCCAATCACCATCAACGGGAGGGATTTGAAAGAGGTTACTTCATTCACTTATCTAGGGAGCATTGTCTCAACTACAGGAGGAACGGACGACGATGTCAAATCGAGAATCGGGAAGGCGAGAAACACATTCATCAACCTGAAACCAATCTGGAAATCTTCGTCACTCAGCCTGCATCAACAACAAAATTCGGATTTTCAATACAAACGTCAAGTCAGTCAGTTCTTCTATACGGATCAGAAACTTGGCCAGTGTGTCACAAAGAATATTTCCAACAGCCTGTTGCAGACCTTTATCAACAACTGTCTTCGCTCTATACTGAAGATTAGATGGCCGGAAAGAATCACAAACAAGAAGCTATGGGAACAAACAAAACAGGAACCAGTCGCCCAACAAATATGCAGGAGAAAGTGGAGATGGATTGGACACTCGCTGAGGAGGCCGCTGGGTGACATCGCGCGTCAGGCCATTGCTCGAGTGGAACCCGAAAGGGAAGCGGCGAGTGGGACGTCCAAGGGTGACATGGAGGAGATCGTGTGAGGAGGAGATGAAACAGTATGGACTAACATGGATGCAGGTGAAAAGTACAGCAGAAGACAGAAACAAGTGGAGACGTGTAGTTGAAGCCCTATGTTCCACTAGGAACCCAAGGGAACAATAATAATAATAAGGAAGTTAGATGGTGGTAGGTAGCACTTAGCCGAGCATTCTTTTCTCGTAAGAAGTCATAATTCAATCGCTACACATCATTCAGGTCACTTATTCGTCTTGAATTCAAATGGAATTTGATCATTACCGTGTTGTCGCATCATAGATAGAACGACTCTGTAGGGCTAATATCATTTCACTGACCCACACTATTCATTGTGACTAGGAAACGAAATGTTAAAATCTTCCAAAAGTCGTCTTATACTGGATACTCAAGACTAGGTTGACACTAGTTCAGCTCTTCGCATTCGATTACAAGGCACCAGGTCATTTCTTTAGTTCTAGATGCTTCCAACTGGTGTAACTACTAGAACCAAGATAGTTGACATCAGAATTTGTCAACCTTGTTAAAGAAAAGATTTGTTCAGTCACTTCCCCTTTCTCATAGACTTCATCTTCACACAATCCACATACAACCAGAATAATTCTTCCTTTCAGTCACACTGGATAATTGTAAACGTTATCTCTATAGTTATTATTATATTCAGTTAGAAGTGGTTATTTTATTTATTCTTAATTTCACAATTTATTCTAAAATCAAATACTGTCTTTTTTAATCACTATATCTCTCCATATTCTTACACATATGCTTAAACACCAATAGTGACTAGCAGTTTCGACTATTATATAAGCACACACATGATTTTATTATTATTATTATTATTACCTTGTTCAATAATTCGTACACTTGAGCTGTGATTCCAATTAACACAATTATATCAAATGTTTATTCTGATCACTTTTAACATGTCGCTTTAAAGAGTTCTAAGAAGTTACTTAAATTAACGTATTTACTACTTAAAGTATTTTAGCTTGAGACACTTATTCAAGTTTAAATTCTTTAAAAAAATGATTTCTAGTGAGTAATTTTAATCGTCGTGCGCAATTTCAATTTTTATGTTTAAACAGTAGTATAGACAAATTATGTATATAAAATCTTCAAAGGATTGGACACGGAACAAAGAGTACTATTTTCGATAAATTCATCATCAGGCTCTACAATTATATATACATTATAATGAATGAATGAATTAGTCTTATGAACGACTTTAATGTTTAAATAACATCAAATCAGTAAAATTGATAGATTACAGCTGAACAGCATCAACATAAAATAAGCTGAATGTCAGAGGAATTAGGAAAGATAGTAGTGCAAATTCATGAGTTTATAGTTTCTACTGAGGGCCAGGGCAGTAGTAGGGGCTGGACTTGTTTCTTCTGAACACAGAGCACTGATTGTTTGAGGCGAATCGCAATAGCCTCTGCTGTTTGGAGCATGCGGTGCTTCGACGATTTTGGTAATTTGTTAGGCACCCGGTATATTATAGAGAAGGATTCTTCTTCTTCTAATCAATTGGTTGTTTTCAGTAGATTCTTTACGAGTACTACTGGTTAGGAAATCTTGTCCAGCAGGTAGTATCATTTAGCTAAAATTGGTCAATGCATTTGTCTACAACGGTGGTTATGATGCATGCAGTCGAAGTGAAAGCATGCTATTTTTTCTAGCCCGTCACAAGAGTAAATTATACCTGATGAAAAAATTTACATTATTTCATAGGGTGTGTAAAGGATACTCGGCCTTTTTATGGATGTTTTCATTTCATGTGAATATGTAAACAATTTGTTTTGCATAGATGGTGACTTGTATCGGTGATTCAGTAGGTAGAATGCTTGCCAACCATGCACAAGTGGTTTGGGGTTAGATCCCCAGTCGATCCATTCCTAAACTTTACCTAGCTGATATTAAGCCTTCCAAAGAGGGTGGAGGGAGGGTGTTGGGCGGCGTGAGGCTAACCAACCCCACTTTGTAAAATCAACACCATGCCTACTGAAACTTCAAGGCCTCAGACCTGAAGTCCTATGTTTCATTCAGAACTCAAAGAATGAAGAAAAAGATGATCACTTAATGATGAGTTGTATTTTGAAGGAGTTCCTGTAGTCGTGGTAGTAGCTGTAGCAGTAGTATGTGTAGGTGCGATTCAAAATCCGTTTATAATGTTAATTCTTATTTTCAGTTGATTGATGAATCAGTTCAGCAATAGGGTGTCTACAACCATGCGTGTATTCTAGTACTCCGCTAAGGATGTATATCTTTATTTTAATGAGCTTCACTTATATCTTTGATTCGTAGAGGGAATTTTTTTTCTCATTTTCATTGTATTTCAACCAGTGGGCAATTCAGTCTCAAGTAAACCTTAAGATCTAGAATTAAAAAAAAAATTCAAATTTGGTTTGCAGGCCATTTGACTGGTTACAGATTGGATCACGATGTATCATCATTTAGAGAACCAAGGAGTACTGGGCAGGCGTTTCGTCATAGTTTGGGACTCTTCATCGGTACGCAATCACAGGGATTCGAACCCAGGACCTTCCGGTTGTTGTCACAAGGTTTTATTGCTTGATACATAGATATAAGAATAAAACTTGTGCACTGTGGTAGAGTGTAATTCCATTGTGGGTAAATTTTTTTTTGATAGTCTCATAGTGTTATACAGTAATGTTTACTGATGACGTTTCGAGCACAATTTATTGCTCATAATCATATCAAGGTAATCAAATGTGAAAAATTCACATTTGAAGCTGAAAATGAGCAAGGAGAATTAGCTATGATGTTAGATTGTAAAATAAAACGAATAGAAGAAGGAAAACTACATACTAGTGTTTATAGAAAACCAACGCATTCTAATAGATATTTAGACTTTAATTCATCTCATCCTTTAACTGTTAAGGCAGGCTTAGTTAAGTGTTTAACAAACCGAGCAATGGCACTAAGTAGCACAAAAAAGACCTAAATGATGAAATAAAACAGATAGAAGAGGCGTTGGTGTTAAATAACTATCCTTTAAAATTCATTAGGAAGATTGAAAAACGCCAAAAGAAAAATAAAAAGAATTGTGAAACTGGTAATAATAACATAAATAAGAGAGAATATAAGTCATCTACAGTTATACCATATAAAGAGGGGACATCTGAGACCCTACATAGGATTCTAAATAAAGCAGGAAATAGGGTGGCATTTAAACCTACAAACTCACTCAGGAACAAGCTCTGTATGTTAATGGACCCAGTTGACTTAATTAGACAGAATAATATAATTTACAAAATACCCTGCAATGACTGTGAGGTCAACTACGTAGGTCAAACTAGTAGGTCGGTGGTAGTCAGATTGTCAGAACATAAGAATTTAGCTAATATAAGAATGGTTGACCCAGAGAAGATAAGTAATTTAGAAAAAGCTCAGCAATTGCAATGCGTGCATTAGCACACAATAGGGTGGGATAGGGTTAAAATTCTAAAAAGTAATCTATGTAGGTGGAGAGAGAGGTTGATTACTGTTTCCTTGTTCATCGAATCTACACCCAGCACATGCAATAAGAATGATTCATCACTCATACGCAAATTATGGAAAATATTACTACCAATCGAATCAAGTGAAAAACAACGGAACTATATAAATGAATTTAGGAAGTCGTGTGATTACCTTGATATGATTCTGAGCAATAAATTGTGCTCGAAACGTCATCAGTAAACATTACTGTGTAACACTGTGAGACTTTATCAAAACAAAATTTACCCATAATGGAACTTGATACATAGAATTTTCCCTAATTATCACGAACTATGTTTTGTAAAATACTCATCCTCTAAATAAATTTAAAAGTGAAGCAGCGTATAATGAATAATCCAGAGAAATTAGATTAAAACTCATATTATTCTTTAAGCACAATATCATATCTGTTCATATTCAGTTGGTTGATATTATCCAACTAAGCCTATTGTCGTCATGGTGGGGGTTAGATGGTACTGTAATTCGTTCGCACATATATATTAAGGCTAAATAAAAAAAGCCAGTGTATATCTGTAAAATTATTCATTACTAGGATATATCAAGGATGGATAGTTAGTATGGATAATATTCTCCTAAGCTTTCTAGTCTGTCCCATTTGCATCTTCCTTTCTTCAAATACACAGACTTTATCGGATTATACCATGATTACTTAGCTAACTTACTTTTACTGATAAACGCATAGAATTTGGGCACTGTGGTAGAGCATAATTTTATCACGAAATAATAATTTTATATGATTAAAAACAGTATTAGTTACTGATGACATTTCGGCAACACTTTATTCCTCATAAAATCATATCAAGGCATTCACATAACTTCCAAACATTATTTCTTATCCTTTGATTTTATTGGTAGTGGCAGTATTTTCCGTATCGCTGGTACCAGCGTTGCGTCATCCCTATTTCACGTGTTAGATGTAGATTCAATGAAAAAAGCTTCAGTGATCAACCTCTACTTCCACCCAGTCATATTACTTTTTAGAACTAGAGCTCTATCCGACACTATTATGTGATTGTGTTTTAATGCATGCCTTGCAACTGATTGCTGACTTTTTCTCCAAAAGAGAGGTTGGTCTTTGTTCATTGAATCTACACCTAATATGTGCAATTGGAATGATGATGCAACATCGGAAAATATTACTACCAATAAAATGGAAGGGACAAAGTTTGGAGGTTATGTAAGCCCTCTAATGTGATTATCATTTATTATTATTGTTCCCTTGGGTTCCTAGTGCAACAAAGGGCTTCAACTACATGCCTCCTCTTGCTTCTGTCTTCTGCTGTACTTTTCACCTGCGTCCATGTTAATCCATACCGTTTCAGTTCCTGTTCACACGATCTCCTCCATGTCACCCTTGGACGTCCAACTAGCCGCTTCCCTTACGGGTTCCACTCGAGCGATGGCCTGACCCGCGATGTCACCCAGCGGCCTCCTCAGCGAGTGTCCAATCCATCTCCACTTTCTCCTGCATATTTGTTGGGTGACTGGTTCTTGTTTTGTTTCTTTCCATATTTTCTTGTTGGTGATTCTTTCCGGCCATCTGATCTTCAGTATAGAACGAAGACAGCTGTTGATTAAGGTCTGCAACAGGCTGTTGGAAATATTCTTTGTGACCCGCGAAGTTTCTGATCCGTATAGAAGAACTGACTTGACGTTTGCATTGAAAATCCGAATTTTGTTGTTGATGCTGAGTTGAGTGACGAAGATTTCCATATTGCTTTCAGGTTGGTGAATGTGCTTCTCGCCTTCCCGATTCTCGATTTGACATCCTCGTCCGTCCCTCCTGTAGTTGAGACAATGCTTCCTAGATAAGTGAATGAAGTAACCTCTTTCAAATCCCTCCCGTTGATGGTGATTGGCTCTGGATGTGGCTGCTGCTGTTGTTGTTGGTTGGTTGGTTATTTTCATAACCTCCGTCTTGTCTATGTTCACCTGGAGTCCTATCTTTGCTGCTTCTTCGACCAATTTGTCGGTTTTCGCTTGTAAGTCTTTGATTTTTGTGTGACATCAAACATAAATCATCCGCGATTTAATGTAATTATGACTAATAAATTGTGCACTCACTTTAACATTTATGTTAGTAGTGTAATGGCAGAAGGCAAGGGACTTGGTCACGGACCTTTATTAAAGAAAAACATCGTATTTATATATTCTTAGCCACATGTAATTTCAGCTAGGTCAGAAGAGAATAAATTGTTTTGATTGGTTGGTGACTGACTCAAGGTTGAAAAAGTTGTTCAATGAGTTTGCTTCATGTCCACAAGTAAAACTAAATACAGACACTTCTACCTCTGCAGCGATTGACTTAAAATGTTGATTTCAATTTTGTCGCCTTCCTATTAATCTGTATCACACCGTGGTAGTGATGGTGTAACTATCGCGCTGTTAACCATAGGGTCAATGATTACTAAACAACCTGTTATTTTCACAATCTCCTATAAAATAATTTCAGACTTATAACATGATACAAGGATCTCTTTGAGATTAAGTTGTATAATCACGATTATTATTTGGCTGTAATAGTAGTCAATCTTTTCATCTGAAGCGTCATATAGAATAAAGCTCAGTAACCCAGTTATACTCACTCTTTATGTTCCACAATATCGCAAATATATTTCTACTATTCATCTGATGCTTTTGTGTTTTCTCTGTTCATACGAAGTGAATACTGATTCATGTCTCTGATTCAGTTTTGAAAACACGTCGTGATAATCATCAATGGGAGAATTAATCTTACTTTAATTCATGTTGTTCTTGTTGGAAACCGTGAATAATATGAATAATAAGATATTCACTGTAAACTAACGTTGCTCTCATCAAATACCTCATGCCTTTACGTGGGACATAGGGCTTCAAGCTAGAGGCTTTCAAGTTTCGGTAGCAGTGATGTGTATTTTTATGGGTGAATAATGCTCACTAAGTTATAATTAAGTTGATAGTGAAACTGTCTGAGATAACCAATAGTTGGCGAACTCTTATTGATATAATAAGTGATCATTGAAAGGTAAAGTGAAAGTCTTGATGGTGACAGGATTTAAATCGGTGACCTCTGAACTTCAATTGTTGGGTTTGAAGAGATGAATTCAAACAATTTAACGTACCATGTTAAATTATACCCTTAAATTTATCAGTCTTGCTAGTGCGTAATAGTAAGTGTTGTTTTTGATAGTCGTATCATCTAGACAACAGACTGCAGAGTTCATCATATGAAATTGCATCTTCATTGTTTCATGCTACTATATATGGCCTGTTGCATCAGAAATGCTTTGTCTTTACTAGTATGGTGAGAGCTGGCTGCTAACATGCCAAAATTGTAAACAACAATTTACGTCAGTGTTACGTCCGGAATCAGGGTGATGAGAAGAACAATAACAAAACTCAACCTTGAGAAAATCACCAACCAGTCACGGTGGAGTTAACGTGTGGAAATGTGATTCGCAGATATATGGCTTCATTTACTGAGAAATGGCCACAAAGCAATAACAGAATAACCTTCAGCAAGTAAACAGCCAATGAGAAGACGTTGATTCTTTGCTAACAAAAATGTACATAAAAATCTATAAATATCTCTTGATTTTCTCAATAAACGATCTGTTGCCTGGCTCTTGTCCTCTGTCGTTACCCTGGTATACCAGAATCCGTCATTCACAGTGGTGTATTTAACATCACTCAGTCTAATAGTCTAATTTTCATCGTATCTGTTCTCTTTTTATTTGTTTGTTTATCGAGAAAATATCATACTATAAACATTTTATGAACAGTGTATCAACTTGTTCATAAGACATTATTATGCTAACGCTAATCATTCTAACAACTACGCCTACAGTGGTGAATTTGTTGTCTTACATGCTAGGTCGCTGAATATGTACATATATATATATATACATTGGTTGGAATAACAAAATAGTAGTTATACTTTTACTGAATAGGTTGTTTTTTTATTTTTACATTTCAAAGTCACATGAAAATAATCGCACTTGTATATCATACTGTAGTGACTTTTAAGTTGATTTACATAGTTTTCTGTTTATTCTCTCATAATATTTGAACTATAAGATCGATTACAACCATTACAACTAAGTTGTGATCACGATAAATAAAACCTCTATTTTATTGTCGAACCTTTATTGACGTCAAATATGACCTATACACATTTTCATGTGACTATGATTAAGACATCACGGCAAATCACACCTACACCAACTGACTCTACTTTCCTATACTATATCTAATTATGAATTCATAAACTAAACAGATTATTAGACAAAAATATTGACTGTCCCATTTTAGTTTTTATGTCAGTATTAGTAGGCGGTGTATGTGTGTGCATATTCTGCACTTTTGAAGTGTATAACCGCGACTGAACCATTTAAGGTCAAGATGAATAAGATCATTTATAGTTTAACAATGGAAATTAAATTAATGGCTTATAAAACAGTACTGAGGGTTAATTTGGCGGATGGCGACTAGCTGTGGAATTCAACATGTGCGTTTCATCCTATTCGGGACTCGTCATCCAAATGAACCTGCATCTTTTAGATAGTAATGGTGTTCTCACTGAGACTCGAACCTAGTACCCACCGTTTCGAACGTCAAAGCGGTATCTACTAGACCATTTGGGCTACGACAGCCACCTTGTGCACAACTGGTGTCAGTTATTGTTTTTAATTCTGTTTTGATTTTCCCGTTGATTGATTGGACCGAAATGTTCGGCCTCTGTTAACATGTCGGCTTCTAGTACGGACTCTTCGACGAGTCCCAAACAGGACGAAATGAGAACCTGGATTCCGCTGTTAGCCGTCATCCACCAATTTGTGTCAAGTTAATCCTCAGACATCATAGAAGCATCCACACACAAGGAGCCGAAATGACGACAGAGGCCGAACATTTTGGTCTGATCAATCAACAGGAAAATCAAAGTTGAATTAAAATGAAATAAGTATCGAGAGTTACTTACTTACTCTACGATTCAACTGTGATGTCTTTTATATGTGATAGTAGTTAGAATGAAGTTATCACAAAGGAAGTTGAATGACTGACTGTACTTCACTCTCTTCATTCTTCAGCCTTCCAAGTTTGTTTATGCAAGCATGAATGTTTGTACGTATGCGTGAATAGTCTGATATCGTTTCAAGATTACTACATGTGAACAATTACTGCAATGATCCATAAATTGAGAGTACTTTACTCTTTGATCTTGTGAACTTATCCGAATGTGGTCGGTTGTTATTTTCTGTTTGTTTTAGTATTGAAATGAAACGGATTTTATTATGTAGACAGGGTATAAAGGTAACATACCTACCCAGCAAAAGTGAAGAGAAGTAATATTTACCAGTTTTTGTACAGTAGCCTATGGTATAAACGTGGTTACATGGATAACATTGTGAAATGACGACAAATGAGGCTTTCTAAAACTGATCTGTTGTTCGTGTTGACTCCCTATGCTTATATCGTTGACTGGTGTGTATCACTGGCACTTGTTAAACCACGAAATATACACATTAATCTCTTTTCAACGACTTCACTTTCAAGCTGTACAGTCGTATTTATATTATGGAAAAAAGGCATTAAATGGCACTAGAAATTGCCCTGTCAATATTGCACATATGATAAGAATAAAGATAATTAAAATGACATACTAAGGAGGTAGAGTTGAAGCGGATGAATTACAAAACTTTTAAAGATTCTTAAATAAGTGAACGGGTATAAAGCTTTTAAGATTGTAGGTCAAGCGTTGCCTAAAAAATTAACACTACAATGCCGATATCAGTAAAGACGGCGAAGATGAAGTCAAGTGGTAAAACGTAATAAAATAAAAGAACATATCTATGACTAAGGTAAAGAAAGGGATTTAACAAAACGTTTTTGAACACATAATTTTAGCTTCTGTTCATGTATAAGATTATTGATGGAAACATCAAGGAAGAAAATGACCCCAGGCAAATCACAGTTCCAAAGACGACACTGTTTATGAGTTTGGCGTTCAAAGGTGACGCTGTTGCTGAAGTCATTAAAAGTCGTTTATCTAAATGTATTAAACGCTCTTTTAATGCACCACATTTGGTATTTACCATGCTTTACTTACAATGCGTTAAGGATAAAATACCGCTGATGTCCACTTCTATATGTATATACTCATTCATATGCTCCTGTAGAGCTGATTACATTGGACGTTGTAAGCGTAATCTCCGTGATCGCGTAGCTGAACACTACCCGGATTGGTTAATGAAAGGTGAGCATAGGACGACGAAGTCTTCAATTTATGAACACCTTCTGCAGTCAGGTCATTCAGCCCCACGTGATTTATCCTTCAAAGTTATTTATAGGACCAAATCCAACCACTCCTAAAACTTGCGTTTTCTCCATTTATACATAGCCGAATACAAACCAAAATTATGTGTTCAAAAACGTTTTGTTAAACCTCTTTCTTTACCTTGGTCATAGATATGTTCTTTCATTTTATTATGTATTACCACTTGACTTCATCTTCGCCGTCTTTACTGATATCATCATTGTAGTGCTAATATTTTAGACAATACTTGACCTACAATTTTAAAAGCTTTATACCCGTTCACTTATTTAATAATCTTTAAAAGTTTTGTAATTCATCCACTTCAACTCTACCTCCTTAGTATATCATTTTAATTATCTTTATTCTTATCATATGTGTAATATTGACTGAGCAATTTCTAATTGAAATTACATCGACTGAGATGGTTAGGACATGTGCTACGTATGCCTAGTCATCGCCTTCCTCGACGGGCAATGTTAGCTGATATAGGGTCAGGTTGGAAAAGAGCTAGCGGTGGTCAAACCAAAACATGGCTTCATCAGTCAATGAAATCCACAACAGTTAGTCTAAGCCACGTAGGAAGGTGTAGACTTCCTGACTGTTGGGGTCCTCGGGACGGTAAAAACCAATAGTTGGAAACAATTGGTGACATGGCTCAAAATCGTTCTGAATGGCTGGCGCAGATGCATCCACTCCTTGTGACTTATGATTTCCAATGAAACTGTTTTGTTCCTCTATATTACTATTCCTTTGTCTCACACCTATGTTTACTGTCTTTATTATTCATTTCTCCTGCTTTCTTCTCTTGCTTTGTGTGCTACAGGAGGTAGTTTGGCGACTTGAACTGCCGCACATATGTGCAAAGTTCTATGTCGAAAACAGACAGACAGAGTGCCATTTAATGCTTTTTCCGTAATATAAATGCGACTGTACCGCTTGAAAATGAAGTCGTTGGAAAGAGATACTTCTTCGCTGAACAAAAACTTCACTTGTAAAAGCCTGTTAGTGGTTATTAGTATTCAAATTCAAATTTGGGTACTACTACAGCCTTCAGTTCTAAGGAAAAGGTGTTTTTTTACGGAAATAGAATAGAAAAGAAGACCTAAAGTAAACTGAGTTTGTTATTTTATATTCGGGGGTACACTGTTTTCTGTTGTCATTGTTGTTTCAACATCTATGGTGATGTAATCGTAATTGTAAGGAAGGATAAGATGTTTGGGAAGTGCAAATGGTAAGCACTATCAGCTCATATGATGGAGTTATTTCTTGTGCGTCTAAATAACTTTACGTAGACAGTTATTTTCTTACATTGTTCTGTGACTGTTTTAATATTCAAGTATTGGTTTTGTAGGGACTTTGTTTGATTGCATGGAAGATTTCATCATGAGCTGACATCAGTTAGAGAACCACTGGAAAACCTGGGAGTACTGGAGGGCCGTAACCAGAAGGTCCTGGGTTCGAACCTCGGTGGGTGCGTACTGATGAAGAGTTCCAAACTAGGACGAAACAGCCGCCTAGTACTCCCAGGTTTTCCAGTGGTTCTCTAACTGATGTCAGCTCATGATGAAATCCTCCATGCACTGTTTTAATAGTCTTTCTTTCTGAAATAAACCAACCAGCTCAGAAAACACTGTTAATTGCAAAGTCTTTCTTTCTATTGCCTAATTATTTGTTGGTCATATTTTTTTTCAGATTTTGTAGTCACTCAACAGTAAAACATGCCCTGTATTTTTGATATAAAGAAAAAACTTGGGCACTGTGGTTGGGTATAACTCCATTATGGATAAAACTTTATTTTGATAAAATCACCCAGTGTTGTACAGTGATATTCACTGATGACTTTTCGAGCACAATTTATTGCCACTCATAATCATATCAAGGTACTCACACAACTTTCTTGCTTCATTCATATACATGAGTAAAAATTGATTAGACATCTGAATGAAATCACTATAAGATAAAGTACATTTGGAAATAATATTAGTGTTTTATCAATCAAATACAATAAGATGGGAAATAAGATGTTTTTTTACAGTAAAAATAAGTAACTTGTTAGAATGTTATAATGTGAACTGAATATATTTTAACATTATTTATTATCCTCATATTTGACTGGTAATAATATCTTCGATATCTCTGGTATTTGCGTTGAGTCACTTCTGCTGCATTTGTTGGGTGTAGATTCGATGAACCAGGAATCAGTAATCAGTATCTCTGTCTCCACCTACTTATATTACTTTCTAGAATTTGGAATCTGTCCCACCCGCCCTATTATGTGGTTGTGTGTTAATGCATGCAGTGCAATTGCTGGTTTTTTCTAAATTACTTATCTTCGTGGGATCAGTAAATATTACTGTATAACACTGTGTGATTTTATCAAAATAAAATTTTATCCATAATGGAGTTATGCCCTGTATTTTCCAATTGAAATAGCTTTGTTTAATAACTAGTAATTTGTTATGTCTTTTGACGGATTATCCACACGTACAATCATATGGTTTACACTGTATAACCATGGTAACTGAAATCCGGTTTGAAAAACATCTTTTTGTGGTGTATTTAGTTATTGACTCATCGACAGTAGACAAGACTCATATGATAGTGGGATGATTAGAAAGTTGTAGTCATGTGGCAGTGTGAAGTTTATACTCTCATTTGTCACACCATTATACGATTAGCTTTCTAAAAATAACAATATTAAATAATTCCTGATTAGTTCAAATCTAGGTTGAACTGTTAACCGTTGCTGTTGGCAGTGTCAGAAAGTACTTTGTCTACATTGAGTGTCCACTGATGCTTGTATGGTTTCACCCTGTTTCCCTTCAAATGTGTAAGTGCAACATATATAAAAGGGATGTAAATTTCAAAAGCAACATCAATTAATTCTCACCGAGTTACTCTTGATATAATCGTGAAATTAATTCAACTGTTGAAGCTAAGATGTACAGGAGTTATTCATCACTCAATTAGTGACATTAGATTCAATATATAGCGGCCTCCTTGGACTATTAAGTGTCAAAGGTGTTTGTGTACCGGTCATTATTTTTCGGATGAAATATAGTTGCATTGAGTCATTACCTCTTAATGCGTCAACTCCAAGCTTAGTGATAGGGAGTGAAGTGATAGAACATGTTGACCACTTCACCTATTTGGGAAGTTGTATCAGCACCAACGGATTGATTGGTGACGAAATCACAGCACGGATCCAGAAAGCTCGGGCTGCTTTCGCTAACTTACACCGTCTCTGGCGTAGGCGTGACATCCGGCTGTCAACCAAGGGACGTGTGTACTGCTCATCAGTTCGCTCCGTCCTTCTCTATGGCGGTGAGACGTGGCCATTGAGAGCGGAAGACATGAAGAGATTGTCTGTTTTTGACCACAGATGTTTACGATCTCTTTCTCACGTTAGGTGGTATAATAAGGTGAGTAATGTTGACGTTAGGCGTAGAGTGTTGGGCAAGGAGGGAAAATCACTCGAAGAGGCTATAAAGTTACATAGATTGAGATGGTTAGGCCACGTGCTGCGCATGCCTAACCATCGTCTCCCCCGACGGGCATTACTAGCTGATATAGGTGCAGGTTGGAAAAGAGTAAGTGGTGGCCAAACAAAAACATGGCATCAGTCCATGAAATCCCTGACAGTTAAACTGAGTCAAGTAGGGAGATGCAGACTTCCGGGTTGGGGCCCTCGGGACTCTAAGAATCAATGGCTGGAGACAATAGGTGACATGGCTCAAAGTCGTTGTCAATGGCGCAGATGTATTCAGTCTCTTTAACCTTCATACTCCTTTCTATCATTACTCATTCTGTTTCACTCTTAAACTTGTCAAAACTCTATTGATTCTCTTCACTCATTTTCTTGTCTACCTTTGTGTGCTATTTGGAACGTGGCAACTGGAACTGCTGCACTTCGGTGTCAAGTTCTATGTTGAATCCAGACAGACAGTGCGTTTTATCTTCCAGGCAAAGTCTTCAAGATGTCATGTGACTCAGTAACATGTAACATTATCAGGTATGGAAATCTAAGCATACACTTACTCCCTGGGAGAGGCGTGTATCGAACGCTAATCATGACATACTGATTATGTTTATTGAAACAGGTGTAATGTGCATCTAACTTGTTCATAAAAATGATTAAATAATACAGAATATTATTATTTATTATTCTGTTGAGTTTCGAGTGGAACATTGGGCTTCGGCAGCACATCTCCATTCCACCCTGTTCTCTGCAGTCTTTTTTAGCTGACTCCACGACTATCCATAAGCTTTGATTTCCTCATCACACGACCCTGTCCATGTCACGCTCAGACTCTCAACTCGTTATTTCGCATTCGGGTTCCACTCAATGGCCTAGTGCAAGAAGTCGTTCAATGACCCCCTCAGTGTATGTCCAATCCACCTCTATTTTCTTCTGCATATTTGTTGGGCGACAAGTTTTTGGTTGGCCCATTACCACCAGAGTTTCAATCCTTTCTAACTGGCCATCTAATCTTCAGTATGGAGCAAAGGCAGCTGTTGATAAGAATCTGAAGCCTGTATGAAATACTTTTCGTAACGCGCCAAGTCTCTGGAGCATATTAGGAGCACTGACCTGACAATGGTGTTGAAAATCCTAGTCGTGTTTCTTATGTTGAATACAACAAATCTCCACACTGATTTCGATGGTGAATTGGTCTGGAAACTGCCTGAACACTATAGGGTGTCCCAAACTTTTGTCAATCTCATTTTATGGCTAAATAGTGATGTTATATGCCAAATGATTCAAAAAGGCAAGCCCAGTGAAACCTTTAAAGTGAAGACAGGGGTAAGACAAGGTTGCCTAATATCAACGATGACATTCCTGATTGTGGTGGACTGGATCATGCAGCAGATCGTGAGGAGCGAGAAGACACGAATACGTTGGATTGACAAGAAGATCTGAACTTCGCAGATGTTTCATTTCTGATGTCGCACAAACCCCCAAGATCTACAGATGGGAATCAACAAGTTGACAGAATAGACAGGCAGAGAAGACAAGACTTCAAGTGAAAATAGCGAAGATAGAGTTGATGAAGATACCTGAAGGCCACCACCAGCGATAACCATCACCAACCAGCACCAACGGGAGAAATTTGAAAGAGGTCACCTAGGCACCATGGTTTCAAGTACAGGAGGAACAGATGAGAATGTGAAAGGCAGAAACAGGAAATCAAGACAGACAGACGTCCATTAATCTGAATAGTGAACATTACATAATTAAGATTTATTTTGTTGTTGTTATTAATACAATATTTTATGTCAGTTGTCTAGTTTTTATCTACATGTCTCTCTCAGCAGTTACATTACAAACTTTTAAATTAATCATATAAATATACATCAATTAATAGTATATGCATTTTTATTTTGAATATTAGACTAGACAGGCCAATAACACAATAATTCTATTTACATAAGAATTAATTCATTTGATCGATAAATAGTTAATCATATGTTATACGAGCAGATTCAATTGGTTACAAGTCAGATAGACTACTATAGACTAGGTCTAATATTTCATCATGTAAATAAAAGTCATTAATTTAGTTACATCTGCTGTGTACTGTAGAATAAATAGTTCTGTGACATTAACGCCTAGATATATATTCAGCCTTATAGTCATAATAAGGTCAAAAGTTCATAAGATAATCACCTATCTCTGTCTGCATAACCGCATAGTATAACTTATGATGAAATAGTACGTCTACATCATTGTGTAGTACAAGATATTTAAATTGATTAGTAAGCTACACTATTATAATTATTATTAATACTATTGGTTCTTTGAGTTCCGAGTGGGCCTCAGCAGAACATCTCCACTGTACCCAGTCCTCTGCTGTTATTTTCAGCTAGAGCCACGACTACCCACAAGCTTTCATTTCCTTCTCCTCCATTTCATCTCGGAGGTTTAACCCGTCTCATCTTATTCAGCTTCCATCCGAGGACCTGCCTTGAGTGTGATGTCACTCAACGGGTTCAGCGTATATCCAGTCAATCGGCATTTCCTCGTACATATTTGTCGAAAAATAAGTTGTTTGTTGGTCCATTGCACTGCCACTCTTCCTTGTTGCTTATCCTTGCTGTCCGGCTACCTGGTCTACAGGAACTAGGCAGCAAAGAAGGTTGTTAAGAATACTACTGGTAATGTGAACTCCAAGTCCCCGGACCGTATAGAAGACCTAATTTGGCATTAGTGTTGCGAATTCGGATCCTATCCCTGAATGACTGGCTCTGACACCTTCATCTGTGGTGCCTGGGGTTGAAGGGATGCAGCCCAGGTCAGGCAAGTAAAAGAAATGACTTCGTTTAGATCTCTTGTACTGATGGCGATTGGTAATTGTTGTTGGTTGGTTGGTTATTTTGATCACATCTGTCGTCTTCATGTTCATCTGAAGTCCGAAACTTACCGCCTCTTCTTCCACATTGTTGGTTGTCTCTTGTGGATCTTTGAGTTTGTAAGGCCATGAGACATAGACCATCCGCGAAATCGGAATTTTCTAGGGTCATTTTGTCAATCTTAAAGTATTCCAGCAAGTGACACAGATTTCTACTATTATTGTTTCTAGTAGTTATCAGTGATTCAGGTTTTCTGGAAACTCAGTTTTCACCTAAATATCTTCAAATATGAATGTTTCCTATTAGGTTAACCATTTAAAAGGATAACTGACTAACTGACCTACCTAAGAAAGTTGATATTTCTAACCACTAGTTCTTGGATGTCCAAACATTTGCAATACTTTTTTCCTGATCATTATATGTATCCATGTTAAGGGTGACTCTGTATGATGAATACTACTCATATCAACTAATAGTTCTTGCTACCCAGACGTGAATAGTAGCAGCACTGTAACCAAGCAATCCTTAGGTTTTGTGTTGTGAGTACTACGTCTGGTGAACCATAAAATACTATTACAAATGAGGTCTAATTCACTCTGAAAGTTCTTGCTTGACTTACTGATGAATCAACGTAGAGCTTTGCACAGAAGTGCATCACTTCAAGTTCCTACACTCCATCGACTGTATCATTTTGTCCTCGAACCCTAATCGTAGTATAAGTAACAACCATATGCTTGTTAATGCACTAAGCTGGAAGCATTAACCTTGGTGGATGTAGCTGGGTACGAATGCGTAACCTGTCGACTGACAGTCGAAAGCCTAACTCAATAAGACACATTGCCACATACAGACCACTTACACTAAGACGATAACTGCTACACAAGTGACCTCTACGGTGTGAAACGAACTGCAGGAATGTTCGTCGCAGCCATCATGGCCCGTTGAGGTACTGAAATATGCATACCCCATCACCTCGCTACGGTAGCGGTCATTTGTCGCTTAGCTCAGTTGTCGCATAAATTAGTAATATATACTTTCCTGTTGATTGTCAGCCTAGATGCCTAACTAGCTTTCCTCATCGAATTGAACTCAAAAACTGAGCTAATGATTGTTTATCTCTTAAAGCATGTTTGCCAATCAAGTGGAATACATTAGTAATGCAAGTGGAATTGATATCCAGTAAAATATTGGATTTTATTGATCGATCTGGAGATCCAAATGTCAGTGGCCCGAATCCTATGGCAAATCAGGCTTTTTTGAACCTCGGTTATCATTTGCTTGCATCTAAAAGATGCGTGAAAAGTTAGAGAATATTATCCAGAATAATAATGACGATAATACCGTAACATATATTTAGCATGTGGAAAACAATTTTGACTGTACAAGGTACAGCTACACAAAAATTATAGGAAGCTTTTCTTCATCGAGTCAGCTCAGATTCCCAAGGCATTATCGTCGTACTTGCAGTGGTTACCCTTCTTGTTTCCCCAATCTCTACTGATATCTTCATTTAGATCTCACATCATTTGTTCTTCTTAGCTCCTGTGCATATTATTCATATTTTTATTGTTATCATAATATTTTTTCATTCATTTGCGTTCTAATTGGGAGATAAAGCTTTAAATTATGTAATTTCAGTAGATGTGGTGTCATTTTTACGGAGTGGGGTTAATAGCCCGACACCCAACCTTCCCTCTTTCCAAGACTTACTACTGGTTAGTAAACTAGGCGACGTTTAGGAGTGCGTTGGCTGAGAGTTGCGCCCGAACGACGTACGCGGTTGGCGGCGAGCACACAACTAATGAACCACTGTCACATCGTAGTATAGTGTGGTATTAATATCATTATTTATTGATATCACTAAAGTAGAAAACACTTAAAGGGGCGAAGTTCAACAATAGCGCCCGAGGAGCGTGAATGCTTCAATGACCTTGAACCCATGCCAGTCGTTGGCTAACGGCACCTGTCATTATCATGGGTGAAATATCAACGCTACTCACCGACTAAGGAGCAAATTTAACCCATATCACCTCTTTAAGTACTGTTTGGACAATGTGTTAATAGCTTGCTAGGATTAGGGTTAAGGTAAGCGTTTGGGGTTAGGGTTAGGATCAGGGTCATAATTAGGATTAAGGTTAGATTTACGGTTAGGATTAGGATTAAGGTTAGAGGTGCGATTAGGGATAGATTTAAAGTTGATATCATTTATTTTAATTTGTTTTATTATCCACATTTTCATGGTAAGTAGTTGTCAATCCTCTTATTTGAAACCATAGTAATTCAACCGAGGGTTTTTGGGGAAGAGTTCTGAACAGGATAAGAGAGATAAATGATTCTCAAAAACAGCTCATCTTCAGTCACCTCGGTGAATTCAAGTACAGAAACTAGTCTAACTTAGCAACTGATACTCTTCATTATAACTGGGACGTATTTTTAAGTCATGTCACAGAAAGATACCCTGTTTAGTGTGTTTCCATGCATTTTCTTGTAAATATACGCCATATTTTCACCCAATAATTCCCCATTTTTATGACTAGTTGCCTCAAGGTCACTCGTGCATTTTCATCCCTTGGGACGCTATTGAACTTTGCCCTTTAAAGTTCTATAACATAAGAATAATAATGCAGAATAGTAAATACATCCATACAGTTTTCTTGTGTACGTAAGACACTCCTGTTCTTTCTAGTAGCCTTCAGTTGTCTCACATTTTCTCAAATGGGGTTCATATCCTTAAAATGTGCAGGTTACTTGCTCATATTTTTAATAATTCTTAATCTATGTAGAGAAACATCTATGATGTATGGTTTGTCTACTAACAACGTCATGTCTATGGTCAATTTTAGTAGAAAATGGCGAGAAAAATCATAATTTGCTGATATGAATTAGATTCATCTATGTGACATTATTCATTCATTCAATGTCACTGACTTATTCATTGCATGAATTTAGTTCAAAATTCTTATATTAAAAAAAATTTTGGCAGAGGTTCACAATCATTAGCATAAATAAGACTAACTGCCGCCCTACTAGCCAATCAGAAACGTTCACACATTGTGTCTTCAGCAAGTGATTGGCTAATACAGGAAACGGCCTTGTCGTTGCAAATATCTTAAAATAAATGTTAAACAAAACATTCGAATGAGTCATACAAAGTTATTTTTCATGGAAAAAGTAAATAATACACTATTGTTTTGCTTTATGACAATGAACAAAAGAAATTACCAACTAAGTGATTCAGAACCAACTGATTATACAACAAGCACTTATTTGCCGATGAGATGCTTTCCTTGAGTTGCAAACCCATATAGGCACAGTTAAACTTTAAGTACCAGCAAATACCAGTGGAGTGCGACCACACCAATGACTTTGGAACGTCCAGTGAACAAGTTAGTAAAGCCTAGTAAATAATATTGTAATCATGGATAAAATATGCTTAGCTTAGCATATTATGTTATTATATTGGATATCTGGCACGTTTCAGGATAAATTTGAGAGAGATTAAGATTTAGGCTAAGGACAGGTTAGTGGTAGGTTAACTTAGTGAGGGTGACATTAGAGGTTAGTTCGAGTAAGATTGGGGTTATTTTAGGGATATTTTCAAGTTAGGTTTGGGTTAAGGAAAGATTAAGGTTATTGTTAGGGTTAGAAGATCTAGATAATTACAGGCATGGAGTGATCTTATCCATAATAGGGTGCTCTGTTTTGCTCCAATCCAAAATTGAGAGGTATTTGTGTCACATATCAAAGAATGGTATCTTGTGTAACAGTTTCATGCCTTTTAATTCATTATTTTCATGAATAAAAATGTATTTTATACGCAAAAGTCGGCTTTTTCATGTGGATGGTGCATTCAAAGTCATTTGTCCGCTGGTGCTTAAAGTTTAACTTTGCTGCCCTCGTTAGGTTAATCTAACACTAACCTGTCCTTAGCCTGAATCTTAACTTAATATTCCCCAAACCTATCCTGAAACTTTCCAGATATCCAGTTTAATAGCATAACGCTATGTTAAGCATATTTTATCCATGATTACAATATTATTTACGAGGTTTCACTAACTTGCTCACTGAATGTTTCAAGGTCATTAGTGTGGTCGCACTCCACTGGTACTTACTGGTGCTTAAAGCCTTCCTATCCCAATATCATAATGTGTAGTGTACCTATGTTATATATTAGTGGTAATTATTATTACCTTCGCTTCATTTGGCTTAATTTCTTTAGAAGTATTCCTTTTTCTTCATATTATCGATCACATAAAATGGTGTTGTCAGTTACGTCGAACTTTCTATCAAATTTTAAGTCATTAAATCTGTGAAAATCTTTTCTTCGCATTACATATACAGAGAGTTTACTCCATTTGATTTCTACTCTCAATACACATATAGCTCGTATATCTAATATGATTTACGATTATGTTCTTGTATTTCAAGTTGTATTACAATACAAAATACTTAGGACTCAAAAAACAACTGTGAACATTATCTCTATTGTCTCCTTAGAACGCACTTCCCACAATGTATGTCTGTATGAAAGAAGTGGAAAAGATATTTGAGAAGAAATGTTTCCATTACTTTTCTGTATTACATGTTGTTTTCTTTATAGGTGAAAAGTTACTGAAACCCATGTGTTTGTTATTAGGTGGTTGGAAGCTTCCTGTTTCCATGGTAACGAGCCACCTAGTATGATGGCCATATTGCAAACTTAGTTGATAGAATGAAGTCTGCACCAACACGAAGGACTACACGCATGAAATTAGTTCCTACCCAGTATATCCGATCAAAGAATTCATGTTTATGTGCGAACCTTTGCTCACCTTCTCAGTATACACAGAGATCCACTTTTTCATTGATTTAAAAGCTCTCATCATTCATAACTATCATGATGAGAGATATTGTTAGTGCTCTAATCTACTTTACTTTTATTGTCAATATCTATTAGTTTTATACTTTAACAGAATACATTAAAACTGTAAGTAATATGTTGTTCTTTTTACTTCCTTAAACAGGTTTACTATACCTTGGTGTACGCCAGCTGTTTCGTCACTGAAGCACAGAAATTGACTGTGAAATTCTTGTGCATTTCGAAGTGTATGTTTCTGTTTGTATGTTTGTTTGTTTGTACATAGCACTTCTTGTCAAGATTCATTTTCACTATTGTTCATCTATCTATCTGTATAATAATTATTAGATCTTATTTTATAAAGATTGATTCATGGATTCTTGTCTTTTTCAAATTAATATTGTGAAAGTTTTGAAGCAGTTTGGTTCGATGTGATAGGTATTCAACAGTCAAAGTGTATTTTATTGATGAGTGAACGCTTATTCACTATGCTATTTAGTAAAAAAACTGTTATTTAACTCATAGACATTCTAGAATTTTAGAAGTCGGTTAGAGTTTGACCTCTTTTGTTCTGCGAAATTCCCTTTTTAAGTATTGGTTTGGTAGGGCTTTTGTTTAATTGCATGGAGGATTTCATCATGAGCTGAAATCAGTTAGAGAACCACTGGAAAACCTGGGAGTACTGGACAGCTGTTTCGTCCTAGTTTTGGGACTCTTCATCAGTACGCGCCCACCGGGATTCGAACCCAGGACCTTCTGGTTACAAGGCGAGCTCGTAGACCGTTGAGCCACTGGGACCCGATCCAATGGTCCTTGAATTCTAACTTTTGCCAATTTACGACATAGCGCGACCATTTCGCAATGTCTTCTTAGAATTGGAATAAATTGCTTAGATAGGAAATTCCATTTATTCGATAGAGAAGAATAAATTTGAGCAAAGAAAGAACAAACACTGGTGCAGAATAACATAGATCCATTTTATTTCGTTGGTGTTCTCATCAGCTGCGTGCAACCTATAATCTTTAATAAAATAAGTTAGTGTACAATTTTAGTATACTTCTTTCTATCAACAGGCATATTGTAAGAAAGTCATAGTGAGATAAAACATCAAGATGATAATATATCTGAGAGAAGATTCTAGAAAAATTAATTGACCAATATTTTTTAGGGTGGTAACAAAAACTAGTAACTATTACGTAGTTAGATAAGAGAAGATCAAAACTTGATGTGCAAGAGGTAAAATGAAAAGATGATCATATAGTACGGTGAGTAGAACTCAGAAAGTCGTGAAAAATTATCTCTTGTAGAAGTTAAATGGAAGAAAAGTGGTGTGTAGTGAAATGACAAGTTAATGGAATTATAAAACAAAGAGTTACTAAAGGGATGAGTCACCAGGGTAATTGAAGTTCAGCGACAGATTCTCTTTATGCACATAAGTCAGATTTCAGCTGTTTTATTGTGATAGCCTCAGCAAACTGAATAAGACTTATTTCGGATGATCCCAGTGCGTCTACTCGGTGTCCCGTATCTATCAGGTGTTTGGTAATTGAAGAGCCCCTTTAATCGGAAGCGCCTTGGTGCATGTTCGAAGAATCTGACGTAGGCCCTCTTTTCTGTTCTTCCAATGTAGCTGCTCCCGGGGTTAATGCGAATGAGAGATAGTTATCTACCGAAGAAATTAGATATGATATTATCAGTGACTGATATTCAACTCACTGTCAAATTACACTATACATTAGTGTTATAAATTTTTTTCGAATACACTTTGACTTATTTTGTTACTAACTGACAATAACCTATGACATTTGTATGTATGCATGCATAAACCACTAGGTTACTGAACAGCTTTGAATTGGAGCTATAGAATTTTTTGAAATCTTATTTCTGTGAATGCACTGTCTACAACTTAGGCTGTTGTAAAGGATGAAAAATTAAACTAGTCTTCTGTATTTCTATCCCTGAAAGTTCTTTTCTGAGCAAAAATAGGGAGAACATGATCTCCTGTACTTCTATCATAGTGGGATGAGTGCTACTTATAACAGGTATAAGTAGTATATCGCTAAACGAATTCAGAAAAGTAACAATATGTTTTGGGGCATTGGAAAAACCAATCGAAGAAGAGAACTGTGACAAGAACGTTACAACACTGTACAGAATCCAACAAGCAATGGAATGTGGTGATATTCGACCAGTTTGCAAATAATGAGCAAATAGAGACTCAGACATTAGGCATACCAAATTGAAGTACCTACAATGCGTCTGTCGGAATAAACATTACCCTCGAGCTTCACCGGTCTTTTCTTCTTTACAATAGCATCATTTCGTTTGACAAAATCACATAATGAAATAGTATTATTTACTGATGACATTCCGAGCACAATTCATTGAAATGATTATAAACAATAAACTGCTCTCGAAATGTTATCCAGTAAATAATACTATTTCATTGTGTGGTATATTCAATAAACAAATCTTTGAAAGACACGAATCACACTTTGGAATTTCCTCAAGATGTGCACAAGCACAAAATTAATTTATCTTCTTGCACTTTATCCCAACTACAGTTGAAAGCATTATCGTACGGATTGAAATACAAAACTATCCCTCCGAAAATAAACAAAATGGGAGTCCAATCACAATATGGAAACCTGTATGCACAAATCTCTGATTTAACCCCCTCTAGTAAAGATAACATGGACTGGTTTAAAGTTAAACTGGTGGACATTTCTTACCAGTTTCTAAATGCCAGAATACATCAGAAAAATGGTTTATCAAAAGAACACGCCTCACTTAAGGAATTAAATCGAGAAGATAATCTTATTATCCTTAAACCTCACAAAGGAGAAGGTGTTATCGTTAGGAATAAATCAGATTATCAAAATAAAATTAATGAAATCCTCAAAGATCAGTCCAAATTTCTGATGGATAATAGTGCTGCTTGTGGGAAAGCAGATTAATCGTCAGCTTCAGATGTATGATTTTATAAATGAAAAGTTTTCCGTGAATTAAAAACTTCATAAACAGCTATTGGATCACGTACTCCCTGGCTGTATGGCCTTCCAAAGACTCACAAACCTGGGGACCCGCTGAGACCCATCTTAGATATGTCGAATTCTCCATATCATAAAATCGCAAAATGGATTACAGAGGTCTTTACGCCAGCAAGAGACTCCTTATCAAATCATTCTGTAAAAAGTTCATTTTATCTGACCAATATGCTAGACACTTTGAACATTATGTGCTCAATCGACATAGAATCTTTATTCACCAATGTTCCACTACATGAAACTGTTGATTTCATTTGCGATTGCATCACAAGCAATGGGAAACAATTACCTATTCTTGTCGCTTACATTAGAGACATTACCTTAACATGTAAAGAAAATATCAGATTGACTTTCCAAGGAAAGGCATACAAACAAATCGGTGATGTTGCGGTGGGGCGCTCTCTTGGGCCCTTGTTAGCAGATATATTCGTGTCTAAACTGGAGAAACGAATGCAAGGTATGTAGGAAAATTTGTGCTGTATAAACGTTATGTGGACTATGCACTCATTACTGGTAATAATAGTAAGTCTATTGAAAACTTTGTTACTCTGTTTAATCCTACTCAAATATGCGAGTGACTTCCGAATTCGAATCGAATAACAAACTCGGTTTCTTGGATATTTCAATGACTAGGAGAGACGATGGAACGATTAAGCGATCTGTATTTCTTAAGCAGACATGGAGTGGACAATATCTTCATTTCACCAGCTTTGTTCCTATCCAGTATGAACGTTCCCTAGTGAACTGTTTGTTTCCAAGGGCCCGCCTGCACAAGTGACACATTAATGGATGAGCTTCGACATATATATTCAGTTTTATTAACTAATGGTTATCCAGAAAACTTTATCAATTGTCACAGTAATGATAGATCACATCTTGAAAAGAGAGCTTCTGTTCCAAAGAAAGCTATCTTTATTAACCTACCGTTCAAGGGTGATCAAATTATGCAGTTGACAGCTCAAAGACTTCGGTCAGCCATCAAGAGCACATTCTACACCGCATCTCTTTTTCTCACATCTCGAACATTTTCTATCCATGTACCTACGATTAAAGGACGAAATTCTGTGGACTCTACTTCAAACTGTATCTACAAGTTCACCTGCAGTCGCGGTGACACCTTTATAGGTAGAACCAATAGAATGTTCCAATGTCGTCGAAAAGAACATGTTCCAAAATGGTTATTAAAACATAGAAAATTCCAATGCAATTAATCTGAATAGAAATCCATCGTTATCCATTGCAAAGCACTTATTAATGTCAGGTCACAAAATCAATAATAATGACTGCTTCACAATTATTTCACATAACTCTAATTCAAGGTTATTGAAGGTGATGGAAGCACTTTTGGGATTAATCACACGCATCCTAAACTATGTGTACAGAAAACAATAGACTTCAACCTTCGCCTACCATGGACTACTTGACCTATTTAAATATGTTTGTTCATTAGTATGTACTTTTGTTATATAAAACTGAGTAATTGCCATATATTTTATTTTATTATTGTGAACCAAGTCAGTTGTAAAGCGATTGTAGAGAAATTACGAAATGATGAAAACATTTCGCGAAATTTGTCTCCTAAATGCCTTATTCTAATATGATTTAGTTAATTCTCCTTCTAACTCAAATGGTAATTCCGTCTACTACTGAGTCTATACGTGTGAAGAAACTAGAGATATGAGCAGGGGGATTAGTAATGTTAGATTTTAAAATAAGACGAACAGAAGAAAAATTAGGCATCAGTGTTTATAAAAAAAATCAACGCCCTCTAATTGATATTTAGTTATCTATTTATAATCACGTAACCCGTTAACTATAAAGGCATGTTTAGTTAGGTGACTAAAAAACTGAGTAAAATCTCTAAGTAGTAAATCAGAAAAGTTAGATAATGCAATGAGGCATAGAAGGGGTAGTGGTGCTGAATCACTATCCCATAAAGTTCGTTAGGAAGTGTAAGTAAGCTCATAATAAAAGTAATAATCGAAGTGAAAATATTAACTATAATACAAACAAGAAGGAATTTAAGACATCTCCAGTTATACCATATGGGGAAGGGACTTCTGCAACCGTACTAAGGATTCTTAATAAAGCAGGAATTAGGGTGACATTTAAAGCTACAAACTCACTCAGAAACAAACTCTGTAGGCTAAAGGACTCTGCTGACCCAATTAGACAAAATAATTTAATCTATAAAATAGGTAGCAATAACTGCGAGGTCAACTGGTATAGGTCATACCAGTAGATCGGGGCTAGTCAGGTTGTGGGAACATCGCAATTTAGCCATATGTAGTATTATAGACTCCAGGAAGATAAATAACTTAGCGAAAACTCACTAACAAAATACAGTGGTATAGAGATACAGTTCTGAAAAGTAATATAGGTAGGTGGAGGTAGAGGTTAATCGCTGAATCTTTGTTCATCGAATCTACACTCAACATGTATAATAGGAATGATGCAACGACGATACAAGAGATACGGAAAATAGCACTACCAATAAAATGGAAGGAACAAAGTTTGGAAGTTATGTGTTTGCGTTGATGTGATTATGCGCGGTAAATTGTTCTCGAATTATCATCAGTAAATAATACTGCCTTTTGGTTGGCGGATTTCATATTGAGCTGACATCAGTTAAAGAACCATTGGAAAATCTCGGGGTACCAGACAGCCGTTTCATCCTAGTTCGGGACTCTTCAACAGTATGCACCGGGGTTCGAGCTCATGACCTTCTGGTTACAAGGCGAGCTAGTTCATAGACCATTAAGCCACTGAGACCCGATTCAATGGCCCATGAATTCTAACTTCTGCCAATTCATGACATAGCGCGACCACTTAGCAATGTCTTCTTTCATAATTAACTGTCCTCACCTTCTACCTGTTGTACCCTACTGGTCACGGCTTCCCACTAGAACCCCAGGTTAACTGCCTGAATAAGGCCAGTCGCTAGTGAGCATCAGATTAGTTTTCAAGTATTGGTTTGTAGGGAATTTTGTTTGATTAGTTGGAGGATCTCATCATGAGCTGACATCAGTTAGAGAACCAACGATGAAATACTACCTATAGGTAGGAAAGATTACTTTTGTGATCATCGTAGAGTGAATTCAATGTAGGGACGTAAGACTAACTGTTAACAGACATTAACATTAAGTAATTATATGGCGTGTAAGAGTAGAACCAGCTTTGAGTTATAAAGTTGCTATAGAAAAAAAGAGTTATACGAAATGTACGTTTAGTAAATAAATTAGGTTTGTGGTTAAGTGTACTTTGGACTTTAGCTTTGAATAACTGGTTAAAGCGTGAGTCGTTGTATAATCATTTTATACTGCCAAGACAATCAAACTGAAATAAAAGTCTACTCTCTAAGCTTCTCAGTTGCATTTTAACCCAGTATATCGTGGAACAATGTCTGGAGATACGTTTCTTTAGTTACTGGTGATTGAAACAGGCCTATGCGTCATTCATTCCTTCCAGATTCTGAAACCTGTATACTGTGTTGGCTTAGACTCAAGCATTCCTAACTCTAATTTGTATTATTGATATAAGTATAAAACTTGGGCACTGTGGTAGAGTATAACTCCATTATGGATAAGATTTTATTTTGATAAATCATACAGTGTTATACAGTAATATTAACTGATGACGCTTCGAGCACAAATTATTGCACATAATCATATCAAGTTACTCATACAGCTTTTTCCTTCATTTATATATATATGTACGGAATTGACTAGATATTTGTGTAACAACAGAAAGCAAGAATCAGGCAACAGATCATTTATTAAGGAAATCAACGCATATTTATATGTTTTCATGTACATTACTATGGATATGTAAACAAAAAACACAGTCTTCCGATTGGTTGTTTCTTACGACAAATCTTGGGAACGTAAATATTGACGTAAATTACTGTCTACCAATTTGGCTAGTAGACAGCTCTCACCACATTTGAATAAAAATCAATATGAGATAATGTACATTCAGAAATAATAATGTGAGTGTAATTGATCAAATACAATAAGATGGGAAATAAGACGAGTGTTTTTATAGTCAAAATAAGTAACTTGTTAGAATGTTATGATGTACGTATTCCCCAATCTGGAAGTTCTCACTTTCTCTGTCACGTATCGTGGCAACGTCACCATCACTTGATGAAAGCAGTGAATAGGTTATGTCGTGATGGAGGTTTCTACACAAAACACAGTATGCTGAGTTCAAGAACACATTTGGGTGAACCCAAATGAAACGGACTTGTTGAATCATGTAATGACTATAAAGTAGCAGACATAAGTCAACAGAGAGCCGAGTTGAGTCAAACCGGGCACACCACTGATGAGAGTGGCTCCAAAAGACAGAGACAGCCTTTCGGTGTTGAGATCACTTCGATTTAGTTGGCTAGCAAGCACTACTGGTTGATGTCAGTAGTATACAACTACTCATCTCAAGCAATCAGTAGTATATAGTTTTACGCATTTTTGCTTGGTTTCTTGGTTACCATTTAAGGTATCGAGCAGATCACATATTGTGACTGATAATTAATTTGAAAACTGTGAATAAATTCTTTCCTATTCCAGGTTATGTATCTCTTTTGGTACTGTACTTTAAAAACAATCCTTGCGTGATATTTATTATCAGCTTTTTCGTTATTTTGTAGTATATGAAAAATTGGAGGTTGGTAAAGCTCACCTTTGGAATAAAGCCACTATTATTATTATTATTATTATTATTATTATTCATGAAACCCTAAAAACTGGTTATAGTTCAAGTGGTGATTTTTAGGTATTTAGTAATAATAATAATGGCCTTAAATCAAACTCTACTTTTGATATATTGTTGAATTTTCAGCATGTAATACAATATTTCATCTAACTTTTTCTTAACACTAAATGGTACGGAGTAAAAATAATTAACAGGGCATTTACATAGATTATATATGTCCAAACCAAGTTCACTTTTAACAGTTTGAAAAATTTTTTGGGCATTGAGTATATGATATTTATTATGATAAAGGTTTTTTTGTATTTCCCAATGAATGAAAAACAAAACGATATTGTTTTTACTGACGTTTCGCTATTTAATGCTATTGAATGCTATAAAATAAAATGCTTGGAATGTGATGCGATATACATCGGACAAATATCTCGAGAAATTAAAGCCAGAAGAAATGAACACCGTAGAGCATCTCTTCGACCACCGAGAAATCCGGTTGAACTAGAAAAACTTGAAAAATAATCAGCCATAGGTCTACACGCTATAGAATCAGGCCACAAAATCGATTTTGACAATATTGAAATAATTCAGAAAAACTTCAGAAATCACAAAGAACGTCTAATATCAGAAGCACTTCAAATCAAGTGGAATCCAAATTGCCTGAATAGGAATGATGGACTAAAACAGAATCTGACCTGGTTACAACAACTCCCTCCCCCATGAAGTGACAAAATCAACACGGATCTGATGAACAAGTTCTCTATAGTTTGGTTTGTAAGGATTAGTTTTGTTTTACGAGTTGATCACGGACTGATATCAGTTAGAGAACCATTGAAAACCAGGGAGTAATGGACAGCTGCTGTTTCATCCTACTGCCGATGATTCCCAAACTAGGATGAAACAGCAGCTGTCCAGTACTCCCTGGTTTTCAATGGTTGTCTAACTGATATCAGTCCGTGATCAACTCCATAATGGATAAGATTTTATTTTGATAAATCATATCAAGTTGATATGATTATGAGCAATAGTTTGTGCTCGAAACGTCATCAGTTAATATAACTGTACTACACTGTGTGATCTATCAAAATAAAATCTTATCCATTATGGAATTATACTCTACCACAGTGCCCAAGTTTTATACTTATACCGTGATCAACTCGTAAAATAAACAAGTTCACTATTTAAACACACCCTGCTTTTATAATTTTTTCACACTGATCAAATCCAACAATCTATACTTGATTTTGTTATCTTTACCAACGACGAAAAATGCCCCCAGACTGACGAACGATGATCAAATTAGTAAACTTTGTTTTGATACCATTATAGATGTACTATTACCTTTGTTATTCGGTTTAGTGATCTTCATTGTTATTTTGACTTTCAATATATCCCTTTAACTTGACTTAAGTCTATTTTCTCACCTCTTATCTCTTTGTTATATATATGCTGAGATTTTGTAAATTCCGGTTTAATAATACTTTGATAAAGCTACTAGCATTAAATAGCGAAACGTCAGTAAAAACAATATCGTTTTGTTTCTCATTCATTGGGAAATACAAAAAACGTTTATTATAATGCATTTACATAGATAATAATGTCAATAAGAATATCTACGGAAAATTAAAATTAAAGTTACAATATTAACAACAATATATTCATGTAAAAAAAGAGTAAAAGGAACCGTTTACTAAGTGTTTCGCAGTAACCTTGTATTTTCATGCCTTACACTTTTCGCATTACGTAAAATGCATGCCAGATAGAGTATCGTAGAGTTTTATGTTCAGTCGTTTGAGCATAAAGTCTTTCATAGCTGCTTCTACTTCTAACTGATGAGATACAAGAGGAGAACCATGTATCGAAACGATGCTCAGAGTCCAACAAAATGATGTTCACCAACTTCTCGAATGAATTCAAGTGTCTATTCACAGCAGTTCTAATGAGCTTGTTTAATGACACCCTACTCATCTTATTAGTAGCTTTTAGTGACCTTCACAGTGTAACAAAGTCTTTCTTAAATGACCCGAGAGAGAGAGAGGAAGTGGGAGCAATACACACGAATCGGTAGAATACATAAATTAACAAAGTGTATAATAGAGACTGAGTGACACCAGATTGTCTTCACTTCCTTACACCGAAGGTTAGATGAAATATCTTTCTAGAGATAAACATAACTATCTGACTTTTGGAAGGATTAACCTTAAAGCCATTCGATAAGGACCACTGACTGATTCCTGATAAAAAGCTATTTGCACATTCTGAAGGAGCATTTTTCTTTTTATGTATCCATCACATACTTTGGATTAAAAATTAACTATTATGGTATTGATTAGCATGTAGCTTATCAGCATAGTACTCGTAATACTGATTCTTTATCTGGCCCCCAAAAGTATCACATATGTGTCGTTAGTTAACTACTTTATTTTGGTTTTCACTATTTTATTGATATTTGTGGATATTTGCACTAAGTCTTAATTATGTGCGATATGTTCCTGTATCGAACAAATGGATCTAAAACATTAATTTATGGTGTGGTTGTGTTCTCTGAGCTGGATGGTTTGGTTGCGAAGCTTTCATTGCTCTACTGAGCAACATCTTCAGCGCATACTTCGATGTGAAGTGAGCTTTTAGAATTCTAAAAGCTCACTTCACATCGAAGTATGCGCTGAAGATGTTGCTCAGTAGAGCAATGAAAGCTTCGCAACCAAACCATCCAGCTCAGAGAACACAACCACACCAAAATCATCCACCTGAGCTACAAATCTTCTCTATTTTATCTACATTAATTTATGTTTTTCAAGTTAAACCACGGATTGATATCAGTTAGAGAACTACTGGAAAACCTGCAGGGAGTACTGGACAGATGTTTCATCCTAGTTTGAGAATCATTGGCAGTACTCATCCATCGACAGATTTCAAACCCAGGACCTTCCAGTTACAAGGCAAGTTCGCATACCATTCAGCCACTGGGACCCGACTCAATGGCCAATCTAAGAATTCTAACTTCTACCAATTGGTGATTTTAGCGCGACCACCAATCACTGTCATCTGCAGGAACTCCATCCTCACTCCCAAATGGATGGATCCTACTGGTCACGACTTCTCACTAGAACTCCAGGAAACTTCGTCCTGTAGCCAGTCACTAATGAGCATCAGATTAATTTTCAAGAGTTCATTTGTAAGGACTGATTTGTTTTTCCAGTCAGACCACGGTGCGTACTGCTGATGAGAGTTCCAAACTAGGATGAAACTGCTGTCCAATACTCCCTGGTTTTCAGTGGTTCTCTAACTGATATCAATCCATGGTCTAACTCGAAAAACAAAAACACTCTTGAAAATTAATGTATGTGTCGTAAATTGTATCTAAATTGTATCCTTTTTACGCATATAACCCCTGTTGTTGAATTAAATTCAAAGATCAGATGATTACCAATCAGTGTCTGTTATATACAGGAAGCAGTCAAAGGAAATTTCCTTTGATATTCCCAAGCTGAAAAATATAATTTGTCATAGTCAAACTCTAAAATCGATAAATTCATTTATTTTGGCTTCTACTAATCGGATGTTGAATAAAAATGTTAATGTCTAACATTAATATATGTGTAAAACTTGTGGTAGTAAGTAATTCCATATTAGTTTGTTTATTAGATTTACCACACAGTGAAACAGTATTAGTATTTACTGGATGACGTTTCCAACAAAATTTATTGTTCATAATCATATCAATTATAATCACATGACTTTGACACTTGAGTTTTATATTTTTCTTTGTCCTCTCCTATTTGTCGTCGTAGGAGTAGTACAATATTCCAGATATCTCGGTGGACAGGTGTTGAACCATTCTTGTTACATTAGCAAAATCCAGATTGATTGACCCGAATAAGATAAGAAATCTAGAGAATAGTTCAGCTATAGCACTACATGGAGTTACACACAACCATACAATAGGATGGGGCAGAATGAAAGTTTTAAAATCTAATGTCACAGGGTGGAAGGAGAGATTGATAACAGAAGTTTTGTTTGTCGAATCAACTGCAAACAAGTGTAACAGGAATGATTCAACACCTGTCCCAGATATCTGGAAAATTCTACTACACCTATGACAAATGGGAGAGGACAAAGAAAACTATAAAACTCAAGTTTCGAAGTCGTGTGATTATAATTCATGATGCGATTATGAACAATAATGAGTTGTGTTCGAAACGTCATCCAGTAAATACTAATACTGTTTCACTGTGTGGTAAATCTAATAAACAAACTAATATGAAATGTCTAATATGTTTTGTGAATTTTAAGTAGTGGGAAGTTCTGAGTTTATTCATAGTTGATCACGTGAGAATGATTACGAACAGTAGTTGTACAGATGAAATGCCGGTTGTTTATATATTTAAAATAATTCATGATAGCAAAGTTTTATTCATGAGTCAAATTTTAAAAAATCGAAAATTGACTAAGTCACATTCTAAATATATGTGAAAATGTACATTACATAAATTCTGCTTATCACCAGCAGACAACACTTGAGAAGACGCCTAACTAAATACGGTCAGAGATTTATTCTAACCTCAACTAAGGGAACTGTTAAAATCTGATGACTTTCTCATACTGTTCTGTCATTCAGAAGTGTTTTCGTTCAGGTTACTGGTGACAATGAAGGCAAAACAAAACTGATGAATACATTAAATTTTATTCCAAAGGGGGTGGCACGGATGAGGACGTTAAAACCAGATATCCAGGATCAGAACAGGAAGAGTCTATTACTGTGAAATCAGAGTGGAGGATTACTGTCATCAGCACACGGAAAAAGACCTTGATTTTCCACACTAATCTCGAACCCATGTGTTATAACTCCGTTGCCAATTTGTTATAACTGAAGTGAACTGAATAAATCCGTCGATACTTTGTTATCGCTGCACCTGTTAATTACTATAGCGGTAATGAACTCGATTGGTACGCTAATACGTCTGTTTGTCGGTTGCACCTTCCGATTTACTGAGCCACGCAAATATCAAAAGACAAAGGATGGCCTGTGACTGTAAGATATTGTATTATACTATACCATATTACATAGTTTAAGAAACAACACATGATATTGATACATTTTCTTAACCATAATAAGGTCGGCTCACATGGGAAATTTCAATCCTGATTGGTTGACGATCCGACAAAGACCAAGGTGAGACAAAAGACGACGACAATATACGTGAGAAATGATACATTCACATAGTAACTCCATCACAAGATAAATCACATGATTCGTGAGAAAGGATGATATACTATTTTATGCTGGGTCCTATCACCATGCTTCTGTAGGGTTTCAGAGATTTGGCACACGCACGTTACCAAAAGCATTTTCAACAGTCTACCAAAGACTCCCTCCCATCCACTCTTGTCCTCATTGCATCGATATCGAAGATCAGATAACCAGTGAGAAAGGATAAACAGCAGCAGCAAACTATGCCATAACCTATTGCCCAACAAATACTCAGAAAGTTCAATAGACATGCGTAAAACAGATGATAGCAAAATAAAGTACATTCGGAAATGTGAATATGTGAATGTCGTATGATGGGAACATAAGATGAGTGAAGTGTTGTCAATATAATAAAGTCAGTAAGATGTCAAAATATGGTAATGTAAAGTGAAATAAAATAAAACAGAAATGGAACATGGAATAAAGAAGGATAACAAAGTTCTTGTGATACACATGATAAAATCATTTCCATGGTAACGAAAGAAATCATACAAATTGATTTGCTCTCAAGTGGAACGTGAATGGGAAGCGATAGGTTGAGCCTTTGAAGACGATATGGAGGTTATCATGTGAAGAAGAAATAGAAGCATGCGGACAGTCAAGGAGCCAGTTGGGAATGGTAGCAAATGAAGTCCTATGTCTCACTCGGAACACAAGAAACGAATAACAATCATCATAATAAAATGGATATATATTGTGTAATGTTAAATTGATGGACTTTGACCATTATTCGTTGATCTGACTTCACCAGCTTTCGAATATACTACTTTGAGTCATTTTGTAACGGTAGGACACAAGAGCGGTTGGTAACGGAATGGTTATTTGCAATTTGATATACATATATATATATCTTCAACTATTGGTTTTGTAGGGATTTTGTTTGATTGCATGGAGGATTTCATCATGAGCTGACATCAGTTAGAGAACCACTGGAAAACCTGGGAGTACTGGACAGCTATTTCGCCCTAGTTTGGGGCTCTTCAGCAGTACGCACCCACCGGGATTCGAACCCAGGACCTTCTGGCTACAAGGCTAGCGAGCTCGTAGACCATTGAGCCACTGGGACCCGATCCAATGGTCCTTGAATTCTAACTTCTGCCAATTCACGACATAGCGCGACCATTTCGCAATGTCTTCTTCGATGAGTTACTGCCTCATCTTCAACCTGCTGTACCCTACTGGTCACGGCTTCCCACTAGAACCCCAGGTTAACTGCCTGAATATATATATATATATACATATGGGGAAGTTATGTAAACCATATATTAAAATCGTTATTTGTACAGGTCTTCGGTTTTGTGCTTCGTACTGTGTTTTTTGTCTTCTTTTCGTGTCTATCATATTCCGCCGCAATACTGGTTCATTTCTTCTCCTTGATGTCAAATCTATCCCTCCGTTATTTGATATTTTTGTGTGCTGATGAAGGTCTCTTCACATGCTACTGACAAATCTTGTCAATTGTCACAATTGTAAGAGTACTATAGATTTGGATTAACGTCATATGAATGAAATTCTTACTTCACATATTGGATATACATAATTAATACCAGCTTAACTTAATATTCACAGCTTAGCATAAGGAAGATGGCACACTAAACTGATTTGCATTTCAGCTCTTTTTTTAATAATGGAGTGAAGAGATCAATCCATAGAAAATCAATACTTCAAGGGTATAAAATGGATGAAAGGCTTAAACTTCAAAAGTCCAGAACAAATATTATTCAAACATTATGCAAATGACTATGGAAAATTTATTCTAAAAGTAGAATAGGAAAAGTATGAATAGGTACTTGTTAGTAGAAACCTAGATGAGGTATAGCAGCACGTCGGCCAGGAATCGAACCCCTGACTATGTGTGCGTAATTGGCGAGCATTCTACCACTAAAGCACTGACGTATTAAAATCTGTGATAGATAATTTATAAGAATTCCTTTGATTAATACAGTGAAGCCTTCACTTTTGATGATCTAACTAATTGATTTGAAGCGAATAATATCTCCCTTTTACAAGCTGTTTTATCGCATCGGGTAAAAGTAAAACTTTGTCAAGGAGCCACCTAATGAACTTAGTTCATCAAGTTAAGTACCCATCATTAGAAGGATTTAATTTCATCGAAAAACGCTTTGCAGTAAAATAATCAACCTCAGTAGCGTTAATAATAGATAGTCAGCAATAGAGCTCCAAAAGTCTATGTATCGTTGTTTATTTATCAATAATAATAATAATAGCTTTATTCTGGACAGTGCTTATATAATGTACAGAATTTTCAGCTTAGTTTATTGCATGACATTTTCTCTTCGTTCAGAATCTTCAAATAGAATATTACATGGCAGTAGATCACATGACACAATGCTGTCTGACCCGAAGGGCAAACCATTCCATAATGATATTTCGGCAACTCTAAACAATAGGAACCCAAACCGAAACGACCTACGAACGCACAAATGACCTCGTCAAGGACCAGTCAGAAGGTTAAAAAAACGACAATAGCCGTCCCAGGCAGCACTAAGCGCTAGACAATAGGAAAATACACATGCTCTGCGCTTAGGGGTCGCCTCAATATGTCCTTTCTGGAGGCTGGTGTCATATATCCCTAAAACCTATTGCTGGAAAAAACAGTCACCTGATAGGTCGCTCAAGGTCATTTGTGCGTTCGTAGGTCGTTTCGTATTGGGTTCCTATTGTTTAGAGTTGCCTGACAACCAATTATAAACATTTCAATAGTACACTTCGAGACCCAAGGAACAGTTATCTCATGTTTTGGGATACGTTGCCACCCACGATAAGGGAGAATAAAGTGGGTTTTTGGATGCTGTATGTGCTTAGACACAATCTTTCAATGTAAACTAGACCTGGTATAATACCTTTTTTATTCTTTTGCATTCCAAGTGGAATGTGAAACTTCATGCTTGGTCTTTGAAGTTTCAGTCACAGTGATGTTTCTCTTAAGAGGTGAGACTGCTAGCCCCACGCTTAACCTTTCCTCTTTAACGATCTTACTACCCGCTAAGCGAGAAGTTTAAGAGTGATTCGGCCAGCAGTCACGAGTGCTCCACCACTGAACCTTCGATGCATTATTATAACATACTGGTAAGTGGTTAAATCCATGATTTCCACCAGAATAACTTGGCAAACACTTATCCATATAATAAATTTATAAAATAAAACGTTTCGCATTCATAGCTAACCTTTGAATTATGTAAACATGATCTCAGTCAGTTTAAGTATGCTGCTGATTATTAGATTTTATTGTGTAAGTTTATCGTTCAACTGTGAATTAATAAATATAGTAACAAAACATGACATCAATATTTTAGCTTTGTGGTGCAATAAACTGCTAAGCTGATTTATTAAACGTAGTAATAATAACATTTTTGAAAATATCTATGATCTGAACTGTGTAATGCTTTTCGAGAACATTGCTTATCAATTCTTTGAAAATGTATTCATGGAGTAGATCCAAGACTACGGGAATTAACTGAATAATGGCAGCAAAGAATAGGATTCGCAAATGTTATTTAACATGTATGGCATTCTCTGAAGTGAGATAACGTTGTACAATTCTTCTTCTTCTCTATAATAATAATGATAATGATTTGCTTTATTCCAGAAACAGTACTAGTGGTACAGTGTGGAATTTTCAGCACATATCTACAATATTTGCATCTAATTTTACAAACATTTAAAAGGAGTATTTAACAAAAAAATAAATAAATCTAAAGACACCAACAGCAAAAAAACAAAACAGGATAAATACAAAATAATTATAAATGCGAAAAAATACCAAGAAGTAGAAGGGAAAATAAACAGCATATAATAATATCTCAATATTGGGTAGTGGAAGCTATGATGTGATTATGCATGGTGACAGTAAAGCTATAATCATACAAGAAGTTATGAAATGATATTTAAGAATGTTTATCGCCAAGATGGTCAGTTAATTTGGTTGAAACAACATTAAACAATCATAAAATAACATTTCAGGGTTGTTGTATGGTTTTTATTGTCAGGTCTAATGCAGTGTTTGTAGTGCTAGTGTGAGTAATCCTGAATAATACAAAATTTTTTAAGGTGGTGACTATGGCGTTCACAACCAATGATTGTCAGTTTAATATTGCCGAAAAGTATAGAAAATAAGAAAAAACAACCACAAAACTAATAATTGCATGGTGGTTAATGACAGAACAATTTTGCAATACTCGTAGTGCTAATAGAGTCGGAACCAGTAGATACACAATAGAAGGAATATAGTAAAGTACAAAAAAGGAAGCCAATGTTAATAATTTAGGTAGCTAAGTATGTTTGAGAAGGAGTTCACTAAAGAATACAAAATAAGAGAGAAATAAAAGAGCCTAAAATTATGATGTTAATAACAAAGCAAGTCATAGATTTCGCGCTTAACATTGTCTGTGTCGCTTAGAACACCGGCCAAATATGGTATCGTTGAGTTCCTGTACTTGGTTGTACAATAGTTATTGTCTCTTATAAAGTATATTTATTATGTAATACTACTGAGTTTTACACCACTAGTCCTACTAACTACCTTCAACTTCCTTCTCAGGATAGTATACACCTTTTTCAGTAGCCCAGGAAAGACTAACGGAGAACAGTAAAGTAGAATAGGTAAGATACAAGAGTTGAAAAATTGTAAAGTAGAGGTTAGGTGATTCCAGATTGTCTAAGTTTCTTAATGTAGTAGGTAAGACAGAACACTTTCTTAGAAATCATTAGGATATGAGATGTCCAAGTAAGGTCGGAAGATAGAACTAGACCGAGGTATATTGCATTAGACTTAGTTTCAATTTTAGTCCCCTCAATGCAACAGTCTTCATGAGAACATAAGTCAGTGAAGATCACATTTTGTGGAAACTGTGTAGTGTTTAAACATCAATAGTATTTTGAAACAGCTTGTCCTTTAATAAACTTAATTAAGGCATTAAGGAGACAAATATTGCGAAATGCCATTATTTTGTACTTTCACCAACAGCTGCCTTCGTTCCATACCGAAGATCACATGTCCGGTCAGAAAGGATTAGCAACAAGAAACTCAGGGATAGCACCGATCAGGAATCTGTTATTAGACAAATATGCCGAAGAAATTGGAAATGGATCTGACACACACTGAGGATACCATGTCCTCGAATGGAACCCGAATGGGAAATGACGAGTAGGGCGTCCGAGTATGATATAGAGGACTTAATGTGAGGAGAAGATTAGAGCTTATGTGCAATTGTGGAGCCGGCTGAAGAGAACTGTAGAGAACCGGCTGAAATGGAGATGTTCTATTGATATAAGAATAGAACTTGTGCACTGTGGTAGAGTATAATTCCATTGTGGGTAAAATTTTATTCTGATAAAGTCTCACACTGTTAAACAGTAACATTTACTGATGACGTTTCGAGCACAATTTATTGCTCATAATCACATCAAGGTGATCTCCTTCAAGTGCCTGAAACCTGATTTATGCGTTCAGAAAGAAGCAGTTATCAGTCTGTTTTTGCCCTGGTAACTGGATATTTTCACCTCTCTTTCATCTGATTACGTAATGTTGAAAGTTTCCATTGTGTATGATCATTATTGTTCGGAATAGTGTTTTAATATTATATATATTACTGTATGCATATATTGATTGATTGATTTTGTTTAAAAATGAACTCTGTGCAAGTATGTTAAAATTGTTTCTGTAGATATATTTAATAGCGACTTTGGCCTGTAAGCAGTGATGAGAAGCCAATGCTGGTACCAATTTATTCTTCAAAAACTGTTGTTCTTGCTTTATTCAAAAAGTAATAATAATTATTATTTCGTAGTTTCTTTACTATCGCTTTACAAAATTAGTCATGAGAATTCATTACTATATATTCGTTGTTATTCATGATCGTTTACATTTGAAATCTTATTTACAATTTAGTGTCACATTTATGCACACATTACCACGTACACGCATGTTTCTAACTAAAATCTATGAGCATATAACTCCTGGAATTTTGATGTCAGTGATTCGATGTTATTTTGAAAAACATTAATGTTATCAGTAATAACAGTAATTCTTTAATGATTATGGATATGTGCAACTGTAGAGCCTGATAAAGAATTTATCGGAAATGATATTCTTTGTTAACTAATTAGTCTTTTGAAATAATAAAATAAAAATGTTTGACGATTAGTCAGTTATATAAAATAAAAGTGCATTATAATAACCAATCACATTTTAGTAGGTCAAGTAGTCCAACGTATGCAAAGGTTGAAGTCTATTGTTTTCTGTGCACATAGTTTGGGACGCATGTGATTATTCCCACAAGTGTTTCCATAACCTTTAAAAACCTTGAATTAGAGTTATGTGAAATAATTGAGAAACAGTCATGAATAATAATACACTTACATATATAGGTCCCTGCAACTGCAGGTGAACTTGTAGATACAGCGGGGTCTATATAATTTCATACTTTAATAATAATAATAATAATAATAACAGCTTTATTCCAAACAGTACTTTTGATACAAATATGGAATTTTCAGCATGTAATACAGTATTGCATCTAATTTTCTCATTACAGGGGCAATAATTAAAATAGGGCATTTACATTAATAATATTGTTCAATAAGAAGTGAATATAAAATTAAATCAAGTGAAAATATTAGCGACAATGTAATAATGAGAACAAAAACCAGTGCCCTTTTTAAATGAATTTTAGATTTTCCCGTCGATTGATTGGACCGAAGTGCTCGGTCTCAGGTTGACATGTCGGCTTCTTGTGCAGATGCTTCAACAATGTCTGGGAATTTAATTAGAATTTAATTTGTGAGTGGTGACTAGCAACGGAATCCAGGATGCACGTTTCATCCTATTTGGGACTCGTCATCTGGATGTACCTGCATTTCGAAGTGAGTGATGATGTTCCCAACAAGGCTCGAACCCATTGCCTATAGTTTCAAACGCCAAAACGTTATCCAATAGACCATTTGGGCCACGAGAGCCACCTCTTGTGCAACGGGTCATATTAATTTAATTGAATTTTTAGATTTTCCCGTCGATTGATTGGACCGAAGTGCTCGGTGGGAACATCATCACTCACTGAGAAATGAAGGTACATCCAGATGACGAGTCCCAAATAGGATGAAATGCGCATCCTGGATTCTACTGCTAGTCACCATCCACCAATTAAAAAACAATGCCGTTTGCTTAGAGTTCCTCAGTAAGTTGGTAATTTCCTGTCTTACACTTTTCTCATCATATAAAATGTATGCTAAATAAGGTATCGTAGAGTTTTGTACTTAGTCGTCCGAGCATATAGTCTTCTAAAGTTGTTTCTTTTTCAACCCAGCTGATGAGATGCAAGAAAAGAGTTGTGTATAAAGAGGAAGTTCAGAGTCTGACAGGATAATATTTACTAATTTCTTGCAGGAATCCAAGTGTCTATCTACAGTAGTATTAACGAGTTGGTTTAGCAACATTTCATTCGCCCTACTGACGGCTTTTAGGGCCCTACACAGTATAACAAAGTCTGTCTTAAGTAGCCCGGGAAAGATTAAGGGGGAACAGTTAAAAAGCATGGGCGGAATACAAGAATTAACAAACGGTAACAGTAGAGATGGAATGAGACCGGGTCGTCTTGACTTCCTCACATAGAATGTCAAACGAAATATCTTTTTGGAAAATAAGATAATGTTGGAAGACCAGAAGAAATCAAAGGAAATACACAGTCCAAGGTGCTTAACATTAGATTTGGTTTCAACTTCAGTGCCATCTATGATAGTGGAATCTTGCGAACTAACCAGTTCACGCAAGTCACTCTTGAGTCTGAAAGTGAAATTAACCACCTGACATTAAGCTCAAGATCATTTGACGAGGACCATTGACTAATTTCTGATAAAAAGTTATTCATTTTGGAACAGTCTGGTTGAGAAGTAACAGGCATAGAAACAGTCATATCATTGGCATACTTAGCAAAATAGGCTTCGTCAGAATGGGACAAGTCATGTTAGAAGAAGGAAAACAGAAAAGGAGAAAGAGCAGCTCCCTGAGGAACACCAGCAAGAGTAAGTGAAGCAATAGAGAACTTCTTAGTGCAAACAGTGTACTGCTTCCCATCAGAAAAATTAGAGTGCCACCACTTGGTTATCCAGCACTGTGCTTGTGACGCAGCAGGTTTGTTTAACAGTTTCTTATGAATTATAGTGCAAGTAGCACGACTTGTTGATGAGTTCTGATGTAGTTCATCAACTTGCTTTATTGTTTTTCATCGTGTTGGTTACTATTTTGGAATTTGTTACAGTAAGTGGAAAGACAGCCGGTTTTGTTGACCTTTAACTACAACCTGAAGAGATTCATACAGTCGGGCTTTCGACAGTGACTAAGACTGATAAAACTGTAGATCGCTTGAAACAGGGTACAGCAAGTTCTTACAGCTTACCATTTAATGATGTGCATGTGGAAGTAAGGTGAAATTCCCTTTGACTGTTTTCTGTGTGAATGGCACAAATTCGTAAGAATCTGACTTCTGAATTTAATACAAGACCAGAAAATTCCTGAATACCGGGTATTTATATATACATGGACGGAATGAGGATGTCTTGACTAGAACCACTGAATGATTTACTTTCCCATCACTTCAGTAATGCTATCACCAAACGAAGACGTAGTACGGATATCAACAAATGACAACCAATTCTTCGAAACCACACAGAATCAATCAACTGCAAGTAAAAATACAGAATTTATCAGGTTGTTTAGACAGTCAACTGAAAGCCTCTTGGAAACCAGTATGCTGAATTCGGACTTGGAAACTCTGAGTTACGGGATTCGTACTTCGATGACTCAGTTGTTAGGCTCAGTTACTGGTCATGACTTGTCTTTATTTTAATTACTAGAATTTTTTCAGATATCATATAAAGATAACTCGTTTTAACCTCAACCTTCCGACAGCCTGTACGTAGACAGTTAAAAAATTGAACTGACTGGAGTGTGTACCTGCTGTTTTTACGTGTTGCTGATGAATTCCTATGCTGATATAAATAACCTCTGAATGGTTCATCACTAATAGACACTCACATCTAATTATAATAAAAGCAGTTTACCAAACTACAATTACCTTATATATTTCCACAGATAATTCAGATTTCCGATTTTTCCCAGGGATTTCGATTATTCTCGGTGTAGGTTTCGTCCCGAACTGACATAGATTAGGGAGTCATTGAAGACTAAGACTTACGGGACATCTGTGTCGTTCTACTTAAGTGATTTTGATTATTGCACACCCATTCTTAGTATTATTCTTAGGTAGGTAATGATAATAACGACAGTACTTCAAAACATGCAATAATTGTGAAAAAATAGCAGTAATTAATGAATCCATAAATTTCAGTAGGACTAGTCAGCTGAATGCCCTACAAACATTGTTATTTATGCAGTTTTTTAAGGTTAAGTACATACAAATACATGAACATTACAACAACAAATAAATATCGATTTGGACAAATCATACTATATTAATAAATTTCGCATATTCGTCACACTACTGTTTTCTAATTCAGTAGTGTAATGTTTTTAAGTTCTAAATTCAGAATTCACGATGCTACCATCTTTACAGTGGTTCTCCATTTCTCCTCTCCAAAGTTTCTCTTTTAAATAAAATGCTATGAAAAAACCTCATTTGTAAAAACTTCAGGAAAATATTGCGCAGCATTTTTTCTTATGGGATGTATTCATTTATAGAAGGTAGTAGTTACAAGATACCTTGGAAGAGATGATTGACTATTAAATCAGCCTTTTTAACAAAGAAAGAAGGACAAGACTGTCAGGATGAAATCTGCGTATTTTTATTTTCAGGTTTCTTTGGAGATACAGATAACCTGGATTATAAATGGGATTGGTAAAACAGGAACATACTTTTGTTTCCACTGAGTACTATCCAGATTGTTGTTTTACATAACAGTGGAGATTGAAATGATTACATAACCACTAAAATTGTCACTGAAGGAAACGGGCTATTCATGGTTACTTTACAAAAAGATTTGAGAAGGTTCTTCGTGAATGGCTAATAGTAAATCATTATTAAATAACGCACTAAGAAGAGGAATACTGGAAGATGATGTTATTTCGTAATTTTTTTACAGTCGTTTTACCACTGCGTGTGCCACTGATAAGATGTACATAAAAACATCAAATATCAAGGAGATAGATTTGATGTCAGAGAAATCAAACGATACAGCGTTGACGAGATACATGGGAGGCGTGAAACGAACTCAAAGAAACACAATATGAAGGAAGGCGAGAAGCAGCACAATACGGAAGATCTGTGCAAATGGGGATTTGAAGAAAAGGTGTATATAATTTCTTCATATAGAGATACCAAATTCCGAATAAACAACCTTTTTCAAAGTTCATTTGTAAGGATTTGATTTATTTTCTGAGTTTCCTGGATTTCTAGTGAGAAGTCGTGACCAGTGAGGTGCATCCAGTTGGGAGTGAGGATTATATATTTTGATTATATATTTTGAAGTTTAGTCAAATTCGAATAATTCTGAAGAAGTTGTAGCTTACGCATCGAAATGTTCGGGAAAATCTTATTTGGTTTTTTCTTAAACATGCTAGGATTATTTTAAATAATTTATAGCACACTGTTTTGAATGGAAACCGCCCCACTTCTATGCTAACGGAAATTGGTGTGCCTCAAGGCACTGTACTCTCTCTATTTCTTTTTTCTTTCTTTTTGCATGACCTTTCATATTCTTCCAAATCTGACTTCGTTAAATATGCCGATGATCTTACCATTTCTGTCCCAGTAGTATTTTCTGCTTTGGATTGTTCTCATATGAATAGATTCTTACCTGAATTTAACAAGTGGTCTCACCTAAATGGTCTTAAACTGAATCCATCTAAGTGGCATACTGATGATTTTAGTTTCAGATGCGAAAAAGACTTGCGTGGACTGATTCAGTCCCTTGATTCCTGTAATAGTGACGGCACTATGATAAGGAGTAAATCGAATATCCCTTATCTCGGCATCAGTTTTTCTTCAAATTTCTGTTTATTTTACTTATATCTTGTCAATTTCTAAGGAAATTTTTCGTTTGACTTATTACATAAAGAAGTTGAGACTTTTTGGAGCAACTCAACCTCTTCTCTTACAATTTGTTAATTCATGTATTCTACCCATTCTTCTTTATTGTTCACCATTATTCTTCCCTGGACTTCTCAAAAAAGACCATGTCATATTACGTAGAACACTGAAGACTGTAAGTAGGGTTAGTGGTGTGCATTTGACTCAACTAATTGATGCTATTTTCAGTAGACACTTCAATTCTTGCAAGCAGTTGGCTAAAGTTATCTTGTCTGATACCGAACATCCTCTTTATTCTCAACTTCCTCCTTGTATCTCTTCGGGTAAAATCAGAAGTAACTTCATAAGCATTTATGCTCGTACAACTAAATATAAAACTTCTACCATACCATATTTAGTACGGGTTTTGTGTGAAGAACCTATAAACTTTTTAAATCAGTAACTGAATTGCAAAGTATAAACAAAAATTATTATTACATGTATTATCTATGATAGTATCTATTTATAATTCATTATGTTTCCATCAACCTTCAGTTTTTTGTGGTCTTGTTATATTATTTTTTAATTTTATGTATCTACATACTTGAAGGGCTTCAAGCTAGTGGCTTGAAGTTTCTGTAGCAGTGTTTATTTTACAGGATGAGGTTGCTACTCATGCCCAACCTTTCCTCTTCACCAGTTTTAATATTTATAAAAGGAGCTAAATTATTGCAATATGTATAAAAATGCTGAAAATTCCATTCTGTATAATTATTATTGTTGTTTGGAATAAAGTGATTATTATTATTATTAAACCTGCACACAGTCATGCATGTATACTGCTGAACAGCTCGTAGTAAGAAGGAACAGCATTCCGATGCTCCCTGGTAGTAGATACAGATTCATGAAGAAATCCATGTATAAATTAGTCGAATCTTCCACAAGCCGTTGTTGTGGCTATTATTTGTACAATCTACAGCTAAAATATGCAGTTGTCTACAACCATTAGTAAGCCTAGTTTGAGATTAGGAGACCTGAGGTACAATTAATCTCCAATATGCTATACAAACCCTTTTCGAATGAGGAATTGAGCATGGGGATAATTTATGCATGCGTTATTGAATAAGTCTTTCAGTTTGTTTTAATAAGCTGTATATTGATTTGAAGCATACCGTGAATGAGAATTATTATCGAAAAATTGAAAACTAATTCATAATTCATAACTAGCTAGTTAAATTGGCGTGCGTTGGTGGCGTAGCGGTTACGACGCTCGCCGACCATGCACATGGTCTTGGTTCGATCCTGGCCGACGCACTCCTTTACCTCGCTAAGCCAGAAATAATCCTGGTGAAGAGGAAAGGTTGGGCATGAGGTGACCACTGTAAATCGAATTCAAGCCACTAGCGAACTAGTTATATTGGCCGCACAAAGCGCACACTTTCCAAACGCATCTCTGAACATTATCCGGCATGGTTAGCAAAGGGACAATGCAAGACAATTACTAGCTCAATTCTCGAGCATTTGGTGAACTCAGGCCACGTAGCTCCACCAGAGTCGTCTTTCAAGATCATCTACAAGGTGAGGCCAAATGGTACAAAGGGCGTCAGGTTTCGGCTTTTGTGTATGGCGGAGGCTCTGGCAATTCGTCAATACAACCCCAAACTCTGTATACAGAAAAAGTTTGTCCAGTCTCTTATTCTACCTTGGTCTTAACCTCTTCACTAGTCGTTCCCTGTTATGATTTGATTTTTTCTTTTCCTTTTAATTTTACTTTTAGCTTGCTTTTGCTTTAATAATTAATTCACTATTATCACTCTCATATGTTCCTTTTGTACATTTTCACACCCTCTTCACACTTGGTAAACTGACACTCAACTACCTTTATTCTCACTCAATAGCAATTTTAACCTTATCAAATTTCTATCTTTGTGCCATTGAGTACCACGTACTTTACAACTTTTAATTTTTTACTTCTAAAGCCACTTCCGAGTAATTATATCAGTTATGTCACCCCCTATTACTCAATAATAGACCACTATATATTTTTTGGTAAACATAAATACGACTGTACAGCCTCTGAAGATGATTTCGTCGATAAAGAAAATTTTCCTCGCTGAATTTGTCTTTTATTTTCTTCATGACTCAATGGGTATTTTCGGTGATTTAAATCAAATCAAATGATATTATGATTATTATTCTCATCAAAACTTTCTAAGCGGTGAAAACTCTGTCTATCCAATGAGTGTAATTCTTAACTCAATCCCATACAAATCAATGTTATTTTTTACGTCTATAGATATACATGTAGATAGTTTCAAATTTTTAGGGAATTGAATCAGTCCTGATTGACCGACTGATAACGAAATCTTGGCTCGGATACAAAATATTCATCTGGTATTCACCAGCTTATGTTATCTCTGCCAAAGACATGATGTCTGGTTGTAAGCTGTGGGGTAAGGCCAGAGAAAATGGGAAATTGAAGAGGCCAGGTATCTTCGATCATAGGTGCTTGTGTTCTGTCTCTGTGTTAAGTAGCATTCTGCGGTGGATATTTTTTACGTTGGGAATAGAGTGTTAAATGAGGAAGGAAAGTCAGTCGGTAAGGTTTTGAGGCTGCGTCGATCGAAATGACTTTTTTTATCCTTCACGTTCCCCAGTGGAACATAGGGCTTCAAGCTAGCAGCTTGAAGTTTCTGTAGCAGTGTTTATTTTACAGGATGGGGTTGCTAGCCTCATGCCTAACCTTTCCTCTTCACCAGCATTATTTCTGGCTTAGCGAGGTAAAGGAGTGCGTCGGCCGGGGATCGAACCCCGGACCATGTGCATGGTCGGCGAGTGTCCTACCCGCTATACCACCGACGCACATTGAAATGACTTAGACTTGTATTATGCATGTGATGCCTTCGCCTTCCTCGTCAAGCAATGTTAGCTGACATAGGATTAGGTTGGAAGAGAGTTAGGAATCACCAAATCAAAACCTGGCATCAATCCACCAAGTCCTTGACTATTAGTTTGAGTCACGTGGAGAGGTGCCGTCTGCCTGATTGAGGCCAGAGAGATGTTAAAATCAATGTCTGGAGTCCGTTATTGAAATGAGCAGACATTTAATCAATATATTTGTTATTCTTACTTTGTTTCTTCTGTAAACGTTCCATTTCAGTAATTGAATCAACTGTTATCATTTAACATTTTTTCAACTAAAAGTCTGTCAAGACGTAGAAGATGAATTTCAAAATACACTGTGGCGTGTGCTACTGAATGGATTTATCGTAATATATAGACACAGATTGATGGTAAATAGCCAAAATTAAAAACAACATTTTAATTCAATGGCTACAGGAGTAAAAGTGTTTATTCCTGAAATCCGAATTTAGTCTAAGTTGTGGTCAGGAAATAATTTTATTGGACAGTTTTTCGTCTCAGGGTTCAACCTTCGGAAAGTCTACAACCAACCAGAACAGTTTATTAGCCGCTAACCTAGCCGACCTTAAATTTGGCTAAAAATGTATTAATATGGTGTGTTTTTCCTTGATAGAAAAGTCCGTTACCAAGTCTCTTGTCTTCTCCCGTTACAACACCACTGAGAAAAATTCAAAAGTAACTTCATTTCTCATAAATATAGGAATAGTAGTAATAACTGGAGGAATGATAGTAGTTGTGTGGCATGGGCTACTGACAAGAGTTTGTAAGTAGTATATTATGTGATACCTTCTGAGAGGATCTTGAATAGAGGATTGGTAGATGAAATTCGAAGCGAGAGGAATAGAGGAGATTTGTAATCAATATATAAAGCATGGATTGAAGTAAAAGAGAAGCAGGACTGGAGTTTCAATGTAATCTTGTCATATCTGATCATTACTGTATGTAATTTCTCATCAAAAAATCACAATTCTGTCCATTGCAAAAGTAGTAATTGCATCTAGAACGCTGTAATAACCCTTTATTTTCCATGCAATTTTTGCAGTACTGCTTAATTCTATAAATGCGTTTCGTTATCTACAAACTAAGAGACTAAAAAAGGGAACAAGAAGTCGTAAACAGTGAAAAATTCACTTTGTTCTGTTTAGTGATGGCTAACGGTGAAATTCAAAACTTACATTTCGTCCCATATGAAACTTGTCAAATGGACATATCTCTATTCCAGTAAGTGATGTCGTTTCACCTAAGTCTAACAACTAATTTTGTCGTTTAATTTAGAATTTTATCAAGAATCAACTGGTCTGAAAGTGATTTTCATCGTCATCATGAACCAGTCTCTACCACAAAAGTGTTAGAAAAAAGAAACAGTGGTTTATTATTATCATCCCCAAACTGGAAACAGCTGGATATCAAGAGCCTACATAAAATGAGTGTGCTGTGGAGTAGGAGTGTCATATATTAAAATGTAGGCCGCTTATCTGAGATCCTCAAGATGTTGAGAATTGATGGCTGGTGACTTTTGGCGAAATGTTACAAAAATAATATCCACTTTTCATCATATTCGAATTTCTGAACACCTCTTCTCCTAAACTAATATTTCCATGTTGAGTTATCTTTGTATATCTATTCACGCTTCCTTTATATCTGTTATGGTAACTTGGACGTTCTGTTTTCATTCCTCTGTATGTCTTAGGCCTGATGTTTATGATTTTAATGTTAAATATCCCATCATCTTAACTTCCGTAGATGTTTGTAATTTTTGGCTGATGAGCTCAACCGTTTCCCTCGTCCTGTATTCAGCTATAACCTGGTCATTTTAATCCTCTTCATAACTATTTATTTCTCGTATCTATTGCATCTAAGAAGGCCTACTACAACTCGTTGTTTCAATCCAATTCGTATCTTTTTCATGAAATGCCTTTTCAACAAACATAACAAAATTAATTTGCATGCCACACTTTCAGGCTGATACAATGAATAGTATAATAATTTGCTTAGTACCATAGGATCTCTCAGTTGGGTAGATACGGAAAACTCACTATCAGTAAACCAATATTTTATAACTGTATTGGCAAATTAAGCCTCATTCATTGAATGGGCCGAAAAAATCAAAATTAAATTCAGTCGTGAGTGAAAATGGGTGAGGAGAAGTCTAGTGAACGATAGATGTCATCTCGAATCAGCCATCGATGCTTTCTTTAGGTACTTACACAACTCAGATCATTCATCGGAACTGAGTGTCTAGAATATCCTTAAACTAACATGTACGCGAAGATAACAGCCAGCCAGCTACTACATTCGACAACCTGGTAACAAAACCAATTCAACTGCTCTTAATTCCAAAACACTGATGTTGTAATACATCATTTTCTTGAAGATATGTTAAATTAAGATTCACAATAAATAAGTATTTTGCACACTCTAGTTTCTCACCTTGAACATTTCCTCAGAAGACGTATGAGGATATTCGATCCAATCCAAGCAAGCTTAATGAAAAGTTAAAACAAGATCTTCTATATGTAAGCCTAGACGTCTTTAGAGGTATATATTCCGAATCACCCATTTAGATGCGGAGATCGAATTCTATCAAAGCATTCGTAGCCTGAGTATTTGCGAATTTATCGACTACTGGAGTTATATATCTCAAAGAAAACAAAAATCTGCTATGTTAATTAAGCCCAGTGTTTTTCTGTTCGGGTAAAACAAGGAAGGAAGTTAATTTCGTATAATTGTATTTCATTTTTATTCTATGACGATGAATATCGCTGGTAGGGTACCGATTCTCCAACTAAATCCACTAGACGAACTACCAAATACCTACCTTAATTAACTTACCAAACATAATAGGCTTAAATATATATAAGCAAATATTTCCTACCACAAATCAGAAATAGTCTATTTCTTTTTTTCTTCTTCAAAAACCTGTTTTAAACAGACATATCAATTTTAAGCAATCTGATTGGTTAGTTTTGTCAAATCGATGTAGCAGTCATATACACTATTTGTCTAGCCTTTCGCTTTTATAGAAAAGCAGAAAGCAGACAGGAAGACAAAATTGAAATGTGAGAATCAGTAATTACCAACATAATAAATCGGAAACACGCGATACGTTATTAAAAAATACATCACGTGCACTAAGATTCAGTGAACTGTTTTATCTTTTTGTGGGGAAGTATGACTAATCATCAGAAGAATGTGGGAATACAACCTCCTTTGAAAATATTTTTAGCTCGTGCAATCTACGATAATTTATCAGAAAATCCAACCGAATTAAACTTTTCACGTGGTGATTTAGTTACTGTTTTGGACAGAAATCCTTCTGGTTTAAAAGGTTGGTGGGTGTGCAGTATACGTGGTCAACTTGGGATTGCGCCTGGAAATCGTTTGGAGTTATTAGGTCTTATACATGTAAGCCTATTGTTGTTGTTGTTTTTTTAAAAACCTTTTTCTTATAAAAAAAACTTTCTTAAACTGATAATTAATTTTAATTAAATTGGAAATAAAACATAGTCAATTAAAGGCTCAGCTATCAACCAGAATATCAGCAGCATAAAGTGGTCGAGCTCTGAATGACTTTCTTCAAAACAGGAACAGTTTTAAGCTATTGGACACATACTTACTTGCAGTATCCTCATTCTCAAGTAGAAAACCGAGGTCAAAGGAAAGTGATACGATGACGTACCATCCTACTTTGGATTTACAGAGGATGTAATGTTGATGAAAGTGTTGTTGAAACCTGGACACACGTTTCTGTTCTTTTCGTAGTCTTTATTAATTTCGGTCAGTTTGAATACATTTTAAATGTTCAGGTCGATCTGGAGTATTACTAATGTTTGCTGAGTTTTTAGGATCACCCTACTTATTTACAGTAATTGTTACTCTGTCACTGTATGCTAAACAATGTTGTCTAATGTCTTAAGTAATTATAGATTACTGCAGTGCCAAGTGAAATGTTTTACTTTGTATCAGTCTCCTTGGGTTGAAACTGATTTGAGGCGCCAATGTTTCATTGTTTGAAAATCTGCTTGTTACTGATTCCAGAAAAAGTTTTAGCTGGTAAAAAATGTAGCGTAATTTGCAGTAATATACTCTTTGCAATTAATAGTGTTCTCTAAGCTGGTTGGTTTAGTTGCGAAGCTTTCGTTGTCGTACTGGACAACATCTTCAGAGCCATATTTAGCACAAAGTGAAATGATTTAAATTTCTTCATGAATGATATAATTGTGTCTCCTGGTAACTATCTTTACATATGTATTGACCATTTTCTATTGACTTGGATTCTAAACTTTCTGGTCACCTGATTTACTTTTTATTAGTTGGTATGTTTCGTCTATATTAACGTGTTTGTTAATTGCATTTTCATTTGAGTACCAGGCTTCTAGGAATTCCCCGGCACTTTTAGTGTTTCCTCTGTCTAAGATTTTGACATTATCCCAATCAAATTGATGTCCATAATTGTCTATATGCATTGATACTAAAGAATACATATCGTGTCTTTTCACGGCTGATTTGTGTTCTTGGATTCTAATTCGAAGGGGACGCCCACTTTGGCCGATGTAATGTTTGTTGCAGTTCATACAGTTTATTTTGTAAATGGTATTAATTTTATCCCCTTTTTCTGCTGGATCTTTTGGTTTGCATAATATCGAATTAAGCGATTTTACTGGTTTGTGTACTATATCTATATCTAACGTTTCCAGTATTCTAGCTGTTATTTCAGAAATATTCCTCATGCATGGTAGAATGAATTTTCTTGTGGTCTTTGATGATGGTTTCTTGTTGGTGTTTCGATTCGAATTTAAACACTTTTTGATGCAATTTTGTGGATAACCATTCTTTTTGAAGACCGTTTGTAGGTACTTTTCTTCCATTCTTTTCAATTCTGGAGTGCTACAATGTGTCTGAACTCTTTCAGACAATGTCTGCACACAGTTTCGTTTGTGAGTAACTGGATTATTGCTAGTATAGTAAAGTATTTGATCTGTGTGCGTTGATTTTGTATGTACTTGTGTCTCTAAATCTCCTGTGTTGGTTCTCCTGATTAAGACATCTAAAAATGGGATTTTGTTATCCAATTCTTCTTCTCTCGTGAATTTGATGTCTTCAAATATGTTGTTTATTAATTTATGAGTATATTCTAAATCACTTCTCTTAATTATTACAAATGTATCATCAATGTAACGTATCCAGATTTTCGGTTTAATTATAGGTAGAGCTGTTAATTCTAATCTTTGCACAACGGCTTCAGATATTAATCCTGTTCTGGGCGGTCCCACTGGTGTTCCTTTTATTTGTTCATATATTCGAGTATTGAACTGGAAGTTTGTTGTAAGGCATAATTTTATGAGTTCTATCCAAGTTGAACATTGCGTTTTTGTGTTTTCATCATTTAAAACAGTTAGTCCCTTTTATAAATTTTGATAGCATTATTAGAAGACGGAGATTATCTGAAAAATGTGATGTATTAGCGCTATACATTTCGAACAATCTGATCACACATTTACTTGCCAAATCAAGTTCATTAATTTTTGTAGCTCTGCCGTTAATAAGACGAAAGAGAATACCAGATTGAAATTGTTTGGATCTTGTACCTCTGACTTTCAATTAAACCAATTCCCATTAAATCCTGATAAGTATGTGACAAATCTGTCATCGGTTGAACTTTTATTACATGAAAAGGAGGTGCTATCACTTGGTTTCAATTTTTCTATCCCATTAAAGAATATTTCGGACTTAGCAATTGATTCTCAGTTTGAAAATTTGTATGATCAGTTGAGTTCCCTAACTCCTTCCTCGACAGATGACCAAAGTTGGTTGAAAGTTAAATTTGTAGATGTAGCACACCAATTCCGTAATTCAAGTCGGAAACAAAGAAGCATTTTAATATCAACTCATTTTAAAGCCCTAAAGGAATTACGTAACAGAACCGATTTAGTTATTTTGAAACCTGACAAAGGATTTGGTGTAGTTGTAATGGACAGATGCGATTACAAAACAAAAATGTTATCCATCCTTAGTGACAAAAGCAAATTCATAGCCGATGTTCCTTCGGATGATATCAGAAAATTAGAAGGAAAAGTAAATTCTCATTTAGTAAAACTTCGTGGCTTGGACGTTATCGATAAACAGGAGTTTAATTCCTTGAAACCCATGGGATCTGACTTTCCAAACCTCTATGGATTACCCAAAATTCATAAGGTTGATAATCCACTACGGCCAATTCTTTCAATGTGTAACTCGCCTACACATAAATTAGCAAAATGGCTAGCTGATATTTTAAGTCCAGTGGGCAATGATTTATGTAAGTTTACTTTAAAAGATACATTTGAACTTGTTGACTGTCTTGTAGATATGAACATAAAAGATAGGAAAATGTATTCATTTGATGTTAATTCTTTGTTTACTAATGTACCATTGGTTAAGACCGTTGATATTCTGTGTGACTATATATCTTCTAGTTGTTTTTCACTTCCTTTTCCTTTACCTTATTTGAAAGATTTATTACTATTATGTACTGATAACGTCCATTTCACGTTTGAAGGTGAACATTTTAGACAAGTGGATGGTGTTGCTATGGGGAGTCCATTAGGACCTTTATTAGCGGATGTTTTTATGTCTTATGTTGAAAACTTATCTTCTGATTTAATTTCTAAATTGCATTTTTATAAGAGATATGTAGACGATATCATTCTGATATGCGATGATCATGAAGATGCGAGTCGTCTATTGGACAGACTCAACTCTGTACAGAATCATATTAGTCTTACATGCGAGGAAGAAAGTCGCAACCAGCTCGCATTTTTAGACATACTTCTGAGTCGAAGAGACGATGGCTCAATAAGACGTTCTATCTACAGAAAGCCCACTTGGACAGGGCGATATCTAAATTTTCACAGCTTCTGTCCATTACAATATAAGAGAGGCTTGGTGAAGTGTCTATTTAAGAGGATTCAGCGTATTTGCACAGCTGATGTTATAGACAAGGAAAACGAAATATTGATGGATACTCTTGTTGAAAACGGATATCCTTTGAAGTTTTTAAACAGGTGTAGAAGTCAACTAGCCTCTAAACCTACAATCCATACTGTCCCTAAGAAAAAGGTTTTCATCAAATTACCATATAATGGGGAAATAAATAGTAGGATTTTGAGACAAAGGTTGAATTCCATCATCCGTAGAACCTACTATGCAGCCCAGCTTGTAATTGTCGAAAAGGCTAAAAATATGCTTCACTGGAAACCTCAAAAGTGCACAAGTGATTTTATCACATCCCATACAATTTACCAATTTTCGTGTGTGTGTGGACATACATACATAGGGAGGAGTAATCGCGCGTTGCACGTGAGGGTGGGAGAGCATATCCCAAAGTGGTTAGGAAAACAGATGAATTGTGACAAGCCCATAGATGCAGGTGCCAGACTACCAACTTCGTCTATAGCTAAACATTTAATCGAGATGAACCATAAGGTTGTTGTTAACTCAGCCTTTAAGATTATCTATAAAAACGGTCAAGGACGTTTACTGAAATACGCTGAGGCTATAGCCATTCATAAACTTAAGCCCCCCTTGTGTATTCAAAAACAGTTTGTTATTATTCTTAACCTACCTTGGTAATCCTTATTTGATTGGATTACCAAACGTTTGTGTTAATTATTCTTAATTCTTTTTTTTGTCACCTTGTTTAATTTAACTTTTCATCATTATAGAGTAATTGTTGCATAGTTTATGTTGCTAGTTTTGGACTAATTGAAGTATATAATGCTGTGACATACTCTATCTTATGTATGTATGCATGTAAATATGTAAAGCATAGTCACTGAAGTTGAGAAATTTGCGATGGTCTCCAGATTCCTTTTTCTATTACCACATATTTGTAATGAATATCAGTTTGAACATTATGAAGGAAAGCGTAAAATTGTGTTTAAACAAAAATATATCTCAATTATCCGAGCGCAAAATTTCATTTTTGGCTAAATCTTTTTCCTGTGATATCTGTCTGTGCCTTCTGACTGTATTATTTTCATTCCTGTTGTCGCCACTTAAATGAGTTCTACCTAATATACGTATGTAAAACCTGTGGAACTCAACCATTACCTCAGGATCTGCATTGACACTGTTTGACAATCTTACTGCTATGACGAACTGCATGCAATGCTTCAAATACAACATGAAGAGTTTCGGTTGTAGTTACTTCAGGATACAAAAAGTAAGCACACAGCTTTTTAATTACTGCTGGAAAGCACGGAATCTAAACGTGAAGCTTTATGCTAAGTGATTTTTGCACAGTCGATTACAAGGACTTCGAAGACACTTAGCAGTAAGAAAACTAAGCATCTATGCTTCTGGTAGCTAATATGCCATGAAGTCATCATATTACAGAATTCATCCTTCACGATTTATCAACAAAAGTAGTACGGTTGATTTAGTAACGTTCAATAGTTTAATTTATTTGCCGATTTACGAAGTCTCTTGGCTTTGAAAAGCTAACATTCGGATTTTTGTGAGTTTGTCAGTTTGGAAAATACTTCGATTCCCAGCCGACGCACTTCTCTACCTCGCCAAGCCAGTAATGAGACTGGTAAAGAGGGAGGGTTGAGCATGAGGCTAGCAACCCCATCCCGTAAAAATAAAACACCACTGCTACCGAAACTTCAAGGCTCTGGCTTGAAGTCCTATGTTCCACTGGGAAGGTAAAGGAATAAAAACAAAAACTTGTAGTCATCTGAATACCTGTTAGATAACTAACTGGTGCTTAGTCGTCATTCTGTGTTGTATTTACACTCCGTGATTCGAACACATGGGAAATCAAACCAAGCCAAATTAGTACTGCAAACTCAGTTAATATCACTGATCACACCTTATCATTGGCAATTCCAGGAATTTACATCAAAGCATGTCAATAGCTGTGAATGTACAACGGTCAATCACTAAACATGAATGTATGCCAAATAATAAATGTACACACTGTGAGACTTACATTTAAGAACACAATAAACACAGGGAAGAGACTCTTTTCAAAGAATTTATTATCAAGCTGTACTATCGCATATGTACTTATAATAATAATGCAAAATGTGATAAAATATTTGTGATTACAATCTTAGTTCTATATCAGGTGACCAAACAATTTGTGTAATATATAAAATAGTTCATAGACAGTATAGATCTTGGAAAGGGAAGCAAATTCAATAGGATTAGAAGCCAAATAAAAACAGTACGTAACAAGATAAGAAGTTCGATGAGACAGAATTTTACATGACCTAAAAATAATCTTTAACTAAAATAATAAGTGAGACAATTGAAATAATACCAGAAACTGTTCAGAGTGAAAATAATAATAATAATAACGATCTAATAATAAAAGTAAATTAAGAAAAATCAATAAACCTCTTCCTCATTCCTTTCTATTATACGGCTAAGGTAGAAATAGGGATTGTGCATACTTCTTTTGTAAACAAAGATTTGGCTCAAACTCATGAATAGCCAAGGTTTCAGTTTTCTTTAGAAGCTTGGGATGAAGAAAATGCGGCAAGTCGGTATGAACTCAATAGATGACCTTAAAATTGTTGTCAGTGTCGGTTTAGTGAAAGAGGTTATTCAAGTGTTTTAGAATATATCTTTCCTCCTTGTAAATTCATTCTGGAATATGATTTCACATCCGTATATTAGCATTCTGTGGCCACTGGTGATGTATCTTGCTCGACAAGAGCGGGTGAACTGATAGATAGATATACAGGGACATAGCCAAACGAGGCAGCTTATCTTTTGTAGAAAGGGAGAATAACTTCCGGCTGGTGAAAATCATCCGGAGTTTCCCCGCAAAGAAGGTCTTGCCTACACATTTAGAAAAACATTTTTTGAGTAAATCCTTAGCCTGATCACATTTGAATTCAAGATTAATGAAGCTGGTTTACTTAGGAACTGAGTTGGTGACCAGTTTAGAACATTTATCTTCTGTGTTTTTATCAATACTTGTTTTGTTCTTCAAAATTGTTCTCATGATTCTTAGAACTCCATATTGTTTCTGTCGTAAGCAATTGTAATCCTGTATTGATTAAATAGAGGCTGTTAACTGAAAGTTGAAATAACCAAAAGCGGAAAGCTTCTCTGACATGAACTCAAATGAAGATGTTTCAGTTGCAAAAAATGATTTCAGTATGTGAATAAGTTACTCTTGTCCTGCTTTTTGTTAATTTTGTTCAGCTGACAGAAGGAATGATTGGCATATACATATTCTATTCTTTTAGAGTAAAGTTATATATATATAGTGTTCTTATAACCATTTAAACTTAAACAACATCCTAAATGTCAATCTTATGTTCGCTGGTTACGGTTAGTGTTTCCTTCCTTCACAGTTCTTGAATAACAAAGGATCACATTTTAGACTAGTGGAAGTAAGCGAAGTGGTAACCAGCCAACAGTTATGGTCCACTTTAAAGTCAAGTAACAAAACGGTGTAACATAGAGACGAAAACTATGCAACACCATCATTGTTTTAACCGTAGTGTCAAGAAACTAGGCTAGTGTTATTCCATATTAATTTGTTTATTAGATACACCATACAGTGAAACAGTATTGTTTGCTGGGTGACATTTAGAACACAATTTATTGTTCATAGTCATATCAATTATAATCACACACACAACTTCGAAACTTTCGTTTTATAGTTCCCTTTATTCTTTTCTATTCGTCGTAGGGGGAGTAGAGTTTTACAAATGTTCGGGACAGGTATTGAATCATTTCTATTACATGTGTTTGCAGTTGATTTGATAAATAAAGCTTCCGTTATCAATCTCTCTCCACCATATTATATCAGATTTTAAAACTGTCATCTTATCCCATCCTATTGTATGGTTGTGTGTAATTGCACATAGTGCTATAGCTGGACTATTCTCTGGATTTCTCACCTTATTAGAGTCAACTAATCCAGATTTTGCTAGGTTTTTGTGCTCTGCTTGTCTGACTGACCCCGTTCCACTACTTTGACCTATGTATTTGACCTGACAATCATTGCAGAGTATTAGATAAACTAAATTGTTTTGTTTTAAAGGCTCCACAGGATCCTTTAACCGACAAAGCTTATTTCTAATTGAGTTTGTAGATTTGAATGCCAGTTTTATTCCTGCCCGTATTATTAAGAATTCTCCGTAGGGTTTCCGTGTGAAATTCCCTATTGTTGGTGTTGTCATCATTCTGTGCATGTTTGTCATGCATGTCGTCACTATCATTATTGTTAGTTTTAATTTTACATTTTCCTACATACTTCCTGATTAATTAGTCAAGGTAATTATTAAGTTCCAGAGCTTCTCTCATATGCCTCACTTCCTGTCTCAGATTTTCTTTGGCACTACTTAGTTTTTGTGCACTATTACTTAAACATCTAGTGTTATCTATAAGATGATTTTTGTCAGTTGAGTAATCGTATAGAATTACTTTCACTCGATTGGTTATTCATATGTCTGACTAACACATTCAATAATTGTCCGTAATTTGATTGGATGAGGTCAACTAGTTTCAGTCTGATGAATCAATCAATATGTTTGCACTTGTTATTGTGAATATGTCCAAATTATTTGCATCTTTGCTTTGTTTTCTCAAATGCATGAGAAGGACGCCCACACTATAATAAGGTATATTCTGTCTCAGTTGTTTATAAAAGTGAAAACATTTTCACCTAATGACGAATTATTTACTGTGTAGAGAATTACGTGGGCAGTTCAACTTTCATAGTACTTGAGAATAAGCAAAAATAGTATTATAATGTACGGAATTATATTAAGTCACACACTGTCATCCGTAACCAAGGTTAGTATGCTAATAGTTAAATTTCATATTATTCAAATGTTGAGAACATGGCTATTAGTCTTGTTTACTCTCGAGGTTTTTTAACTGTGATTGGAGAAAAAGGAACAGAGCCCATTTGATGTTTGTAACTGCAGTTATGTCACGTTAAGGATAAGCTACTGAGTCTGACCATTCCAATGTATGCCTAGAAATTTAACTATTGTTGTGCAGACAGTTATACAGGTAGAACTACTCGGTAAGGCCACTGTTGCCTTGTTGAATCTTATACAATGTGGTTAGGAAAAGGAGTCGTAAAGTCAATCAGGAGTCCTATATTAGCACACCTAGTGGATACGCAATACAAGATTGATACAAATTCAGTCCTTACAGTTCTATACAAGGTGCTACCTCAGTTCTCTAGGTTTGCGCGCCTTCGACTGCTAAGTACAGTTGCCATAATAGATTTTTTAACCCAGCCTCTGTACTCAGAAAACGTTTGTTGAGTCCCTCTTCTCCCATGGCCTTCATCCCCAACCTAGAATAGTTATCTGTCCCAGTGGCACCATACAACTGTAAATATTATATTTATACTACTAACTTTATTATTTATTAAGTAACTTTATCATACTGAGCTATAGTTTTATATTTTAAATCTTAGTTTCACAGTTTATTATTATTATATAATCTCATCTCTGTGAGACAGCAGTTATTTTCCCCTCTGCCTACTCTAGTGTATGCATTCTATTTATTCTTTTACTATGATTCACCATCTAGATTATATAAATGGGTTCCGAGTGGAACATAGGGCTTCAACAACACACCTCCACTTTGTTCTGTTTTCTGTCGTCTACTTCAGCTGGGTCAACGATTGACCAAACTCTCTCATCTCTTCCTCACACGATCTCCTCCATGTCACCCTTGCACCGACGACCCACTCATCTCTTGTCATTCGGGTTCTACTAGAGCTATGGCCTGGCGTGTGATGTCATTCGGCGGTTTCCTCAATGCATGCTCGATCCATCTCCACTTTCTCTTACATATTTGTTGAGCAATCGGCTCTTGGTTGGTGTTTTCTTACTTATTCATTCTGGCCATTTGATCTTCAGTATGGATCCAGGGAAGGCATCAGTTGATGAAAGTCTATAACTAGTTGGAAATCCTTTTCGTGATACGCTGGCCAAGGTGCTGACCCGTATAGAAGGACCGACTTGACATCGGTGTTGAAAACCCGAATCTTGTTCTTTATGCTGGCTGAGTGCAGAAGACTTCCAAATCGGTTTCAGGTTGATGAAGGCGTATCTTGCCTTTCCTATTCTGGCCAGCTTTGACATCTTCATCCGTTCCGCCTGTGTTTGAAACCGTGCTTCCTGGCCAGATAAGTGAAACAAGTGACCTCTTTCAAGTTTCTCCCGACGACAGTGATTGATGCTGGTTGTTCTGGCTAAGTGTGATATATTTGATTGTAATTCTAAGTACAACACCTCAGTTCATATTAATACAGTCTTGCATATTCAGAATTCACATAAATAAACTGCGAACAATGACAGAACTATGTCACCTTGGGATATATTTTAGGAGTTGACAGATTTACACTTTAGTCTCATCAAACTCATCAATTATTTTATTTGAACAGTTACACGTCATTGCTACTACGTCACTAGATCTCATTTGCGCATGTTACCTCTCCTGACTCCGCATTCTGGTGAATACTCAAATTTAAAGTATTAAAGACATTTAATTTATATCTAAAAGAAGCCTAAATATCTTGATCTAGTTATCCCAACGCTTTGAAATTGCATTCTCAGTTATTTACATCGTAGATAACACAAAGAATTGTTTTCGAGATCAATACTACTCTTAAAGTAATAAGTAGCTTGAATAACCATTAAGTTCATTAGCTGTTTAGGTAATGCTATCATTAAAAAAATATTGGTATAATTGTTGACACTACAATTCCCAATAATTATCATTATTATTAATATTACTGTTATTAAGTTATTGCTTCACTGAGCTGTGAATTCAATTTCCTTTTCGTATGACATTCTAAATGCGAGTCACGAAATGAAAAAAACAAAAAAACTAATCTCCATTGAACTAGAATATCCACTTTTCCGGAATTCTTTCGTTTTGCTCATTTTTACCAAACGAGATCTCAGTAACAAAAGGTTCAAGCTTCAGATTAAATGCAACAATAATGCACAAATTTAATTCACTCTGAAACTCAGTCAGTTTACGCTTGTCATCACATTACATCAGTATGGGCAAGTATAAATGTCTGCTTAGTCTAGCATAATAATTTCTGGTAGAAAACAGCGTATTTTATTTACAAAAAATGTATGTCTTATTTTGTTATTTGTTATGTCACGTGATCCAAAGGTGAAATCATTCATATATATATATATATATATATATATATATGGTGGTTGTCCTATTGGTTGTTAAGGTTGATTGTTACTCTCCTTATTTCATAGAAACCCTGACACCCTTGTTTCTAATGTTTAATTAAGTAACTGTCGCCCATTTTTACTAAGGGCTTATCTGTCCAAGTATTGTGTCATGACAACGTCTCAAAAGAATATATATATATGTATACATATATACTGGTGAGAAATTAAATTTGTAGTCCGATTGCTTTACTCACAGAACTAGGCGTAGGAGTGTCTAGTAGACTGAATCTATCCGTATAACCTCTTTTTTTTGTACTGGCGGCTTAAAACTGTCATTTTTATAAAGTGACCGTACACAAGTGCACTAACCGACTAAATTATCTGAATAGATGATAGGAATTTAGGAGGGAAAAAAATCTCTTGTCTCCTTTTTAACCTTGATCAGATCGATCGGTTTTACCGTATAAAATAGGAAATTATATTCAATAAACTTAAGGCAAAAAGGAGATATAATGAATGACTTATTTGAAATAAATAAGTAAAACAAGTTTACAAGTTCTGGTTTACTTCATTTACTTGACTTCAGTTAGGGGATCATTGAAAAGTAGGGGCTACTGGACAGATGTTTTTGGTCCTTGTGTGAAAGTATTAAGCAAAAGCGTAGAGTTGTGGCTCATTAACTTAAGCATACAAGTTTCAGACAATGATTTCCATTTTCGAAGTGAATTCCTTTGACTTCGCACACCACAAGATAAGGAAAACTCATTGGCTGGTATAAGAAAAATTCGATCCAAGTAACTGAGTTATAACATACATGTAGTGATCTGTGAATATATATATATTTTTATCAAGGCTTTAAGCTTGAGCATTTAAGTTTCAACAGCGGTGGTATTTTTTATACAGTAGAGGAGCTAGCTTCATGCTAACTTACACTCTTTACTGGGCCTACTACGGGATTAGTGAGGTGTAGGAGTGCGTTGGTCGAGTATCGAAGTTGGACTACATGCTTGGTTGATGAGCATTCAATCACTAGATCACTGACGATGCAAATATATTAGCTAGTTTAGGACATACTCATGGTATTACTACTGTGGTGAGAGCTGTCTGCAAGACAAAACTGTAGACAACATTTGATGTCAATGTTTAAGTCCCAAATCGGGGTCATGAGGAAAAACAAGAACAAAGCCTAACCTTGAGGAACTCAACAACTAATCATAGCAGACTTAGCGTGGGCGGATACGATTCTCAGATATATCACTGGACTGTCTAAGAAACGGCAACAAAGAGATGACAGAATAACCTTCAGCAGGAAAACAACCAATCAGAAGACGTTGCTTCTCTGCTAACAATAACGCTAATAATAATGTACATAAAACTCTATAAATAGCTGTTAATTTTCTCAATAAACGATCTGTTGCCTGGCCCTTGTCTTCTGTCGTTACACTACTAGTTAATTAGTTGGTTAACAGATTTATCAGTATTAGTAAGCTCTGTGTAAGTGAAAAGAATGAAATTCTTCGTTTGAGATTGTTTTTAGTAGAACTATTGACTAAGTGCATCATTTGGATTTCGATAAGTCATTTATTTACTCTGTTCCTTACGGTATTTGCTACGGTTTTGGGAGATTTGTCGACCTGACTGTTTTAAGGAATTATTCAAAGTCATCAGTGTTTCCTCCCCATATTCCCCTTTATGAACATTAGGTCACTTATCTCTATCGTTCATTCAAAGTAAGACTCTTTGTTAAAACAGTTGACGGTTGAAATCAAGATATATTAAACTGTTACTTATTTTAGATTCAATTTTGATTTTTCCAGTTGATTAATTGGGCCTAAACGTTCAACCTCTGCTAACATGTCGGCTCAAATCAAAATTGAACTAAAGACAAATGTTAATTTATGCCCGTCACACAAGAGATATCCCAAGCGGTTCAGTGGATAACACTTTGGCGTTAATAGCGATGGGTACTGGGTCCGAGTCTTAGTGAGACTACAATCACTCACTGGGTACACCCAGTGAAGAGTCCAAAGTAGGACGAAATTCACATCCAGGATTCCACTGCTAGTCACCATTCCCAAATATGTCACACTGATCGAAAATACAAATCAGGTTAAATCCAAAGTTGACTAATATAGGTTCCGATAGGTTTCTAAGCTCAAGATAATAGGAATTCTTGGACCTGTGGTTTACATCTATTTGACCCAGAGGAGAGTTGATTTTGGAAATGGCAATTTATGTTTGGTTTTCTCTGGTAAACAGACTTGAAAAATATTTTAAAATGTCTATTCCCGGAACTATTCACATAATTTCTTCTTCGGTAAAGAATTTTTTGAGTGTACTGTATAGTGTTTTCAGTATCTTGATCTGCAATATGCGGGCAAAGATGGTAAATCCCTACAGACAGTTTACAGTCATCAAGAATCTTGTTAAACATGTATAGACACTAACACTGAAGTATATACATTCATTTCAAGATTCAATATGCAGTTAGGAAATTTGATATTAACTTCTTCAAACTGATAGAAACTTATTAAAGCAAAAACTGATGTAGAAAACAAAGCTGTCTGGTGACAGTTTTTGGAAGAAGATGACTTTATCTGTCTTTAGACATTATACAAAGTAAATTTGTCGTTTGTATTGTCAAGTCATTGAACAGTAATCATTATCATGTCTCTAGTTCTTCATCCAGCTGAGTGAATTTTATCAGTCGAATTTGCAATTTGTTCACTAAGTTATGTGACCCACCAATTCAGTGCACTTTGAATTGTTATTTAATGATTAGAGGCAGATACCCCTTGCTGACGAATGTCAATAAGGTCCAGAGAATCCTGGCAACTGCTTCCAGCTATCCCACATCAAATTTATTGCTTGAATAAACGAACTGATAGTTGGGATGAGATGTCTCTACAAAGAATTTACTCGGGGTTTTTTCTTCCTTTGACCATATTTGAACAAAGTAAGAATCGACAAACTGGTAAAATAAGATGATGTAATTGCTATATTTCACCTGCTCTCACAGATTCCTAGCTTTTTTTTACTGTATCTTCTTATCTCTTTGGCAATCTGAGCAGCCTTTGAACGTTGTACGGACATCCCATCTTCTCATACTTATTTTCCCTTTCATGGAAAGAATACACATTGTCTGACTGGCTTCCCGGAGGCTTTCACCATTTGGTGTCATTTCGTCTCTCTGATTCCAGGGAAGAATAAGTTTTTGTTAATTTTTTTCAGTGTGTTGAAGTCTGTATAGCGATTGGGAAAAGTCTCTCGTCTCACGTACAACTGTCCATCTCTTTCCCGGAGTACGACCGGCTAGTAAACTAGGCGAGGTTATATAATTGTTGTGATTCATCTATATTCAATGCATTTTGAAGAATAAACTTAGATGTGTTCTATATTTAGAAGTCTTAACAATTCCTCCTGAATTTTTCATTCTTTGTAGTTGAAACAGGATGTGTTTTTATTTTGAAAATTGATTTGTTTTGTATTTTGTTCATAATCATTTTGTTTTTGGAAGAGCTTGTAAACAATGCATATTTATGGACTTTTGCTTCGTGTTATCTTATCTGACTGACTGTGTGTCTGGCTATCTATCTATCTATCTGTTTGTCTGTTTATCAAACAGTTCGAGCAGCTTTAATGCTGTACCCAGTTATGTGCAGTCTATTTTCTCTGCTTCTCATAGCCTTAAAGTTTTTGTTGTTGTTATCATAATATAAATGAAACTTGATTACATAAATGTCACAATCTCAAATGTAAGATCTCAGTCAATGTTTAGTGTATGTACATAGAAGTTTGCTGCTAAATTGTAATGTGAGAGGATTCTTGTAATAAATCATTTAAGATATAGTGAGAATTAGACACTTTTTCTAGTTTGTCCTAATCTCAGAGCTTATAAGAGTCATTTTTGCTAACCGGACTCATTTATACCTTGATTTTTGATATCTAGATTAATCATAGATTTAACTTTCTCTTATTGGTGTAAACACTGCCTTGTTATTTTGATTAGACACTAACTAGTGTCGTGCATCTAGTCCTTTTTTTTACTGCAGACTGAATCCTATCAGTCAAGTTTGCAGTGTGTTGTAACCTCTGTGACTGCAACACTAGGTGACACAAGTTCGAATCTCAGAAGGGACATCATTTCCTTTGATATTGCAGATACGCCTTGCTGAAGATGCCAACAAGAATGAGACCCTAGTCCAAGACTTCCTGCCAATTACCTGGAACAGCTGCTTTATTATACAATGCCAACTTCAACATCTGACAGTGGCTGAAATAAGAGTGAGGCGAAAGAAGTCACAAGATTGTCGGATTAAGACATGTTGTCAAAGAAAGATCCATTTTATTTTGATTTGACACTAGTAACTAGTGTGATGCGTCTAGTCCTCTCTTTGGTGCAGACTGAATTCTATCAACAGTCCGCTCCGTCCTCCTTTATGGCTGTGAGACCTGGCCATTGAGAGCGGAAGACATGAAAAGATTAGCTGTCTTCGATCATAGGTGTCTGCGTTCTATCTCCCGCGTGAAGTGGTATAATAAGGTGAGCAATATTGAGGTTAGACGTCGAGTGCTAGGTAAGGAGGGGAAATCAGTCGACGAGACTGTGAAATTACATCGACTGAGATGGTTAGGACATGTGTCACGTATGCCTAGTCATCGCCTTCCTCGACGGGCAATGTTAGCTGATATAGGGCCAGGCTGGAAAAGAGCTAGCGGCGGTCAAACGAAAACATGGCACCAGTCAATGAAATCTACAACAGTTAGTCTAAGCCACGTAGGAAGGTGTAGACTTCCTGGTTGGTGTCCTCGGGACGGTAAAAACCAATGGTTGGAAACAATTGGTGACATGGCTCAAAATCGTTCTCAATGGCTGGCGCAGATGCATCCACTCCTTGTGACTTATGATTTCCAATGAAAGTGTTTTGTTCTTCGTTATTACTATTCCTTTGTCTCACACCTCTGTTTACTGTCTATATTATGCATTTCTCCTACTTTCTTCTCTTGCTTTGTGTGCTACATGGAGTGTGGCGACTTGAACTGCCGCACATATGTGCAAAGTTCTATGTCGAAAACCGACCGACCGAGTCAGGTTGTAATGTGGCCACCATTCTAGGTAGCTCGCTATCACGGTGTACATTGTTTGTGATGATATTAGATGGTTGGAGGCAATCGGCAGGAAGCCTGACTGCCGACTGACTGACTGACTGGTAGAATTCAGTCTGCACCAAAGAGAGGACTAGACGCATCACACTAGTTACTAGTGTCAAATCAAAATATCCACTACAGTCCTACAGGAGGTCAATTGCGAGCCCAAATAGCTCAATGGTAACGTCTCTGACTGCAGCACTGGGTGATGTGGGTTCGAATCTCAGAAGGGACATGAGTTCGTTCAAGGTTGCAGATACGCCTTGCTGACCAGTGAGTGCCAGCTAGCACGAAACCTAGGTCCAAGGCTTCCTGTGGCCGATTGCCTCCAACCATCTAATATCATCACAAAGATCCATTTTCCCTAAAACCACATAACAAGGCAATTAATTTGCTACCTAGTGTCTTTATGTGAAGAAATAAAATATCGATTGTTATGGCATAGTTTTAGTACCCACTATCCCGCAGGTCAGTGTTAGCATATTTAACTATTTTGTTCCTTTCTATCTTGAAAGATGACAGAGACTGACGTTATAAGGCAGGCATTTCGCTAAACAGTTCAAGTGACACCGGATTATGGGTGAGCTAGTATTTAGACACGTTTATTTTAAAGTATTTAATGAATAAGCTACAAAAAATGTCGTTTACTGTCAGTTATTTAACAGATGGAACTATTGTTTTCAATGACACAATAAAAATAAACAAAATTTCATTGGCTATTTGCACTAAGCATTTTCTTTTAACTGATTGGGCTTTTTCTTCGTAACAAGTATTCCCTAAATTGAAATAGCGCGTTATGTATATTTTTGAAATTAACATAATGTAAAGATGGTTTGATAAATAGCTTACATTATAATAGTCGAACTTTAGCGAAACATCAGAATTCGTCTGTGTTTAAAAGCTAGCGATTGAAAATATCTCGACTAAATTATTTGAATGTACGGGAATATTGAATAGTAAGCAGTAACAAATTCTAGAAGGCGTGTTTCACCATATTTTGATTTCTCAACCGTGTTAATATTTTGATGTGATTGCGTTCTCTGAACACAGTGGTTTAACTACAAAGCTTTCATTGTCCTTCTTTTGTGAACTTTTTCAGCGTAAACTTCAATATGAAACTTAGTGATGTATAGATTAGTTATGGGTTAAACTGTCTCATATGGAAGAAATACTTCTTTATGAGCTAATGCCAGATTCAGAGTCTGACAGTGATGGGTATGAGAGTGAGGGGTAAGAAGTCTCAGGATTGTCATATTAAAGCATGTTATCAGGGTATGGAATGTTTGCTTAGAAGTCCATTTTCCTTAAAATCAACGCAATCACTTCATTCAGTGCTATGCGTAACAAATAATCCAACAGCAGAAGAAGGGAAGATCAACACCATTTGCAAAATAAATTACATGAACTGTGACAAACACTTTATTGGTCAAAGTGGGCGTCCTCTTCGACTCTGAATCCAAAAGCATACACTAGCTATTAAAAGACACTACATGTATTCTTTCATATCAATGCATATAGAAAACTATGTACACCACTTTAACTGGAAATATGTGGAAATTTAAAACAGTGGTAACACCAAAAGTGCTAGAGAATTCTTAGAATCCTAGTACTCAGACGAATCTACAGCCAGAAGATATATTAGCACTGATGAAATCTATCAACTAACAAGGAATAAGCCACATGAGAGAAAAAGGTAAATCCCAAATCAATAAAAAACTATGGGTAAAGTTGTGAACTAACAACCAACCATGACAAATTTTATCGGGAGAACCAGTTGTATCATTCATGGGAAATTCAAATAAGTTCATTTCATACTGAAGTTTGAGCTGAAGATGTTGTCAAGATAGACAATGAAAGCTTCTCATTTAAACCACCGGGTTTAGAGAACGCAACCACATCAAGACGGTCCACCTGAGCTATGAATCTGTATTATTTCAAGATATTTATATTAGTAATGTGTTGAAATGCCTTAGCTGAAAGTGAAACTTAGACATCCTCCGATCTAAATCTCAAAGTCTGCCTTCTAACCCATTAGGCTATAATCCAGAAATACTAGTGTTAGTTATAATAACAATTTTCAGATCACCTCTTGGTCATACATCTGTGCAAATATTGTCATTGCCTTAAGGCAGGTTTTATCGTAAATTAACATCAACCACAAAAAAGACAAAGAGTCCCTTAAAATCAGTTTTGCCACGACTTCGCATTTAACACCCAAGACTGTATAAAAAGCTACAAGGTGAATAGGTTGGGATTGAGTTAAAATGTATTGATTTATGAATTCCGATATTTTAAATTCTCGAATACCAGTACTATTAATATTATTGTACTGTTATTCACTTGGGTTCCAAATGGAATGTAGGTCTTCAGCAACACATCTCCACTTTGTCCTATTCTCTGCAATCCTCTTCAGCTGACTCCATGACTGTCCATAGGCTCCTATTCCTCAAATGATCTCCTCTATGTCACCATCGGACGATCTATTCGTCGTTTCTCGTTCGTCTTCCACTCGAGCAATGGCCTGGTGCGCGATATCACTCAACGTTTACCCTAGAGTGTGTCCAGTCCATCTCCATTTTCTTTGGACATTTTTTTGAGCAATAGATTCTTGATTGGTTCGTTCCCGGAGTCCATTGTTGATAGTCAGTTCTGACCAGCCATCTGATATTCACTATGCAGCGGAGGTAGCTGTCGGAAATGATTGACTTGAAGCACTTTCTGACCCATACAGAAGGAATGACTTTAACATTAGTGTTGAAAATCTGAATTTTGTTCTTTATACTGAGTGCAGCAGATTCCCAAAGTGATTTCAGAGTGATGAAGGTCTGTCTTGCCTTTCTCATTCTGGTTTTGACTGTTATAAAGACCTAATTTTTCTAAAATACTACATTTGTCTTTACAGTACAGTGCTGTTCGTATTTACCCCACTTACGACACTGGAACCCTATTGGTTGTTAACTTTTTTAACTTGCCAATATAATTAGTGTCTTTCAAGGCCATTTATAGCATATGTATGTGCAATGGCTGCCTGCTTCTTGTGCCAGTTTGTTGGTTTTCGCCTGTATGTCCTCGAATTTGTGTATTATTAGACACAAACTGTCCACGAAATCCATATCTTCTAAAATCTTCTCATCGATCCACCGTATTCCTGTCTTCTGGCTCCCCACTCACAGTCTTCCTCATGGTTCAGTGCACTATATCATTGGTGATAATACGCAGCCTTGTTTTACTCCTATATTCACTTCAAAGGCTTAGTTGAGTTTTCCGTTGTGGATCACCTTGGACATGCTATTGTCCTATAGCTGTTGAATGAGATTGATAAAGATTTGAGATACTGTACTCCATAGCGTTACAGCAGTTTCCAAATTACTTCGTGGTCAACTCTGTCAAAGGCCTTTTCAAAGTCGATGGAATTGAGGTAGAGATTTGACTGCCATTCTATGCTGTGTTCAGTGGTGATGTGTAGGGTTGCAATTTGATCAGCACATGATTCGCCTTTCTGAATCCAGCTTGCTCCGAGAGGAGTTCTGTATCCAGAGCATCTTTTATTATCTGCGAAGTGATATGGCTTAACATTTCACTTGGCGTGGACAAGATCATGATTCCACGCCAGTTCTTGAAGAGGCCTAAGTCAACCTTCTTTAGTAATCTGACAAAGTAGCCTTTCTTCCACTCAGTAGGCACCTTTCCTTCCTTCCAAACTTTTTGCAGTAATGGATCCGTTTTCAGTGCTTTAGGGCAAATTCCGTCCTGTCCTGCAACCTTTCCGGCTGGGTTTCAGTAGCTTGATCACATTCATGATTTCCGCTTTTTTGAAGGGACGTCAATATTATCACCATTTACTCCTGTTAGTAACTACCTATCCTATACTATTTTACTTGTTTGATGTCTATAAATTGATATATATATACACATATATATATAATTGTTTTCTGGTGTTGGTTTTCATGGATTGGATTGGCACAGGTTTGATCACGAGCTGACATCAGTCACAGAACCATTAGAAAACCGGGGAGTACTGGACAACTGTTTCGTCCTAGTCCGGGACTCCTCAGTACTTCACAATCGACGGCTTTCAAACCCAGGACCCCGTGGTTATAAGGCAAGCTCATGGACGATTAGGCAAATTGGCAGAAGTTGGAAATTATTAACTGGATCCCGGTGGTTGAATGGCCTACGAACTTGCCTTGTAACCGGAAAGTCTTGGGCTTGAGCTCCACTGGGTGCAAACTGATGAGGATTCCCAGATTGGGGCGAAATGACGGGCCAGTACTTCTCGATTTCCCAAATATATGTATATATATATGAGTAGCTTAAAACAACACGTTTTATCGTTAATGAAGTAAATGAATAACCTCCATAATAAAGGTGTTTAAATAAGCTTGTATTCATATAATACAGGTATTTACTAGATTTTTCCCAGCCTCTAATATCGTAGTCGTTATGATAAAGTAAAACTATCTCTGGAGTACATCACTGTGTATTACTTGATTACGAAGTAAGGTAGGGTTACAAGTAATTGCAGTACGATTTATCATTGTAATACTAATTGAGGAGAAAAGAAGAAAACGTATTCTAATGAAAAAAAATACAAGATGTCGAAGTATGTTACTCAGTTGATCATATAATTTTTTTGAAAATACTGCTGATTGCTATGATAACAGTTCGTTGTCATTTTGACAATGCAGTCAGTCAGTCAGCAACATTACAATAAAGCTAAAGGATTTCCCTAACCTGGTTGATGGATAGAAAGGTAGACATACGAACAGGCAGATAGAGAAACTAATAAGTAAAGCCATATCTTTCTGTCTTATCAATTTCAGTAACCATACGCAGATGTAGTGAACACAATAGTGTAATATTAATGATACTATAGAGTATAAAAGGGAGAGAGAATATCTGAATAAATATTACTGAATATATCTGAATGCATCGTAGAATAGTTTAACCACTAATAATATGAACTAAAAATAACTATATATGGTAGTAACTACTTCCTTCATTCTTTGCATTTGAACTCAGGAGTTTCACATCAAGCTCTAGAGTAAAAGCTACAATGTAGAAAGTGGTATCTGTTTCTGTAGCTTTCAGTCTGCCTGAATTCCTATCCAACATGATGCATCAAATTTTCTTTCCAGCTGGAAAAGCAGCTGGACCAGATGGAATACCGCCTGAAGCACTGAAAGAGGACCCAGAGACGACAACAGATATGCTGAATCCATTATTTCAAAAATTTTGGAAGGAGGGAAAGGTGTCTACTGACTGGAGAAAAGGTTACCTAGTGAAACTACCAAAGAAGGGCGACCTAGGACTCTGCAAGAACTGGCGAGGAATCATGCTCCCGTCTATGCCAAGTAAAATCCTGAGTCGCATCAACCTGGAGAGAATAAAGGACGCACTGGATACACAACTCCGACCAGAACAAGCTGGATTCAGGAAAGGCAAATCATGTTCTGACCAAATTGCAACTCTGCGCATCATCATCGAACAAAGCATGGAATGGCAATCAAATCTCTACCTCTACTTCATAGACTTTGAGAAGGCCTTCGACAGCGTTGACCGCGAAATAATTTGGAAACTACTCAATACTACGGCGTACCCCAAATATTCATCAACCTCATTCAACAGCTGTACGACAACGGCACATCTCAAGTAATCCAAAAAGCAAACAACAGCGAGGCGTTTGGAGTAAACACAGGAGTCAGACAAGGGTGCTTGTTATCACCAATGATGTTCCTAATTGTGGTGGACTGGATTATGCGTCAGACAGTGGGAAACGAGAAGACAGGGATATCCTGGACCGACGTGAAGAATCTAGAAGACCTGGATTTTGCGGATGATTTATGTTTGATGTCACACAAAATCGAAGACTTACAAGCGAAAACCGACAAACTGGTCGAAGAAGCACCAAAGACAGGACTCCACGTGAACATTGACGAGACGGAGGTTATGAAAATAAACAACCAACAACAACAACAACAGAAGTAACATCCAGCGCCAATCACCCTCAACGGGATGGATTTGAAAGAGGTTACTTCATTCACTTATCTAGGGAGCATTGTCTCAACTACAGGCAGGTGGAACGGACGAGGATGTCAAATCGAGAATCGGGAAGGCGAGAAACACATTCATCAACCTGAAACCAATCTGGAAATCTTCGTCACTCAGCCTGCATCAACAACAAAATTCGGATTTTCAATACAAACATCAAGTCAGTCAGTTCTTCTATACGGATCAGAAACTTGGCCAGTGAGTCACCAAGAATATTTCCAACAGCCTGTTGCAGACCTTTATCAACAGCTGTCTTCGCTCTATACTGAAGATCAGATGGCCGGAGAGAATCACCAACAAGAAACTATGGGAACAAACGAAACAAGAACCAATCGCCCAACAAATATGCAGGAGAATGTGGATATGGATTGGACATTCGCTGAGGAGGCCGTTGAGTGACATCGCGCGTCAGGCCACTTCGAGTGGAACCCGAAAGGGAAGCGGCGAGTGGGACGTCCAAGGGTGACATGGAGGAGATCGTGTGAAGAGGACTTGAAACTGTATGGATTAACATGGATGCAGGTTAAAAGTACAGCAGAAGACAGAAGCAAGTGGAAGCGTGCAGTTGAAGCCCTATGTTCCACTAGGAACCCAAGGGAACAATAATAATATTGTTTTAATCATTGAATTATGCTCTTGAGTCGGAAAATATACTCATACGCACATTTTAATTGGCTTTCAACCTACCACTGAGCATTACTTGAAGACTAAGGGAAGAAAAAAATACCATAATGGATTGGTTTATACTACGTACTGAACAGGACTGCGTCATGTGATTTACTATGGATTACTATTTTACTTGAAGATCCTGGGCGAACAGAAAATTTCATGCAGTAAACTACACTGAGAATTCTATGCATTGTATAAATATCTTGTCCAGGATAAAGCTTTTTATTATTAATATTATTATTATATAAATTCTAATTAGAATAGGACATGAAAATAATGCCTATTATCGTCAAGTACATTAGTCTTTAAATCAATTAAGTACCTAGTTTTAGCTTATATAACTCTTGAGATTTACTGCCTAGTACGGACATGTGTGTTATCAGGGGGGGGGTGAGACAGGAAATAAAACGACAGTGTCTCACTTCACTTTTGATTTCTTCAACTAATGACAGATTTATTTAAATTGTTAATATTTATATGTTCAGTAATAATTAACCGTATTCTGTTGAAATTTTGGTTAACTTTTGCATGTCCATTTGTTATGCGAGCAAATTTCATTCACATTTTAGAAAACGAAAGAAAGAAACAATTCAGATGTCTATGATGATCCAACTGGATGGTGTATATCAAGTAATGAATTGGAAAATAATACAATTGAAAACGATGTTTTCGCAGAAAAGTCAACAATTTCATTGTCTAAACCAGCAACTACTAACATTAACATCATCAGTACCACCCCAACAGCAACAACAACAACAACAATAAAATCTAGTTTATCAGAAAAAAATCCCCATTTATTCACGCATAATCCTTGCCTTGTTTATGAAAATATAGATTACTACACAAAAAACTGTAGTCCTGTAGGTTTGACGGATAGTGGCAATTTCTCGAATCGATCAAGTGATGTCTCCTTCAGTATACATTCAATAAATGATGGAACAGTTGGTCAAAGGAATAATAATTTAGATTCATATGAAGACTATGAAGTAAGTAGATTATTGTTATAATTAGAGAATAAATCAAAATTTGATCTCATCAGTGATTTTAATCAGAGCATTATTTAATGGTAAACGTCTTGTTATCACTAATGGCAGCATAAGTGGGGCTCAACAATCTCTTCCTTTTGAATATATATAAATAGTTTGGGACTCATCGGCAGTACACACCCACTGGGTTTGGAACCCAGGACTTCTGGTTACAAGGCCACCTCGTAGACCATTAAGTCACTGGGACCCGATCCAATGGCCCATGAATTCCAACTTCTGCCAATTCATGACATAGCGCGATGCCAGCCAATGTCTTTGGCGGCTTAATGTGGCTCATTGGTCTACGAGCTCGCCTTGTAACCAGAAGGTCCTGGGTTCAAACCCCGGCGGGTGTGTGCTGTTAAAGACTCCCAAACTATGACGAAACAGCTGTCCAGTACTCCCAGGTTTCCCAATGGTTCTCTAACTGATGTCGGCTCATAATGAAATCCTGTAACCAATCAAACCAATACTTGAGAAGTATGTTGGACTTATATATTTTATCATACTTAGTGAAGAAATGTCTCTGACGACCAGCTTTGTATCAAACTTGAACAAAGTACGAACAGCAACGCGTATCAGATCAGCTAAATGTTCCTAATGTTGTATCGAAATCCATTAAGCGAATTAACTGCTGGAAACTGTAATGTCGATTATCATGCAGTAGTTCCTCTGATTTGTGAGTTCCATTCTAATATATATATATATATATATACATAGACAAGACGGAGGTTATGAAAATAACCAACCAACAACAACAACTGCAGCAACATCCAGTGCCAATCACCATCAACGGGAAGGATTTGAAAGAGGTTACTTCTTTCACCTATCTTGGGAGCATTGTCTCAACCACAGGAGGAACGGACGAGGATGTCAAATCGAGAATCGGGAAGGCGAGAAACACATTCATCAACCTGAAACCAATCTGGAAGTCTTCCGCTGTCACTCAGTATCAACAACAAAATTCGGATTTTCAATACAAACGTCAAGTCATTTCTTCTATACGGATCAGAAACTTGGCCAGTGTGTCACAAAGAATATTTCCAACAGCCTGTTGCAGACCTTTATCAACAGCTGTCTTCGCTCTATACTCAAGATCAGATGGCCGGAAAGAATCACCAACTAGAAACTATGGGAAGAAACAAAACAAGAACCAGTCGCCCAACAAATATGCAGGAGAAAGTGGAGATGAATTGGACACTCGCTGAGGAAGCCGTTGGGTGACATCGGGCGTCAGGTCCTTGAGTGGAACCCGAAAGGGAAGCGGCGAGTGGGACGTCCAAGGGTGACATGGAGGAGATCGTGTGATGAGGAACTGAAACAGTATGGATTAACATGGACGCAAGTGAAAAGTACAGCATAAGACAGAAGCAAGTGGAGGGGTGCAGTTGAAGCCCTGTGTTACACTAGGAACCCAAGGGAACAATAATATAATAATAATTCTAATATTGACCACCGATTACTTCTGACCCTCAGAGCCAATGAAAATGAAGACCGAAAGCAGATTGGTCCATACAGGTGAGAACAATTCGATCCTTTAACACAAAAGTACACCATCAGCAAATATTACGTACCCCGAAAGGTTAAGTTACACAAATCACCAGTTATATTGGTTGCATGCAGTCAGGCTTCCAGGGTGTCTAATCGCATCGCAATAAGTATCCTGCCTCAGCCTAATGGTTTAATCCTGTCTAATTCTGTTTTATGCTGATGGGCATCTGTTTAAACTAGTCCTAGTCGTTTATATCAAAAACTTCTAAAGCTGTTGTACTACAAAACTTGTGTTTTCGGATTATACTTTGAACATCAGGAGATATGAAAGGAATGTCGGAAGTTCGCTGGTTTTTATCAATAAATTCTGCCTTCCACCTCCATAAAATGATGTTTGTGAGATGCGGAATACTGTTTTATTTCTACAAATAATTTGTTAGGTAATACTCAACCGTTTGTTTAAATTTAGATCTAAATGATATTAATGTAAACGTTGAATGCTTTGTAGTAAAAGTGTATGTGTAAAGAATTTCATTAGGTGAAAAATCAATATATACCACTTATTATTTGGTTGATCGTTTAACTTAAACCTATAACTTTTTCAACATTTGTTACTTAGTAGTTTTTTATTACTGAACTTGTTCCAAGATATCTTTTCCTGTTGGAGGCAATGGAAAACGGAAAGTGCTAGTAATGTATAAATGTACATCAGATTTTATGTGTAACCTCCCCTTAAATTCATGTTCCAAATCTTAAGTTTTAAAACAACTGCTGTAGTCCTAAACAGGTGATCCATTCAGGGTTTATTTAAAAAGTTTGTGTGGAAATTCAAAGTTTGGACCGAGATTATATAAAGCGTTAAAAAGCAAAGAACATTGTAGACTTCTCCTACCTCAGTCTAGGATTCTTCAGCTGTGTGGACAAAATATTGCATATTGGGATAGGAATTTAGTGTTAATTAATCACTGGTTATCAGAGGGAATATTTTTAGAATTCCAGTGATGCGAATCCGTAGTTTTTCGGGTCTACCAAGTGACACACGATTACAGTTACTCGTCAGTTTCATCAGATGAGGGTTGAGCTATACCACAAGTTCGAAGATTTTAGGAAACATAAGTGGTGACTGGATCATAAGTGCATGATCCGAAAGCTGGTATTCTTAAGTTCATTCCTATTTGTATTTGTATTTATTTTTTTATTTTTGATTACAGCTTGATACCACACCGTATTCTCAGTACAAGTATGGCATTTTCAGCATGGATATCGGTAGCCCAAATTTTGCAGGCCGACCATAGATATAGGGTGTGCGTCGGTAGGGGATCGAACCCCGGACCATGTGCATGGTCGGCGAGAGTCCTAACCACTGTGCCACCGACGCGTAGTAGAACTCCACTATTAAACTAACTGTCTTCAACTACGAATCAGTTAAGTCTACAGATTACTAATTTTACTATAGAAGTAATAGAAATAGTATAAAAAATGTGTTTAGTGCTCCTTAGTTGTCTAAAGTTTTCGTTCTGATTTTCAGCACTTCAAATAATGACCCGGTTTTATTTCTGTGTCAAATATCTCTTTCTTTCATTAAAACAAGTATTGAATTACTTCAGTGTTTCAGTTTCGTTTCGTTAATATTTGAACTACAAGCAAAATATACTGTCTGGAGTTTTCATACTATTTGGAAAAAAATTTGTATTTTGAGAACTTTCAAAATTTTATTCATTTTTTTTCATCTGATGCTTATACGTTATACAGTTCAGGGTGAAGAATATTTGTTTGTCTACTTCTTCTGTCTGACAGAAATTTGTTTAAAACAAGAGATTTATCAAACTATTGTTTTTACTTTGAATTATGTTTACTTGTTCCTTATTAAATGTGAATAAAAGTGAAAATTATCTGTATTTAAGCACAAAGAACTAGCTAGGTTAGAATAGATACAAGGTTACTTAATATTATCGTTTCTGACATTATGAAGCATTCACAGATGAATACACCAACTGGAAGGTTAATCAAGATTTGAACAGCCACAGGAATCAGCTTATTTGACACAAGAACTCCCTTTTATTAGTTTTCCCATGAACATCATCCTGATATTTTATCTCATCATGACACTCTTACAACATGCCTGTTAATAGGCAAAAATTATAGCTTGTACACAGCTGATGAGAACCAACGAAATAAAATGGATCCATGTTATTCTGTACCAATGTTTGTTCTTTCTGTTCTCAAATCAGCTTATTGTTGCAGTGAGATTCCGACAAATGTGATAAAATATATTACTGTATCAAATACGGTCCTATTTACTCACCCAGTTTCTTTTCCTTTTAAATTTTCTGCAATAGTGGTCCTTTGATGTACTTTCCTGGAGTTCTCTCTTACTCACAGTCTGCTCTGATTCAAGTGCTAGTGTGTCACTGAAGCGTCTTTTGTCTTTCTTAGCACTCTTTTTCACTCCTTCATTCAGTGCGCTGTAGATTTAACTCAGCTTCTCCTTTCATTGTTTATAAATGCACTGATTCACCTGCTTCACGAACTCTTTCTCCTCTATTAGCTTCAAGGTGTCCGTAGATAACCATTCCTTGTCCTACCTCTCCTTTCTTCCTAAGACGGCTATGTAAGTTTCCTCCAACATTACTTTCCAAGAGTTCCATTGTTCTTCCAAACTGGTCTCCTTGATGATGTTGCCTAATGTCTCCGGCTTTTCCTGATGCCTGCTGTGAAGGAATTCTGTGTAGGTTCGTCCTTCATTTTATGTACGTTGAACTTGAATCATGACCTAATTCTAGCTTCTTTCAACTTGGTCTCAAAGGCTCCCTGCACCAGGAAATGGTCTTGATTTTGCTTCATTAGGCTGGGTCTCCACTTTTTTCAGACTGAGATAAAGTCTATCTGCATTATATTATGTCCATCCAGTGAAACTTATATCACCGTGTATTTCATTGTGCTCGCACATTGTACCTTGAGTCACTAAGTCGCTGAATTCGCGGAATTCTGCGAAGACTTCTCTGTTCTCATTCATTTAGCCAAGAACCTCTTGACTTGTGATGAGATCTGTTTCTCTGCTGTTGGTTTTCGCCTTGACTGGCATTCATATCACCCATAAGAATTTTGATGTCACCATTGAGGGCCTTGTCCATTATTGCTTATAGCTGTCTGTAAAATTCTCCCTTCCTCTCTTGTTCTGAGGTGTTTGTTGGCGCATAGTGTTGGATGATTGTAACTTGCCTAACATTTGAAATGGATCTTGCCATCATTATTCTGAAGTAGACTGATCCTCACCGCATTAAATGCTATTGGTAAAACCATGATCACCACACCGTCAGTATGCTTGTGGTTGTTGTCTCGACAACTGAGGTTGATTTTGACTCTCTAGCTACTAATTCAGAGAGTCCGCTTTCATTCCATCTACTCTGTCAAACTCCTAACACTTTAATATCATATCTTCTAATTTCTCTTGAAATCTGAGTAGCACTGACAGCTTCAAGCATGTTGTGGACTTTCACTGTCCCCACGCTTTTTTTACTTTCATCGAAAGAAGAAGAATTAATCAACTGGCTTTCCGAAGGCGGTCACTAGCCAAAGCCATTCGTCCTCTCTGATTCCAGCAGAGATTAATTTTATTTATTCTCTCTGCTTTGAAGTCACTTTAGAGTCACTAGCCTCGGCTAGTAAACTGCTTAAAGTTGCGACAGTATAGTATTATTTTTACATTGTAATTATTTTTTTCAACTGGTCAGGTGATATATTACAGGTTACACCCTAGTCACGTGTTTATACTGTACTGTACTAAAATCGTGCCACTGTGAAACTAATTGACATAATGGAAGAATTTAAATAAAGCAAAAAACAGCAGTTTGTGCAGAACAAGATGGTACCATTGTTTACATTTATAAAGCTTATACACAGAAGTCCCAAGTTTAAATAAAATATAAATGCTTGTAGATAGTAACAAAGGAGTCATGAAACAAAGACAATAATAATAATAACAGCTTTATTCTAGACAGTATTATTTATACTACAGAATTTTCAGCTTATTTAAATTGCAAAATATCTACTCTTCGTACAGTATCTTCAAGTAAAATGGTATTCAGCAGTACATCGTGTAATGTTGTCTTGTTTCATCTGAAGCAATATTCAAATCTCTACGATATTTTCTCCTCATTTCTGTTGAGAAGTGCTCTCTCTCTGCATTACAGCAAACTAAAACTATGTGCGAGTTCATGTAGCAATCCAAAAACGCAGTTAGATGATTAAAACAATAAGAAATAGAGAAGAGTTCTTACATTATACTGGATAGAAATTCAGGTATCCCAGTGATTTAAGCAGGTAGATAAAATGGCGAGTAACTAAAAAGTTGAGTAATATTGTGATGAGTTCGACTTAAATCATAGAAACAAAAGACTAGCGAAATTGCACTATAGTGAAAGCGAAGAGATTAAAACCGAAGCTTACGTAATCAGACGAAAGGGAGAGTGAAGATAGTCAGTTACCGGGGCAGGGAAAGACTGAAAACTGTTTTTTTTCTGGACAAATGAATTGGGTTTCAGTTGTTCGATAGAAGTTACTTCGGCACACTTGAGAAGAATTAGACTATATTGTCTAATGATAATTTTAAAGGACTTCATGTTGTCCACCACTTGATCTGTATCGACAAGGTACATGTCAGTGGAACTACCAAAGGCGTTCTCTCCCTTAAGGCTTATGCGTTTTTTGGTATACTTTCAGAAAATCGAATGTGTGCCCTTCTTTCTATCCTTCCAATGTAACTGCTACCGCAAATACATGTAATGGAAGTAAAAGGCAGATGATAACAATCTATGACTTTCGAATCCACTGACTCATACTTCATATGATTAAATAAATGAACGACATAAACAGCACTAGCAATAAATTGTAGCTACTCAAATAAGCCTAGTCATCATCTAAGAGTATTTGTTACCCAGCAGAATAATATTCGCCGATGTTGTGAATTGAATTAACTCATGAGTTTAGTTGTGGGTAAAATTTGCTAACATTTTAGACAGTACCTTCATCTGTACTTCATCTTCACTTCATCAAGACGATCTATTTAGAGAAGAAATTCCAATTATTATTATTATATTATTGTATCCTTTAATTCCTACAGGAACATAGGGCTTCAGCCGTGCGTCTCCATTGCGTTCTGTTCTCTGCTAGAGTCTTCACCTGGCTCCATGTCTGCCCACACGTTTTCATCTCCTCTTCACATGATCTCCTCCAAGTCACCCTTGCACTGACGACCAACTCGCCACTTCCCTTTCGGGTTCCACTCGAGCAATGGCCTGTCTAGTGATGTCACCTGATGGTTTCTTTGCTCACAGTATGGCCAATCCATCTCCATTTCTTCCTGCATATTTGTTTCACAATCGGTTCCTGGTTGATTCGCTCCCAGAAATCCCTGTTGCTGATCTTTTCTGGCCGGCCATCTGATATTGAGTATTGAGCGAAGACAACTGTTAATGAAGGTCTGTAGTTTGTTTGAAATGCTCTTTATGACGCGCAGTGCAAGTCTCTGATCCGTATAGTAGCACTGACTTCACATTGGAGTTGAAAATCCGGATCTTATCTTCGTTTTGATACTGAGTCCTGTTGACCTCCACACAGACTTGAGAGTAGTGAAAGCTTGTCTTGCTTTTCCGATTCTTGCTTTGATATCCTCGTCAGTTCCGCCCGTCTGTAGTTGAAACGATGCTTCCCAGGTAGGTAAAAGAGGTTGTTTCTTTCAGGTTCCTCCCATTTATGCAGGCTGATTGTTGTCAGTTGTTGTTGTTGCTGTTGGTGTTGTTTCCCAGGAATTTTCATCACCTCTGTTTTCTCTATGTTCACCTGAAGTCCTATCTTTGATGCTTCTTCTGCTAATTTGTTGCTTTTCGCTTGCATGTCTTCCAGTTTGTGGGAAATCAGACATATATCATCGGCGAAGTCCAGATCCTCCAAGTTTTTTGTGTGTGTCCATTTTATACCTGTTTCTTCATTGCCCATTGTTTGTCGCATTATCCAGTCTACTGCAATCAAGAAAATCATTGGCGATAGTAGGCAGCCTTTTCTTACTCCTGTCCTCACTTCGAAGGATTCCGCAAGTTTCCCGTTGTGGATTACTTGGCATGCAGCATTGTCGTACAGCTGTTGGATGAGATGTATTATTGTCGGTGGCACCCCGTAGTAGCGAAGTAGTTTCCAAATCACCTCTCGATCGACGCTGTGAAATTAACACAGAGAGTGTTATCATGAATGACAGACAGTCATTACCATGATGCGGAATCATTCACCTTAGAGAATGTAGGAATGCTTCAAAACAACAAAATACTTTACAGTCAAAAGACTATTTATTACCTTTAAAAAGTAAGACAAAAAGAAGACAAAATTAGCAGGAGCATAATTTTTTTTTAAAGCCAGAGTTTAAGACAAAACTTTTCTAATGTTAGAAAAGCAATCCAATAAAGTCTAATTATCAAGATTGTAGGCTTCCTTATTCTTTTCGTGTTTTTCTCTACCATATATTTATTAAAGTAACATTCCTTTAGGCCATCAAACTATCAAATTGAAAATCTATTTCTTTTGACAGTTTTAGAACTTTTTTAAATGAATATATATATATATATATAATTCTGATGCAAAGGAAGCTTTAGAAATCAATATCCTTTTTATTTAAGCTGGTCTTGTACAAGGAAATAAGTGGACTGGTAGGCCTAAAATTAGCTTAGATAACGTTATAAGTATGCAACAGACGAATTTCTGACAATTACTTGTAATAAAGAAATTTTTGTACTCCTCTACTTTCGTTATGTACGCACTGACTTCGTGCAGTATTTGTGTGTATTACGACTTGGTACTTGTTTACACCAGAAAAGAAGAAGAGGACATACATAGATACATTTATGAATAAATGTATATTCGTTATAAAGTGTTAAATTGATCAACTTTTGTATTATTTATTAGGTATATTTGATAGAGAAGAATTTTAAGAGTTTGACCACGGATTGATATCAGTTAGAGAACCATTGGAAAATCTGCAGGGAGTACTGGACAGCTGTTTTATCCTAGTTTGGGAATCATTGGCAGAACGCACCCACTGGGGTTCAAACCCAGGACCTTCCGGTTACATGGCAAGCTCGTATACCTTTCAGCCACTGGGACCCGATTCAATGGTTGTGTAACTGATATCAATCCATGATCAAACTCGTAAAAACATATCTAATCCTTACAAACCAACTCTTGAGAGAAGAATTAAAAGATCATATTAGTCAACTAATCGAATCTGTTCATATACGTGATTTCTTTCAGGTTACTGATTGTAGACTCGCACTAAATGATGGTATTGTATTGTAAACTGTCATAATGACTTCATTGGTTAGCGGATTATTTGTAAATTATTTTCGGAAGTGTTCCTCTATCGTTGAAAAGACGAGGAGTTTTTTTCTTATTCCTTCGCGTTCCAAGTGGAACACAGGGCTTCAAGCTTGAGCTATGACGTTTCAGTAGCAGTGTTGTTGTTTTTTTTACGGGGTGGAGTTGTTGGTTTCAAACCCAAACTTTCCTTCTTTTCCGGGCTTACTACCAAAGTCTGCAACCAGAGAGTTAGTATGGCAAATGGACAGCTGAGAAGAGTGAAAAGACTAAGCGTGAACAAAGATGTGTGTATTTTTAAATCCAGCGAAAAAGTTACTGGTTAAAACAAAGATTGAGATTAAAACAAAAGGCATACACAATGTTTCATTACCTTTACATCTAAGAAGTGTATGAAATCATCATTCTGGACTCTAGACAAGTAAAGTCCACTTCATTCTCTTGTCCCAGGCACGGTAGCATTCTTCATATATTTGGAGCATTTCCAATAAAGCTTCTATTATGAAGAGATTACATTTTTCTACAAAGTTATGTTTCTTAATAAAAACAAGCTGCAGAGTACTATTAAAACCTAGGCTGGTCACTATTTAAGTAGCAGAAGTAATTTGATTGGATAAAAATTTCAGCTTTGAAGTTAATTCAAGTTACTCAACTGTGTCTCTTTTTCACCTATTCAGTTAATTTCGCTCATGTAGACATTTGATTGAGATAGTTATTGTTGCCATATCGTTATCATTCTTTACAAATACCCTTCGTCTTAGTTTTAATTAAGTCCAGTTGAAGTGGTTATACAACAAGAAAGGGAAACGTCCACCAATCATATTATCTACAGATAATTAGTCATATGGGTCAAATTTATGAACCAATGAAATGACAGTTATCATGGGCGTATATCCAACTGATGAATTGATTGGTATTGTTCAAATTATGGTTATGAATCAACTGTCCCAACAATAATATTAATAATTCATGAGATCACTGCCTCTTAGAATAAGTATTACGAAGAATTTCAACCTTTTGACCTAGATTTTTTAAAGTGATATACGGTGATGGGAGAAAACCAAACTCAATCAATCCCAATATAAAAGGGGGACACCTTTCATTACATCTATCGAGTTAATTCCTTTTGTTAATTTTCTCTCTGAACGTATATAGTACTGAAAATTTTCACAGCTCTACATTGAACTAAACATCATCAAACATTATAACTAAATTCACTGTACTCCTGGAAAGTCGTCTTGTCGTCTATTGGTTAAGATACTTAAGAAAGTATCTTTTCAAATTAGCACTATAACTTTATTCATCTTCTTCGTACCTCAGTGAACTCGTTAACAATTTAAAAAATTCGGATATCGCATTTACTTTGAGTAGTTTAAAAATTTCTGTTTCCTAGTCGAAACAAAAACGGATTTGAATAAATTACTGTTCTCAGTAGCTTTCTCCACAAACTCTTCCTAATATAATTCTATTTATAGAATCAAAATTGCAATTTAAAAAGGACACAGTATAAGGTGAAAATTCACCATGGTTCCTTTCGGAAACACAAAATATTTACATCACATTATGTAATCTGCTTTTTTATATCGTAAATAGTAATCAAGAAAGGAAGCATAAATACATAATGTTATATACTAATGACTGATATTAGCGTTTCGAAACCTCCAGTTTCAGTCTACAGTGATTTGAATCTATGCGGCTTTCTAAGCTGAGTCGAACCGGTCACACTTCTCATGAGCTCAGCTTCAAACGGTCGAAACTGCCATCTAGTGTTCAGATTACTTCGAGCTATCCAGAAGTCACTACCAGTAGACTAAGGGTGTTTCCTACTACTCACATTATTCAGTAGTATATGTCATCTTATGATTTTACTTATGTCTTTTACGAGCTATTACACGATAATCCTTCTGGATTTTCAGTCGTAGAGTCTGAAGAGGTTAATAATGACAAAGGTTCTGTCAGATATTTTTGTTTGGAATAATAACTTTTTATATAGTAATAAAAAATGATGATGTCAAATTTATAGGGTCATTAAACTTAAGCTATCTAGATGCTGTGCACACAGTGATGTTTTTGTAAGGTTATAATTATATTGACATTTTCAAGTGTTGGCTTTCAGGGATTTGAATGCTTTCAAGTTTGATCACTGAATGACATCAGTTAAAGGACCATTGAGAATCAGGAAAGGCTGCTCATCTGTTTCTTTCCAGTATGAGTATCTCTAGCAGTTCTCCCCCAATACTCCACCAAGGACCTAATTCAGGACTCTTAGGTTGTAAGGTGAGGTTTTAGACCATTCAGTCATTGACACAGAATCCAATGGCCCGTCAATTATGATTTCTGTAACTCTGAGATTTATAGTGAGTAATGCTATGGAGTCCCGAAATGAAACAAAGCGGCTGTCTAGAATTGTCTCATTTTCAAAAGATCTGTCATTTCTGTTGTTTATTAACGAAATCTGTCTTGAAATCCTTCAATTTACCACAAGTAACTGGTTACAAGATTGAGTTCCTAAAGTTGTAATGAAAAAATCAAGACCCTTGAAACGAGGGAAGATGAAATGTTATTTAGAGTAATGTGATGTACTACTAGGTAGCTTGTGTAATTAGAAGCGATCACAGCTATCAGTAGATTTCATCAGGTGGCTTAAAGCGATAGAATTTCTTGTTTGTCATTATTTTCATATACAGTGTGGTTGACTAAATAATCCCAAGACGTGGAACTGTTGAGGTCAATTTAGCTACATAGCTAGTTCATGCAGCATGAGCAGTTTGCAACTAATCAGCTATATACCTAAATAGTATGTTTTGTTAATTAAATACTTGCATTTTCTCTAGACAAATCTAATGAATTACACTGTAGCCGTTTTGTGCATCTTTAAGGCTAACGGCTAAGTGTGTTGCATATGAGAAGTTAATTTTACGATACGTCTTACACTGATGAATAAATACTTCCGACAGGTAGTTTTTTCAAATTACTTTAGTAATGTTTTTCTGAATAACCTAACTTTCGGTCTACGAACTTTTAGATCAGTCGGTTTAGGTCAATACGACTGTTATTGTTTTACACCTCTAGCCACTACTGATATAGTTTTGTTTAAGACTTCCCTCCCTTTCTGATTAGAAGAAGAAATGTTGGTTCTGTCTACTATTATTGTTTCGAGTTGCTGTACGCTCATTCACTTCTAATATCACTAGTATTATTACATCTGACAATTGAAATTGTATATTTCAATAGCCTATAATCGTTGTAAATGTATTTTACAAAGCGCATGGAAAATGTTCAACGTCTAAGCATTGGAGTGGCCTAGTTAAACTACTAACGAGTAGAAAATACTTCTACGTTAAAGTAACTAACTGTTCATTTACTGCATTCGTGATATATTATAAGCGGAGATACAGCAATTACTTTGTTTCCATTGATCATAGTCGTAAATATTTATGAGTCACTTGTCATTTTCAGCTGATGAGTATCTTATCGACTTTACCCTACTAGGACTAATCTGCCTCTTAACTTTTGTTTAATTTTTTTCTTCGGCTGCAACCATAAAATGTGTCAAGTTGAAATGATTTTTGACTACTCCCATTTTTAAATTGTTAAATTTTAGGTCAAACTGTTGAATATAATTTAAGTCAGTTTAGATTTTCCTGTCGATTGATTGAGCCGAAATGCTCGGTCTCAGATTGGCATGTCGGCTCGTTGTGTGGATACTTCGACGATGTCTGGTAACGTAACTTGAAATGAATCGGTTGACGGTGACTAGCAGTGGAATTCAGAATGCGAATTTCGTCCTATTTGGGACTCACCATGTAGATGTGCCAGTGAATGATCGTGTTCCCACCAAGGCTCGAAACCAGTGCTCATAGTCTCAAACGCCAAAGTGTTATCCACTGGACCACTTGGTCTAAGACCTATCACTTCGGCCCAATCAATCGACGGGAAAACCTAAACTGACTTAAATAATTAATAAGACCCGTTGCACAATCGATGACTCTTGCGGCCCAAGTGGTCTAGTGGATAACACTTTGGCGTTTGAGACTATTAGCGCTGGGTTCGAGCCTTGGTGGGAACAGGATCACTCAATGGGGAATGCACGTACGTCCAAATGACGAGTCGTAAATAGGACGAAATACCCATCCTGAATTCCACTGCTAGTCACCATCAACCAATTGACTTCAAACTGCTGAATATTTATAGTCAAATAATGTACAGTGGGATAAACTGAAAATATATTAAATCATGAATTAAAGATATACAAGGAACCCATTAGTCAACCCATTTTGTAACCCAAGTGAAGCATATATTCTAAAACTTACTAAAACTAGTTCAGTTATTATTTTGAATGATGTTACTGACCTCTGTAGCTTGCTGTTAAAGTAACACATATGTATGAAAATTCATATTTAACTTTATCATAAAACTTTCATCAATAACAGTGTTGAATCCTATCTTATCAAATTTCACACCATGTTACTTAACGTTTTATATTAGCTAACTAACCCTATAATTACACACCCCTTTCCAACATCTGTACATCTTATGAATTATTCTATAATGACATTAACTGTTTTGCTACTTGACATTTAACTACGATTGTAATCACAAATATTTTAATTGCAATTCATACTATTATTAGTTCATGTATTCACACCTATGATTCAATTCCCTCACCGGATATAATTTCCTAAGAAACCGTTGATATACGATTGTACAGCTTGATAATAAATTCGTTGAGAAGAATCTCTTCGCTGAATACGGTGTGTAAGATCAATTTTAATTCCCATCCTTCAATGAAGTCAACCTGTCCCGGATCTGCCTAGCGTTGTTGCAACCCAATTATCCATGCCTTATGTGTCTATCCCCCCTTGTTTAATGAACTGTGTGTGTTTTCACATCGATTCGTTTAGTCAGACAGTTGAACTCATGACCCAATCAGAGTATTTTTGTGAACTGTTATTTTGCTGACCCATGTCTTACTTTGTACTATTCTGTCGAGTTTATCTTATTTATTGACCTTCATCTATATCTGCCTACCTGGCTAAGTAGCCAATTAAATTCTATCTTTGTGCCTATGCTCTGTCTATCTCTTACTTGGGTTCATTCTTCTACTGACTGCTTACCTGAACGGTCGTGTCTGATTCCGGCTAGTTCGCAATTTTGGCTTTAACGTTATTCCGCTGTGATAGCGGTACCTTGCTTTCTGTTAAGCGTTGTGCTTTGTACTCTTGAAACCGTTAAGGTTTGTTATATATATAATTAATTATTGATTTGTTCATTAATAGTACCGTAGAAACAGTGACCGGCTTCTTGTTTGTTCTGGACCGGGATAGCCTTTATCTACGCGTGACTTAATTTCAAGCGATATTGCGCTTACACGGTGTTCTTAATAACTGAAGCGACAATTTTAATGATTTTCTACTTTCATCCCATTGATAAATATGCCAACGGTAGGCTGAACACTCAGCTTACTCATAGAAGAATGTAAACACTGAGTGTTATCGAGATGAATATTTAACCTTTACTGTATATAAGAATAGAAAACTGTGTTGTCGGAAAAATTTCATTTGTCATTGATATTTTTCATTTGTTCGCCTTTCCTTAAGACACTTAATCTCTCCTTACAATCCTTTTTTCATTTCTGTTTAATTTTAGGATCTACCGCCCAGCATACCATATGAATTTCGTGATACATTTAATTTGCTAAAACAAGAATCTCGACAACTCAGTCCTCAAGATCATAACAGAACAGAGAATGAAATACATTCCATTATAGAATCATCACAGCAACAATTAAAGAAAGATTTAGAATATTCTCCAAACTCACAAAAGAAATTTAACTCTGTCAAAATGAAATCAAATTTAAATTGGTCTAAGACAGAAGAGAAATTATTAGATAGTATGAGTACGAGAACATTTAAAGCAAATAATGTTTATCCACCTATAGAATCTAATAAAATCAATAATAAGTCATCGATTGAACTGACTCCAAATACATTTAATTCAGTAAAAGATTTTACAGGTTATTGGTTACCTATTCAAGGACGTATACATGATAAATGCTTGAATTTAATGAAAGTATTACATCAGAGTAAAGTATACAGTTCAACGTGTCCAATAACTTCATTATTTTCTCAAATGGACAATGAATTTATAATTCTTAGTCAGTTATGTACAATAATGATTGGTCTTTCTAAACAATCCTCTTTGGATAATGGTTTAACTCGCAAGTTTATAATATATCGTCAAAATATGGAGAATTTAGCTGAAATGTTCATCAAAATTTCTAAAAATTGTAACACAAACTTTGATAGTCAGTATCAAAACAAACAGGCTTCACAATCTAATAGTAGACAAATAAAACGAGACAATCGTGTTAATATTAAAAGAAATTCTAACAATGAAGGCGATTATAATGGGATTCAAGGGGATAATTATGAAGATGGAGATGATAAGAATCTATTGGAGCAAACTATTCAAGAACTACTCACTGAAGTGAATTTATTCTATACAACAATTTTAGCTAATTCTAAAATATTATTTAATAATTCAATAAATAAATCCCCTGAAATAATTCGTAAGATATCCTCTCCTGTGGAAGAAGTAGAGACTAAAGCGATTCCTAAATTAAGCACACCTGTCCCATTACTTTTTCCTCCTCCTATACATTCTTCTTCTTCACAGTCCTATTTGGACAATCGAAAATTCTTATCGAAATCACATGAATTCATTGACACCTTATCACCAAATTCTACCACTAGTCAACAAACAGAATTTGCCAAACTTCAAAAATATCAAAATGCCGATTTTCAAAAATTATCTCAACTTTGTTTAAATGCATTAAAAGTTATTGATGGCTATTTAAATTATTTGATGCAATTTCAAACTGATACTTATACAGGTTATTCTTTTAGTCATAATAATTGTCGAAAAAGTTTATCTATACACTCAATTGTTGGACAGACTAAACTAGTGATGCAGTCATGCAGTGAATTGGTACGTTGTACAACATCTATTTGTAATGAAAAGAAATTGTCCCCATCACGAATACTTACATCCTCTTGTCAAGGGGATGATATTTTCAGTCGTAATGATTCCAGTACAACTACTATGAATACAAATTCTTCCGGTAAGAAATTAGAGCATATGGCTGATCAAGTGTGTGAAGCTTTAAAAGGTTTAGTAACTCAAACTAAAGAGACAGCAAAGTTTATAACAAATGATTTTGAAAATCTACCAACTGATAAGGTGATTCCAATACCTGGTCCATTATTACAACGTTTAAGTGGTGCTTTAAAATCAGTTCAAAATTCAATTGAGACAATAAACAAATGGGTGACAAGTGAATATTGTCAAAAGAAAGGAAATTTAAAGTATTTATCTTCTACACATATATGATGAATAGATTGGCATTTTTCTTTATTTTTGTTTTCTTCTTCTTCTTGTCAGTGTATTAAAACAACTAATTTTTGTCCATTTTGTTCTTGGCGTTCATGTCATTATTAATTGTACATTATATTTCACATTACAACTACTGTTATTTTTTATGCACTCGTTACACAATACGTTAGGCAGATATACGCACAAATATATATATATGTACCTATTACATATCATTCCGTGAATAGTTTGTAGAATGAAATCAGCAGTAATTAAGTGTTCATTCTACCTACCTTCAGGTGGTGAATACATTAATCTGTTCAACTTTTATCTTGTTCGGACACCCTTTTTGTATTTATTAAAAAGCAAAAAAAAAAACTAGCAAAATGTTATGCATTTTGATTGATGTCTTATATATTACTTTCATGTATTACTTTTACTTTGAAATTTGTAATGACATGCAAAAATTCAATATTGTGATATGAATACGTTTGTTCTTATCTTACTTACGAAACCGATAAGTCAACAAAGAGATATCTTTACGTAACTCTTTGTTCAAAGCTGTACGGTTATTCAAGGATTTATGCATTATCTGATTTGTTTTAATTTTATTCTTTTATATTCCGACTGGAATATAGGGCTTCAAGCTAGAGCTTTGAAGTCCCACCAACATTAGTTTATTTTTACGGAGTGAGGTTGGTAGCCTAACACGTTCAACCTTCCCTCTTTATCGGCCTTAACACCAACTTAGTGAGGTGCAGAAGTGCGTCGGTCAGGGATTGGACCCCGGACTTCTTACGCGGTTGGCGGGCATTGTGCTGCTGAACCATCGACTCATTAAAGGGGTTTATATGTTCAGTGTTAGTCGAAGACAAAGGTCAGAGGTTAGTGTCAGTTAGCAAAAAAATAAATCATAGTGTGTGATAAATGACAATGTGTGGAAAATAGTGAATAATCTTACATAATCGAGAGGAGGACAACAAGTTGATAACTAATCAGTTAAGCGATAAATAGTCAACTGGAAATGACTGATAGGAAAGAAGAGAACAAAGAATCGAAAATAGGTTACAAAGAAGTGATAAAATGCAAGGACTACATAGATTTTATTATGCAGCATATAAAGTAAACAAAAGTGACACTAAGGCCATAAAAGACAATTTTGGAGTACATTATTGCTTCTGGTCATGTAGTATTAGTGGAGATTTCACTCAAAGTCATTATTATAAAGTTCGTTGAAGTCGTTCAAAAAGGATTTTCTTAACACTTTCTTCATGAGGCTAGAGCTATAGCCATTCATCTGTTTTCCATACATTGTCATTTATCACACTCTATGATTTAATTTTTTGCTAACTGACACTAACCTCTGAACTTTGTCTTCGACTAACACTGAACATATTCAGCTTTGAACAAGGAATCATGAAAAGATATCTCTTTACTGACTTATATGTTTTTAATTACATCACATGGGAATTTCGCACACCTTATGTTAGTTGATTCGTTTATACCTTGGTACTAATAGTCGTTACTTCCTGTTAGCACTTACTGTTGATATCTTCTTGAGATATATGAAGTAGAAAATAAGTTAATTTAACAAGTTTAATAAAGGCAATTATCATGTATCACATTTTAAAAATCTTCTTGGTTAGACAGTTGCCTCCATTGCTACACAGAACCTCATCGCGGACAATGTGAAGCTGCATAATATTGAGGAGTGTACTGTTTTTATATCTAGCCTTATATTTTTCTTTGAGATAGCATACTTGAGATGTTTCTGTAAAATAACCAGTGTGAACAACAGTAGGAATGTAATGCTTGACCTTCAACATAAGTATGCTATGATGATAGTTGCTTATAGTTTCACCGTTAGACAACCAACCCATCTGAAGTGATACAAACTCAATAAAACATATTTTTTAAAGGTCAGGGTAGTTTGTGATTTCTCATGATATGCAAACCTTATATTTATTTTAATTGGTGTGGTGGATTCATCATAAATGATAATCTTAAGTGTGCAATTAATAGTGTTCTCTGAGCTGGTTGGTTTAGTTGCGGAGCTTTCGTCCTCCTTCTGGACAACATCTTCAGCACAGTATTTAGCACAAAGTGAAATTATTTAAATTGCTTCATGAGTGATATAATTGCGTCTCCTGGTAACCATCTTCACATATGTATGATCGTTTTCTATTGACTTGGATTTTAAACTTTCTGGTCACCTGATTTACTTTTTATTAGTTGGTATATTTCGTCTATATTAACGTGTTTGTTAACTGCATTTTCGTTTGAGTACCAGGCTTCTAGGAATTCGCTGGCACTTTTGGTGTTTCCTCTATCTAAAATTTCAACATTGTCCCAATCAAGCTGATTTCCATAATTGTCTATATGCATTGATATGAAAGAATATATATCGTGTCTTATCACGGCTGATTTGTGTTCCTGGATTCGGGACGCCCACTTTGGCCGATGTAATGCCTGTTACAGTTCATACAATTTAAAGTAAATCAGGTGACCAGAAAGTTTAAAATCCAAGTCAATAGAAAATGGTCAATACATATGTGAAGATGGTTACCAGGAGACGCAATTATATCACTCATGAAGAAATTTAAATAATTTCATTTTGTGCTAAATATTGCGCTGAAGATGTTGTCCAGAACCAAACCAACCAGCTCAGAGAACACTATAAATTGCAAATCATCCACCTGAGTTACAAATCTCTTTTATTTCAAAATCTTAAGTGCTGTGAGTATTCTGTCATTAACGATTAGTTATAAGTTTGATTTACAAGTAAGTGAATATACGGACAGCTATCAAAATCCAGTTCTTAACCGTATTTATCCAGGAAGTAAAGTTAACACACTGTTCATAAGCAAATATAAAGTTGAATTCTAAATAAGAGATGGAATTCGAAGCTTTCTGATATTCTCTGAGCTTTGGTATTTAATCATGGATGCTGAAGATGTTATAGAAATCAGTGATGATGAGCAAAAACGTTGAACACTTTCCATCTTAATCCTGAAACACAAAGCCTGAATAGTTTCGCTGATGTACTAATAACTCGGTGACTAATTCTATTTCTCCTTTTCTTCAAATCAGCATCTCTGTATTGGTTTATTTTATTTGACGTCAGGCATGATATTTATGCTCAGATGGGCTTTTATCTATTAGTGTTTTGTGGTAGGAGTAAAACAAATTAAGTGGAAAATTTCAAATTAGTTGGATCTCCATACAACCAACTGAATTCATCCACTTTTATACAGATGACTTACAGAAAAGAGTAAAACACAAGCACCAGTTTTTTGGTGAGTTATTATCGAACGAAATTTAACTGAATAAAATACATCCAAATTTAAACAGTATTGAAGGATATCCACTAAATTAATTATAGAAGAGAAAAAATCGCACGTAATTTTAGCGAATTAAGACCTTCTTTTTCAACGGATTCAAATATCATGGTGTACATTGTTGGGTATATATTAAAATCGATAAAACAACATAGAATACATTTTGGTCCAGAGTTAAATAAGTTAAATAACAAGACCGAAGTGAATGTAGGTTTTGGACTGGGAAAATTAAACAAATGAATGTGCAAATAAATAAGATTAAAACAAAAGACAGATTACCTGTAATCGTAAACTTTTTATGGTAGACAAGATGAAGATGCTTCGATACTTCAGTGGTAGAATGCCTGTCAGCCTCACACACATGGTTCGGGTTCATTCCCGAGGTGACACGGAAAAGAAGAAAGGTTGAGCATAAGGACAAAAACTCTACCTCTTAAAAACAATACCATAGCCAGCGAAACCTCAAGGCTTGAAGCCTATTCGAAAGGTTAGGAATGAAAACAAAATGGCGAAGATCGAGGGTAAACGTAGTTCGTTGGATATAAAATAGCCCTAGTGATCAAGTTGTACCCATATGTCTTAATCTCATTTCTTCTGAATGACTTATTAAGTCTTAATATGGGATTTTCCAAAGAAGCTGAGTAAAATGATTTCAGAAGATATTCTGCCAATTGGCAGAGGTTGTCTTCCCATTCGCTACATGCTAACAAGACTCCGTGTTGCTCAAGAGTATATTTGTAAGACGGTGCTTGTGTATTTAACTCCATGGTATCAAATAAACTATTTAAATCATAGTGATGTTGCTCAACTCACTGATTTGTCGTGTACATATTGACTGGTAGGTTAACACTAGGAGAAATCCTGCACCAACCACATATGTGAACCTTTTCAAAAGCTACGTTTATTTGTTTGGTAATGTTCCTTAGTATTAAATTCTCATCTGCGAACTTCTTTGTGAACTCATTCCTCGCTAAACTTCTTCTTTGCATAAAACCTTACTGAATATGGCATACTCAGTGCATTCAGAACGTTCGCTTATGAAAACCTCGAAGGTATTATATAGTAAAAATTTGCAGTTCATATGGGTTGAAGAATAGACATGTGAATAATCCACTAAAATAACTATGAAGTAATTTTGGAAAGCATTTAAAAGACGGGACATAACAATAACTGAAGATTCAAGAGCTCCCTTCTTACATATTTATTATCTGCGGTCTAAATGAATAAATTTCAAAGTAGGGCTTTGCATGAGGCTCGTCATTTCAAGTTGCCACACTCCATAAAGCACACTGAGGTAGAGGAAGAAATTCAGAGCAACAATAATGAGTGGAAATGTACGTGAGAAAGAGGTGGAACATACAAGAACCTCAGATCTTAATGGGTCTGGAAGATCAAAAAAAGCAGGTGAGCTTATGTCAATGAGAATGATTCCAACTTCTTTTAACAACAGACTCCAATGCTTAGATCTTAGTAACCCGAAAACCCGAATCATGCAGTCTACACATCTTTATGTGACTCACAGTAATAGTGAAAGATTTAATGGATTGATGCCAGGTTTCGGTCTGACCACTCCTAACTATTTCCCAACCCAATCTTATGTCAGCCAGCACTGTCCGTCAGGGAAGACGACGGCCCGACATGCCAACAATTGTCCTAACCATTTCAACCGATGCAGCTCCACAACCTCGTTGGTTGATTTCCCCTTCTTATTTGACACTCTATGACTCACTTTAATATTGTCCACCATATTATATCATTTGACGCGAGAGATAAAGGTGAAAAACCTGCGGTCAGGGACAGCCGGTCTCTTCATATCTTCCACTAGAGGTGAAGCAAGTTGGCTATCTCAGATACACACATAGTTATTTCTTTCCTGAATAGAAACTTGGTGTTTTAATCAAGTTTGAGGCATAGAGGCATACTTGCTACCTTTTTTGTGTGCCTTTTCAGTTTTAGGCATCTGTGTGCATGGACTAGGGAGTATTCTGAGACTGCGCAGGTGTCTCAGAAGGAGCGGCAGTCCTCTGCTCACATACTTCACAGATAGCTTATAGCAAAGTAATCTATTCCTGCTTATCCTCGGTTCGAGGTTTCCAGATGAGGTAGCTGAAATTAGTATTGACTGAGAACAGATAACTGTAAAAGACGATGATGGCTGTTGGCTCTTCGTCATAAGACCCCATCAAAATGCTTTTCTGATTGGCACAGAATTCCTGTTATTATGATTATATTTGGGAGTTTTCCTTTTGAAAGAAAACTAGATAGCTTTTGACAGAACGCGCCTTTTACTTCTGTCGGACTGTAGTCGGCTGGGCGATAACAGAAGATTATTAAAAAAATCGATGGGTATCACAATCCTTCCTCTTCCCCATAGATCCTTTCATCTTGACATCATGCAAAAGACTACTGACTGAAATCCAATCAAGTAACGGGTTTTCTGCCTTCGTGCTCAATTCTATTCCTACATCATCAAGGTAAATTTCTCAGGTTCATCCTGTTGGTCAGGTGGTATCTTGTTTATGCTTCTTCGAAACACACCATGCATCCAAAGCTCTAGGTCCCATTAGTTCTTTTTAATGAGGTGCGTTGTCCAACTTATAATAAGCTGTGCGAGCTGACAGATACAATATGAAGTTGGCAGCGTGGTTATAAGAGACTATTACTGGCGTTATTCCGGTTCAGGTCCTCAGATGTAGAGGACCTACATGTTAAATAGCACTAGCAGCAACAGGAAAGCAAACTGATGGTGGTTGATGATTGGGAGACTTTTGTGTGCTTATGGAAGTGTGTGTGTCTCCTCTTACAGCAGAAGTTGATTCCTTCCTGAAATACCTGAAACAGAAACAGCAATAGTGCTGTGTGACAGCTCAGCCAAAGGACAACTTCTTGATCCCGGTCAGACATCGCCTATATTATCCACAGTAATCCATTTCCAGTCTCTGAGATTCTATTTTGTTCTATATTTTTATTCAGCTAATGTGCAGACGACTGAAATAAAATTGTAAGTTTTCTCACATTTGATTTGTGCACTTCAAATGATAAGTAGCTTAAATGTATAAATTGAAGGAATGCTGTCTATAAAATCTAATGCATTCACTTTCTAACGAATTTAGCACCAAGCCTGATGATTAAGAATTCGCACTTGAAAAAGAGAAAAACAACATCCACCTACATTTAGAGCTATAAATCTCTTCTGTTATATACAGTATATCAATCTCATTGTCTTCTCTGTGTGTGTATGTGTTTGTGTCCATTTGTTATATGACCGGAATCATTAGTATGTCAGGCAAAATTTATTCTATGACGTACATACTACTAAATAACTGATATGAGTAGTTGAAAATCACTCTCATCAACCGGTAGTGCTTCCTAAGCAATATCGAAGGAATATAAAAACCGGATAAACATTTCTCTCATTTGACGTAGAGTACAAATTCTTTTTTAAACTAACTGATAATTTTTTGTTTACCTCATTATGTTTTCTCCACTAGTATAACTTCTTATCACCTATTCTTTGATTAGTAATAATAATATTTCACACAGAAATGTGATACACTGCTAATAGACTTGAAAAAAGTGGAAATTGACCCATATCCTTACGTGAAAACGGCCTAAATTGGAATTACAATAGATCTTGTAAATTAGTTTTACACATATATATACCATGTATATATGCGTTAATAAAAAATCACTAATCTTTGAGTAATTTTCACCTATTGTGTTATGAAGGTGAAATCCTAACTCCTAAGCACTAAAAACAAACCACGTGAATGGGGTCATTTCATGAGTGTAAACATCACCAACACTTCATTATAAATGTTTTAGAAATATCAAAACAATATGAATAAATTCATGAATGTATCACATTACAAATACTGGTAAAGATTTGAGAAACTTAGTTATGGCCAATGGCAGCCAAATAGATAAATATATCTCCAGGTTTAGTCAGTCAAGTGTTTTTTTTAACCATGTCGATGTTAGACATAAATATTTTAAACTTTTACGTTAGTCACCTTAAAAACAGATCAGTAAACTAAAAGACAGGCAGACAGTGAGGAAGTTTAAATAAAAAATGGCTCAAAGGCATCAAGAATGACTTTTATTAGCTAGCACGATAGACAGCACAAAAGAAAGTCAGTAGAAATCAGATAAGTAGCTCCATTTAAAGATACTATTTATGGAAAAAGGGTATGGCAGAAAGAAGCACAAACTCAAAGCAATTCAATGAGATATTCATAACTCTAGAGACTAAGTGCACTGTCTAAATATGGCCCACTTTGAACACGACCCCTTAAACTGTCTGACTTTAGTTATTTATGGATTCCATCTGTGCAAATTATGCCTTCATGTTCTGCTCAAACCGGTAATGAGTGATTTACAGAATTTGTGATACGTTGGCAGTTTAGTCAGTGTTGCTTGAGATTTTACGGTAGTCAAACATGTACACCATACGTATTCACTGTGTTAGAATAAAAGCTTCATACACATTTGTCATGTTCTTTATTCACAAGGCTAGGACTACCCACTTTATGGTGTCATGAAACGTAGTTTAAATACATATTTGGATATTGCTAAGTTTTTTGTTACTTTTGTTATTCACTTCGTTAGATGATATCCTACAGTGGTACTACATACCGATACTGATGTGCAGTTGAAAATATTGTAATTACCACCAATGATGTAAAGATGAGATGGCCAGAAATGATTAGCAACAAGGAACTCTGTCGGCAAACCTGACAAAAACCTACTGCCAACAAGTATTCAGAAGGAAATGAAGGTGGACCAGACACACGCTGACTAGACTGTTGAGTGAAATCACCCTCAAGTGGAACCCAAATGGGAAACAAGGAGTTGAGCGTCCGATAGTGACATGGAGGAGATGAGAACCTATTGGGAATCGTGGAGCCAGCTAGAAAGGAATGAAGAGAAAGGAATGAAATGGGGATGTGTTGTTGAAGCCGTATGTTCCAATCGGAACCTAAGGAAATAATTTATATTATTATAATGTAAAAATGGCACACGTTGACAAGTTTTAGATAAAGAACAATCAACTGTTAACTATATTGTGCTTATAAAACTTCCTGAACAGATAACCTGGTTGAATTACTGGAGTATTTCACTTTTGATCCTACAAAGTCTACTTAATTCTAAAGGGAAATAAATATATTTCCTATTAACCTCAACTATTTCTTCCAGGCGTAGATAGAAATAATCAGAGGGATTTCTAACTTCTAAAAGCATTAAACCTTATTCATTTTCCAAATTAAATTATTTCTCACCAGTATATCAAAGCGTAATTCAACAGGTAATTGCAGAGACAGAGAACAAAGCAGGCTTACAACAAGAAGAGTAGTGTTACGCCAAAGACGTAACTATTTATTCAGATAACAATAATTAGAAGGATTATATCAACAAATGACAATAACAGTGTCAGTTTCTTTATCCGACATAGTACACACTGTAACTGAATGATGTCCTGGATGATGTTTGGAACACGATGTCTAGCATGCTATTGCATCAAAGTGTTAGTTAACACATTTATCCTGTAATACAATGACCAAAGTTTACTTCTACGTTTGGCGACTGATAAAATTTGAAGTGTAATATTCAATGTTTTATTTTACATTGACTGTATTTATGTATTTAGAACGTAAATAATTTCCTAATCATAATGATGACTTTATTTCAGATAGTACGTCTGATACATTGTGGAGTTTTCAGCACACAGAACAATACTGCACCTAATTTTCTTCTTCTTATTATTATTGTTCTCTTGGGTTCATAGTGGAACATAGGGCTTCAACTACACGTCAGGTGTACTTTTCACCTGCGTCCATGTTAATCCATAGTGTTTCACCTCTTCTTCACACGATCTCCTCCATGTCACCCTTGGATGTCCCACTTGCCGCTTCCCTTTCGGGTTCCACTCGAGCGTTGGCCTGACGCGCGATGTCATCCAGCAGCCTGCTCAGCGAGTGTCCAATCCATCTCCACTTTCTCCTGCAAATTTGTTGGGCGATTAGTTCTTGTTTTGTTTGTTCCCATAGTTTCTTGTTGGTGATTCTCTCCGGCCATCTGATCTTCAGTATAGAACGAAGACAGTTGTTGATGAAGGTCTGCAACAGGCTGTTGGGAATATTCTTTGTGACCCGCCAAGTTTCTGATCCATCCGTATAGAAGAACTGACTGACTTGACGTTTGTATTGAGAATCCGAATTTTCTTGTTGATACTGAGTGACGAAGATTTCCAGATTGGTTTCAGGTTGATGAATGTGTTTCTCGCCTTCCCGATTCTCGATTTGACATCCTCGTCCGTTCCTCCTGTGGTTGAGACAATGCTCCCTAGATAAGTGAATGAAGTAACATCTTTCAAATCCCTCCCGTTGACGGTGATTGGTGCTGGATGTTGCTGCTGTTGTTGTTGTTGTTGGTTGGTTATTTTCATAACCTCCGTCTTGTCTTTGTTCACCTGGAGTCCTGTGTTTGCTGCTTCTTCGACCAGTTTGTCGGTTTTCGCTTGTAAGTCTTCGATTTTGTGTGACATGAAACATAAATCATCTACGCGCGAAATCTAGGTCTTCTAGGTTCTTCACGTCGGTCAGGACAGGATATCCCTGTCTTCTCGTTTCCCACTGTCTGACGCATAATCCAGTCCACCACAATTAGGAATATCATTGGTGATAATAAGCACCCTTGTCTGACTCCTGTGTTTACTTCGAAAGCCTCGTTGAGTTTTCCGTTTTGGATCACTTGACATGTGCCGTTGTCGTACAGCTGTTGAATAAGGTTAATGAATATTTGGGGTACGCCGTAGTATTGAGTAGTTTCCAAATTACTTCGCGGTCAACGCTGTCGAAGGCCTTCTCAAAGTCTATGAAGGAAGTTGAGGTAGAGGTTTGATTGCCATTCCATGCTTTGTTCGATGATGATGCGAAGAGTTGCAATTTGGTCAGAACATGATTTACCTTTCCTGAATCCAGCTTGTTCTGGTCGGAGTTCTGTATCCAGTGCGTCCTTTATTGTCTCCAGGATGATGCGACTCAGGATTTTACTTGGCGTCAACAGGAGCATGATTCCTCGCCAGTTCTTGCAGAGTCCTAAGTCGGCTTTTTTTGGTAGTTTCACGAGGTAACCTTACCTCCAGTCAGCAGGCACCTTTCCCTCCTTCCAGACCTTTTGCAACAATGGAGTCAGCATATCTGCTGTCGTTTCTGGGTCCGCTTTCAGTGATTCCGGGGGAATTCCATCTAGTTCAGCTGCTTTTCCGGCTTTCAGAAGCTTGATTGCATTCAAGACTTCAGTTTTCGTTGGAGGATTGGTGTCAACTTGCAGTTGCGTAGGTGCTGTTGTTGCTATTTCTGGGCGAGTTGCAGGTGGTGGTCTGTTCAAGAGTCCTTTGAAGTGGTCCGCTCATCGCTTAATCTGTCTTTCTTCCTTGGTAATTGGGTTCCTTTGGCTGTCTTTTATAGGTTTCACTTGTGTTGGTCTCTTCCCGGATAGAGACTTGGTTATCTGATATAGTGTCCTCAGGTCCCTTTTGCCTGCTGCCTTCTCAGCTTCAGTGGCCAGGTTGTCGTAGAATTGTCTTTTGTCCTTCCTGGTGCTCTTCTTCACTTCTTTGTCCAGTGCTGTGTAAGTTGAGTTCAGCGTCTGCTTCTCTTGTCCATCTTTGCATTAAATCATTTTCTCTTTCACCATTCTCCTCTCCTCTATTAGCTTCCAAGTGTCCGTTGAGAGCCATTCCTTGTCTTGTCTCCTCTTTCTTCCTAAAACTGTTGAACACGTTTCGTTAAAAATCACCTTCAGAGAGTTCTAGTGGTTTTCCACGCATGATTCCTCAGGGATGCCACGTAGTGTTTCCTGCTTTGTTCTGACAGTTGCAGCGAAAGTGTCCTTTGTGGTTGTCCTTCAGTTTTTGAGTGTTGAACTTGCATTGTGGCCTATCCCCAGGTATCCTCGAGGCTTTCAGCTTCACCTTGAAAGTCCCTTGTACTAGATAGTGGTCTGAACCCACATCTGCTCCTCTCCTCGATCTTGTGTCCAGTAGGCTCCGTCTCCACTTCCTTGAGATTGAAATGAAGTCTATCTGGTTTTTGGTGTGTCCATCTGGTGAAATCCATGTCGCCTTGTGTATATCCCTGTGTTTGAACACACTGCCACCAATCACCAAATCACTGAAGGTGCAGAAGTCTGAGAAGAGTTCACCATTGTCGTTCATTTCACCGAGGGCCTCACGACCCATGGTGAGTTCTCTTCCTGTATTGTCTCCTCCCAGTTTCGCATTCATATCACCCATCAGGATTTTTATATCGCCATTTAGGACGTTGTCCATTACTGTTTGTAGTTGTCTGTAGAAGGCCTCCTTCTTCTCTTGTTGTGAGACGTTTGTAGGTGCGTAGCATCGAATGATTGTAACCTTTTTTCCTTTTGAGTTGAACCTGGCTGTCATTATCCTGGAGGAGATTGGTTCCCACTGCATGAGAGCTTTGGCTGCTGTTGGTGATATCATGGTGGCTACTCCCTCGGTGTGCTCGTGATTGTCCTCTGGGTGACCGGAATATATTACTGTCTCTCCAGTTGATAGTTGGCACCTTCCACATCCGTTCCATCTGCTCTCGCAGATTCCCAACACTTCTATTCCATATCTTCTCATTTCTGCGGCTACCTGGACAGCCTTTCCAGCTTCGTACATTGTACAAACATTTCACTTCCCCATCCTTACATAATAAGGGTGAAGAATTATATATAACGGGGCATTTAAATTGATAATAATGTCAATAAAGAAATATGAATGTAAAACTGAAAGTTAATAGAAATAGCGACAACAATATATTTATGACTGAAAGAACAAAAAGGGTCGTTTACTAACCGTCTCGCATTAAGTTAGTATTTTCATTCCTAACGCTTTCCTCATCACATAAAATGCATGCTAAATAAGATAGTCTAGAGTTTTTATACTTATTCGTCCGAGTATAAAGTCTTTTATAACCGTTTCTAGTCCTACATGATGGGATGCAAGAGGAGAACTACGTATCAAAACGATGCTCAGAGTCCGACAAAATGAAGTTCACCAATTTCTAGCATGAGTTCAAGTGTCTGTTCACAGCAGTTCTAACGAGTTTGTTTAATGACACCCTACTCGTCCTACTAGCAGCTTTTAGTGACCTTCGCAGTGCAAAGTCTTTCTAAAATGGTCCGAGAAACGTTAAGTGGGAGCAATAAACACGAATTGGTAGAATACATAAATTAACAAACTGTATAGTAGAGATTGAGTGACACCAGATTGTCTTCATTTCCTTACATAGAAGGTTAGATGAAATATCTTTCTAGAGATAGACATAATGTGGGAAGACGAGGAAGGATCATAGGAAAGACATAATCTGAGGTATTTGACAATCTGCTTGATTCCAACTTCAGTGCCATCTATGATAGAAGAACCAAGGGAAAAGAACCAGTTCATATAGATCACGTGTGTGCCTGAAAGTGAAATTAACAATCTGACTTTTGGAAGGATTTAGCTTAAGACCATTCGATAAGGACCACTGACTGATTTCTGATAAAAAGCTACTCATTTTGGAACAATTTAATCGAGAAACAACCGGCACGGTAACAGTCAGATCATCAGCATACTTAACAAATAAGCTTCATCAGAATAAGGCAAGTCATGTAAGAAGGAAGAAAACATGAAAGGAGAAAGAAAAGCACCTTGAGGGACGTCAGCTAAGGTAAGTAAAGCAGTGGAGGACTTTCCTTTATACACAGTGTACTGCTTCCTGTCAGAAAAATAAGAATGCAACCATTCACTAATCCAGCACGTTATTTATGTAACAGCAAGCTTGTGTATTAAAAGAGGCCCGGGGTACAGAGTCAAAGGCAGATTTGTAATCTAGTAAGACACCTTTGTCTACACTGGAGACAATATTATGTTATAAAACAACAGCGACATCTAAACTACATATACCAAGTTTGTAAGAAAACTGTTTGGGTTTTTAAAAGCCTTCAGTGATGGTTCAAGTTTAAGTAAGAGCAATCTTTCTATTACTTTTAAAAATAGTGAGGATATAACGATAGGTCGAAACTTAACGCATCATTCACTAGCATCTGCTGGACGACATATGAAGAAGGACTTATTAAGCGTACCCGCATCGAATGAGGAAAGATTACTATTTAAAATGCTTTGCTTCCACAATTATCTTGAACACTTTCCGCATATTCGAATGGGTTCTACATGACAGGAATTTCTGGTTACATATTATATTTAGTCTCTTCAGTCCCCACTTTATTAAGATGTTCAGTCTTTTTACCCCAAAATTACCATACATTTTATATAACCTTTCATTTTCTGAGAGAAACTATTTGGGTTGAAAAAAAGAAAAACGGTAAAATCTTGAGCATGGTATTTCTTTGGGGGCAACAAAAGCCGAGACAGAATTGGAGATAATACATTATATTTGTGATAGTATCACCTAGAACATTTTCAGTAAGTAAGTCTCAGTTTGTATCTTTGATGATTTTCCTGATTGCAGTAGACTGGATAATGCGGCAAACAGCGGGCAATGGGGAAACAGGCATAAAATGGACGAACACAAAATACTTGGAGGATCTGGACTTCGCCAATGATATATGTCTGATTTCCCACAAACTGGAAGATATGCAAGCGAAAAGCAACAAGTTGGCAGAAGAAGCATCAAAGATAGGACTTCACTTCAGGTGAACATAGAGAAAACAGAGGTGATGAAGATTCCTGGCCAACACCAACAGCAGCAACAACTACAGACAACAACAAGCATAAATGTGGGAACCTGAAAGAAACAACCTCCTTTATCTACCTGGGAAGCATCGTTTCAACTACAGGCGGAACTGACGAGGTTCAAAGCAAGAATCGGAAAAGCAAGACAAGCTTTCACTACTCTCAAGTCTGTGTGGAGGTCAACGGCACTCAGCATCAAAAATAAGATCCGGATTTTCAACTCCAATGTGAAGTCAGTGCTACTATACGGATCAGACTTGGCGCGTCATAAACAGCATCTCAAACAAACTACAGACCTTCATTAACAGTTGTCTTCGCTTAATACTCAAGATCAGATGGCCAGAAAAGATCAGCAACAGAGATCTCTGGCATGAGCGAACCAACCAGGAACCGATTGTGAAACAAATAGGCAGGAAGAAATGGAGATGGATTGGCCATACTCTGAGGAAACCATCAAGTGACAACAACTGAGTAGGTGACTTGGAGGAGTCATGTGAAGAGGAGATGAAACGTGAGACTGACAGGAATGTAAAGAACCGCATTTGTATCTTTCAGCATACTTCTGAGTTTCTCTATATTTTCCTGGGAGTAACATCTACCCTGAGTTTTCTTACAGAGGTACGAGAAGGCCCTTCGCTGTAGCTTTCCATATATTTCTGTATAATTCAATGGTCAGAATTTAGTAGTGGGGCTCATTAGCGATCTTCATATATGACGAAGTCATTAGTGAACACTAAATCTAGCATACTGTCTTGTCGAGTTGAAAAGCTAGTGATATTTCCATGACCTGGTGAAGTAAGGAAACTGTAGTCACAGGAAATGAAGTCTCCAGTCACTATTTAAAAAGAATTGCCAATGGAGGTGATGGCAAAAACAGTAGATTTACCAGCGAATATGGATTGTTCTGAGACAGTACAGCCAGATGCGATATAAATGTTCGGAATAAAAATGTAGATATACGTAGACAGGTATTTTGGGCGACATTTAACAGTAATGTAATCGATTTTTCTCACTTCAGGAATTAAAGCATACATTATTGGAAGTAGACTACTGAGAATCGGTAAAGGTAGCCACGCCACCGCCGTATTTCTTCTTAGAGTTACACCGATCTTGCTACAGTAATCTGACACTATTTAAGCAGAATAGATTGTCACCATATAGATCAAGGAGCTAAGTTTATTGGGGAGTTATCACCCCCGTATTGCGACATACATGGGAATTCATGACAATGCCTTTTTTAGTCTTCTTGTTTCATTCTTCTCTTATGTTTTTGTTAATTCTAGTAAAAAAGAGGAAATGTTTTTCAATATTCGGTTGTTATTCTCCTTTACTAGGAGAACATCTTTTATCATTATCACTATTATTATTAATGATAATTACATAAAATAGCTTCAGAGAATCGAACACTTCAGAGTCTGATAACTTTGTCGACAGAAGTTTCGACTTCAGCCTAGGCATCTTTTCAGTGTTACTTCAATAGAATATCTGTTAACTATAATGTCACAAACAATCAGTCCTACATGTGACTTCTTTGGAGATTATTAACTTCAAAAAGAAGTGCGTTTATACAATTTCTGCACATACATTTCAGTAGTTTGTTCTGATGGTCTGAACTGTGATTAGCTGTCATTCATTCATAACTTAGTGAAGTATTCATTCCTGCAAGCAAGTCAGTCCAGTCTTCACAAGCGATAAGTAACTTATTGTGATAGTTTAAAAGTCTTAGAAATTATGAACCAACTGCAATGAAAAGTCAACATAAATCAAGCAGGTAGAACGACCTAGAATAGTAGAATGAAGCAACATGGTGAAGTGTTACAAAGAATAATTACTATTAGTGAAATTACATACAGTGCTTATGCTAATAATAACAAAATTATTGACAATAAATATACATATTGAAAGTCTAAACCTCACACAAACAGTTCATCTTGCTTCCTGTTATACTTTTATTTGTTTCCTTCTCTTTATTTCGTGTTTTTTATTTTAGTAATCAACCCTCTACATCTGTTCATGTCTGGAGAAGATTTCACATTGCATATTATTCACAAATTCCTATAATTAGCAGATTTCAAATCACATGTCACCTGAAGAACTGTGTAGTACAAAGAAGGATTCTAAGGCACAAGTATGAAATAGACAGATACAGTTGTAAAAAATTGGTTGAAATGAAAAACGTATATGTAACCAGCATAAATTTCTTATAGTGGAATAAAAATATAGGCACTGCTTATCAACAGAAAGACTTTAAGTCTCTTATCTTAACCCACATTACAATCAAAAATATTCTGCTTTTCTACTTAAAGACAGAAAAGCTTGAATCACCAGCCGCATTAACTGACACACTGATTGATTATTTTTTATTTGATTATAGCTTGATTTCATACAGTATTTTAGTACAAGTATAAATTTTCAGCATGTGATATCGGAGCCCAAATTTTGCAGGCCAACCATTGATATCGGTGTGGTCGGCAGGGAATGATCCCGGACCATGTGCATGGTCGGCAGCGTCCTAACCGCTGGCCACGACGCATTGTTTTGTGTGTGGTATTTCTAAATCGATGTAAGTGGTATTATTAATACTATTCTCTTCATTTCCGAGTAGGACGTAAGGCCTCAGTAGCACATCACCATTTCATCATGTTCTCTGCAGTTCTGTTTAGCTGGTTCCACGACTACCCATAATCTCTCATCTCTTCTTCATACAATCTCATCACTGCCATCCTCAAATACCTAACTTGTTATTTCCCACTTAGTTTCACTCTAGGGCCTGCTTAGCACTTGATGCCACTCAGCAATATCCAGAACCTGTGTCCGATCCATCTCCACTTTCTGCGGAACATTTGTTGGGAGAAAGGTTCTTGGTTGGTTCGTTGCACTGCGGAATTCCTTGTTGCTATTCCTTTCTGGACATCTGATCTTAGCCATGGAGCAAACATAGCTATAAATTAAAGACTGCAGCCTGTTGGAAATGTCATCAGTGATGACCTAGGTTTCTGGACCACGTAGAAGCACTGGGTCGATACTGATGTTGAAAATCGGAACCTTGTTTTCTACGCTGCGTGCATCAGATTTCGACACTAACTTCAGTATAAGAGAGTAGAATGCATAGGAATCCTTTTGGAAGAAAAATCATACTTTACATGTAAACGAGAAACCTAATGTGGAATAAACGTAAGAAGAGAGTTAAATTCCTGAGGAGAACAGAAAAAGGGAGACAATGAAGAGCCACTGAGTTGAATAATTCCTTTTTCAGCTGTCTATTGTTTCTGTTTTGGTTGAATTTACATTTATACTACTTATTACTAGTGGGTAGTATGAGTTTTACTCTGTAATATGTGTTGGTTCCTCATGTCTTTGATCATTAGTTTCCTTTGAAATTTCTTATTTTATGTGTCAGAATGCTGTTTGATCTTGGGTAATTATTTTTCTTCCATATTACGTAAGTTTATTTTAAGTATCACTGAGTGATATCTAATATGGAATCACATTCTACCAGTGCCCAAGTTCTATACTTCATTAATTATTTTTCTGTTTATCAGCAGTCTGTTTGAACGTTTGCCTACCAAAAACTTCCATCTACATATTGTATTGAATTTGTCGTGTTTTATTTGTTTTTACTTATCAAAGTATGACCTCAGATCGTATTGTTTACTCCCAGGAATTTTAAAAATGTTTAAAACCTATTGATTTTCAAGTTTTTAACAAACCTAGTAAAAAGCACCACGGAGGGTGGCAGATTGTATTGAAACGCACGCCTGTTCCTCGTACTACTGTTCCTGTTATCATTAGTGCCAACTGCCGGTCTCTACCCAACAAGATTATGCATTTACAATGTCTCTTATCCTCTGACGCTTATCACAATACGGGTATTATCACGCTCCAAGAAATTTGGCTTCACAACCCTTATGATGACAGTCTAGTCTCTCTAAATGGTTTCACATTATTTAGACAAGATTGGTTTTTTTCCAAGAAGAAATGCGATGAACTTTCATTCACTCTCAGTGGTCTGTTTCAAAAAATCTGCGTTTTAAATTCTTGAGTGACCATATTGATTGTATAACTTCGAGCAGAGAAAGAACAAACATTGGTGCAGAATAACATGGATCCATTTTATTTCGTTGGTTCTCATCAGCTGCATACAACCTATAATCTTTAATAAATAAAAGTCAGCATCAAAATTCTTAACACACTTTTGTCTATCAACAGGCATATTATAAGATTGTTATGGTGAGATAAAACATCAGGATGACAATGCATATATATATATATACACATATATACATAGTTGCTAGATCAATATATCGTAAAGACACATGGAGCGGTCTCTACTTAAACTTCCTTAGCTTCTGCCCAGTTAGTTACAAACAAGTGCTGGTGAAAACGATTTTCTCCAGAGCGAAAAGAATATGTCCACCTGAAAAATTAGACAGTGAACTAATGCTGCTTGAGAATTGCTTGAAAGAAAATGGTTATCCACAAATCTTCATTAACAAACATGGCAGGATTGAACGTGCGAAACCTGTTGCACCTACAGTCAGCAAGAAGCCAGTTTTCATCAAAATCGACTTCAAAGGCGATGATACTATGAGAATCATAAATAAAAGATTAAGCGCAGCCCTGTCCAGGACGTATCCTGCAGCAAAACTAGTCTCTCTGCTCCTAACATCTTCCTCGCTGGTGCAGTCAAAAATCGACAATTCCCCCTCATATGTTAACTCCACCTGTGTATACCGATTCACACGTATCTGTGTGAGCAGTTATGTTTGAGGAACGTATACCAAGGAGCTTCCGGTTAAAGGGGATAAGCAGTTTATGATCTTCAATTACCAAACACCTGATAGATACAGGACACCGAGTAGACGCACTGGGATCATTCAAAATAAGTCTTCTTTAGTTTGCTGAGGTTATCGCAATTAAACGGCTGAAATCTGACTTGTGAGCACAAAAAGAATCTGTCACTGAACTTCAATTACCCTGGTGACTCATATCTTAGTAACTCTTTGTTTTCTAATTCCATTAACTTGTCCTTTCACCACACACCTCTTTTTTTCTTTTTGACTTCCACAAGAGATAATGTTTCTTGACCTTCTGAGTTCTACTCACCGTACTATATGATCATCTTTTCATTTGACCTCTTGCATACCAAATTTTGATCTTCTCTAATCTAACCACGTAATGATTACTAGTTTTCGTTACCGCTCTAACAACAAATTTGTCAATTAATTTTCTAGAAACTTCTGTCTAACAAGATATATATCTATAATTACACTTCAGCTACATTGTCATCCTGATTCTTCATCCCACCATAACAATCTTATGATATGCCTGTTTATAGACAAAAGTGTGTTAAGAATTTTATGCTGACTTTTATTTATTAAAGATTATAGGTTGTATGCAACTGATGAGAACCAACGAAATAAAATGGATCCATGTTATTCTGCACTAATGTTTGTTCTTTCTCTGCTCAAATTTACTAAAGGGAATTCTGGTATGATATTGTATAACTGTCAAATGTTGTCCCAAAGACTTGTCAATGTGTAAATGCACTTTTATTTTGAATATTCACCTTACCCCTAGTTGTAACCTTTGGGGCCTATTCACTTTTCAAACGAATTCACAGTTTTTGCTGCTGCTTTTCTTAGGGACTGTCTATCAGTAACTACCATAGACCTCAATTTCTGCGACTGCTCTTTTCTTGAATCACTAGGTCGTGAAAGCTTTTCAACTTTGCTACTTGACTTAAAAAGACACTGGATCTAGTGTTCACAAATGATACTAGAACATATGAAGTGTGCACATGTGCTCTAGTACTAATTTCTGATCAATACACCACATGAGTATTGCCTAAAATTTATGGATAATCAAACAAAAGTATCTTCTGGCACCTTTCTGAGAAAACTCAACAGAAATGCTACTCATTGAACAATATACATAATCTTAGATGCATGCCGAAGGACACTAACTAAGACTTATCCACTGAACATACAGAAGATGACACAATCATCAACATGACTGATTATCTTAAATTCTGCCTCTACATCTGTTGCCCGAAAGAAACACTATTCATAAGATTTGACCGTCCTTCTCCTCCCCATCTCAAAAGAACGGTTATACAAGTATAAATATAAATCTGGCGTCACTTTAATCAAATCTAAAATGCAAAGTCTGAATACAATATATAACCAAAGAGCTTTATCATGCGAAATCCCCCTCAAGCATGTGGAAGTATTTGTTTAGTAGAGGAAACTGTGGTGAATTTCCTCGACGAATAGTCTAATTTTCAAATGGAAAATTCGATTTCATAAACTAAATTAATGCGAAACACAAAAAAATGTGAACTAAGGAAATCCGAATAGTTATTCACACGGAGTCAGCAATTTTCTGAATTATTCACAGAAAAAATATTTCAAACTACTCTTTAAAATTTTGCTGCGTTTTATCTAACTACTTGTTAGTAGAACAATTCACTTCGTGAAAATATTGAGAATTTTCTGTGATAAGTGTCTATTGTGGAATGAATTAACTCACAATTTCGGGATTTATTTTTGTATAATAAGATGGAAATTTCAACACCCACTAAAATGAGCACTTCTGGGGTTTTCAAAATAAAAGTGTTAATGGAAATGATGGAAATAACATAAATAATATGGAATTCAAAGCCTCTGTTGCACAGCCGTACAAAGAAAGAACGTCAGATGCCCTACGTAGGATTCTCAGTGAGGCTGGAATTAAGGTGGAACTTAAATCAACCAACTCCCTCAGAGATAAACTTTGTCACCTTAGCGATACAATGGATCCAACTGAGAAAATTAATATAATTTACCAAATACCATGTAATGACTGTGAGTTCAATTACATAGGTCAAATTAGTAGATCGGGGTCAAATAGATTATTGGAACATAAAAATTCATCTGGACCTAGAATAATTGACCCAGCTAAGTTAAATAACCTAGAAGAAAGCTCAGCCATTGCACTGCATTCACTTGCATGTAATCACACAATAGGGTGGATGGGACAGGGTGAGAGTATTAAAAAGTAATATAGTTAGGTGGAGAGAGAGGTTAATCATTTGAGCTTTGTTTATCGACTCAACACCACATATGTACAATCGAAATGACGCGACGCCTATACCGGTGATACAGAAAGTGTCAATAATCATGAAATTGAAGATGGAGAGAGAGAGAGAAAGAGAGAAATATATATAAGACAAATTATGAAGCCGTGTGACCAAATTATTATGATTGTGGGCGATAACTTATGCTCGAAACGTCATCCAGTTATTAATACTGCATCACTGTGTGATATCTGAATTAAACCTCTCTAATATAGAATTGCATCCTACCATGGTGCCCAAGTTCTACGCTAACATAATATTTGTGGTAATCTGTTTTCGTCAAATAACAGTACACAAAACACAAAATATAAGTGAGATATTAATGCCACTTACAAATACTAAGTAGCATTCATATGCTGAAGTGATTTTTATTTTCATTCTCTGATTTTCTTTGGAAACACAGTCACTAAAGGTAAAGTAGTGGAGTGATTCTGTGATCATGATTATTGTTTTTGTTGAATTTCGTTGCTTTCTATTCAGCTTTGTATAATCTGATGAAATTAAGTTATCAGTAACTCAATAAACTCAACTCATTTAGTTTCCTTAATCGTGAGATGAGGAGATGAGAGATTATGGGCAATCGTGGATGCAGCTGAAGAGGATGGCAGAAAATAGGACAAAATGGAGATGTGTTGTTAAAGCCCTATGTTCCATTAGGAACCTAAGGAAATAATAATACAATGCTAACAATCACATCTTATTGTAGCTTAAAAATCCCCATTGAGTAATTTGAAAAAGAGAAGACGTTCAACGAAGAGACTCTTTTCTCCGAATTCATTCACATAGCTGTACAATCGCATATCCAGAACGATTAATTGCAGAATTCATGAATCCTAAACCTCAAAAGCTGCCCAAGCGTAGCGTCTCGAAAAACTCCCCTACATGAACATTCAGTTCGATGGAGATTCATCTGCGGAAACACTGAAAAATCGATTGTCCCATTCACTCAAGAAAACCTTCTTCACGGCTGAACTACGATTAACCTTCTCCACGAAACCTAGGATTCGTATGAACGTGAAGGATAAACTACCACTGCTGGCCTCATCAGTGTGTATCTACCAATTCACCTGCTTTGTGAAGCCAGGTATGTCTGCCGTAACCAGAGTTCACCATCCAAACATATCGTCGAACACTTACCAGCACGGTTTTATAAAGGGGAAAAACGATGCCCTCTCAGCTCTATCCTAGAACATCTGATAGATTTCGGACACCAAGCTACACCCCAAACAAACTTCAAAGTCGTCTACGGAATACGAAGTGTCTTCCTAAAAGTGTACCAGTCAAACTTCTTCAAACTGCAGAAGCAATGGCAATTCACTTGCTAAGTCCTGAACTCTACATACAGAAGAAGTTCGTTCAATCACTACACTTGCAATGGACGTAATCTATCTTAATACCCGAAAGTTAAATTCTATTTCCTTTTGTCTCTTCATTGGTATTATTTTGTCTTTCCAATTGTAGCATTTTACATTTTCAACTTTCCTGTTCTCCACCCCTATTCGATTTAATTTCTACACCACATTACCACTGTTACTGACTTGAACAACGCTCAATTTCTAGTCATTTGTGTTAAGTCATCCAACTTATTTGCTCAATTTCAGTTCTATTTTAAATGGCATTATTCTCTACCCCGCCTATACTTAGTCTCTACCTGTAATTACCTCTGCTGCTATCTTGACCTAAGTTGAGACATTTTAGTCAATTATATTATGTCATCTGACTTACTAACTCAGTCTTACTTTAATTGCTGCTTAATTAACCTTGTTTCTACATTAGATCATTCTTGCATTACCTAATTAGTTATCTAAACTTGACAAACCTCATGTACACACACACAAAAGTACTTATATATAAATGCGACTGTACAGCTATGTGAATGAATTCGCCGAAAAGAGTCTCTTCGCTGAACGTCTTCCTATTGTATTGTAGAAACTGAATAAATATCAAAATACTTCTAATCTGAAGGCGAAACCCCCTGGTTGACAGCCAGGAAAATTTAGAAATTATAGATGAAATAAGCTTCCAATGTTTAACAACTTATCAGTGATAGCTAAAAAATATTTAACAAACTTTATAAGTATGTGAGGTGACAATAATTTATTGGATCAAACACAAACTGGTTTAAATGGATTTGAGTTACACTCACTGAATTTTCATGCTGTATAACATAAACAATTATTGAAATTAGGTAAACACAAAGGTGAATTTCTCATCACAGAACTATATCGTCAAAACAGATGAAAACTAACTGCCATCGTTTTCATGATTTAGGCATACCGACTACGGGAATTTCTCAAAACTTCATTCAGGTCTTTACTGATTGTTGTGAGTGCTTATTCATTGGTAGTGTCGTGTCTGGCATTTAGCAGTGTAACCAACTATTGCTACTAACATCTATTAGTTAGTTATTTTGATGACCTTTAACCCCACCTACACCTAAAACTGATTAACTAAAATTACCACTTGACTGGTGAAAATGTTTTGATATAAAAAACTATATATTAGTGTAGAGCCGATGATGAGGAACTAATTGAAAAGGAATATATTTCTTCACTCACTCTGTTGCTTTTTCTAAACTATTGATTTGTTATAATTACTGGCCCTTTGAAACTTGCCATGCTGGTTCATTTTCCCAATTCAATGAAATCAGATTATTCCACCAATTAGCTTATTCTAGCCGCCTTTAGAGGATGAACTCAGATTAATGATAGAATGAAAATTATTTCCAAAGGAAAATGAGTATAGATGAAATATGAAACTGACACGCAAAACAAATGACCTTGAGTGTCAGTGTACATGGTAGCTTGGAATAATCGAGGTACTAGGCACTCGCGATGGAAGGCACAGTCAAATGTAATACAAAGTCCATGAGAAGGAGAAGAATCCATCATTTCAATACAACCTAGTCTCCTAGTTAACACAGGTAGTCAAGACTAATCAAATCGTGTAGCATGCTATACCATCATGTCAGTTCACTTTCTTTCTTGATGCCATTTTCAGAGTTGAAGACATCATACAAGATAATCTGAACATTTTAGGTTTCTGAAGGAATTCGAAGTGGCTTTTCAGCCCCAATGGTGTAATTCAGAAATGAAGAAATGGGTTCTAGGAATTAACTGTTTTTCCGCAACCTTAATCGTTTCACTAATTCTTCGACTGACATCTTATTTTGTGAAGCATCTCTTCTGGCTTTAAATGAACATTCTTCTACTTAATTTGGTTTATCGTTTATGAATTCAGATAACTTAAAACTCAAGTACTTTGATGTGAAATTTACCATAGTCTGAGTTTCCCTCATATCCCCTTAAATTGAGTAAATTTATTATACAACAAAAATTATTATCAGAGAAATGAATAATCCCTGAAATAATAGATCGAAAATTTGCAAAAGCAGTCTCTCTATTGCTTTGGCGGTTCGATGCTAGAATGCTAGCCATCCATGAGGTGGGGAGGAGCCGGGTTCAACTGCCATCCAACACCCTCTTAAACCTAGCGGGTAGTAAATCTGGAAAGAAGGAAAGGTGAAGCATGAGGCAAGTAACCCTAACCCCGTAAATACAACATCACTTCTAATGAAATCCAAGAAGCTTAAAGTCCTTTGTTCCAATCGGAACGCAAAGTGAAGTAAACAATACCTTCTAATCGCTTAGTCACAAAAATACTCAAAATACGGATACCGAAGGATCACTTTAAAAATTCTTTATGTAAGTGAATACTCTGAAAGTATTTGGTTGGACTTCGTGCACGTGTGTACTATGAGTAGATAGTAATTACACATTAATAACAATAATAATGCTTAAAAATAGCAATCAGACAGGTATGTAGGCTAACATTCTGTACAAAAACGCTAAAATAAGTGGAGAAAGGAAAGAATAAATTTAGTTAAATTGTAGGTCTCTTTTGTTTGTCCAAAATTTTTTAAAACAACAGCATGCTATGTTGAATATTATAATTGTGAAACAAAACTGCTTCTTTTTCTACTAGAAAAACCAATTACATTATTATTATTCAGAATGTTCTGGAATAAATTTTTTTTCCAAAGAGTTAATAAACAAAAAACGGTTCATTTTACCATAAAGTTTCTATAGTTAATTTTAGTTCGCCTTTTTAAATTATGAAAAAAGCTGAACAGAGATTGTTGGGTGAAAATAGTGAAATAGTTTTCTTAGTTGGAGATGTCAAAGCCAACTATGGTCGTAAGAGGAGTAAAGAAGTCCATTAGACTGAAATCCACATGGAGATCTACACAACATATCACAAGGAACAAGAGACTAATTTTTAACACTGACGTTCCTGTATGCTTCAGAGTCTTGATGTGGGATCACCAAGAGGCGTGCCCAACAGGCTAATGCAATTTTTGACTAACATCTGCCTTTGTTGCCTCCATACTCAAGATCCAGTAGCCAGCCAGGAAGCATAAGTAAGAAAGAACTCTAGCAGCGAACCAACTGAGGACCTACTACCCAATAAATATGCAGAATGAAATGAAGATGGTTCGGACATACTCTGAGGAGAGCATGGAATGACATCAAACGCAAGGGAAGCATCGACATGGGGTATAGGTCTCAAGGTAACATAGAGAAGATGTGAAGAAAAAGTAAGCGCTTATGAGTAGTCATGAAGCCATCTGAAACAGACAGCAAAGAATAGAGTTAAATGGAGATGTGCCGCTAGAGCCCTATGTCCCACTTGGACTCCAGGAGATAAATAATGATAATATAATAATGATGTTTTGTTTTTATTACACTAAAATAACAGAAATCTATTTGATGCTGATGTTCTGTCTCCTCTAATATTTCACCAAGGAGACTATTTTCAGCGATTTCATCTTATTAGCTGTACACTTGTAATATGTATTCACACATGCTTCCCTTTATAAACTTCGAAAAATAAACAAAAGTTTTTAGAGCGGAATAAAATGCGTCAGTCTTATTTTGTAGGTTCTTTTTGCCTACGTTCAAACTATAACAATGAATATATAACATGCATATCAAACGTGCACATGATGATGACAGCACCAACAATAGGGAATTCAAATCACCAGTAGTACTTCTATACAAAGAAGGAACCTCGGAAGCCTTATGGAGAATTCTTAACAAGGCAGGAATAAAAATGCCTGGTATTCAAACCCACAAATTCAATTAGAAACATGCTTTGTCAGTTGAAGGATCCTGTGGAGCCCATTAAATAAAACAATTTAGTTTACCTAATAGCCTGCTGGAATGATTGTCAGGTCAAATGCATAGGTCAAAGTAGTGGAACGGGGTCAGTCAGACAAGCGGAGCACAAAAACCTAGCAAAATCTAAATTAGTTGACTCTAATGAGGTGAGAAATCCAGAGAATATTTCATCTATAGCACTACGTGCAATTAACACAGCCATACAATAGGATGGGATAAGATGACAGTTTTAAAATCTGATGTAATAGGGTGAAGAGAGAAATTGATGACGGAAGCCTTATTTATCAAATCAACTACAAACGCGTGTAATAGAAATGATTCAATACCTGTCCCGAACATTTGTGAAACTCTACTCCCCGTGCAACGAATAGGAAAGAATAAAGGGAACTATGAAATGAGAGTTTCGAAGTTGTGTGATTATGATTGATATGATTATGAACAATAAATTGTGTTCTAAATGTCATCCATTAAATAATACTGTTTCACCGTGTGATATATCCAATCAATAAATCAATATGGAATTACACACTACCAGAGCGCCCAAGTTTTACACATATATTACATGTACTCTCAACCAGGGGGATGATTTCCAGATGAACGGTATAATGTCAGTGAAACCAGCATAACTTTATTTAAGAACATCAGTGTTCTCATTTAACAAAAATTTATCACAATAATTTACAAGAAGACAGTAGTTGAATTTGTCGAGAATAAAGCGCTAATCAATTCCATCCTGTTATTGATTAGGAACTCAGAGATCATTAGTCTGATAAATTTCGAAAATCAGTTATAATCAAACCATAGACATAGCTTTTTTGCTCACTGACAGTCGTATGCAGCTCCCAAGAAGCTCATATTCAGTTTAGGTGTTTTCAGTGGATTGAATACTAACAGAGAACAAGGTTTGTCTCACACTTGCATGATGGATTTTGCCTGGCAATTAGATCTAATCTACTCCTTTAGTTACCAGTGTCTAATGCATATAAATTCTCATGTTTTACAAGGATTCCATACTTCCATAAGGAGGTTAGTGGTATATTCTTGTATTTTAGAATTAAATTATACCAGATCTTTTCTCAAAGTTAGTTTAACTTCACATATACGCGTTGTTGATAAGTGCTGGGAAGTAGAAAACTAATGTATACGATTCATAACATGCTGACTCTTAACAATAAATAGTAAAAAGCAAATAATTAGCGAATCACGGTTACACGTCATAGTCATTTTTTAGCAGATGAGTCTACCTTTGAATAGCTTATCGAAAAACAGTAGTGCGACTATCACAAGAAACAAACACTCTTTAGGTTGATATAACATGCTGTAATTAGAAAATCCAGTCAATACTTAACTAAAAAAACTTGGAATTGAGTTAATGGAAGTATAACTTGGGCACTGTGATAGTATGTAATTCCATATTAGTTTATTTATTGGATATGTAACAACAGAAGACAAGGGCCAGGCAACAGATCAGTTTTATTACAAAAACCAACAGGTATTTATATGTATTTTACGTACATTAATAAGGCTCTGCCCGCAGAAAGAAGGCGGTCTTCTGATTGGTTGTTCGCAAACAAAGGCAGTCTTCTTCTGCTTTCTCGTTTTCGATATTTCTCGGAAATGCGAGCCACTTGTCTGCGAATCATATTTGTCCACGTCTAGGTCAGCTGTGATCGGTTGTTAAATCAGCCTGGATTAATTTCCACCAATCAGCGTAGATCAATGTCTACCAATTGGCTAGCAGCTTGCTCTCACCACAGATATATCACATAGTGAAACGGTATTTTCTACTTGGATGACGTTCCAAACACAATACATGCAAAGAGGGACCCTCCCAAATATTATACATAGAATTCTTAACAAGACAGGAAAAAGAAAGTCATTGAAATCCACAAACTCACTTAGAAACAAATTGTTTCAGTTAAAGAATCTGCAGGATCCCGTCAGATAAAACAATTTGGTTTATCTAATATGCTACGGTGACTTCGAAGTCCAATACACTGGTCAAAGTAGTAGACCTAGGTCAGTCAGATTATTGGAGTACAAAAACCCAGCAGCTAGAAAGAGACTAGCTGTAGCATTGTATGTAGTTACACACAACCATGCGATAGAATGGGACAAGGTGACAGTATTAAAGTTTAATGTAACAAGATAACGAGAGAGATTGATAACCGAAGCTTTAATTGTCGAATCAACTGGGAAACTGTGTAATAGGAATGATTCAACACCTATATCGGATCATAAGAAAAAGAAGTAAACAGCGAAGAAAATTTTCTTTTCAACGATTCATTTTCATGAGCTGTACGATCGTAATTATATTTAACGAAGAAATCTTTAGACCAATCAGATACTGGTAAAATTTGTCCTCGGAAATCGTATTACGTAATGTAAGGTGTAAGAAGGGATGACTAATAGTAGGTTAGAAAAGAGGCAGAAGCTGGCATGACTTAATAAGTGTGAGATAATGACTAATCATAAGCTCGTGTAGAATGAACAGGAACTAATGGAAAGGCGATAAAGTGTTTTTATATAAAATCTGTATGAAAAAGTAATGTTATTAATAAACAGTAATGGAGTGGTAATGAAATATGGATTATGGGAATAATAATGATAATAAAAAAATAGTAATAACAATAATAATAGTGAACTTACATAATAAAAAGAAGCAGCAAAATTAAAGTAAGAACTTTACTCTGACCACGGTAGGGCGACCGAATAGCTAATTCTCCAGCTATGTACGGATGGCGTATCCAAAGTCCCTTTGTACGAAATTAAGGGACTCTGTGTAGCACCGTGAAGCATTCATGCAGGGGTGCTCAATGTACGGAGATGACAAGGTGTTCGAGGATAGAGCTGTTGCTATTCTTCTTTTCTTCTCTGGCTAACCAAGCTGGACAGTGTCCCAGAATACTTTTGTGGACTTGACGTTGCGTACGACCGATATACTTTGCTCCACCCGACCAAGTAAACTGATAAATACACAGTGAAGTGGCCAAAGGCGGTATCTTATCCTTAAAGGTTAAACTTGATTAACTGACTGCTGGGGAATGTGATACGTAAGGTGGCTGTTGGAAATGTCTTCTTCAGACATTTAGAAAGGCGGTTTCTAAGAATTTCTGCTGCGATGTCACCTTCGAATTCCAGGTTCATGAAGAGAGTTTTCTTAGGAACAGTAGTAATGTTTGGTGACGGAGGTTTCTCTTTCATGTTTTTGTCTATGAATCTTGGTGGATACCCATTCTCTAGTAGGGTTTCACGTAATGAATTTAATTCTTTCTCTACCATGTCTTCCGAGCAGATTTTTCTAATCACTGAACTTAATGTACGTACCAGGTTTCGCTTTCGGATCAGTGGGACAGAGCTCTGGAAGTTGATAAAATGTCTCGTCCATCTTGGCTTGCGATATATCGATCTTTGGATCGTACGGTCTTGTCTTCTGGTAAGCAGTACATCGACGAATTGAAATGCCATGTTCGATTCACGTTCTAAGGTGAATTTTATTGATGGGTGTGCTGCGTTGAAGGTTTTGAGGAGATGATCTAAATAAGATTTTTCATCGCAAATTATGAACGTATTATCTACGTATCTCCTGTGTAAGCGCAGCTGACTTGTCAAACGGTCGAGGATGTTGTTTTCGAGACTCACCATGAAGCAGTTGGCTAAGAGTGGACCGAGAGGAGACCCCATAGCTACATCATCTTTCAGGTAGTTTATGGGAAGAAGAACTTCTAGGTTGTTGGTTTCGATGTAGTCACAAATGAAGCATATTGTTTAGGTCGGGGGGATGCTTGTGAATAGAGAGGTGACATCATCGGATACATGGAAAATTCTACTACACCTACGACGAATAGGTAGGAATAAAGAAAAGTATAAAATGGGAGATTCGAAGACATGTAGTGATAACTGACATGATTATGAACAATAAATTGTGTTCATAATGTCAACCAGCAGAATAATAGTGTTTCATGGTGTGATATATCCAATAAACAAAATAATATAGAAATTAAATTGATCTTTGTAAAACGTTTGACGACAGCAGATATGCTGACTCCATTACTGCAAAAAGTCTGGAAGTAGGGAAAGGTGCCTACTGATTAGAGAAAAGGTTAGCTCGTGAAACTATAAAAGAAGGGCGACCTAGGATTCTGCAAGAACTGGCGAGGAATCATGCTCCTGTCAACGCCAAGTAAAATCCTGAATCGCATCATCTTGGAGAGAATAAAGGACGCACTGGATACAGAACTCCGACCAGAACAAGCTGGATTCAGGAAAGGCAAATCATGTTCTGACCAAATTGAAACTCTACGCATCATCATCACAAAACAAAGCATGGAATGGCAATCAAACCTCTACCTCTACTTCCTTCATAGACTTTGAGAAGGCCTTCGACAGCGTTGACTGCGAAGTAATTTGGAAACTACTCGAGTGCTACGGCGTACCCTAAATATTCATCAACCTTATTCAACAGCTGTACGACAACGGCACTACACGCCCCCACTTGTTTCTGTCTTCTGCTGTCCTTTCAACCTGCATCCGTGTTATTCCGTACTGTTTCAACTCTTCTTCACACGATCTCCTCCATGTCACCCCTGGATGTCCCACTCACCGCTTCCCTTTCGGGTTCCACTCGAGGGCCTGACGCGCGATGTCACCCAGTGGCCTCCTCAACGAGTGTCCAATACATCTCCACTTTCTCCCGCATATTTGTTGAGCGATTGGTTCTTGTTTTCTTCGTTCCCATAGTTTCTTGTTGGTGATTCTTTCCGGCCATCTGATCTTCAGTATAGAAGGAAGACAGCTGTTGATAAAGGTCTGCAACAGGCTGTTGGAAATATTCTTTGTGACTCGCCGCCAAGTTTCTGATCCGTATAGAAGAACTGACTTGACTGACGTTTGTATTGAAAATCCGAATTTTGTTGTTGATGCTGAGTTGAGTGTCGAAGATTTCCAGATTGGTTTCAGGTTGATGAATGTGTTTCTCGCCTTCCCGATTCTCGATTTGACATCCTCGTCCGTTCCTCCTGTGGTTGAGACAATGCTCCCCAGATAAGTGAAAGAAGTAACCTCTTTCAAATCCCTCCCGTTGATGGTGATTGGCACTGGATGTTGCTGCTGTTGTTGGTTGGTTATTTTCATAACCTCCGTCTTGTCTATGTTCACCTGGAGTCCTGTCTTTGCTGCTTCTTCGACCAGTTTGTCGGTTTTCGCTTGTAAGTCTACGATTTCGTGTGACTTCAAACATAAGTCGTCCGCGAAATCCAGGTCTTCTAGGTTGTTCACGTCGGTCCAGGATATCCCTGTCTTCTCGTTTCCCACTGTCTGACACATAATCCAGTCCACCACAATTAGGAATATCATTGGTGATAATAAGCACCCTTGTCTGACTCCTGTGTTTACTCCAAACGCTTCGCTGAGTTTTCCGTTGTGGATCACTTGACATGTGCCGTTGTCGTACAGTTGTTGAATAAGGTTGATGAATATTTAGGGTACGCCGTAGCACTCGAGTAGTTTCCAAATTACTTCGCAGTCAACGCTGTCGAAGGCCTTCTCAAAGTCTATGAAGGAAGTAGAGGTAGAGGTTTGATTGCCATTCCATGCTTTGTTTTGTGATGATGATGCGTAGAGTTGCAATTTGGTCAGAAAATGATTTGCCTTTCCTGAATCCAGCTTGTTCTGGTCGGAGTTCTGTATCCAGTGCGTCCTTTATTGTCTCCAGGATGATGCGACTCAGGACTTTACTTGGCGCCACATTGACAAATAATAAGGATCAAATCAACATGTGATGAGCAAATGTCAAAACAGTGACATGCATTCCAGAAGGAAAAGGAATAATAATTACAAAGTTAATTGAAACATCCTAGTAATTATAAATGCTGCGATTAGATTGTATAGGAGGGCCTTTCCAAACAATTTTTCCATTACACAGAATACACAAAACTGCCTTGGTTACTCTTCTAAGTAGTACAATTAGCTGTACACCAGTATTGAATATTGAACGATTTCAAGTGTTTGTAAAGTATCCTAACTACTTTTAAACAAATAGGTTAATTACCTTTTTCAAATCTTATTATTATATGGGTTTTTCACTGATACTCACAATGTGATTCAGACTGTTCATTAAGAAATCGTTTTATGGGCATTTGATTTCACCTACCTAGTTTAGACCTGCTCATCTCTGGCCTGCAGTGTATATATATAATATATATATATATATAAGTGTAGATTTGTACAGTTTGTTCCCAACAACTTGACTCTGTAATTATAAAACTTGGCATAGGCTATAGATGCCAAGAGTTTAGGTTATTTATAAACAGTTTAATTTTTTCTCAACCCACAAAATATGTTATATAAATGAATAATCTAAATTAATTAAATAATGCATTCTAGAATTAAGTGATACGATGTTTACATTAGAATGGACAGTTGATTTTACTGTCGAAAGAAGAAATGAAAGAAATTTAATTGAATTTGAGATTTTCCCGTCGATTGATTGGACCGAAGTGCTCAGTCTCAGGTTGACATGTCGGCTTCTTGAGCAGATGCTTCGGCGATGTCTGAACATGTAATTAGAATTTTTTAATTGATGGATGGTGACTGGCAGTGGAATCCAGGATGCGCGCGTTTCGTCCTATTTGGGACTCGTCATCTGGATGTACCTGCATTTGGCGTTTGAAACTAAGGGTACTGGGTTCGAGCCTCGGTGGGAACATCATCACTCACTGGGAAATGCAGGTACATTCAGATGGCGAGTCCCAAATAGGACGAAATGCGCATCGTGGATTCCACTGCTGGTCACCATCCACAAATTAAATTCAAATGAAAGAAATGATAAAATCAAGTGAATTATTTTCTTCCATCGAAAATCTCTATAAAGAGAAGGAAGAAAGAAAATAGGCCATTAAAAAGTTCTGCAAAATAACACTTAAACACTAAAATATTTTTAATGATTACTAGTGGCCGACTACAGGAAGAAGTCACCTTGAGTTTTAATGAAAAGTCTTCAACACAGGGGTTTTTAAGAAGACAAACACCCGTTAATGATATTGATTGAAGGTGCCGATATAAATCGGGAATTGGCAGAAGTTGGAACTAAAGAGCCACTGGATTCTGTTCAAGTGGTCAAATGAAAAACGAGCTGGTCTCATGACCTGAAGGTCCTGACTTCGATCCCCAGTGAGATCCTAGGTGCATACTGACGAAGAGTCCCGAACTAAGATGCAGTAACAGTCCAGTACTCTTTGATTTTTATAGCTCATAATCCATTATTATTTCCGTAGGTTCCGAGTGGAACATAGGACTTCAACAGCTCATCTTCATTTCATACTGCCCTCTGAATTGCTCTTCAGCTGGCTCTTCGATGACACATAAGCTTTCATCTCTTCCTTAAACGACCTCATCTACATCAATCCCGGACGCAGGCCCAACTCGTCGTTTTCCATTTGGGTTCCACTCAAGAGTTTCACTGGCCCCTAATGTCACTCAGCGGTCTCGTCAGCTTGTGTTCGATCCATTTCCAATTTTTCTGGTATATTTGTTAGTTCATGGTTTCTTGGTTAGTTCATTGACAGAGCTCCGTGTTGGCCAGCCATCTTATCTTCAGTATGAAGATGTCGAAGGCAGCTGTTGATGAAATGTTTTTGATGACTTGACAACTCTCTGAACCAAATGGAAGGAGTGACTGACTTGATATTAGTGTTGAAAATCTGAATCCCGTTCTTTATACTGAGTACAGCAAAATTTGCACACTGATTTCAGATTAATGAAAGTGTGTCTTGCCTTTCCCCAATCCTGCCTGGCTTTGACGTTTTCATCCGTGCCGGCAGTAGTTGAAATGATCCTTTGGACTATTCCTATTGCTGGTCACTGGTGCTTGCTGTTGTTAGTAACTTTGCCACTTCTGTCTCCGCTATCTGCCTCCTCTCCCAACTTGTTGGTTTTCACCTGCAGACCTTCGAGTTTGTGTGACATTAAGCGAAATCCAAATCTTCTAGAGTCTTGTCAGCCCAACGTATTCCTATCTTCTCAGTCGATATTATCCAGTCCATCACAATCAGGAATCTTGTAATCTTAGTAGTAATAGTGGACAGCTTTGTTTTACTTCTGTCTTCACTAGATCGTAATCTAACTTGAAACTAATCAAATCCCTGCAGTCAAACACTTGAAAATAAAAAAAATGGAAAAAAGGTGATTCAGGGAATCAATTCTTCCGAGCGATTCCAATTTCCACTGCTATACAGTCGTTTTCATATACAACCTGTTTGATAATTGTGTTCAGTAATTTAACATTTTGAACATGTAGTAGAATAAATGCAGAGTTGCTGAGATTAATGATTATTAATCAAAATATAATGCAGTTATAGTAAAATTAAATAGTTATAGTTGATTGGCTGATCAGCAAGACGAAATACTTAAAGACAGAATTAACAAGACGAGTATGGAAACAGAAAATAAGTGGTGTTACACAAGAATCACCTCAGACAAGGGAAGTAGAAGGATTTTTTAACAATGACGGGTCACTTATTAAGTACTTAGTCTTACTATTCAACTTCTTATCTATAATTATTCACCCTTGTTATAACTTCATTATATTTCGGTTATTATTGTATCATTAGTATCATCTTCTTGGAACATAAGGTGTCAAATATCCAGATCGCTGAGATCCTGGACCTATCGCTGGTTTCAGAAGATTAAGCTTAATACGTAGAACACTATGCACTGTAACCGACGCGGAACAACAGAAGACGGTTGGGCAACACGATTATTTATTCTTCAAGCGATAACGAAACAGATTTACAATGGTTAATCAGTGCTAAAGTCTGTAAATGTACGTTAATATAATATACAACAATACTTCTGATCCTATTTCTCCAATCTTCTGCCAACCAGCGCACAGTTAGGCGATGACAGCCTCCTTGTCTCCCGTCAAATAGAGACCAGTTCGAACAAACAAACTATTCAGTGTTCACCAACATTGACATAAGGCTTTAGCAGAACATCACCATTTCACTCTGTCTTCTGCAGTCTTCTTTAGTAGGCTCTACGACTGCTCACAAGTTGTCATATCTTTCTAACGAGATCTTGTCCATGTCATCTTCAGACACATGTCTAACTCGTCGTTTCCTATTAGGATACCACCCGAGGAACTGGCGCGTGATGTTATTCAACGGCCCGTTTCACTATATTTTTATTACAACTCAGGGTGGGGGTAAAGTCATTATTAATCTTCCAATTTACTTAATTGTTTGTCTGCATAATGATCTTAAAATAATAAAGATTTGTAGCTCAGGTGAATGATTTTGATTCGGTCATGTTCTCTAAGCTGGTTGATTTTAATTGAGAAGCTTTCATTGACTGTCTAGAAAACTTTCGTTTATCATTTCTTTTCACTCCCACCCTCTCCTCTGGAACGTTCCATCACATTCTGTACACATAAACTCTGGTTGTTAGATTACAAACCATTTTTCATTCACACCTCTTGTTCCAGAACTATATCCTTTGAGTTGAAATAAAAAAATATGAGCTATACTTATCCTGCAAATATGATTGTTCTCGCTTTGTTAAAAATTTTATTCTACACATATATGATAAATCAATCTTTAATTTGTATATGTAGAGGAAATCTACAATGGATTAAATGAGCTTTTATTATTTTCCATAAATAAGTTTCTTGAAGAAAGACTTTTGAAAAACAAAAGTCACCAGTTAATATATATATATATATATATATATAGCTGTATCGAGGCGACTGATTCAACGCATATTTGTATTTAACATAGACTTAGTTTTAACTTAGTTACTAACACGATGGCGCCAGAACTAACGGTGCAATTTATCTATCGGAAATAGATAGGCATCCATTCAAAATCACCTCCAACTTAGTTTACAAGTGCCAGAGCAGGCATATTGGACTTATAGAGCCCCATTCGCACACCAGCATCAAGAGAACGTGAAATTTCCACGAACGACACATCAGTGGATGAGCTACGGTGCATACATTCAGTTTCCTTGCTTAATGGATTCCTGGAAGACTTCACTGCATGCCACAGTAAAGAGAAATGCCCCATGAAGAGACAGCTTCCATACCAAAGTAGGCTATTCCTACTAGATCATTATTCAAGAGTGATCAAATCATGTAACTAATAGCACGAAGGCTTCGGTCAGATGTCAAGTGCACATTCTACGCTGCAACCCTTTTCTTTACATCTCAAACACTTTCAATTCTTGTGCCTACGATTAAAAGCCGAATTGTGTGGACTTTACTTCACACCATATCTACAAGTTCCCCTGCAATGTCATGACACATATATAGGTAGAACCAATGGAATGTTGCAAAATGGTTATTAAGTCACACAGGAAATCCAAACAGAATCAACATCATCATTGCAAAGCATTCATTAATGTCTCGTTACAAAATCGATATTAATGACTGCTTCTCAATTATTTCACATGACACACTACACAATTAGGTATTCTGTCGTTGTTTTTTTTACTATTTTCATTATCATTATTAATATGCTCTTTTCTCTGACCCAATAATCTTGAATAATTTAACGGATTTCAGATCACTTCCAAACGCTTACTTGTGTATTACTACGCAGTCGTTTCTTCCTGTATGTCGCCTTTCTGTCAACGTTTTTTTTAGTCAACTACCAAAACCTCCCGAATGTTCTTCCAAACTTATCCCTAACTACTCTCTTTTCGTGTTAATTGTAAATGATTACATGCCATCACATTTCATTTCTTATTGTTTCCTTAAACTACTATCCTCAAGCCAAACTTCCGCAAGTAGAGTAAAAAATGTACGGCCTTATTCTGTTAATCCTACGTCTGGTTCAGGTCGTTTTTAGCTGAAGAGCGGCCTGGAAATAAAGTGTGCACATTTTATACAGCAAATTTCTGTTCTTTTTGCATTGAAGACGATAGCTTCTTCCCGTCATTCATTTGTTCATTTCAAATATTGATTGTCTTAAAATCATTCTCGATAGCGCAGATGCACTCAATTTTAGTAATGTCCCGAATCCATTCAATCTCCACGCCTCTCAATGTAATTATTATTTCTATCGTACATTTCTGTTCAGTACAGCTCTTCTGAATCTCTTCTTTAACTTTATGTGTTATAGGAAGTGTGGTGACTTGAACTGGTACAAAATTCTACACTGAAAACTCTGTAGGTCAGTCATCAAATCTCATAATGCATCAGACGGAGGTTGCGCAGTACCATTAGATACCATTCGTTGAACATAATCGAAGATGGGCATACGTCGGACGAACAATAAGACTCTAAAAGATCTGGACTTCGCGAGTGATTAGTGTCTCATGTCTCACAAACTCGAAGATCTACAAAGGGATACCAGGAAGAAGTGATAAATATAGGACTTCATGTAGACACTGAGAAGGCATATATGACGAATGAAGTCGTCTTTTTCACGTAACCGACCTGAGCAACATGGATGAAAATATTAAAACCAGGTTGAGCCGGATCGGGAAAGCAAGACAGGTGTTCATTACTCTGAAATCAGTGTGTAGATCTACAGAACGCAGTATAAGGAACACGGTTTGAATTTTGAACACCAGTGTGAAATCAGTACTTCTGTGTGGTTCAGAGACTTGGTACACGCGTCATTGAAGGCATTTCCAACAGGCCACTACGGACTTTCATCTGCACTTACTTTCGCTGTCCCGATAATCAGGATCACATGGTCAGGTAGGATGGATAAATAACAACGAAACGAGGCGAAGAATCAAACCAGGACATATAACCCAACAAAAATGCAGAATGAAATGGAGAAATAGATTTGATATACACCGAGGAGACCGTTGAATGACGCTAGGCACAAGGTAAGCTAGAATGTGAAGCGACGGGTTGAACGCCGGATGGTGACATGAAAGCTACAATGGGAGGAGGAAACGAGAGCTTCAAAGCAGGCTAAAATTGACAGGAGAGGACAGAATACAAAGCAGACGTTTAGCTGAAGCCTTATATTCACTTGGAACACAAGGGATGAATAGTGATGATAATAATAAGATGACGAAATTACCTGTCATTAAAGTATTCTTGTCTCACAATAGCATTCCAGTTCTACATCTAATAGTCAAAATAAAATTGTTTATCATAAATTTCATAACTAAGAAGGTCTACCTAACAGCACTACACAGTATTATTTACCAGGTATTTGATAAATAACATTATATCACTATGTGCTATGTCAAATAAACAAAATAAAGTGGGATTTTAATTTTTAATGCAATATGCAAAATATATTTCGAGTAAAGGAGAAAGGAAAATGAAAGTAATTTGATAAAGTTGTTATTGCCATTTAGCCTAAATGACTGTAGTTTGATTATCTCTGGTTTTAAGAGCACTAAAAACTTCAGTAAAAACTAGCTAGTCTTATCTAGGCATGAAGCATTCTATTATTTTGCTCTGCGGTTTCTTCCCACAAAACTTCTTAGCAATCTGATATCTGACAGTGATATGCAGAATTGGCCTTGATTATTACAACTGTTATATGTTTGATAATCTTAGAATTCATAATGACAGTATGTTATCAAATGAAGAATAAAGAGACAAAAGAGGTAAAAATTTGTAGGAAAGATTTACTCATATCAATAGTGCCTCACAAGTTGGCAGAAGAAGCATCAAAATAGGACTTCAGGTGAACATAGAGAAAACAGAGGTGATGAAGATTCCTGGTCAACAGTAACAGCGAAAACAACAGACAACAATCAGCCAGTATAAATGGGAGGAACTTGAAAGAAACAACCTCCTCCACCTACCTGGGAAGCATCGTTTCAACTACAGGCGGAACTGACGAGGATATCAAAACAAGAATCGGAAAAGCAAGACAAGCTTTCACTACTCTCAAGTCTGTGTGGAGATCAACAACACTCAGCATCAAAAATAAGATCCAGATTTTCAACTCCAATGTGAAGTCAGTACTACTCACTATACGGATCAGAGACTTGCACTGCGCGTCATAAAGAGCATCTCAAACAAACTACAGACCTTCATTAACAGTTGTCTTCGCTCAATACTCAAGATCAGATGGCCAGAAAAGATCAGCAACATGGATCTCTGGGAGCGAACCAACCAGGAACCGATTGTGAAACAAATATGCAGAAGGAAATGGTGATGGATTGGCCATACTCTGAGGAAACCATCAAGTGACATCACTAGACAAGCCATTGCTCTAGTGGAACTCGAAAGAGAATCGACGAGTTGGTCGTCAGTGCAAGGGTGACTTGGAGGAGGTTATGTGAAGAGGAGATGAAAACGTGTGGGCAGACTTGGAGCCAGGTGAAGACTCTAGCAGAGAACCGAACTCAATGGAGACGCACGGCTGAAGCCCTTTGTTCCTCTAGGAATTAAAGGATACGATGATAATATAATAATAATAATGCCTGGCAGGATGGCCCCCGTTGTCACGGCTTCTCCCTAGAACTCCCGGAAATCCCATCCTGTAGCCAGTCACTAACGAGCATCAGATCAATTTGCAAGGGTTGGTTTGTAGTGGTTTGATTTGTTTTTGAATTATGACAACGGACTGATATCAGTTAAAGGACCATTGAAAACCACAGAGTACTGAACACCTGTTTCATCCTAGATTGGGACTCATTGGCAGTATGCATCCACTGGGTTTCTAATCGAGGACCTTCCAGTTACAAGGAGAGCTCGTAGATCTTTAAGCTACTAGGACCTGACTCAATGGCCAGCACATGAATGCTAACTTCTACCAATTCGTGATTTTAGCAGGCCCATCAGCCTAGTGCCTAAATAAAATATTCACCTTAGCATTTCGTTATCCATGTGGTCACAATTACTTGTTATAGATTTCGTGAGATGAAAGACTATTTCAGTAGTACTGTGGTTAAATAGATTTCCTTCTAATTCAAAAGTATTCAACCTTCTTCATAATTTCAAAATATTACGGTGTTCATACTATTCAAATAGTGCTATTTTATGCATCATAAACACATTAAATTTGTGTGTTATGCTTATACGGGAATTTGTTTAAATTTAAGTTGTTTTATTTACTCATTCATTTATTATTTACAGAATGCAATTTTGAGGCAACAAGGTTATAGAAATATCGACTATTGCATGTAATGTATCCTGTTGTGATTTGCATGTTGAACCGATCATGGACAATATTGTGAGCTTATGGTTTTAAGGTTACTCTATATTTACATCAAGAGTTTGTCTATTTTACGTCTTGCTGCTGTATGTGCGAGTTTTAAATTACCAAAATTTCATCGTGTAATAGGATGGAAATAATTCAAAAAGGTGAATATTTATTTCCAACTTTTCTGCTGATTTTCACCACCTCACAAAGGAAAATCTTTTCTAGTGAACGGTAGTTGTATTGATTACTTTTTCTACCATCTGATACTATTTTCACAATTCTATGTCTTGTATACTGTCAACCTGAATAAATTTCTCATGAAAACGAATATACATTTAGTGGAACATATAAATTTTATCAGTTCTCGGCCTGACTGAGTTTCAACGTAGAACTCTGCACAGAAATGCGGCTCTTCAAGTCTCCACACCGCATATACCACAGAAAGAAAGATAAAAGAAGGAAATTCAAATGAACTAAGACGAACAGAGATGTTTGTGAGAAATAATCGCAGTATGGAGAAACATGATGATCTGAACAATTTTGGAGATTAAATCTAGGTCATTGAGAACAATCTTGAACCGTGTCACCAACAGTTTCAAGGCATTGGTTCATAGTATTCCGAGGACCACAACAATGCAGTTCAAACCAACCACCAAATATTTTTAATTGGTGGATGGTGACTAGCAGTGGAATCCACGATGCGCATTTCGTCCTATTTGGGACTCGTCAACTGGATGTACCTGCATTCCCCAGTGAGTGATGATGTTCCCATCGAGGCTCGAACCCAGTGCCCATAGTTTCAAACGCAAAAGCGTTATCCACTAGACCGCTTGGGCCACGAGAGCCACCTCTTGTGCAACGGGTCATATTAATTATTTAATTGAATTTCAGATCTTCCCGTCGATTGATTGGACCAAAGTGCTCGGTCTCAGCCTGACTTAAATAATTAATAAGAGCCGTTACACAAGAGGTGGCTCTCGTGGCCCAAATGGTCTAGTGGATAACACTTTGACGTTTGAAACTATGGGCACTGGGTTCGAGCCTCGGTGGGAACATCATCACTCACTGTGGAATGCAGGTACATCCAGATGACGAGTCCCAAATAGGACGAAATACACATCCTGGATTCCACTGCTAGTCACCATCCACCAATTAAAAATTCTAATTACATGTCCAGCATCTTCAAAGCGTCTGCACAAGAAGCCGACATGTCAAATTGAGACCGAGCACTTCGGTTCAATCAATCGACGGGAAAATCTGAAATTCAATTAAACAACCGCCAAATATTTCATAGATTTGACAGTATGTTTTGATTTGACCACACCTAACTCTCCTCCAAGCTGGACGAAGAGGGCTACGGCTTGGCATGCATAACACATTTCCTAACTATCTCAGTCGATGTAACTTTACAACATCAATAGCCTATTCTACAAGAGAACGTAGTATACGTTTATCACTAAAAAGTTAGATAACGAATGCAAGAAACTATGGTACACATGTATTTCTTCAAGTGTCTTTCAATCTCTTCTCTGATAATAAACAGAAGTTAGGAAAGGTGACGGTCATTCACTTCTGTATTCAGACTTTCAACTACTCAACTAAACTACCTTTAAAGTCGAATAAGTAACAAAGTTTTTGGGAAATAGACAATAACATCTTTTTTTCAATTTATCTTCTTTTATTTCAGTTTTATGTTGGGTTTCATTTTTTTTTCTTAAAAAGAAGAGGAAAATTTTTTTCTTTCATCAGAAAATATTCAAAATGTTTTTTGTTATTTTTTTGTAAATAATTTTTCTTTAACTTTTTTGTTTACTGAGTATTTTTTTTCTTTCTTTTTTTTGACTCATTTGTGTTGATAAAAAAAGATGTTGTTCTATTTATTATCTGTTTGGTTGTTTATATTTTGAGGAGATTAATTCTTTTGACATGTATGCACAACGTATACGTTCATATTGAGGAGCTAATGAGCGCTGTTCACTAGTCATAAATGATTTTAGTGTAGTTGTTTGAACCATTTGATAGCCTAACTGTGAACAGATTTCCTAAAGTTAAGAAGAATTATAAAAAAGTAATAATAATAACAGTGGCATATATATATACATATTAGTAACATTAATAATTAACACACAAAAAGAATGGAGTAGTAATTTTAAAAAATTTGTCGGGAGTACTTGTTGAGTTTTTCATCTAAGATACTCATAGCTAGATAGAACGTTTTATTGCTCACTTCATTGCATCCCAAGTGGAACTCAGGGTTTCAAGCTATGAAGTTCCGATATCGGTAGTGTCGTTTTTACAGGGTGGGACTGACAGTGTCACACCCGATCTAACCTCTTTTTTCTGGATTCACTACCGTCCAGACGAGGTTTAGGGGTGCAGAGGGAACCTGTACAGCATGCATGACTGGTAGGCATTTTCTCCTCCCTGAACTGTCGACGTAAATGCAGAATGTATACTGGTGACATAATTTGATTTACAAACAGACTGAATCTAAGAGATATTAAAAGAAAACCTGAATTCTGTATGTTTGACACTTTATTCTAACTTCAGATAAACTGTATTAAGTTCTTTCATAGGATTAAAGCACACTTTTCAGCGTTAAAATAAAAATATTTATTTCGAGTGATGTATACATATATATATATATATATATTCATCTGTATCAATTACATTCCTTTTAAGATTCGGTTGATCTAAGCCCTGACTATTAAATACTTCTAAATGAATTCATATTTATTTGTAAAAACCAATCACACACCGAAAAAATAAGATTTGAAAATAACTTTCTAAAAATTGGTGTTTTAAGTATATCCTTTTTTCGAATAGTCTACAACTTTCTTCATAGCATTTTGAACTTTGCAGACTCGAAGCGAAGATAATATGTGAAACAAGATATAAGAATGGTAAGCTCTGTAGCAGTGTTTTCGTCATTCAACTGCCATTTGCAAAGCAGATGATTGATTGATAAACCCTTTAAGTACTACAAAAATTGTTATTCTTTGAGTTAAGTTCTTTTGTTATTTGGTATAGACTGGTTTGTGTGATTTTCCCAAATCCATAAAATTTAACATGATAGGAATATACTTTGCAATAATAGAGAAGATTTATAGCTCAGGTGGATGATGATTTGCAATTAATAGTGTTCTCTGAGCTGGTTGGTTTGGTTGCGGAGCTTTCGTCGTCCTCCTGGACAACATCTTCAGCGCCATATTTAGCACAAAGTGAAATGATTTAAATCTCTTCATGAGTGATATAACTGCGTCTCCTGGTAACCATCTTCACATATGTATTGACCATTTTCTATTGACTTGCATTTTAAACTTTCTGGTCACCTGATTTACTTTATTTACTAATGTCAGCTCATGATGAAAATCCTGTAGCCAATCAAATCCCTACAAACAACACTTGATTATCAATGAGATGCTCACTAGCGACTTGCCCTATTCAGGTAGGTAGTTACCTGGGGCTCTAGTCAGAAGTCGTGACCAGTAGGGTACAGCAGGTCGGGTGTGAGGACAAATACTCAACGAAGACACTGGCTACGGGTCGCGCTATGTTGTGAATTGGCAGAAGTTAGAATTCATGGGCCATTGGATCGGGTCCCAGTGGCTCAATGGTATACGAGCTCGCCCTGTAACCAGAAGGTCCTGGGTTCAAATCCCGGTGGGTGCGTACTTCTGAAGAGTCCCAAACTGGGACGAAACAGCTGTCCAGTACTCCCAGGTCTTCCAATGGTTCTCTAACTAATGTCAGCTCATGATGAAAATCCTATAACCAATCAAATCCCTACAAACCAACACATGATTTACTTTTTATTAGTTGGTATATTTCGTCTATATTAACGTGTTGGTTAATTGTATTTTCGTCTGAGTACCAGGCTTCTAGGAATTCCCTGGCACTTTTGGTGTTTCCTCTGTTTAAGATTTTGACATTATCCCAATCAAATTGATGTCCACAACTGTCTGTATGCATTGATACTAAAGAATATATATCGTGTCTTTTCACGGTTGATTTGTGTTCTTCGATTCTAATTCGAAAGGGACGCCCAATTTGGCCGATGTAATGCTTGTTACAGTTCATACAATGGTATTCATTTTATCTCCTTTTTCTGTTGGATCTTTCGGTTTGCATAATATCAAATTAAGCAATTTGACCGACTGGATTTACTTTGTTTCAGACCATGCGATTTTTATCTGCTATTAAAATATACACGCCATCACCTTCACCCTTAAAAATGATGAGTATTCAGGGAAACTCACTAACACATACTGAAGGTTTGGAGATATAAATGAAAGAAAATTACGGTGAATAAGAGGTCTGTCTTTATACAACTCAATTTAGGGGTTGATAATATTGCAGGAATAGTCAGTGGAGCACTGAACACCTCACTAGCCAGAACCTACCTGTGTAGCCGAGCTGATTCCCGCGTGTCGAACAGCATTCTATCTGATCCAGTCGAAGAAAGATAGGTACACTCTTCACGTGTACTTAGATTTATATGTATCTGCCATATGGGTTACATAGGGATAACAGAATGAAGGGTACAAGGCAGATGCTCTGAAAATGTACTAGAGCCCTCCTATCAAGGGAATAAATGACTTCAGTGATGCAATCACCATGCATTTTGACGATGCCAAACATATGGTAGTCACCCTAAAATTCTCTAAGATAGTCAGCAAAACAGAACAATTCAATTTTTCTCAAGTCTCCTGAAGCTAAAGCTTTCAAACGTACGAAACCAGATTTTTTTTGTGTTTCAAAAGACGCAGTTATCAGTTTTTCATTGCCCTGTCAACACAATCTCTCAACTCTTCTTTGTATTTGATGGTTTAATCTTTGAGTTTAGCCTCTTTCCTTTGTGGTCTATCAAACATTTCACTTCTTACTGTGTTTTTTTAGTTGAGCTGAATTCACCACATCACTGCACAGTTTATCAGTTACTATCACCATCTAAAGTATGTCTAATTGATATAAGTATAAAACTTGGGCACTGTGGTAGAGTATAAATCCATTATGGATAAGATTTTATTTTGATAAATCACACAGTGTTGTACAGTAATATTAACTGATGACGTTTCGAGCACAAACTATTGCTCATAATCATATCAAGTCACTCACACAACGTTTTTGCTTCTAAACTTTCTCGCCTAAGTTCTTTTTCAGAGTATGTACATATTTTGAACTCGCTTCAACCTTTTCCGTATAGGATATAAAAGTTTAACTAATATAATTTAAACCTGTTTCTAGTGCCTTCATTTCAAATATCAAAGTGAGAAGAATGTATAAAAAGTAGAAATTGGTTATATAATATTGCTCACCTCTGTTACTTCACTTGTATTTAGTGTGACAACGCCTACATAACCACGTTTAGCTGCAATTCTGAGTAAATCGGTTTCCAGTCTGGCTAACAGTTTCAAAGATATTTTCTTCCAATTTGGTAAGTAACTCTGTAAATATTTTGAATTACTATATGGAGACTGAGATATGATGCCAATCATCAAAGTTGAAAGCAAGTTATCAGGTGAAATATTTGGAAATGCCTCTTGTTTAGTACACATATCGAAATATCGTTGGAGTATTTCTAATTTCGGTGTTCTGTTTAAAGATGGAACATGTGATACTGGTAAACTGACCAACGCACCAACCAGTTTCTCCTGCTCCAAAACTTGTTCACATGAATTCTGACAATAATATCTGGCCGTCAGTACAATACCCAAGTTAGGTTTGTGATTGCCTAGAAATGCTTCAACCGCTTCTTGTAGATCTCCTCTATCAAGTTTTAGTGCATGAGATAGTCGATCTTTCTCAATAAATGCATTCACTAGAGTATCAACTATTTCTTGTCTCTTCGTCCCACTGCCCTTCTCATTATTCCATTCTTCAATAAAGATTTCATAATTACCCAATGGATAAATTTTCTATAATGTGAAGAGAATAAAAATATCAGTTATAGTACTGTAGTCATAGATACAGGAGTTGTGTTCTCAGCCACCATATTTATCAAGCCAATTTCCATCTGAGTGATACTATATAGCCGTAAATCAATAGTTATCTAACTGTAATAACGAAAACTTTTATTCATCTTAGCCGCTAATCACAAAGGTGAATAATCTCAGTTAATGGAAAAATAGCGTTGATGGTAGAATGCTCGCCGACCACTCATGTGATCTGGGGTTCGATCCCAGACCGACGCACTCCTGAACCCCACTAAGCCAGTAATAAGACTGGTAAAGAGGGAATGTTGGGCATGAGGCTGGCAACCCCATCCTGCAAAAAGAAATACCACTGCTACTGAAACTTTAAGCCTCTACCTTGGTTCTAATCTTGCTGCTACCTAGATTTTCATTTTTTTAATCTTCGATTTCAAAAAAGTATATAATTAGTAATCCTAGATAGTCTGATCATCAATGAGGTAAAGTTTAAAAAACCTTCGTCATCTCGCTGAACTTTGAGGATTTTAGACAAATGAAACATTTCTCTGACCAATAAAGAAAGCTGAATAACTTCTCCCTAGATTTGTCAACGCTATTAAAGCTAAATTTATCTTATATTATAAGGGAAAGAAAAAATACACTAATGTAAAACTTTTATTTCAAAGTCGTACCATTTCAGTTGGAACACAAGTGAATATCGTACAAAAAATAGATGAAAAGTAGTAAAATGACCTCACAGTCAGAGTATGAAAGCAAATAATTAACTGAAGACCATTGGTGACTATGACTTATAAGATAATTAAGAAATAAAGTATTTGTGACACTATACATTGAGAAGTATTCCGGAAATTGCTCCGACACTACAGAGTGTCCCGAACCTTTATCAGCCTCATTCAACAGCTATTTTATAATATCATATGCCAAGCGACCAACAACAGAAAACCCAGAGAAGCGTTTGAAGTGAATACAGGAATATGAAATGGCTGACTGTTATCACCTATGATATTCCTGGCTGTGGTGGACTGAATCGTGTAGCAGACCGTGTGGAGCGGGAAGACAGGGATACGTTGGACTGGCAAAAATACTCTAGAAGATTTGAACTTTATGGAAGATTTTTACCTAATGTAACACAAAATCGAAGATCTACGGGAGAAAACCAGCGAATACGTGATTTCAAGTAAGCACAGAGAAGACAAAAGTGATGAAGATACCTGGCGACCAACAACAATAAGCACCAATCACTAACAAATGGGAGAAGTCGGGAGGAAGTCACCTCTTTTACGAATCAAAGCAGTGCCGTTTAAGCTACAGGCAACACGGGTGAGATTATCAGAGCAAAGCAGGATCACATCAAGAAAGGAAGTCAGACCTTCATTAATCTGAAGTCATTGTGGAAATCTACATCACTCAGCCGGCCTAAGGAACAAGATTCAAGATTTTCAACACAAATGTTAGGTCAGTGCTTCCATGTGGTTCAAAGAATTGGTGCATGCGTCAGCAATAGCATTTCCAAGAGGCTGAAGATTTTCACCAATACCTACATTCGCTCGGTAATGAAGATCGGTTGATCGACCGGAAAGGATAATCAACAAGGCACCCTGGCAGTGTAGTGAACCACCTGATGACCTACTGTTCAATAAATATTTAGAAGGGAATGTAGATAGATTGAACATACTCTGAGGAGACTGTTGATGACAACACACACACACAAGGCCCTCGAGCATAACCCGAATGGGAAACCACAAGTTTTGCGTGGGTCTGAAAGTAACAATGAGGAGATCGTGTGAGGAGGAAATGAAGCCTTGTGTTGAGTCATACAGCTAGCTGAAAAAAACAGCAGAAAACCGAGTGTGGTGGAGACATTCTGCTGAAGCCCTTTGTTCCACTCGGAACCCAAATAAATAATAATGTAATATAGTGCTATCCATTTGGAACAAGCAAAAAATATCCATTTATTTCATTAAAAATTCATACAAAATTAATCTAATACAGAATATATAAAGCAAACTGAGTAATTATTTTCCGCCATACAAAAATGATTTTCTACCTACTTACTGGTGATTCACCCCAATCATCTTCCACTAAAGGTATCCTATAAATGGCATTGCATGTCTGTGATCTTTTAAAAATTTTGTGCCAGGGAATATCTTTCGTCCATGAATTCACGACCAAAGCTTCTTTCTTCTTTTCATAATCCGGTTCAGACTTTTCCAAATGCGTTAATATTGAGCCAATCTTTCCTGTTCTAGTAAATATATCAAGATCTGCATTAAAACCAAGTTGTCTTAGTTGTTCTGTGGCTAAAACACTCTATAAAACAAGTAGTATAGGAAGGGAATAATATATTGTCATTGCAGGTGAGTTTCGTTTGTGTACTTAAAATGTTGTTACCTCCAATAAATCATCTTTAATAAATAGCAAAAGTTTGGATGAACTTTAAAGAAAGAGTAAGATTTGACAAAACCTGATATTGATAGAGTTTTAACAGAATTACCAAACATACTTCGATAATTCACCTCTTCCGCAAAAGAAATAAAACACAAACAAAGAAATCATAAAAACTAGTCAATAATACCACCATTTTGATAAAGAATGATATCATTTTGTAGTTGTACGTACAAATAAAGAATTTTACTTTCACCAGGTAGACGCAAATATTCACAAGTTCCCTCTACCGTTCATCAACAATTGACGATGACTTAAGAGTGAATTTAACTGTTAAATATAGGCAGTTTATTTCTCGGGGCTTCCACTTTGGTGGTGTATTTGAATCAGTGAGCTATCTGAATTTCCATCCAACACAATGCATCATATTTTCTCTAATTCTTACTATTGTAACCATTCAATTGTGTTCTTGAGTCGGGAAGTGTACCTATGAACGTTTTTAATTGACCTTCTGAGTAGTGATGTGCATTCCTGGAAGATGAAGGAAAAAATATCATAAGGGATCGGTCTATACTTCAGATCGAACAGTACTGCGTCACATGATGATATTAAAGATACCGGATGAGAAAATATAATCCAACAAATCATGCAGAGATTTCTGTACATTGTGTAAACATTTTGTCCAGAATAAAGCTTTTATTATTACTACATTATTTTTGAAACACATGTTCTATCCCTCATATAGCTTAATATCCTGCAAGACTTTAGATTTACCAATAAAACCAACTGCTAGATCATCACCGTTTCTGTTCAGAAGCCGAATATTCAGCTGAATACCAGTAGACTATGAAATCTATTTGTACTTCTGATCTGTAAGAGTTCACAAAGTCAATTGAGTTTTCATTACCTAATAAAAATATCCCCAGTGATCAGATAAGCGCAACTAAATTCATGAATGAAACAGCTGACGTGCTCAACAGGGTAACTTTTCTCTAACATTACTTGTAAACCATGATTAGTTTTGCTTCTCATTTAGTAGGTACACATGGAACATGTAGTAATTTTATTCGGTAACCATACTGTCTTTGAAACTGGGTATTCTTCCACAAGACCTGTTGACCTCAGTTCTGCCGTTATTCGCAGTGCTACTTCATACAAAGGAGAATTTGGAACACCTGTTGAGATTATTTACAAAACTTTTCTATGTGAACAGCTTACTGATATCTGATTAATATTCTTCTTATTAGTGACAGCATCTGAGATAGCTGGCTAACTGCAATGTTTGAGGGCTGAAGGTAAGAACTAGGTTGAGGTTGGATCGACTGCTCTGAGGTGATAACCTGGTTAAAGGCTAAGTCCTGTAGCTCGGCTAATAAACTGGAGGCCGCTAGTTGGGATTGTAACATCAACCAGTTTCATATGTCGCCTTCTGTTTCACTTATCAGTCTAAGCTCATTGCTGTAGGTCATATCTTTCTAGTTGTCATTCATTTAAATTGATTTTTGTCACCTTCCCGTTAATCTATATCATTCAGATGTCATTGTTGTATTTATCTCTTGAAACTGTCTTAACCGACCGACAGTTGACACTCGTTTGCAGGCCACGTCAACTTCAATCTATCTTTCAAAGGATAAGTTCACATTTAAACCTATTTAGTCTCTTGTACCAAAGATACTAAATAACTTGTCTTATGCTTCACTTTTAACTGTCCCGAATCCACTTTATTTTTGGTCTAAAATTATTATCTAATAAGCTTGAATAGTTTTTCAAAAAATCTATTTTCTAGGCTAATTTTTTATCTGCTTAAAGTAAGGAAATTGTGGGGTGACGGCCTAATCGGTTAAGCATTCAAATCCAGTACCAGCTTATCCGCTTGAATACCGTACTGTTAAAAATTCTCTTTCTCCCTTTAAACTGACTTGATCTTAGATTTTAATTTTTTCCTGTTGGGCTTTTGATAATATTTGTCAATATTTATTAAAATAAGTGAACTTGTATTTTGATGTTTAATTACCAAGTGAAATTCTCAATTGCATTGGGCAACAAGGTGACACGATGGCATAACATAATGGCTCTCACAGCCCTTATAATTTATTATTTTTATTAATTTGTTTTGTTCTTTTGCGTTCTAAGTGAAACACAGGACTTCAGGCTTCAGCTCTGAAGTTTTAGTAGCAGTGATAATATTGTTACGGGGTGGGTTTGCTAGTCTGACACTCAACCTTCCCTCTTTGCCGGCCTTACTATCAGCTTAATGAGGTGTAAGAGTACGTTAGTAGGGGATCGAATGCCGGACCTTGAGCTTAGTCGGCGAGCGTTCTTCAGCTGCACCACCGATGCACACTGCCCTTATTGTAGACTTTGTAAGCCATATTAGATTATTAGATATTTTGAATTCCACAATATATGTCTAAGAGTTATGATGGATTAATGAGATAAACTGATATCAGGTTATCGTGGTAGTCTGCTCTCTGGATCTATAGTAATCTGAGCATAATTACTCAATATTATTTAAGCAAACAATTTGTATCAACGGTAAACACAAATACTTTGACCTTACTGTTATTGTCATATTCATGCCAAATGTGAGAAGGGTTAGTATTACTTACTGTTCCAGAATCAAGTACTACGATGTCATTAGTGAATAACTTTTGATGCAAAATTTATCATTTCTCGCATATTACAAACAACTTATATCTGATTCTTGTTTTAATGAAGTAGGTCGTGTTTGATCAGTAATTCAACTCTAAGGACAAATATTTATAATTTGATATTTTTCCACCTCAGAAACATCGTATTTGTTATAACTGGTAAAGTGAGTACTGAACAAAGACAGTTAAATGGCTTCATCTCAGAGATATGTATTTCGAGTAACTGTATATCTTCCTTAGAAGGTTTTAGTTTAAGTATCACTTGTTAATACACTGACCAGGGAATATCTGCGATTAACATTCAGACTAAGTTGCAAGTTATCTGAATAATTGGGATTCATTTAACTCATTCACATTTTATTACCCCACCCTGAAAACATTACGTAACAAATACAATATGACAAACTTAAAGAATAGCTATCCAGGAATGCGAACACACCAATAACTTTGAAATGACCTGTCGATTTCAAAGGGTAAATTCGGGTCGCTTACTCAACCCTAACCTTGATTTTCCTCTAAACACTTCTAATATTCCTGTAACTTAAAATCAACTTAACCCTGACTTATTCCCATCTTAACCGTAACCTTAATCTTTCCCTAACTTAACCCTAAACTTACCCGTTCGATATTTACACAATTCTTTTCATCATTATTTTTACGAATATAATGCCTGTCACCTGACTTCACTAACCTGCTGTGCATTTAAAGTTTCAAGGTCATTGGTGAGTTCTCACTCCTGAACCGTTATTCTTTAACTTGACCTCCAGGGCAAAGTCAAGCAGAGCCGAAAATCGTGTAATCATAATAATAATTATCTATCAGCTTTCATTTATTTATTCAAAATCATCTGGACTAAATTTTATGGGTAGAAGAAAGAAAAAATAGGAAACCATCAGTAATATCAAATCACCGTCTTACCAGGAGAGAATCACCACCAAGTAGATAAAAGTCTTCATCATCTTTTGGTCTACCAGGTATAACATCACCATTTGAATTATAGATCCCAAGCACTTCAGCTAATACTTTTCTAGCACGTTCCCGACTTTTCATGACTTGAAAATCGACTGTATTCTGATGGTTTGCTTGATCAGTTCGTTTAGTTATGCTACAGGGTATAATATTATTGTCGATGATTTTTCTTATATTCTCACTCCTCCAGGTTGGTTGAATAGGCTTCGATATTTCTGGAATTTCACAATAATGTTTTGAGTAATAATACTGGCGTAAATATTCCTTGTCCACTTTTCCATTTGTTCTCATCAATGGAATATGATCAACCTAGCAATTATTTACCAGAAAAATATATATAAAAGATAAATGAGCTGTTGTTTTCCTTTCTTTTGATCAGTATACCTCTGAAATGCTGTCCTGGACTAGATTTGAATTATTTTCAAAATCTAAAGTCAACTAATAATTCATGTGCTATTTATATGCTTAAAAATAAAAAATAAGGTGGAAACCATTAATTAAGACATTAAATATAAGTTGTGTTGTCCTACTCATGTTTACTGAGATAGCTTTCTAATCCACCAGATGAAATTGTATCCTTTAAGTATAAAGCATACAAGAAATGCTTTAAAGAAGTGTTCTATGGTTAGTGAGATGGATCCTATTTTATAAAAGGAAATTTTCCTCATAATTATCGAACTAAATTCCTTAAGTACTGATATCCTAAAAGAAACTATGTTATAGACACCGGGTAAAATAGACAAACTAAATTTACTGGAATAATTGAAGATTTATATGCATAAAGCAAGAACAACAGTGGTTTGTTCAGAATAATATGGTGCCATCATTTATTTCGTCGGCTTCTCATCAGCTGCTTACAGACTAAATAAATTATGAGGTTTATGTACAGAAAATTTTCAACATACTTGCAAATTTTTCATGGTGTCAGTTGACAGAAGGTTGCACAATTACTGAACAGTGCTCAGAACATGTGCCGAAAAGCCTACGTCTCAAAGGAACAAACTCTTATAATAGCGCTATTACCAGACATCTCCTCGATGCGGGTCATGAGGTGGAAATCGTAAAATCCTTTAAAATTATCAATGGACAAAGGAGCTCGATTCTCCTTAAGTTTGCCGAAGCAATTTCTATCAAACGCTTGAAACCAGATTTATGTGTTCAGAAAGAAGCAGTTATTAGTCTTTCCTTGTCCTGGTAACTGGATGTCTTTATTCTCCCATTTGATTGCGTAATCTTTGGCTTTAACCTCACCCCCCCCTTTTATAATTTGTAATTTTGCTTGTCTCTTGTTTCTATGATTTGAGTTGAACTCAGTACATTGTTACCTAATTTACTTGTCACTCAGCATCTTACGCATCTCTCGTCTTTATCACGTAACTCCTTTACCATTGTATGCATACATTTATTTTGTTTAAACTCGAACTGCCTGTGCAAAAACTATATAAACGCAATTTTCTGAGCACTGTTCACTAATTGTGGAACCTTCTGTCAACTGACACCATGAAAAATTTGCAAGTATGTTGAAAATTTTCTGTACATAAACCTCATAATTTATTTAGGCTGTAAGCAGCTGATGAGAAGCCAACGAAATAAATGATGGTACCACATTATTCTGCACAAACCACTGTTGTTCTTGCTTTATTCAAATTCACCAAGGGGAATAAATGCATGAAGATTTATAGTTAGAATGTTCTCTAAAAGGATTAAATAATTCGAGCTCAAAAGTTCGAAATCGAAGGTTTTTACTCACTAATATACATAAATATATATTTATATATTCTTTATTTTGTCACACTCTACAAGTGAACTCTATTTATTACGAGTAATCTAAACTGGGGAAGATTACACGGCAAATGAGTTTATTATATTTGCGACAATGAACTACGAATAAAGTTTATTACAAAAATCTACTACCTTTTAGATTTTCAGTAATATATATATGTATGGTGAAAATATCTCTTAAAATTTGACCTTCATTCATTTATACAGTAAATAGTAAACAGAAAAAGTTTCTGTTCTACAAAATCATGCAGATGTTTTAAAAATAATATTGCTTTACAGGATTACCATGATATGATATATCATTTCTTCTTACATCAAATGGCTGCCAGTAGAATGACTAACCTTACAGTTTGTCTCAGAAATATAAATAATCCCTTAGCGATTCTGCTCAGTCAATAAATGTGAGAACTTAACTACAATCTGTTTAATGAAACATCAAATAACAGAAGAAATTCTAAGGAGTTTTTACAGAACTATTAATCTTCCAAGTTAGATCCTATTTATTTCACATACGATAACTAGAAATGTGACCCTAGTTTATCGTAGTCTGACGCATAATTATGAATGATAAACTGGAGCGAGTATGTTTTGGAATAATGACAGAATTTATTCCTTCAGTCCCATTTGTTAGATTTCTTCAGGAACCAGAATCAGTTGGAAGTCACCGAAAACCAGGAAGCACTAGACACATGTTTCATTCTAGTTTGAGATTCCTCAGCAATGCGCATCCACGAACCCACTAGAGATCTAACGCATGAACTTCAGGTTGTGACATCAAGCTTTTTGACCATTCAGTCATTTAGGCTGGAATTCAGTGACCCCCAAATTCTAACTTCTACCGATTCGTAATTTTAACGTGACTATCAGCCAATGTCATCCGTGAGTATTTGTCTTCACTCCCTACTGGGTAAAACCAACTGGTCATGACTTCTCACTAGAACTCCAGGGAACTTCTTCCTGCAGCCAGTGACCAGCCAGCATCAGATTAATTTTCAAGTGTTAGTCTGTGGGGATTCGGTTTGTTTCAAGCCTGATCTGATGCTAGTTAGTGACTGGCCGCAGGATGAAGTTCCCTGGATTTTTGGTGAGAAGTCGTGACCAGTTGGGTCTACCCAGTAGGAAGTGAAGTCAAATACTTACCGATGGCATTGGCTGGTGGCTGAGCTAAAATTATGAATTGGTAAAAGTTAGAATTCATGGACGACTGAGTCGGAACACAGTGGCTAGTTGGTTCATGAGCTTGCCTTGTAATCAGGAGGCTCTGGTTTCGAACCGCGGTGAGTTTGTACTGTCGATGAGTCCCAAATTGAGGCGAAACAGGTGTCTTTAACTCAAATCATTCCGTGGTCAAACTTGAAACTAAATTTATTCCTCTGTTTTACAGAAATATATTTCATTTACCAGGACAATTCGAACTCCAAGAGTTTTTTTGAAAAGCTTGGAACTTTAAACACACATAGTCCAAAATTATATTTTTCAATTAGTAATGGCATGTATGTTTAGAAAAATTCATGTTATTGTTTTCGATTAAAACTTACATTTATAAATGTCGGTAACAGACAGGATGGTATATAATTACAAAATATAGCGGCGAAATCATCTTCTTTAGGTAATTCTAATTTTTCACAATTCTCAACAGGTTCGATATTTACTGTAGAACGATTCATAATATTACGGTTCTCATCCATTTTTATGACATAAAAGCATGCCAATTTTAAATCACGTCCATGTACAGTTTGTATTGTTAGTGTAACAGTTTCAGATACTTTATTTACAAGTTGTTCTTCTTTGCTGCAGTTAATTAAACCTTTGTTTTCCCATTTTTTCTTCAACTCCAGAAATAAGTTATCTACATCACGTGCATGGAATCGTATCCCGTTGACTTTTACTAATTCATTAGTTCGACCATATATGAATAAATGGTCGGTATGGGGATCAATAAACCCCAAGTCACCAGGCATAAATACTTGAACTTCCTTCAGATTACTAGATGTCCTTGAAACACCTTCTGTTGGAATTGATATTCTTTCTTGGTTGCAGCATTTTGGATTATCTAGTGAAGTATGGACAACATGATAATTACCAACATTTTCAGATAGCTGTTGTCCAATAATGCATACTTGACCTACATGACCTTTTGGTAGAAGTTTAAATGGAAATTGTTCTAAGCTAATGCTTTGTTTGACTGATCCAATAAAAGATAGTGATGAAGTTGACCATTTATCTAGATTGGTTTGATTCTCTTCGCTGTTGACAAGATGCTCATCACCATCATCTTCTTGAACAATTAAAATGGCGGTCCCTTGCATCGAGGTGCCAACAGAGAGTACTGCCCTACCAGGTTCTTTATTTTCTCTTTCTACTCCATATGGTACAATCTTGGTGTTTTTTACTACATCTTCTTCGTTATGGAATACCAAACCGGTAACATCACCAGCTACTTCAGTTGTGCCGTATAAATTTATCAGGCGCACTTTTGAGCTACTGAAAAGTTGAAAAAACTCACGAGCAACTTTAGGATGCATTATATCACCGCTAACAACTACTGTTCGCAAACTGGAAAAATTACTTGTTACCTTTTGCTTAGGTTTTAGATGTAGCTGTTTCAGCCATAGATCTAGTTGCGCGGGAACTGTGGTGATATGACTAATATGAAAATATTTTGTGAGATTCATCAACTGTTGAACATCAGTTACAGATTTTTCACTTGGGCAGTTTGATCCACCAGGAACAACTACTGGGACTCCAGCCAAAAGACAACTAAATAACTCAGTAAATCCATCTACAAAACTCCAAGCTGTCTTAGCCAAACCAATACGTTTAACTGATCCAGTTGGATTCATTATAGTGTCTTGAAGGTTGGGTAAGTCCATATCAGAGACTGGATTCCACTGCCATTCCAAACGCCTAAGCAATTGTTTTGTACGAAGTTTTACAGGCTTGGGATCAGAATTTACGCTGAGTTAAAAAAAAAGCGTTTCATATTAATATCTGATTTGTAATAATGGTTTATTCATAATTCAAATATGACACTGATAGTTAAGCAGGAAAACTTTTATAGTGAAGAGGAAAATTTTCCGATTCGAACAAAAAATGTATTGGTGCATATATGGGAATGCATTCACCTTTTGTTTTGCTACTGTATTAGACATTTCCTACTCATTTTGTCCTCTCAGTGTCAAAAGAAATTACACCCAACAATTCTGACGCTAGTTTTTTTCACCAATATTGTTTCATTAGCAGCCTAAACCAAGACATCACCATTTTAAGAAGTCTTTGATTACTAGTATAAACTGTGAAAAGAAACATAGGCTACCTATTTAAGGTCGTGCATATATCCAATTTTCAATGCCTTCAATATTCTGAATATTCTCAAGAAAGTTTACTTCGATCTGTTCATTTCAGTTCATATTCTCACGTTTATAGTGGTATCACTTGATTTCAGATTACTTCCGACTGAAACTGATCCATTTTATACGAGGCTGCATTTTGATTTGGTTACCCACATGTGTACTTAATCAACAGGGAGTTTGCCACAAATGAGGTATAAATATTTCCAAACTCCTTATAGTTATTTTTAATCAAATTTCTATGAAAGTGTTGTTTTATTATGATATAATAACCAAACGAGTTTTTAATCCGGAGGAGTGGATAAAACCAGATGTTTAGAATAGCAGAAATGCTGTATCTAAATTTAGATGATAGGAAGCAATTGACAGAAAGCCCCGTACTTAGGCTTTGTGCTTTTTCGGGCTCATCAGTAAGCCGTATCTGCAAACTGTGAAGGAACTCACATTCCCTCTGAGGTTCGAATCCGCGTCGCCCAGTACTGCATTCAGAAGTGTTTACCTTGAACTAATTGCGATCTCCACTAACCTCCTGTAGGACTGTAACCAGTGTCATGCGTCTAGTCCTCGGTATGCAGCAAACTGAATTCTATCAGTCAAGTTTGTTATTGCAATGTCCCAACTGTCTTCTAACTTAGAAATCAAAGCAGGAACGTACCCAACTGTGCATAAATTCGGTTTGCTACAAATTAGAACATAAATAGAATGATCCGGCATAGGACATATATGTATGAAACAGAGAATAAATGTTTCCAATAAATTTAATTACTGTTTTACAAATATGTAGACTTAAAATTGCGAAATAACTTTTGACTGACACTGATGAACATAAGTTTATACAGAATCATGCTTCCCAAGACCATGGACGAAGGCATTCCTTAGTGTAAGCGGTTTCCTTGCTTAAATTGTCAAAATTTTCATACATTTATGATTCTCTAATTCAATGATATTTCTTTGCAAAACTAACAGAACATATTCGCTACAATTCTGTTTTCAAATAAACAAAATAAGGCTTGGAAATTAAAACTATCATTCTTCTTACCTGCCTGAAGTAAATAACACCAATACAACTGGATCTGATTCGAATGGAAATAAACAAGATCTAGTTGGAATTGATGCAGTATAAATATCTGATCGTGAATGATACTTCGATAATTTTATCGACTTGATATACTCATAAACTTTTATATCGAATAATTGAAATGTATTTCGAAGGTCATCCAGACTTCCTGCCATAAAATCATTGGAGGTAAATTTTCTGCCAGAATCATATAATAATTTACCGTCTTCAGTTACTGTTGAACAGTTATAATGCTCATCTTTGGAATCCTTTTTATCATATATGAAATCATAATAATCTTTTGCTATTAATATTAAAATAGGTTTTATTTTAGATAAAAATTGTGAAATACGACCGGCTGGAACATTACGATCAAATGGCATGTATGCCAAATGAAGCTTCATACATGCAATCTGCAATGAAGACAAGAAATATATGCATATTTATTATATTTCCAGGAATATTCGTGTAATTATCTTATAAATAGTCAATCCTCCATAAATTAGCAATTTGACTACTTATATCATTCCGGATTTAAGTCACTTAAAGTCCTATCAATAACTCATTGCCATTGTGATAAAAGTATATTCAAACAGTCTTGTTGTAAGCAGTTGAAAAGAATTCTCAAAACAAAACATGAGCTTATATTCCATTATGGGTAAATTTTATTTTGATAAAGTCTCACAGTGTTATACAGTAATGTTTACTGATGACGTTTCGAGCACAATTTATTGCTCATAATCATATCAAGGTAATCACACGACTTCCTAAATTCAATTATATAGTTCCGTTGTTTTTCACTTGATTTGATTGGTAGTAATATTTTCCATATTTCGAGTATGAGTGATGACTCATTCCTATTGCATGTGTTGGGTGTAGATTCGATGAACAAGGATTCAGTAATCAACCTCTCTCTCCACCTACCTGGATTACTTTTTAGAATTTTAGCCCTCTCCCACCCTATTATGTGGTTGTGTGTTAATGCATGCATTACAATTGCAAGAATGGTTGACCCAGAGAAGATAAGTAATTTAGAAAAAAACTCAGCAATTGCAATGCATGCATTAGCACACAACCACATAATAGGGTGGGAGAGGGCTAAAATTCTAACAAGTAATCTAGGTAGGTGGAGAGAGAGGTTGATTACTGAATCCTTGTTCATCGAATTTACACCCAACACATGCAATAGGAATGATTCATCACTCATACCTGAAATATGGAAAATAATACTACCATTCAAATCAAGTGAAAAACAACGGAACTATATAAATGAATTTAGGAAGTCATGTGATTACCTTGATATGATTATGAGCAATAAATTGTGCTCGAAACGTCATCAGTAAACATTACGGTATAACACTGTGAGACTTTATCAAAACAAAATTTACCCATAATGGAATTACACTCTACCATAATGCACAAGTTTTACTCTTATATCAATGAGCTTATATTATCCTGCTAAAAATATTGTAGTCACTTTGTTCAAGTTTCTCTATGGAAATAATAATATATAGTTGAATAGAAGGCAGTGTGAATAAAAGCATCAAAGATGGGGAGTAATAAGATGAATGAACACGTGTATAGCACTTTCATCATTTGTTTTCAATGAGCCTTAAAGTTAGTTCACCTCTGTGGTGTTCAACAGAACATACTATGAAGACACGACTTTATCAAACCCTTTAAGCTGCCAGTAGACTAAAATGTTTCAAATGTAAGTACCACGGAAGAAACTAACTGCAGTAATGCCGTTCACACAGCAATCAGTAACTTATCATGAAAACATCCCATAATTTTTTATGACGGTGTCATAATCATCTTTTAAATGACTCGGAAATCGAAGCAGAAATTAATCCACTTGTGCATAGGTTAAATTTGCAACAAAAGAAGCGAACATAAATACAATGACGTGCCACAGAACGAACAGACATAGGAGAGAGAATAATCCAATGAAGATTAGTAGAGATGTTAAAATTTTGAAGATAAAGGATATATCCGAATATATATATATATATCAGCACTGTTGCAGAGATTTTGAAATTTGACACCAGTAGACTCTAAACATTGGTTCTACGCGTCTGAAGAATCCCAGCCAAGCAACAAACATCATCCTGCTTGGCTTAGATCAACATGGATTGGTGTCGAAACCATTACTTACTCTAACTAATTATACTCTAGAAAGAACTTCAGACGGAAGAGTATTACACCTCAAAATGAGTAAACACATTCAAATAACTTCGAGCAGTCAACATTCTCAGATTCGTTTACTGAATTAGCTTCCTTATCCAACAGTCGAGGTCTAACCTCAAGATTAATTATCATGTTACTTCACCTAAAGTAAGGAACAGGAAGAGGGCATGCACCTTCAGCAAGCCTACCTCATAACCGCGAATCACTTCACAGTACATACGCCTGAGAAAAAGATGATGCAGGTTAGTAAACGTCAAATGAACCGCCAGCAACCAGTCCACCATGGCTGACTCCACCTTCCAAATAAGTGAAGTGTTCAACACATTCAATCATTTCACTTGCCATATTTAAATGAGGAGTCAGCACACTCTAGTTCTGAAGCATGCGAATTATTTAGTCACTTTGAAATTAGGGTGATTAACTTATAATAACTGATACACTTTGAAGTAAAAAAGATACCGACAGGTTTTGAATAATTTTTGATCAGTGTCTGATGTTTAGACTATTTCACTTCTCGACTATATGGGTCATGCATAGTTTCATTAAGAAAAAATTCTGGTGTAGATTACAAAATGTACATGTGACATGTAATCAAATCTAGTGAATATTTTCAGTCGGTTCTTTATGAAAAATATCATGTCTTAGTAAAACATTTTCCTAATTATTTTCATGTTATGAAAGTATAATTATCTATAATCGAATGGTCTCTGAAGAACAGTGGTCAAAGACTGTGATAATTAAGCTATTAACGTACTGTGCTGAATTTACTTTTGTAATTCTCAAAATAAATAAATTAGAAAACAGTTTCAGTTCGATACGTTACTAGTATTAGAATAGAAAGCGGAGAACTTAAATTCCAGGTATTCACGAAGGTAAATTGCACGAATTACTTTTCTGAACAATATCAAAACCCCATATGCTGTCAAAAATATCTGTACTGGAACTTAGTGAGACAATTAATAATTACGAAAGGCAATAAAACGCTTTAACAATGTGCTAATAATCACTGTCTCACAAACTGTAAATCATCCGCTTTCTCACTTTAGCATCAAAAGATCAGTTAAGTAACCAGTGAACATCCTGAGCAAGCCCCCGAATGTTCTGCTTACTGAAGAGGAATGAATCGTTTGATTCAGAACTACTGTGACAGCAAATCGGTTTTCAAATGACCTAGACACTTTCGGCGTCATTGAAAACTCATACTATGTGGGTACTGATTCCAATAAATGTGTGTGAATTAAGTTGCGCTAACTTAGAAATTTGGCAACACGCAGGCAACATGCCACTGTCATGTCTGTCTGTCTCTGTCTGGATACAACATAGAACTTGGCACTGAAGTGCAGCAGTTCGAGTTGCCACGTTCCAAAGAGCACACAAAGGTAGACAAGAAAATGAGTGAAGAGAATCAATAGAGTTTTGACAAGTATAAGAGTGAAACAGAATGAGTAATGATAGAAAGGGATATGAAAGATTACAGAGACTGAATACATCTGCGTAAGCCATTGACAACGATTTTGAGCCATGTCACCTAGTGTCTCCACCCATTGATTCTTAGAGTCCCGAGGGCCCCAACCCTGACTCAGTTTAACTGTCAAGGATTTCATGGACTGATTGATACCAAGATTTTGTTTGGCCACCACTTACTATTTTCCAACCCGCACTTATATCAGCTAGTAATGCCCGTTGGGGGATGCGGTGGTTAGGCATGCGCAGCACGTGACCTTTATAGCCTCTTCGATTGATTTTCCCTCTTTCACTGTCATGTGAAAACTATCTGTCGAATATTCATTAATAATAATAGTACAGAGTCTCACTCACATGCCAGAAAGATGTCTCTCACCTTAGTATAACGTATTTAAATTCCCTTCTTGAAAGAACTAAAAGTTGTCAGACTCACACAGATTCTATAAAAACATTCATGCACTTCCACTTCTTCGATAAAGGAAGTGATGGTACGTCCATCTAGCATGGCGATGGATTATTATTTTCGACCAACTATGGACTTCTGGATAAAATCTAGTTACCATTCATAATGTACTACAAATCTTTTCTATTAATTTTTATAACCGTTTTAAAAGAAATCTGTTATCTTATCATCGTAAGTTCGTATATTTTCTGTTTCATGTGAGCACAAATTACCTAAAGAGTTCCATATAAAATGCAGATAATCATATGTCATAAAACATTGAAATGTAGCATTATAAGTGGAAATATTTGCCTGCAATATTGCTACATTTATTATCTCTTGAACAAGGTAGTCTTATCGCAAAGTGAAAACAGCTGTATTTTTACACTCTAATACACTATGCAGGACATAAAATTAGAGCATCCAGATAGCTTTTGCATATGTGCAATTACAGTAGCATCACAACATATCTGTGCATAAAACAAGCTGGCATTTTAGTTCCATAAGCTTACATAAGAACACTTCTCAACTGTTTTGTTCCCTCTTTCAAGATATTTTATTGCATTTTGATCTAGAAAGGTGAACACTACCACTTAATAAGGCAAATACATTAAAAGTGAAAAACTTGCTTAGTCTACCTAATTCCTCTGTGATATAAGAAATGAGGAAAAAAACATAAACTGCAGTTTTTCATTATAGGATTTCATTCTTTTCGCAAGTCATCTTGAGAATTTTAACACGACACTATAGAGCTAACAAATACGAGAAAATGTTTAGATATACGCCTTCAAAGAGAAATTTCGCAGTTCTTAAAGATGCGGAAAACTATTCCCTTGAAGTATATTCAAAACACTCAACATAACTCTTCCCCTCCTCTTAAAGATCGGCAATCCCTTTCATCTTTACTTTTTCATTTATCTCACCAATAAAACACAATACAATGTTTCTAACTAATAATGCCATCTGTAGGATCACAGTTCCTGTAATCATTCATCTAGTCACAACACATAAACTTTATACAAAATAGTTTTCTTCTCAAATTATCTATTTCAGTGGTTGTTTGAATACGATTGTTTTCTTACTTGGTTTGAGTAATATGCATAAACCATTAGTTTATAATCAAGTCACATACCTGTGCTACAATACGATCGATTCCTGGGGGCATGAATAGTGCAACTATTGTGTCCGACTGGCTTTTATGCTCCATTGATTGATCTGTTGATGGGCAAGAGACATCATTCAATTGTGTTCGATTTATTTTATTTGTAATACTTGACCATTTAGGTTCTAAATAATTAGCTAAATTCATAGCCATACGATTAGCTGAGTTATTGAGTTGTGAAAATGTTGTTGAATAAATCTCATTTGCTTCTTGATAGGTTGTTCTACTGTTAATGTTTTCGTCACTCGCCCACTTCTGTCTCTGACGTTGACAATCATTAAGATTTACTTCATTCCCAGTATTCTTGTATAGGTCTTCATTCATTTTACCATTAATGTTATTATTGTTGTTTATATTATCCGTAAAATCAGTAGAAGTATCAAGAACATCATTTATTCTTGTTAACTGACTGTCAGTGGATTTGTATGTAAAATTAATCGGATTTGGAACATGCCATATTGCTGTAGAATCACAGACTGAAGATTGGGTTAAATTCTCCAATAAGGTATGAAGAAGAGGACTTTTGAGTTGTACGAGTGAATGCGGCATTAGGTCTTGAAAGATTACATGTAGAAAATAATTAAAGGATACATCTGCACTATTAATAAGAAAACTAAATATGCGATTTAGAAAATATATTTATCCAGTATACTTTTCATTTTTAGCACTATAAAACTTATATATTTAGTAAAAATATGTGTAAAGAAATACAGAGCTTGTACTCATTGACCATGTCTTGCTTATGAATCCAAGCGCAAAACCATAATTGGTGTTCAGCGACAGCGATCCTCCTCGTTAAATTCAAGGAAATTTAAGTCTGTTCGGAGACATGAACATTTTCGATTATTGCAAAGGTATAAGGAAATTATAAGGGATGACTGACAATCAGTAACCCTACTGAATGAAGCACTAATGTGAATAAGCTGAAATTATTAAGAGAGTGAGTAAATTTTGTTAAGACTTCGTACGCTTGTTATTCAGGCATGTCAACTTGGCTGCATTAGAACATTTAACCTCCTATTTGATTCGTTATAGCATCAAGCGATTTATTTCATTTCATCTGGTGAGACCCATGGATACGTGAGTAAGTAAGTAGGTATACAAAGTTCGATCATTTTATTTTATACAGTGTAAGAGATAAAATATATTCAAGTGTTGGTTTGCAGGTATTCGATTGGTTACAGGGTTTCATCGTAAGCTGACATCAGTTAGAGAACCATTGGAAAACCTGCAGGGAGTACTCAACGGCTGTTTCACTGGCAGTACGCACCCATCGAGGTTTGGATCCAGAACCTTCTAAGCCATTGGGACCCGGTCCAATGGCCAGTGCATAAATTCCAACTTCTGCCATAAATTAAACATAACTATAGTCAAACAGGTTAGTTCTTTTGAATAAAGTTTTACTAAAGGGACATAAGTTTCATACTGGAAATTAAAACTCTAATCAAAAAGCCACTAAGTTAATTCCATGAAAATATAAAACAGAAGATAACCATTACAAACAATACCAAAATAAATTTCCTGTGAAACATATATAATTAGTTATAAATACTTTTATCCTTTTTACAGATAAAAATTGAAATGCTTATTTTTAGTTATATCAAGATGAAAATAATTCTATTTGTCTTAATGGTACATTCATCATTAAACAAGTGAACCTTTCACCTTTCAATTGATAACAATAATAATAATGATAATGATAAATGAAGTAACTGTCATCAAATAATCAATTTAAACTACTTAACTGTATTCAGGTATGGTGAATAAGACTGTCGAGTAGCCATTTTTGAACAAATGACTAAAATAATATCACTTTTATCACTTAATTTAGTATGAAACTTATATGGCTAGACAAAATTAACAAGGTGACCTGTAATAGAATATATTTCAGTAGTTTTTCAAGATGGTTAGAGCTTAAAATTAAAGTTTATCAGTGTAATTAAAGTTTAGGGGAATAGATATATTAAGGTAAGGTGCTGTAAAAATATCAACAAATACCGTCGATGAACTTTCTATGATATAACTTATTCATTGAACCAAAGTAATACCTTGTAAAAATGACCATTTTAAGCATTCTGTTTAAGTCTAATGTTTATATATAAAATTGCAGTAACAGAGAGAAAATGTTACGTTAGTAAAAAAGATGCCTCTACACGGTTCCGCGTGTTTGTTCCCTCGAGAAGACAGAATTGTAGTTTACTATCCTCATATGCTTCCAAACTAGTAGGGATACAATCTCTTTGATAATTCAAAAACTAAAGTTTGCGTATTTCAACAAGTACTAGTTCAAGTAGCCATATCATTCAACAAATAAAATGAATAGAATTCGAATTTTAACTTGATAATGTATGAGTCTGGGTATGCTTGATATAATAATGACGCCTGTGAGCACATACTTCTCAAAATCTAATGTAAATTTAATGTAAACTTCGGTGAAACAAAAGTTGTTTATTTAGGCATCCAGTGTTTTCCAGCTTTACTCTTAAACTGACTTCAAAGGTTCGCTAACACCTGGACAGAAACAAATGTAATCCTGCATTCAGATGTAGAAGTACGTTAAGTCAAATATGATCCCAATCATACTTTTATTGGAATTGTATTCACTACCTTCATTGTGACTTCAAAGGAAGTTTACTTAGCTTTAGTAATGCTTTTATTCTTACTATTAGAGAGCTCTCTAATCATTATGCTTAGTGTACAAAACTTCCTCCGTGGAAACGGCAGTGGATGGTTGAAGACAGTTAGCACAAAGCTCCGCACTTGAGTTTATTACTTTTTTGTGGAGCGACTGAAAATTCCTCACAATTATATAGATATAATTGCTTTTTATCATATTTGAAATTATATGAATCACTAAAAAACCTTCACTCATCACTTTTGTCTCTTGTGATACTGCTTTTAATTCACTTTTCACATCATTCAATTCAACTCCACATTTTCTTTTTGATATTACATTTTCGTGCTAGGCTTTACTCTCATCTACTTATCTTGATCTGTTTGTTTACTTCAAATTAAGCTGATATATGGTAGCATTCAATTTTTATTGACTACTTAGGAATCACATGTGTGTTTTGATGATTACCATTTTGTCTTTTAATCTTTTGACTGGAAAGATGGTATTAGTTTATTTTCGTACGGTTGTTCTACTGTTCCAGTAGACCCGTAACTATAATACTAATTTAAAAAGTTAGCTACCTCATGCGTAAGTTCATGTGATGTCTTAAAGTTTTTCAAGAACACTCAGAAACTGAAATTATTAAATTTTTCTTCATAAATATTGTGAGTGATATACATGCTCATGACTGAAAACTGAACCATGTAGAAATGGCAGTTGGTCATCTGAATTAATAAAGCTTACCAAGGAGTAGTTATTTCTAGAAAATGAGGACCGACTCCTAGGCCACTTTTATTTCCCCATCTTTGCCTATTTACTAGTCCTTTTGTTTAATATCATTCTTCCCGTGCTTTCCATGCTTCCTATAATCGACTGCATAGCTGATCATAGTCCTTTTGGTATAAGTGTCTAAAGAGTTCAGGTTAGAAAGTGCCCCAGAACCAGTTCGTTTCTGTAGATTACTCTATTCGTTAAATCATTAGGTATAAGACAAATACTACCTGAATAATCAAATATGTTTTAATGCTTTTAAGCAGTAGCTAAAATTTTCAGCTCAAGATGATATTAAACATTATTTTGTACTCTTTGGGATTTCATATTTCATCCTGAGTATTTTAGAATAAAGTTGCATGGAAAGCTTACGATCAAATAACAAAGCTCAGGAATGTCGAGTTACCTTTTGTGTTTTTATTTCATGGTATAAACTGAATGTAATCACTGCATAATTTCGCTTATCTTACATATTTTTCGAGTTAAATAGTATTATCTTTAGTGACTATTAAATCCTAAATTTTTCAGTTGAATGATATAATATATTCACCTGATAATTGAAAAAACTGAACTGAATAAGTTTTTGCACCAAACTTTCCTCTAAGGCGAATGCAGGGCTTTATTTGTCAGTTTCTAATGTTCACTTATCAACCCTTAGAATATTTTGGTTTCTGAACTTATCGACCAAACGTGTTTAACAGCAAAATAAAATTATCATCATTACTTGACAGAATAGGTCCGTAGCTTACACAATTTATCATAGTCACAAAGATACTGTAAGTTTTCAAGAGTTGATTTGTAAGGACTTGATTTGTTTTTTGAGTTTGACCACGGATTGATATCAGTTAGAGAAGCAATGAAAGCCAGGGAATACTAGACAGCTGTTTCATCCTAGTTCAGAATTCATCATCAGTACGCACCTTGGTTCAAATTCCAGTGGATGAATCCCAAACTAGGATGAAACAGCTATCCAGTAATCTCTGATGTTTTTCAATAGTTCTCTAACTGATATCAATCCGTGGTTAAACTCGAAAAATGCTGTAAGTTGCAAAATTATTTTATCATGTAAATATTTAGTATTTGTTTTACTTATTCCCTTGTGGACTGTACCCAGTGTGAAGACTGAGACAAAATCGTTAATGATTTCTGCGCTTTATTACAATTTTTTCAATTGTTCACAAAATATAGTTTGCACAGTTTTTGGATGACGGTCTTTGATGCACTTTTTTTATATTTTTGATTATAGCTTGATTCCACACCGTATTTTTTTCGGTACAGGTATGAAATTTTCAGCATGTGATATCGGTAGCCCAAATTTTGCAGGCCGACCATAAATATCAGGTGTGCGTCTGCAGGGGATCGAACCACGGACCGGAGTGCGTCGACCGGGAAACAAAGTAGAAGGACAACCAGAATTCTATGTAGAAATAATCTTTTTTTACCCAAATTAGATATGTAGCTTCCCCACATGTATGATGAAATAACGAAAATTAAAAATGTGATTGTTGAGATTATGAACAAACTTCATTGTATGTACTCATCCTAGACTAGCGAATGAACCATAGGACAACACAGGGGTACGTACATACATATGACTGAATACTTATACATATATAGTTTATTACTTCACATCATAAATGTTACCACCATAAACATATCAAAGTTCCATGCAATTTCTCTTCCTTATTCAAATCCAGCATAGAAGCACTAGTTAGTCATCAGCTGATACATGATCTCTTCAAGACATTTAACCAATTTTAGGAAATAAGAGTCATATACCTTTTTGGCTATAATACTCTACTCAAAGTAAGTTAAGGTTAAAATTCACGGTGAGATTATTTTTCAGATCCCTTATCACATACTGTGTACCTAAATTATAAAAATGTTTCTTCATTTTTGTTCCGTCATATCACTTCTAATCTGCTTAAAGGTTTCAGTTTGGTTAGATTTTTTGTGTAATTATGCTATAATGTAACTGAAAGAGATTATCATTATTAGCACAATATATATAGCTTATATCCTCTTAAAAACGGATTTTGATAGCACTGTAGATAAAAAAAGCTCGACCCTCGGAAGGTAATAAAACTATCAAAACCTACATAAATAGAGCTGAAAATACTTTTCATCACTATCATTTATTTTAACAAGGCACACTAAGTTTCAATTAAAAGGAATCACTTCATATAGTTCTTCAAGGTACCACTTCATCGATTTGTCTGCTAGACTGTTTTCTGATAAAATGACTTACATTTTTCGTGATTGAACAGTGTGAAGTAAATAACTTTGTTGTGATATTTTAAGGGTTTTGCATGACCTTAATGGTTACTCACTACTGTGGCATGGTTAATAGTTCAAAGTTCTGGTATAGACAAATTTCAAATGAAACGTAGTGGTGTACTCCATTCATTAGTGTTAAGTAAACTGTAAAATAAATAAGACATAAGATTATTCACACGTCGATGATTCTATGGTAGGACGCTCACCAACCACGTACGTGGTCCAGGTTCGATTCCCATCCGATGCACACCTAAACCTCACTTAGCCGGTAGTAAGCTCGGTAAAGGGAGAAGTTTCGACGTGTGGCTAGCAACCCTGCTCCGTAAGAAAACACTACTGCTAGTGAAACTTCACAGCTGAAGCTTGAAGCCTTATGTTTCCTTTGAAACGCAAAAGGAATGAAAATAAACTATTCACACAGCACTGGCACTAACATTGATTCCAGTTATTTCAAAAATAACTTTAATTTCTTACTTTTATAAGGCATCCCATTTTAATTATTTTACTCTAGATATTCACTTGTCTAACTCGATACTTCACACATAGTAAATTCAGTATTTGTAATCTTTGTACAGACCACTTAAAGAAAAGTATAATAGAAATATATAAGTAGTATAACAATCAAAACTGAAATAAAAGTAACACGCGTACGAAAAGTGTTACAAAGAATATAAATGAATATCAATGAGATGCTCATTGGCGACTGGCCCTATTCAGGTAGGTAGTTACCCGGGGTTCCAGTGGGAAATCGTGACCAGTAGGGTGCAGCAGGTCGGGTGTGAGGACAAATACTCGCCGAAGAAATTGGCTAGCGATTGCGCTATGTTGTGAATTGGCAGAAGTTAGAATTCATGGGCCATTGGATCGGGTCCCAGTGGCTTAATGGTCCTGGGTTCGAACCCCGCAATGTGGGTGCGTACTTCTGAAGAGTCCCAAACTGGGACAAAACAGCTGTCCAGTACTCCCAGGTTTTCCAATGGTTCTCTAACAAATGTCAGCTCATGATGAAATCCTGTAACCAATATAAAACTGCATTCAAGTAAACGCCAGCTAGGACAAATGGTTCAACGAAAACCTTTACTCAAAGAAATCGCAAATAGGTAAGTAAGGATCGGATAATTAGTTCACATAATTGTGAAGATAGTTTGGAAAACCTGTGTGTGATGTTTAAATCTCCAAGTGTTTTCACTTGCCAATTCAGTTAATTTCATATAATATACAATAACCTGAACTAGAAATTTATGCCGACATTGTTATTCATTAAAATTAATTTACTGCTTCCACACAAAAATTGTCAGCATCATCTTGTATGCGCATAAATTTCCACATGTTGCACAGTGACAAATATACACCAATTGAGATGACATAATTTGTTCTCAGTAAGCTGTACAAATAGAGCAACAAATGATTACGGGGAAAAATTCAACCACTGTTCTGTACGTTTATATACATATCTCACAGACCGGAGTGATTTTTGCATCAACTGGTTATTTTCAGACATTCCGCATACCATTCATATTATAACACATTAAAATACACTTTTTTGATATGGTAAAAAGGTCATTGACTGTTTTTGCATACCACATATTATATACAACAATTTAAGCTTATTCACATTTGAATTATTCAGAAGTTTTTTCTAGAAAAAAAAGGAATGTAAAACATGAATTTAAGTAAATTTCTTTTTCTGTCGAATCGTTTCCTTCTTGTGAGTAAAAGTTTACGTCCAAGGGTATATCTTTCGATGGCTGGATATTCACAAATTTTACATTTATTTGAAAATATGTTGACATTTTAAAGAAAAATATACATTTATTAACTAATTGTGGCATATTATTATTTATGCTTAAGTCGACAGGCAGATAAAGAATTAAGCCATTTAGGGTAGTCATTCTTTTTTTTCCACTCTGTACTTGACACCGTTTCACTCATTTACGCTTTGTAATGAATGTAAACAGGAAATTTTTTTATATATAAAACCAGACAGAGAGAGATATTTAAATGTTGTTGTATGTTGCAATTTCAAAGTTTTCAAATGTTTACTAGTAAATTTGATGCTGAAGGTGATGTGTCACAGTATTGTCAATGATAGTAATAATTTTACCGAAAGTGCCTATAGCAAATGTATGAAAAGAGCGTCGTATTCATGACACTCTTAGAAGAATATCCATAAAGTATCTCTGAAAGTACCACTTATCAGGATAAAATGCTAAATAACAACTAAAAGTAAGTACCTGTGTTACTAACTAGATCTCATCACCGTTTTTGTTTAACTCATGTCATTAGTAACTTATCGAAGAACTTTTGAGTAATTTGCACGCAGCTGCCGGTTGTGTATGAATAATTAGAGAAATGTGTCTGACGCATGTAAATTAGACGTTTACTATGCAGCAGAAATAAACTACTATTATTATTTTATTCCTTTACTTTCCGAGTGGAACATGGGGCTTCAAGCTAGAGCTTTGAAGTTTCAGTAGCAGTGGGTTTTTTTCTGTTTTACAGGCTGGGGTTGATAGCCTCATACCCAGCCTTCCCTCTTTACCCACCTCACTAGCAGCTTTAGCAAGGTTTAGGAGTGCATCGACTGTGGATCGAACTCCGGGCCACGTGCGTGGTTGGCGAGCGTCCCATCAGTGAACCACAGACGTTAAACTACTTCCGAACATAGTTTCGCATGATAATAGGGTAAATACACACCGCCCTGAAGTCATTCTTCCTAAACTCCAGAAAAGTATTATTTTAACAAACAAGATCAGAACGAAATTTTTAATGTGTTGAATTTTTACCATTATATAAGCTAGTAGCAACGAGAGGTGGCATCTTCATTAAATCAACTAGTAGGAATATTGCAGCGAAGTTAATGTTTATTAAATTTTCGCGAATGCAGTACTCCAAAATTGTATAAATGCAAATTAGTGACGTAAATTATGATGAAATCAACCTATTGATTTATGTATCTCTTATCAAAACCCCTCAGTAATTTATCACTGGATTGACAGAATTCGAATAACAAACACCAATGGTAAGTACGAGACACATAGGATTGGATATTATCTGATAACTACAGAAGGATAATCACAATTCCGAATAGCTTGGTATTAATGTTTCCTACTACAGCCTTGAATGATGTGGGTTTGGATTTCAAAGAGGATATTAGCTCCCACGAGGTTGCACATGTTTGGCTGATGGGTGCCAGCGAGCACGAGACTTAAGTCGATAACGTCCAGCTGACCGTCCTTAACTGCCTAACATCATTTCAAAGTGCACTATGATGGCTAGTCAGCTAGCTTGCTGACCACATTACAAATCTGACTGAGGGAATCCATTTAGCTCCAGTGTGAAGAACTATACTCATGATATTTGTCACTCTCTGGTGACCGGTCGCCATAATTTATCACTGTTTTATGCTTGATTCGTTTTGAATGTTCAGATAATGCTTTCTCGAGCTAATATGATCCATAATAGATAGCGAATAAGCTACGTATACTTTGATACTGAATGCCGGTTCTACATTTTACATTATGGAAACAACTAAGTCATATTAATTTTATTGTCATCCAAGCTTGACAGTTCGTGAGTGGGGCTCTTATGATGGTGTTTCTGTTGTTAAAAGATATCACTAAACATCTGCAATAAGAGTCTCTTCTACTTATGCTTAATGGAGAAATAAAGCAGTTATCCATCAGATGAATAACAGCTTTCTTCTAAAAATCTGAATAATGTCCACTTGAATAGGATAGCTTTCAAATGAATTCACAATTTCCTTGCTTCTGTTTATGATACACATAAACTTGTAGACCAAAGACCGTATTCGCCTTGCCATACTTCTCCAGTGAGTGCGAACTGACATTAGGAAATGCTGCATTTGGTGGTAAGACAGAGCTGAAACATCTCATGGCATTATACATATCCTATATTTTGGGGGCTTTTTTAAATGTATCACACAATTTCTGTATGAACCTTCTAGTTAGAATTTCAATTTTGAGAATCCACATATAAGGTAATTTCGCCCATAATAATAATACAGGTGCATCGTATCTTAATTGGGCAAACTGGAATTATTTATGCAAGATAAAATAAACTACTATTTAGTAGTATGACAGATAACCAATACAATGACTGAACAATAAGTTGTAGTTAAATTTCCACACAACTATGATGTCTACTTAACATAAATGTAAATGTATATAAAAATGAATTTGATAGTGTATACATACACAAATATGCATGTATATATATCCAGTTTTTGAAAGTGAAGCACTTAATTACAATATTGACATTATGCATAGCTGGTAGTTGAACGAGTAAACAAAAATATATATTACACGATCAGTGAACAGTGGGAAAAATTATGTTTTTTAGGTTAATTTGCATTTACCACTGGTTGACTGTGCTGAACCAAAGTGCTTCGTCTCTCCTGACATATCAGCTCCTAATACGGATGCTTCAGCAATATCCACGGATTAAGGAGAAGTTATTTTGGTTGTCAGTGACTAGCATTGGAATCCAAGATATGCATTTTATCCTATCTGAAGCTCTCGAGCTGGATATGAGGTGGCTCTCGTAGCTCTCATGGCTCTAGTGGATAATGCTTTGGAGTTTGAAATGATGGGTGAAGGGTTCCAATTTTAGCGGAAATATCACCACTCACTGAGAATGCAAGTACACCCAGATGACGAGTCCTAAATAGGACGGAATGAGTATTCTGGATTCCACTGCTAGTCACCAACAATCAAAATGAATTCATTGTGTTTTAGCTTATTTACTCAATAGTACTATGATGTGTTCGACTAACTCAAGTTAATGTAAATTAATATTTTAACTAATTATCGAATTAGTCATTGAAACAAATTAATTTTCCGAAAATTCATATTCTAACATTTTCTGAAATAATCATTTTACATTTACTGATAATAATTCCATTCTAAGAATCTTTCAGACATTTTTAGATTTCACTACAGAAAGTACCTAATGCATCAAAAACAGATTTTTCTGTTTACCTGCATAGCTTATGATTCCACACGAAATCTGTCGTATAGTGAAAATAAAAGTGACCACCAATCTTATATCAAATATTAAAAATATATATAATGCTTTACTTAGTATCTGGGTAATAAAAAATATGACAGACTATAAATAATAAAGCGGATTACAGTTTACGGAATACAAAAATTTAATTCATACTTTAATGCGCTCGTGAGTTTAAACTCTGCCTCACATTCTGTATTTTATGCGGGCAAATAGTATTAAGCTTCATACACGAATTCACCTTTATAAATTCGAACAGAGATACAATAAACTTAAGTGCAAAATAATATGAATCCATTTTATTTTGTCGGTTCTAATAACTTAAGTTAATCTTATGTTTTGTTTGACTATGACTTTCCTACAGGAATCCTTCCTGACTGGAAGACTAATTCGTGGCAATAAACTAAAATGTGTGTTCAAATTGTAGTATAACTTATTTTATTGAATGTTATGAGTTGTACGCAGTTGATGAAAACCGACGAAATGAAATGGATCTATATTATTCTACACTAGTATTATCAGCCTCTGCAATATACATTAATATGCATCTAAGTGTTCAGTAATTTTCCATTTATTCTACACCCTGTAACTATATACAGTAAAAGCATTTCACACTTAAAATCATAATGACAGACTGTATTGCACTGAAATCCACCATAAAATAATTTGTTCAATAGGGAGGGATTCAAACAAACCAATTCATAAATCGAATTCACAATTTGCAAACTGGTTAACACAGTTTGTGATCGGCTGCCCGATGTTTAGATCACCTTGATCTGACTAGTAGGCACTACTGGTTGACATGGGTAGTAAGCAACTACTCATCTCAGTCATTCAGTCAGTAGTATACAGTTTTTTATTTTTTATTTTTTTATTATAGCTTGAAACCACATCGTATGGGATTTTCAGCATGTGATACCGGTAGCCCAAATTTTGCAGGCCGACCATAGATATCAGGTGTGCTTCGGCAGGGGATTGAACCCCGGACCATGTGCATGGTCGGCGAGAGTCCTAACCGCTGTGCCACCGACGCAGACTACTTTGTTATTCGTGGTATTTCTATTTGCGCTTATCAAAAATACCAGTATGTTAATTTGGTACATTTACTAGTAGTAATACAAAGATATATATATGTATATTTCAGTAGTTTACATTCTAATTAGAATCTGTTTTTAAATTTCACTCGGTAAATAAATAAATTTTTAATTTATGTATTGAATTCATTCTTGGAATGGAATAAAACAAACACATATTCAACAGTAATAATTATTTACATAGGATCGCAATATACTACTACTTAATTGAGATTTTCCCAAGACAAGAGATGGCGAAAAATCTTAGTTCATAGTTAACTGTAAATTAAATCGTTTACTTCAGTGTTCAGTGGTTCATGTATGAATATAGCATAGTTCGCGTTATAAATCCTTTTGTTTCCAATATTAACGATGAGTTTCTGGATTCACTTTTCCATTCATTTCATTTTATTCCATTGTGTTTCGAGTGGAACATACAGCTTCAAGTCTTGAGCTTCGAAGTTTCGGTAGAGGTGGTGTTATTATTTTTTTCTACAGGATGGAGTTGCTAGCCTCACTCCTGACCTTCCCTCTTCATTCGACTGAGGTTTAAGAATGAGTCTACGAGGAACTGAAGCCGATTCACTTGCCTAGCTGGCAGTTATCCGACCATTGAAGTGTCGACAGACAAACCACGTAATGGAGATGGGAAACACTGAATCGCATTTACGTGTACCATTAAATTTTTATACAGAGTAGTAAGTTAACGTGTTAAATAGCAGTTTCCTTCACAAGTGACTACAATGATTTCAATTTTAATAAAGAAGCATGAATGTAGTGCTTTGTTAATCTATTTGAGAAGAAGAACAATTAGTTAATTGAAAGCTCTTTTTTTGCATAATGAAATCCTATGACTGTCATTATTCATCTTTCAAGCATTTACTACATCTAAATTACAAGAGGCCAACAACATAATAATATTACATAATGATAATTGTAAAAAAAAGATGTGTATCAACACAACTGAAGAAGCACCAATAAAATCAGTGTCTTGATTCTTTTCTTTTCTCTTTTCTTATTGCAAAGTTTATAATTATCATTATTATGTTGTTTTTTTTTAATTTGTTAATTTTTAAGGTTAAACAATTGTGCCGATATTCGTATTGCTATAACTATTAGTAAATAATGATGATAACATTTTCAGTGTAGTTATTTTCCAAAAATGAGTACTTCTAAGCGAATTCACAAAACATTATTACAATGTTAAGTGAATATACATTAATATACACATATATATAATATACTTATGTTTATTACTGAATGAACTTGAATCACAGGGTTATATAGAATGATTGCATATGTACAGCATATAATGTATCTACTAATATATACGTATGTCATATTAAAAAGGTAGACTTTATCAATTAATTATCTCAATAAATCGATTATCACACTGATATGTAATCATTAATAACTGAGAACTCTTAAGTTGATTACACATATATATATACAGATATATATAGTCGAGCAATTCCAGATTGTTTTTTTTTATAGTAACAGTTATTCGTTACAAGAGAAAAACTACATGTGAGCACATTGTACTGGCTGTCTGTAAATATACAAACAGAGCAGTCAAAAAAACAAACACAACAGATCTCATGTGTTTAATATGATTATTTTGCTAGAGATTTCATTCATGGAAATCGGTTGCTTCAACTTAATTCATAACAGACCTTTCTTTCCTTATTACACCTTTCTGGAGGTATATATGAATTCATATCATAAATCTATGATTTGAGTTGAACTCAGTACATTGTTACCTAATTTATTAGTCACTCAACATCTTACGCATCTCTCGTCTTTATTACATAACTCCTTCACCATTGTATGCATACATTTATTTTGTTTAAACTTGAACTGCCTGTGTAAAAACTATAAAGGCGCAATTTTCTGAGCACTGTTCACTAACTGCGGGACTTTCTGTCAACTGACATCATGAAAGAAAAAAAATTTGCAAGCATGTTAAAACTTTTCTGTACATAAACCTCATAATTTATTTAGGCTGTAAGCAGCTGATGAGAAGCCATCGAAATAAATGATGGTACCATATTATTCTGCACAAACCACCACTGTTGTTCCTGCTTTATTCAAATCTACAAAATGATGCAATTCACATCTTTTTATAGAAAAGAATGGCGCGTTTTTTAAAAATTTTACTTACCCATGAAACAAATGATTTTTTAGAAATCTGATTTCCAGAAGTATATTGTGGCTGAGTACAATTAAACCATGAGGGCATAAATGAAAAATGCTTATTTTAAACACTACATTATTTATTATCAAGCTATTCAGAGTTAAAATAAACTCATATTAAATCATTAAGATTATGAGAATGAGACATGCTATTCTTATTCTAACGTGTAATGCAAACTAAAATTAATTCAGCTATAATGAGTTTTCAATATTTCACATTCAAAATGGCAGAAAAATTCATACCCATAGAGACAATAAAAACAAAACAGACCCTTCTTATCATTTAGCCAGATTAGCTATAACTAATCACACTTTTAGAAATGATACAATTTTATAAGTCTAATCTCTGTATAGTGATTTAAAGAATTTTTCATTTTTTCTCTGTGCTTTGAAATTTCAGTAGCTATTGGATTGATTTCCTATAGATCAGAATGGCTAGCCGCATACCCGGCCTTACCTCATTTTCCTGACTGAGGAACGGTTAGTAAACCAAACCTTCAAGTCGAACCTAAGCGGGAAACGACTAGCTAGATGTGGGCCCAAAGATGATAGAGGGAGGAGATTACTTGAGGAGAAGATAAAAGCCCTGTGTTTCTCTCAGAACCCGATGGAATATGAACACAGTCCAAAGATTAGACCTGACTCAGTGTTAAGACTCAAAATATAATATATATATATATGTGTATAAAACTTTATTTTCTAACATTCTTTCTGTTTTCACCTTTTATTCACCTGTATATATACATACATGCATACAGAACTATTGCTTGCAAGGGTTCATTGTAGAATTAATACAACGAAATACTCTAAGTAAATATTCATAAACAAAATTTACAAATATTTAACTTACTGCAGGATTGCAGTCGTTATTGTTACTAATGTTGCAGTTGTCGTTGCTGTTGTTGTTGTAAACAATAATTTGATATCACTGAGTAATATGAAATTCTTTCAATTTTAAATGATAAATAAAATGCCTGTATTAGTAGAGTATTTCAAAACTTTCATGTAAATTTGTAAACCTACTACATATATATGCATATACATATATAGTGTTTGTCACATCGTTGATCGCACCAACTGAAGGTCATTATTATCTAAATAGTATTAACCATGTCCCACACAACTAACCAATCAAATTGTTATTCTGTTTTGTTTTTTAGTTATATTTATAAAATGAATTGACATAATTGCTCATCTGAATAACCTTCATGTTTTTCCTAAGTAGAGAAAAAAAGGAAAGAAAAGAAAATAGTATCCATTTTCATGAGTTGTTTTTCTTTCAGTGAAATAGCCCTGTTGGAAAATTTCAGGAGGCTTTTGAAGCCAAGAGAACATCCGAAATGATGAGTTATATGTAAGAAAAAGTCAAAAACTGTATCTACATTATCAGATCAGAATGGAGTACTTTACCTCTTCTTTGTTTGTTTTTTTCTTCTTCTTCCATATGTCAACCAATAAAGTTGAGTAAAATATAAATGACATAATTGGTTTTGTGAAAGACATGACTAGCTATGGGGCAACAAGACACTTACAATATACCAAACTCATTTGATGATATTAGATAGTTGGAGGCAAAATACCCACTACAGTCCTACAGGAGGTCAATCGCGAGCCCGACTAGCTCAGTGGTAACGTCTCTGACTGAACATGAGTTCCTTCAAGGTTGCAGATACGCCCTGCTGACTGGTGAGTGCCAACTAGCACGAAACCTAGGTCCAAGGCTTCCTGTGGCCGATTGCCTTCAACTATCTAATATCATCAAATCAATGTGCACCGTGATGGCGAGCTACCTAGAATGGTGGCCATATTGCAAACCTGACTGATAGAATTCAGTCTGCACCAAAGAAAGGACTAGACACGTCACACTAGTTACTAGTGTCCAGTCAAAATACTAAACTCATATTTAAAGCTATGAAAGTAGATACAGACTTTCATACACTTGTTGGCAATCATTACTTCAACACGTTAGTACGTATCAGTTTATCAAAAAATAAAGAAATAAAAATACATTTTACACGGTATAGTATTTTGAGTAGAATAAGGTGAGTTAGATTAAAAGTTTGAAATTATATAAATAGTCATACTGAATTATTTTTTTATTTCTGTTTTGTAGATAACGCTTAATAATGCACTTGGTTTTAGAAAAAAAATATGATTATCCATACCTTACAAATAATTTATCTAGTCGTTTTTAGTCATATGTGATGAGTATATAATGTCTAAAAGGGTATTTTTTTTCTTTAAAAAACAGACCCATGGAAAAATGAATAAACTTCAATCGCTGCAAATACTAGTAAGTGAAAGTAGAATTAAATAACACATAATGCAATATTTAATGGCTTCTAGTGGAAGTAGAAGTAGACGTCTGTCATGAAAATCCAATTCCTAGATTGTTTCAAACTCTTACAGGAAGATTTAGGCATGAATCATAATAGAATCCTCTTTTTTTACACATATTCATGCTTAAATAACCAGATATCTAGGCAACATTGTTACAAATACAAGCAGCGGCACGGTTGATGAGGTCAAAGCCAGTGAGAATAGGAAAAGCAAGACAGGCCTTCAGTCATCTGAAATCAGCATGGAAATATGTTGCACTCAACAATATAGAAGAAGATTCCGATTCCCAACTTTAATGTCAAGTCAATTCTGCTATATTGTTTACAGACTTGGCACCTGAGTCATTGAAAGCATTTCCAACAGACCATTGAAGACTTTCATCAATATCCGTCTTCACCGTATAGATACTAAAGATTAGATGGGCGGTCAGAAAGAACTAGCAATAAACCAGCCAAGAATCTATTGCCCAACATATATGTTGAAGATAATCGAGACAGATCAGGCACATGCTGGGGAGACCGTTGAGTGATATCACATGCCAGATGCTGGAGTGGAAACCAGATGGGAAAATAGGCGAGTTGGGTGTTGGAAGGTAACATGGAGGAGATCCCGTGAAGGGAAGATAAGAGCCCTTGGACAATCGTGATGCTGGCTAAAGAGCAGGGCATAGAACAAGGTGAAATAGAGATGTGCTGTTGAAGCCTTATGTTCCACTCCGAAAACAAAGGAATAATAATAAATATTGGTCAACCTGCGTTGTTATCTCAAAATTACGCATAAAATAGTGGAATGTCCCTGTTCTGTTGTGTTCTTCCCCATACTATTAACTATAGTCTTTAACTTGTCACCACAGCTTTTTGCTTACTTGATTGTTTGTCAAGTGAGGACGTCATCCTTCATCTTCTCCAGAAGTTTTTTTACCATCTCTCGACTTACTTAGCCTCTGGTATTGATAAAATATGTGACTATATGTCAGAGGACAAAAGCGCTGCTCATCAGTCACTTCTGAACTACCCCACACTCGTGGAGTGTGGTTACTTAAGGAGAGTAAACTGGAAAATTAGCAGATTTCTGATAATAAACAACATCAAAGTATCATAGGTGTTCACAGGAAAAAACAACCCAGTAAACTCCTACGAATTCTTTACTAAACAATGTGGATATAAAGGTGGCGATTCAGGATTGACCACAGTTTTATGGTCAACTGAAAGCATGTGATATATCTCTTGAAAACACTGTCTTCTTTTCGATTGGAGTTTTGATGGTGAATAATGTGTCAAGGTGCACCAAAAAAGACCTAAATAAAATTTATAATCATTAGAACATGAATCCCCTAATTATCAGTACAATCTAAATAAATATAGATATAGAGCCGTTAAATTTTTGATGATAAGCTTGCAGATTAAAGGTAAACTGAATATTTCCTAAGGCTCATTACCTCTAAACGAAGTCTGAAGAAAGTGTATCAGAGTATTTTTCGTTGATCGAGAGGTAAGGTGACAATATCTTGTGATGATACGAGTATCTAGGCAATACATTATGCTGATCCCCTAAACATCTTCAGGGAAAATCTTCGTTTGTTTGATTTGAGGTTCTATCCTGTAAGGTGTAAGTTGATGCTGCGGGAAAGGTCTTCATAGACCCCAGGTTTAAGAATATGTGTTGAAGTAGTCGAATGCGTTGACCACTTCCCTTATTTGGAAAGTTAAATCAGCCTAATAGACTGATTGTTAACTGAATTCCAGCACGGATATGTAGAGCTCGTTTAGCGCTTGCCAACATACATCACCTTTGGAGCAGACATGATATCCAACTACCTACCAAAGAATGTGTATGCTGTGCAACAGTGAGCTCTGTCTTTCTTTACGGTTTTGAGATATGACCACCGCAAGTGAAAGAGGCTAATCATCCTAGACTTCCCGTTTGGATGAAGCAATATGGCCAGGGATAATTAGACTGGGAGTAGACTGTCAGGTAAGAAAGTAAATTCGACCGATGAGCTTGTGAAGTTCCATCGACTGAAATGGCTGCAACACGAGTTCTATGCACTGGACCACCCCCTTCGTTGACGAACAATTTTAGCTGATATAAGGTTAAGATGAAAACAAACGAAGTGTAATTAGAAGAAAGCATAACATCAATCCATGGAGTCTTTGACTATCAGTCTGAGACACGTAGGAAAGCGCAGACTGTTTGGATGGATTCTCAAGATTCTGAGAAACAGCACTTGGAGACTGTTGGTGATATGGCTCAAAAAATTCTGTAATGGTGCAGATGAAAAACTGAAGAATCATGCTTTGCTAAGTTAAGGCAATTAATGTCAGTCTATCAGTCATATTCTGTACTGTTGTGTACAGCAGCAATTTTGAGAAAATAGTAAATTTCAACAAACTTACAATAGCTGCCCACCTAGATCTCCTCTTTTCAGTTCTAATCACACCGAATTAAAAGATAGATAAGAGCAGATCGCTAACTGATGGTTAGACTATCTGGAATAGCTATTGGTTATGAGACTACTATCAATGTAATGGGTGATGATTAAAGGTGAATTGAAAGTCTGGGTTTTGGCGGAATTCGAACTACAATTTACAGAATGTAGTATTGTTAGAAATTTTGACTTTCGAACCGAATGAGAAAGCATTCTACTAGAGAGAGCACAACAGCAATAATCTAAAGGCCTATGGTTCGAGTCCTGTTATGATTCATATTTTCACTTTACCTTTGACTATCCTCTATTGCATTATTATCAATCTGGCAATCCAGGACTATACCAAAAATTCTGATCATCAAATTAACACCTGGTCAACTGAAAATAATGCACTTTCTTTCCCTTTGATATAAAAATCTGAACTAATGAGGTCTTTGATAAGCAAAATCTAACAGTTTCCAAGAAAAATAAATAAAACGTGTTGCATTACAACAATATTTCAAAATATGTTTTAATTATACAAGGCGATGAACAATCTACAGACGGTTTTCTAAATTCTTTTGAAAAGGAAACATGTTAACCTTGCCAACTTTTGGATTTCTCGTAAAAATATCAATCCAAAAGTTGTTTGTTCTGTGAATTTTGTACACTACTTTTTATGTAAGAAACGTTTTACCCTTAAGTAGACAATAACACCAAAACATCATGCTAGCCAAGCTTCATTACCACACTCTTAAGCTATTTCTAACAATAAATCTGTAGTGAGAATATGTCTATTCGGGTATAAAACAGTATAATATAAAAGCGTAGTAATTAGTTTTTTGGTACAGTATGTAGTTGAATTGGGAAATAAAATGGTTAGGAAATTTTGTTTCACAATCCATGAAATAATCATACAGATTTACTTGAAGGTCACTAATTGATGAGGTTTTAGAAACTGCTGAATTTATAGAAACATTTGAAGTCATTAGTACAAAAATTTCCAAAATCTTAAAGAGTTTCAAACTGTTCCCGTCAGGTGAAAAATAGGTACGTGTGAACATCATAGGAATTAGAATGGCTTCTCGAAGTTCTAGAATTTCACAGAACATAACAGCACACATTCAGTTTTTATTTTTTTAATTTTTTTTTAATTTTTGGTTACAACTTGATGCCACACTGTATTTTCAGTACAAGTATTGCATTTTCAGCATAGATATCGGTAGCCCAAATTTTGCAGGCCGACCATAGATATCGGGTGTGCGTCGGCAGGGGATCGAACCTCGGACCATGTGCATGGTCGGCGAGAGTCCTAACCACTGTGCCACCGACGCCAATAAGAAGAAAGGAAAATAAGTGAACATAAACGTAAAAACTCGTGAAAGAGAAGAAAAAGATAGAAAATCAAATTAAATAAGTAAGCTGAATTTTACGACTCAAACGCAGATCTACTAATAACTCATGTGTGTCAGTGTGGCATACCTCCGGTTTTCAGTATCGACTGTTTTGTGAACATCTATGTGACTTCAGGTGAAATGTGCAAAAGCCTCAGAAAAGTTGAGTGGCACTTATTTTCACTGAATTTGACTGGCTTATAGAATTTAAGACAGTGGTTTGCAGTTGTTTCTATCAAAGTGCTCTTAGAGTAGGATCTTAAACTTGAGAAACCTACCAGAATAAATTAAAGTCTTGGTCTTGTCAAACATATAACGCTTTGATTTATCAAAATAAAATCTTATCCACAATGGAGTTATACTCTACCATAGCATCCAAGTTTTACAATTATATCTATAAGGAGAATTATATCTATAAGGAGAATTGGCTATGTTAGATTGCAAAATAAAACGACTAGAAGAAGGCAAACTACACACTAGTGTTCATAGAAAACCAACGCATTCTAATAGATATTTAGACTTTAATTCATCTCATCCTTTAACTGTTAAGGCAGGCTTAGTTAAGTGTTTAACAAACCGAGCAGTAGCACAAAAAAAGACCTTAATGATGAAATAAAACAAATAGAAGAGGCGTTGGTGTTAAATAACTATCCTTTAAAATTCATTAGGAAGATTGAAAAACGCCAAAAGAAAAAGAAAAAGAATTGTGAAACTAGTAATAATAACATAAATAAGAGAGAATATAAGTCATCTACAGTTATACCATATAAAGAGGGAACATCTGAGACCCTACGTAGGATTCTAAATAAAGCAGGAATTAGGGTGGCATTTAAACCTACAAACTCACTCAGGGACAAGCTCTGTAGGTTAAAGGACCCAGGGGACCCAATTAGACAAAATAATATAATTTACAAAATACCCTGCAATGACTGTGAGGTCAACTACATAGGTCAAACTAGTAGGTCAGGGGTAGTCAGATTGTCAGAACATAAGAATGTAGCTAAGGTAAGAATGGTTGACCCAGAGAAGATAAGTAATTTAGAAAAAAGCTCGGCAATTGCAATGCATGCATTAACACACAACCACACAACAGCATGGTGGGAGAGGGTTAAAATTCTAAAAAGTAATCTAGGTAGGTGGAGAGAGAGGTTGATTACTGAATCTTTGTTCATCGAATCTACACCCAACACATGCAATAGGAATGAATCATCACTCATACCTGAAATATGGAAAATAATACTACCAATCAAATCAAGTGAAAATCAAGTAAAAAACAACGGAATTATATAAATGAATTTAGGAAGTCATGTGATTACCTTGATATGATTATGAGCAATAAATTGTGCTCGAAACGTCATCAGTAAATATTACTGTATAACACTGTGAGACTTTATCAAAATAAAATTTACCCATAAAGGAATTACACTCTACCACAATGCCCAAGTTTTATTCTTATATCAATCTATAACTTATCTGACAGAATTAATGCAAATAAATAAATGGTAATTGAAACTCCTATCAGACCTGACATCATCTGACACTCAGATTTCAGTGAAATCCAGTCTTCACTTCGTATGTAAAGAAGCTAATTTTAATCAGGTCTGAGTGATATATTTGGCGGGATGTTAAGCCAAACGTAACAACACATCCAGAAAAACCTTATTCAATAGACAAAAAATACTTAAACCTTTATAAATCTGCGACATAATTATATTATGAATACGGCTAAAACTCACTCAGGACAACTGATAAAATAAAACACGATGATACTCTAGTACAAAAGTTTTCACTTTACTTGAACTCAGGGGAACGGAACATAAACGTCTTGGTGACACTCCTAAAATCTCAATCAAATAGGAGAACTGACTTGATATTCATTTATTCAGATGAAGCAATAAGAAGACGTAATTTGTCTGAATCGTGCAATGTATTTGCGCAACACATTTCGAACAATCTGACCACATACGGACTTGTCATAGGAATATATATGAAATTGATAAAGAGTTAAGAGGTGAGAAAATAGACTTAGGTCAAGTTAAAAGGACATATTCAAGGTCAAAATAACAATGAAGACCACTAAACCAAATAAGAGAGATAATAGTACATCTGCTATGATATCAAAACAAAATTTAGCAAGGAAGGTTTAATGTGATGACGAATTGTTTTTGAACGCATAGAGGTGGTTTACACTTTCTAATTTCTAGCTAGGGCTTCCACAAACTTTAGGATACGCCCCAAACACGTTTTATAGATAGATTCAAAAGATCTGTTAACGTCAATTTTATGTCCTGTCTCTATAATACGTCTCGCAATAGAGGAGCCAGGTCTCCTGTTCTCACCATTAATGGATTCTGAAGATTCCATTTGTTTCTGGAGCCATTTAGGAATATTTATAGGAAACCTTCCTGGACAGGACAGTATCTTAATTATCAGAGTTTCTGCCCTGTTCGGTACAAAAGAGCCTTAGTAAGGTGCCTCTTCAGTAGAATCCCACGAATATGCACTGAAGACACACTTGATGAAGAAGAAAGAAAGTTGACACAAACCCTGGTTGATAACAATTATCCAGGTAAGTTCATCAGGAGATATAAAGTAGTCAGAACACCAAGACCCACTCTACAACTCGCTCCTAAGAAAGATGTGTGTAACAAGCTACCCTATATGGGACATCATAGCAGATTGATAACTAGACAAAGACTGAACGCTGCTGTTAAAAAGACTTTTTATGCAGCTAATATCATAGTAATTGAGAAAGTGAAGCCAATATATCTATCTAAGCCCTTCGAACATGCGAAAAATGATGTCACATCCCACTGTATTTACCAATTTGAGTGTACGTGTGGACACACATACATAGGGAGGACTCATCGATCTCTGCAAGTAAGGCTTGGCTTCAGAGCATATTCCTAAATGGCTCCAGAAACAAATGGAATCTTCAGAATCCATTAATGGTGAGAACAGGAGACCTGGCTCCTCTATTGCGAGACGTATTATAGAGACAGGACATAAAATTGACGTTAACAGATCTTTTGAATCTATCTATAAAACGTGTTTGGGGCGTATCCTAAAGTTTGTGGAAGCCCTAGCTAGAAATTAGAAAGTGTAAACCACCTCTATGCGTTCAAAAACAATTCGTCATCACATTAAACCTTCCTTGCTAAATTTTGTTTTGATATCATAGCAGATGTACTATTATCTCTCTTATTTGGTTTAGTGGTCTTCATTGTTATTTTGACCTTGAATATGTCCTTTTAACTTGACCTAAGTCTATTTTCTCACCTCTTAACTCTTTATTAATTTCATATATATTCCTATGACAAGTCCGTGTGTGGTCAAATTGTTCGAAATGTGTTGCGCAAATACATTACAAGAATATTCAGACAAATTACGTCTTCTTATTGCTTCATCTAAATTCATAAAGAGAACTAATTGTTTTAAGTGCTTTCATATCTTTCCGTTCCGAGTGGAATATAGTGCTTCAAGCTTGAGCTGTACAGTTTCAATAGCAGTGGTCTCATTTTTACATGGTGAGCTTGCTAACCTCACGCTCTACATTCCCTCTTCACCTAACTTACTACGGGTTGAGAGAGGTTTAGGAGTATGTCAGCTGGGAAATGAACCCTTTGAGTGGTTGCTTTAACATTCCTGTTGAAAAGTTGAGTCTTTTTGTTTATGCTGAGTGCAGTAAATTTCTATGCTGGTTCCAGACTATTAAAGGTTTGTGTTAATTTCCCGATGCTAACTGGCTTTGACGTCGTCATCCACACCACTGTCTGTAGTTGAAACGATGCTGTCTAGATAATTGAAAAAGTGACTTTCTTCAGGTGACTGGTACTTGTTGTTGTTTTTTTTTATTTATTTTTTTTTATTTTGGTTACAGCTTGATGCCACACCGTATTTTCAGTACAAGTATGGCATTTTCAGCATGGATATCGGTAGCCCAAATTTTACAGGCCGACCATAGATATCGGGTGTGCGCCGGCAGGGGCTCGAACCTCGGACCATGTGCATGGTCGGCGAGAGTCCTAACCACTGTGCCACCGACGCGTGTTTTCATTACCTCTGTCTTCTCTAAGTTGCCTTGAATTCAAAACTAACTTAATTGTGGTTACGGTTTTTCGCAAATATTATTTATCTGACGTAGTAAATATTATCAACAGTGATGATTATTAACCCTATCTTGCTTTCTATTTGTAAAAGCGTGGAGAAATAATGAATGCCTGCTTTTTTGATGTGGTTTTGTTTTCTGAGCTGGATGGTTTATTTGCGAAGCTTTCATTGCCCTACTAGGCAACATCTTTAGTGCATACTGCAATTTGAAGTAAGATTTTAGATTTCTCCACGAGTTTATTAGTCTTCTCTCCTGATACCCTTGGACGTGATTGGTTGTTTTTGTGTGTTTTCACACCCTCTAGGCTACTTGTGTTAGAACTGATTGTTTCTTTGACTTGAACTTTGACCCTTTGTATGTGAGGTTTCCTTCTTATCTATTGGTAAATTTTGTCTATATCAGTTCGTCTGTTAACTGACGATTCACTGGAATACCAGGCTTCTAAAAACCCTCTGGCATTGTTGGTGTTCCCTCTGTCTAATATTTGAACGTTACTTGCCCCAGCCGAATTGATGCCCATGGTTGTCTGTATACAGTGATATTAGGGAGTGGATGTCATGTCTTTCGATGGCTAGTTTATGATCATGGATACGAAGACCAAAGGGATGTTCACTTTGGTCAATGTAGTGTTTTTCATAGTCGTTACAACTTATTTTGTAGATGATGTTGGTTTTATCTTGCAACATAAAATCATCCACCTGAGCTACAAATCTTCTCTATCATGTCTAAATGAATACCTGCTTTCAATAACTAAACAAAATCCTACTTTTTGTTCATAAAATTCAAATAGTTTAGTGCAGAAATATTAGCCTATCTCTTTAACCTGTCAAATAAATGAACATTATATTATTTTGGTTATTCCATGGAAGTGAAATGCCTTAGGAATGCAAAGAAGACTGAACACGTATACAGTATTATTATCATCTCTATCAAAGAAGTCATTATCAGTTAACGACTAATAATAATAATAACAATAGTAATAATAAAAGAAGAAGGCGTTCAGCGAAGAGTTACTCTTTTCAGCGATATCCTTCTCAAGCTGTACAATCACATACATATTTAATTAATTTTCTTAGCAACAAAATGAATATTTCAAAGATTTGTCATTAAAACTGTAAATTTTACATAAAAAATTTCGTTAATTGATTAGAAACTAAAGTAAGATTAAATAAGGAAGTTGAGTGACGTATTCTAATTGATGGGGTTGAGAAGAGCTCATTTAGGGGTAATAAGGGGTAGAGGAATAAAATACTATACAATTAAGAAATAAACCAGCCAGAAAAAGACGAAACAAAAATTACGTATTTGGTGTTAAGATAGGTCAGGTCTACTGTAGATTTACTGACTGAACAAACTTCTTTTGTATGCAGAGTTCAGGTTTTTAACATGTGAGTTGCCAGTGTGATTATCAAAGTGTAATCAGGTTTTTTTAAGTGTGTCGGTCGCACAAAGGTTAGGACGCTCGCCTACCATGCACATGGTCCGCAGTTCAATCCCTGATATCAGAGATTGGCCTGCTAAATTTGGGCTACCGATATCACATGCTAAAAATTCCCTAGTTGTACCAAAATAATGTGTAGAATCAAGCTATATTAATAAAAAAAATTACAATAAAACAAAAATATTCCCTCTTCTCTTCGCTGAAATATATTTACTGACAGTAGTGAAATTTAAAATAAAAACTTTCTTATTTATAATAAATACTTATCGTAGAAGACGATTTTTCTTTCTTTTCTTTTTGAATAAACAAAATGATTCTCGACATGAATTAAATTACAAAGTGCATTTGGCTTTTCATCATCATCGTAATCATATTTTCTTCTTTACTTGAATTTTCTTCTCTTTTCGGCCTTCTATTAACACCATAAACATGCATTCATTCATGTGTTGTGATGTGTTAGACATATACATTTTGTGTTTTTGTTTCTTTTCTCTCAATGTTGTTTGCTTCATTATACACGTGTATATGTATCTTTTTGGGATAAGAATCTGCACATTTTTTTTCCTATTATTTGAGACAAAGAAATGTGTAAATCAATGCAAAAAATCTCCTCTCTTTTTCTTTTCTCAATACATATTTAAATGTGTAAAAAAACAACAACAAAAACAACAACACACAAGTGTCAGTTTTCATCAAATTATTAATGAACTTGCTCTACTTGTCATCATAAATTTTAAAAATACTTTTTTTTTTAAATATATTACTAATCGACAGTTAAGGAAGCATCGTTTCAGCTACAGGCAGTAAGAAAGACAAGATACGCATGCCTTCATCAACTTGAAACCAGTTTGGAAATCTTCTGCACTGCACTCAGCATAAGGAACAAGATTCGAACTTTCAACACAAATTGGTGAAGTCAGTCAGTTCTTCTATACGGGTCAGAAACTTGCACTGAGTGTCACGAAAAGGATTTCCAACAAGCCAGTGCAGACTTTTATCAACAGCTGCCTTCTCTGATTCCGTATTGCAGATCATACGGTCGACCAGAGAGAATCAGCAACAAGAAACTCTGGCTGAGAACAAATCAACCAAGAGCCGATCACTCAGCAAATATGTAGGAGAAAATGTAGATGGATTGGGCAAACATTGAGGAGACCTTCGAATGACATCGCGCTCAATGCAGGCCATTGTTCGAGTGTAACCCGAATGGGAATCGACGAGTGGGTCGTCGGTGCGAGGGTGACATGGAGGAGATTGTGCGAAGAGGAAGAGGAGGAGGAGGAGGAAATGAGAGATTATGGATAGTCGTGGACCTACATGAAGAAGACAGCAGAAAACAAAACAAAGTGGAGATGTGTTGTTGAAGCCCTATGTTCCACTCGGAACCCAAGGGAATAATAATAATCAGAATAAGCATAACAAAATTTTTATGTTTATTCAATTAATTTATATTATGAAATGGTTTTCATTAGTTATGGAATACGTAAGCATTGTAGATTTGAATACTTTTCTTGTACATGTACAGGTAAGTAAAAAGTTAGGGCTAGAGATAAATGCACTGGAAGATAGTCTGTTTTGTTCGAATCTTAACTTAGAATTTAACTCATTATGAGGTGTGAAATTTTATTGTTTTGACAAAATATTACCCTAGAGCAAAATAGCACTAGATATTTTAGTCTCCCAGGCTTTCTACTATTTTAGTGAGGGAATAAATTACGCAGGTTCAAGTATGCAGCTCAGTATTTAGCTAACAGCGCAAGTATACATTATATAACTGAGTGATTATGAAATAATAATAGCTCTCTAAAGAATTATCATTTGATATTGTCTACACCAGCCACAAGAGATGAATGAAATTGTCTAACGTGAATACAATCAACTTTTCCACAGGTGAATATATCGAAAAATCGTACAAAAAGGCCCAATAACGTGATTTGCAGTCACACCTAATATATACAACATTTGATTATCTATCCCATGCAATCACAGCATCATTACTAGTATTCTTCTGGATACATTCAACAGGTCTCGTTAAGAAACCGAATTATTCCGTAAAAGCAAACTACAAACAATATCTGCGATTTATTGATGGTTTGTTATTAAAAAGAATAGGTGTTAACATTCAACATGATCAGTTTATTTATATCCATTTTTCGTCATCAGTTAACCTAACATCTTAAATGAATTTGATCCGAACTTCAGTGTTTCAAGGAAAAGAAGAAGAAAAAGAAACCCAGTGAATACTTTTTGTCAAAAAGAGTTATCCCAAAACGACTATACACCTTGGTGTAATGCAAAACAAGTAGAAAGCTGTGATTGTAAAATGTAAAACCAATTTATCTACTAAGTGAAATGCAACCGCTGAATCATTTTCAATAAAATCTAAGAAAAAACACACGAAGAAAGACCATTTTATCCAGGATTTTCATCATGAGCTGACATTAGTTAGAGAACCATTGGAAAACCTGGGAGTACTGGACAGCTGTTTCGTCCTAGTTTGGGACTCTTCATCAGTACGCACCGACACGGTTCGAATCCAGGACCTTCTGGTTACAAGGCGAGCTCGTATACCATTAAGCCACTGGGACCCGATCCAATGGTCCATGAATTCTAACTTCTGCCAATTCACGACATAGCGCGACCCCTAGCCAATGTCTTCGGCGAGTATTTGTCCTCACACACGACCTGCTGCACCTTACTTGTCACGACTTCTCACTAGAACCCCAGGCAACTACCTACCTGAATAGGGCAAGTCACTAGTGAGCATCTCATTGATATTCAAGTGTTGGTTTGTACTCCCAGGTTTACCAATGGTTCTCTAACTAATGTCAGCTCATGATGAAAATCCTGTAACCAATCAAATCCCTACAAACCAACACTTGAATACCATTTTATCCAGACTACGATTCTTACATAGATGGGGGATAAACTAGACATTCGTACTATTTTATATGTAGTTTCACAACTGTTTAACCTTTCTTATGCAAATAGTGGCATAGGTAGAACAAACCTGTGAACTCATCATCACTTTCATTAATATTTATCGGTTATTAGGTAAAATAATGTTGGATCTCATCAAATATTCAATGCTTTCTCTTTTGGTAAATACAGGACATCATGGAGACAAAACTTCATCTATTTTCACTTTGTGTAGACCTTCACCATACTTCTCTATGGTTGCATGCATTCAACCACTAAGCACAACACAGAAAGCAACTAATATAGCCTTCCAATTAAATTCATTCAAAAGAAATCTGTTCGGGGTTTATCCTTCGCAGTGGCCTTTATTTCCAATCCAGATGTAAGTGTTAATTTTATTTGCAGTAATGTTACTTTCATAATAAATGTGAACAGTTTCAACCCAGCCTTAGTTTCACAATGTTTCGGAAGTCGAATATGTTTTTTTTCATTCTTCTATCTTTTATGGAACAATAATTTTCTGTCTGATCTTTCGTGGAGACAGTCTTCAGGCACATTCACAATGACTACCTAGACTATACAGACACTCATATGATTTTGGTACTGTTTCTGCATTTAGTGTTATCCGCTTTTTCACATGCCTGAACAAATAGTATGTTTATTGTTTATGCCTGGTGTAGTTTTAACCGAAATATGTATTTACTTATTCAGCCCTCCGTTTCACTAATACAGTAGGTGTATTTCGTATGCTGAGCTCGAATTCCGTTGGTTATAAGATTATTGACCATCTTTATTGAATGATTGCCATGTGTAAGTAATTGTAGGACTTAGTAAGAAATCGAAGAAAATGTGTACCTGATCAAACTGTTTTCCAATTAATAACCAATATGAAATGCTAACGTGCTACTTAATAATGAGATAGTGAAATTTGTGTTAGTCACCCGAATAGGAAATATATATATTTGAATAGATCACGAAAAACAAATGAAGCAGAATAATATGAACTCATTTTTACTGTTACCTAGATTGATCTAAATTCCTTACAACCTAAATAATTCTAAAAGGTATATACTTCATCATGGAACTGAATATACTTTCACCAATGTGATGTTATTTCAGTTGATCGTGACTAGCAGTGGAGCTCAGGGTACTCATTCCATCCTATTTGGCACTCGTGAGCTAAATGTACCTGTATTCTTATCTAGAGATAGTGTTCCCATTGAAACTAGAACCCTGCATCTATCGTTTCAAACACCAAAACATTATCCACATGTTAATAAAGATCAATCAGACAACGGGAAATGTGAATTAACCTAAAAACAAAGCAATGCTTTCATCAAGTTAACAAGAGATTATTGATACTGAACGATAATCAACATAGGTTGAAAGGGGAGTAAACATTTAAAGTATACGAAACTATTAGAAATGTTAGGACAATTGATTAACAAAGTGGGTATTCTTAAATTGTAGAAGATTTTCACAAGAAGATGAATGATAAAATAAGAAACCATTAGACGAAAGTGTGAACAGTGGTAACAAGCACCTGACGTTTCCAGAGGTGTATCTATCTGACGATACAAGGTTCTCATTGATGTATTCATCTGGAACCGTGATAGGCTAACTTAAAGCCAATATAAAATATAACCGTTAAGTAAACTCTTTGCAGGTGGAGCAGAAATTTGCACACAAGTGTTCCCTTCAGTGTAGATTCAAATAAATGATCATCTAAATAGTACTAGTATGAAGTTAGATCAGAGTTGGAACAAAGACAAAAGCTTTATAGCATAAATAGCTTCACAACATTTTTTCCGCCATATTCGAAATATTCTCAGAAGTCAGATGCCTGTTGACTTAATACTTAAGTCTAACTAAAAAGCTACTCATTTCAAAAAATAAGTAAATGAAGTGTAAAACTACTTAAATTTTAATACATTCAAATGATATATAATCATAACCATATTTCAAACACATATCGCTTTAGAATTTAGTAAATTAGATTATTAAAAAGACAGTTGTAGCACATATGTTCCCTTCGTGACTTCATTCAATCCAATAGTATCGATGTCAGTATACCGATCCATTACCTAAAAGAGCTGTTACTACGATGCACCTTCAACCTCTACTTTAGTTTGAACAACGAAATATACAGGCAAGTAGATGGAGTAGCAATGGGTTCTCCTCTAAGACCCCTCTTGGCTGACTGCTTTACGGCTAGCATAGAAAACACCTTATCACTAACCATCGACGACCTCTATCTCTACAAGAGATATATCGATGATACTTCCATTATTTGTGATGAGAATTCTGATCTAAAAAACCTACTTCAAATCTTCAATAACGCCCACCCAAACATCGATTTCACCCTGGAGGTTGAGTCTAACTCAACTACGAAGGAATGCAGACAATTTTCTAAGAAGATCCATATACAAAAAGCCCACATGGAACGGATAATTTATTAACTTTCAAAGTTGTGTACTTCTAAGCAGAAAGAGAAACCTAATATACTCTCTTTCCTCGAGGATCCGGAAGATTTGCACTGAGGAGTCAATTGACGAAGAATTGCGGAATCTCCAAGGAACCTTGATAGAAAATGGATTCTCATAGACAAGAATCTAAAACCAAAGAAAACGCCTGAAACGGTCCAAGTCGCCCCCAAAAAGATTCTGATGGTGAACCTCGAATATGAAAGTGATGCCGAAGCAGAAATTCGCCTTAGATGGCTTTCGAAATCTCTCAGTAAAACGTATTTCACCGCCAGCCTGCAATTAACATTCTCCTGCAAGAAACTACTCAACCAGCACGTGAAAGACAAGCTGTCGCATTGGGCCACTTCAGCATGCATATACCAGTTCACTTGCTCGTGTGGAGCTGAGTACATTGGCCATACCATGCGCCCGCTTGTAAGACGCTCGCGGGAACACTATCCAGCATGATTAGCAAAGGGAGAACGCAAAGGTGTATACAATTCGGTAACAGAACATCTGGTGAATTCAGGACATTCAGCTCCATTTGAAAAGTCCTTCAAAGTTATATACAAGATCCGATCAAATCTATTAAAGGAAGTGCAGTCAAGACATCTAGGAATAGCTGAGGCACTAGCGATTCAAAAACTCAAGCCTACTCTATGTGTTCAAAAGAAATACGTCCAACCGTTGTCCCTACCGTGGCCATCATAAAAAGTCAGTCCCACCAAAAATGATTATCCAATTACCTTTCTTGACCAACCTTCCCATTTAATTCTGTTATTTTTACGTTTTCAGTTCCTGTCTGCATTACTAGACTTAACTGCTGTTTTTTAATATATTTTTATGTCCTACCTTCCTACCTATTTTGTTATTACTACGTCCTCAATCCGTAATTTGTAAGAAGAGTCAAGTTTTTCAGTAATTATGATCTTATTATGTCCTTTCTACCCGATCTTCCTGATACACTTTGTAATTTTATGAATCTGACCTTTAACCTGAAATATTTCTAGAATAGTACTACATCAGTAGTGCACTCCCGCGACCCCACTAGACATCGAAGCCGAGACCTTCAGGCTACGAGATCAAACTCGTTGACTGTTCTACCGCTTAGGCTGGAATTCCGTGACCCGTGAATTCTAACGTTGTCATTTCGTGATATAGCACTACCCTCAACCAGTACCTTCGGTGAGCTTCCACCTAACCTTGACACTGTGGACTCCGCTGGTCATAACTTCTTAGTATAGCCTCAGGATATCCAACCAGTAACCATAAATGACCTGGAAAATTCTCTTCAACGACTTCTCTTTTGTTTTTCTCATGACTCAAGATACAACTTGGAAGATATCTCGTCCTGATATTCATAAAACAGATATTTTCAAAAATTGAACTTCTTACTAAGTAATTGTGATTCATAGTTCTCTTTGGGGAGAATAATAGATGATATACGGCTAACTTCAACATCATCAGCATTTCAGTACTTGGCTCTTATTTTCAATAAAATTCATCCAATATGCATCTTCAAGCAGATTTAAATTCACAGAAACTAATGCTTAGTGGGCATTTATTAAACATTATACTTTTCAAGAAACCTATTATTAAACAGTTCTGTTGCATTTAACCAATTCACTAAACCACAATTAACTCTAAAATCTTGTTTTTAACGTCATTAAACGCTAAATTTAGTTCTTTAACTCATTATGAACTCGCCAAACATGACTAGATAACATTTGATAACTGAGTAAAAAACTTTCGGTTTCATGCCCACGCATATTTGCTAAAATTATACTAAGAAATCAGACTGTGTTGGGAAAGTGGAGAATTTTTAAAAAAAAAGTAAGAAATAATTGATACTGAATTCAACCAGAAATGAAATGGTCCTATCTGTAAAACCAAATAGAAAAAAAACCTATGCATAACATTAGTGCTTATTTTCCAAATTAATCATATTTCTGAAGTGTTTTTTTATCCTTTCAAATTGAAATAAATTAAATATCTTGATTTCCACCTTCTATTTTTGTCGAAAATCCAAATGAAAAGTCTGTTACTTTTCCCACATAGATAGAAGCAGTTGAATCATATATAAGACACGTCGCTTATTTTGGTTTATGCAAAAAAAGTTGGGGACACGTTCACGAAAAGAAATTAATTACTACTACTCATGAACACAACTTTCACTTTTATATTTCTAGATTTTTCTTAGACAGTATACTGAATATCTTCGCAACCTTCCAAAAAACTAAATGATCTAAGTTCCCTCTATGAACTTGTTTTGAAATTACGATGCAATTTCAAGTTCTCACTAAATAATTGGATCGGGTTCCAGTGGCTTAATGGTATACGAGCTCGCCTTGTAACCAGAAGGTCCTGGGTTCGAATCCCGGTGGGTGCGTGCTGCTGAAGAGTCCCAAACTAGGACGAAAAAGCTGTCCAGTACTCCCAGGTTTTCCAATGGTTCTCTAACTAATGTCAGCTCATGATGAAAATCCTGTAACCAATCAAATCCCTACAAACCAATACTTGAAAATAAACGAACTGTTCAGTAATCTTAGTTTACTCTTGAATTACTATGTGCTCATGTACAATGCACTCTAAATAAGACTAGTTAGTTTACAGTGTAATGTCTGTTCTTCAGTGGTTTTGAAGTTAGCTAGCTAGCTGATGAATAACGCCGTGTAAATTTTTAATTATTTTTACGAGTTGATCACGGATTGATATCAGTTAGAGAACCATTGAAACCATCGGGGAATACTGGACAGCTGTTTCATCCTAGTTTTGGGAATCATCGGCAGTACTCACCCACACTACTGGGTGTGAACCCAGGACCTTCCGGTTACAAGGCAAGCTCGTATACCACCAATGACATTGGTTGGTGGTGGCGCTAAATCACGAATTGGTAGAAGTTATAATTTATGGGCTGGCCATTGAATCGGGTCCCATTGGCTGAATGTATGTATGAATGAATGAATGGCCTTGTAACCGGAAGGTCCTGGGTTCGCACCCTGTAATGTGGGTGAGTACTGCCGATGATTCCCAAAACTAGGATGAAACAGCTCTCCAGTACTCCCTGGTGGTTTCAATGGTTCTCTAACTGATATCAATCCACGATCAACTCGTAAAAACAAAACTAATCCTTACAAACCAACTATAGAAAAATTTTAATTACATGCCTAACATTCATAATTTCATTCAGTCTGTATCAGTGTCAGCCGTAGACTCTCTTTTCTGAACCTCTTAAAATTGGTCAAATGGATAAAGATCCCTGCAGAGATTGCTATCAAATGTATTACTGCATCTGCTGAAAAAAATTTCTCTCTTTAGTAGAGTATGTTGTAATAAATTCTTGATATACATTATAATACTAAGATTTTCATTTAGTTTCGAGATTTAAAGACAATTCAGTAAACTTTTTAACAATTAGACAGTTGTTGGGAAATATCACTAAAACTAACTTCAAGCGTTAAAGGTTAACATTACTCTGAAACAAGAATTTACAGTGCGTGTTTTGATAGACAAGGTGAATAGAGAATTGAAATCTTTCAGGAGAAATTTTCTTTTCGAACTGATACCCGACGTTATTTGTCGATAAATGTGTGATTAATAAGCCTGATACTTTTCTTAGCTCAGTAGTGTGAAAGAAGTACTCGTTTATGAGGGCGCAGTTTAAACATGACACAAATGAAAAAATTGCTTAGAGTTATTTACGAGTTGATCATGGATTGATATCAGTTAGAGAACCATTGAAAACCACCAGGCAGTACTGGACAGCTATTTCATCCTGGTTTGGGAATCATTGGAAGTGCGCACCCACTGAGGTTCGAACCCAGGCAAACTCCTATACCATTCAGCCACTGAGACCTGATTCAATGGCCAGCCCATGAATTCTAACTTCTACTAATTCGTGATTTATCGCGACTCCAACTTGCTACAGGACGGAATTTCCTGGATTTCTAGGGAGAAGACGTGACCAGTGAGGCTCATCCAGTCAAGTGTTAGGATGGGTATCCCACCGATGACATCCTACGCATATCAGACAGCTTGATCTCTTAAGAAACACAAAATGAATTTTTAAAATGCTCATGGCTTTTATATCATCATAAAATGCTTATGTAGTACGTGTGCTGTTTCCCCCTGAAAATACTTCCATTTCCAACATTATTTCTGAGCACACATAATCTATGAATGAAATAATACCTCAAGTGTGTATATATCAAACAGAAAACATTGCTTCGATTTTGAAATAATCTATCTGTGGCCTTGATATCGTACGATAAATTCAGCGAACTAAGTGAAATAACAAAAGTTAGAACAGATTAGCTTTACCTGATCTCGTTTATCCAGGACAGTTTATATACAAATTGAAATTTCAGAATCCTAAAGAAGACTTAATACCTTTTCTCATCATCATGAATATCCAGTGAAATAAACCTTTTTTACTTAATAGTTTTTATTCATAAAAACATAATAAATAGATTCATCTTATTGTAATTTCAAATAAAATTTATAAACCATTGATACAGGCAACTGAAATTAACTAGGAATGAAATAAACGGATGTATAAATAAGCGAACAAATAGTTTTTTTAAATACTGTCTTTTGTAAATATTAAAAATCCGTCTCCACAATCATTATTCATCTTTTGTGTTATTACTAATCAAGAATGGGTTTTGTAGGGCTTGTGTTTGATTGGTTAGAGGGTTTCTTCAAACTAGGAAGTCCCAAACTAGGACGAAACAGCTGTCCAGTACTCCCAGGTTTTCCAAAGGTTCTCTAAATGATGTCAGCTCATGATGAAACCCTCCAACCTATTACTTTTCCATTATGTGCTTAAGGTTACTTCGTTATTTTGTCGAGGTGAGTTTTAATTAGTAAAATAGGTCAAACTAAGAATGCCTGCCGAAATCTTTGAAGGATAACATTTGTCCAGAACCTGAATTTTACAATATATTAGTTAATGCAGCTGATAAATATAAGCCAGAGAGAACAATCAGTATGAAACTTTCTGCTAAGATGATTTAAGACCTGAAAGCAAGCAAGTGTTTTTTCTTACAGGATAAACACATTTTTGACGAACGGATTCCTACAACATCTATCAGTAAGTGCATTTCACACAATGACTTAAGTCATTGGTTCCAACTTATTAAAAATATATGCTCTGGTCTACTTTCAATGAATTTATTTTTGGAACTGTGGTTTAATACAGACGTAATAAGTTGTATTTTTTTAATCCTTTAGGTTCCCAGTGGAACATAGGGCTTCAAGCTAGAGGCTTGAAGTTTCGGTAGCAGCGGTGTTTTTGTTTTTACGGGATGGGGTTGCTAGCCTCATGCCCAACTTTTCCTCTTTACCAGTTTTATTACTGGCTTAGCGAGGTAAAGGAGTGCGTCGGCCGGGGATCAAACTCCGGATCACATGAGTGGTCGGCAAGCATTCTGTCGCTGTGCCACCGACGCAGACGTAATAAGTTGTTATCATAGAATCTTGTTTTAACCTATGGTTGGCTAGTAAAGTATACCATTGTAAACACTTATGCGAGAACAGGAAATTTCCCCCAAGTGAAGGTTTCTCACCTAACTAAGGTCTTCCATCGTCAAAAGTATTTATATGACTGATTTTTAAATTATTCAGAAATTTTTCAAAAGAATGGATACTGAACAAAGAGTACTCTTTTCGATAAATTCATCATCAGGCTCTACAGTTATATATACATTATAGTGAATGAATGAATTAGTGTTATGAACAACATTATTGTTTAAATAACATCGAATCAATAATATTGATAGATTACAGTTCAATAGCATCAACATAACAATAAACTGAATGTCAGAAAAATTAGGAAAGATAATATTACAAATTCATGAATTTATAGTCTCTACTGAAGGCCAGGGCAGTAGTAGGGGCTGAACTTGCTTCTTTTGAACACAGAGCACTGGTTGTTTGAGGCGAATTGCAATAGCCTCTGCTATTTGGAGCATGCGGTGCTTCGATGATTTTGGCAATTTATTAGGCACCCGGTAAATGATAGAGAAGGATTCTTCCACTCTAGCTTTGTGACCGGTTTGCACCAGATGGTCCAATATCGAACTGTTAATGGTTTTAACTACACCTTTACTTAGCCATAATGGGAATGTTCTCGAGCACGAAAAAAAATTGTAAAAAAATATTCATATCACAGTTTGTGAATGTTTACACCAAATTACTTTGTGGGTAGGGCTATTAAGAGGAAGATGTTCCGTTAGCATGCTAGAATTCCCAGATCAGTGCATCAGTATTTTACAAGGGTATGGAGAGAACTCAGTGTGCATGAAATTGCATAGCAAGCTATTCTGTCCAAGCTTAACTGACTGGTAGTTTGATGTATGGGTTCAGGGTAGGGTGGGGGGGAATCAGATAAATTAACGCTTTATCAGTTTTCATAATTGTCCTTCAATGTGAATTCCACGGATAATCAAAAGTCCAGCGCACTTAATTTACACATTCATCTTAACAATGTGCACCACGACAAATTATTTAGACAAGACGCGTCAGCAAACATCCAGTTATTTGATTCTATAAATCAAAAATATTATTGTCTAACACCTTGTTACATAGGACACATTATTTCAAGTGAACACCGTATAGTGATAAGGGAGGCCAAAAATAATGCGCAAACGAGTGCACTAAGTTTCCAAGCAAATCACTACATTGTTTGTTTCATAACACAATGAGTAAGAAAAAATTAATTTTTTAAACATTTAGAGGTGGATGTTCTCACTGGAGCTTCACCTATGCATTATTATTATTGTTTCGTTTAATTCCTAGATAAACATAGGGCTTCAGCTGCACGTCTCCATTGCGTTCGGTTCTCCGCTAACGTTTTCACCTGGCTTCACGTCTACCCACATGCTTCTATTCCCTCTCCGCATGACCTCCTCCATGTCACCGTCGCACTGACTACCGACTCGCCGCTTCCGATTTGGGTACCACTCGAGCGATGGCCTGGCTTGTGATGTCAATTGATGGTTTCCTCAGAGTATGGCCAATCCACCTAACTCCATTTCTTCCTGCATATTTGCTGCACATTTGGTTCCTGCTGGGTTGGTTCGCTCATTGCCAGAGATCCCTGTTGCTGATCTTTTCTGGCCGGCCATCTGATCTTGAGTGGTATTGAGCGAAGACAGCTGTTGATGAAAGTCTGTAGTTTGTTCGAAGTGCACTTCGTGACGCGCCAAGTCTCTGATCCGTATAGTAGCACTGACTTCACATTGGAGTTGAAAATCCTGGTCTAATTTTTCATGTTGAGTGCTGTTGATCTCAACACAGTCTTGAGAGTAATGAAAGCTTACATTACTTTCCCAATCTTCGCTTTGATATCCTGATCAGTTCCATACGCCTGTAGTTGAAACGATGCTTCGCAGGTCAGTAGGTAAAGGAGGTTGTTTCTTTCAGATTTCTCCCATTTATGCTGATTGTTGTCTGTTGTTTTCGCTGTTGCTGTTGGCCAGGAATCTTCATCACCTCTGTTTTCTCAATGTTCACCTGAAGTCCTATCTTCTCTGGATGCTTCTTCTGCCAACTTGTTGCCTTCCACTTGCATATCTTCCAGTTTGTGGGGAATCAGACAAATATCATCGGCGAAGTCTGTGTGATTTATACAAATTATAAAACAGCTCATACTTCATTTTAAACTAAAGAAATGTTTACACGAATAATTCAAGTCAGTCTTATACAACAAGGACAAAGTTTGTATTTTATACTCACTTAGGTTAACCGATCCCTAACCGATTCTCATATAGCAGATGTATTCACTCCTTACTACCTTCCAGATTATGACTATTTTATTTAATCCTCCTCTTCCTCACGTTCATATTCATCACTTTTAGTTTGATTCTACTTCTGTTATCTTATTTAATTTGTGTTTTTTTCTTTTCTAAGTATGGCAACTTGGTGCACTTGTGAACAAAATTTCACACTGATTCACCAGTCAGCCAGTCAGTTACAGAAGATTTGGTCATCTTCCCTTTAAAGTAAATCAAAAAAACCGCAATACTGTTGTAAAATCTTCTGTTTATAAACAACATGTCTATAGACAAAATAAAAAAAATTCAGTCTGAAATGTAAAAAGACTAATGTATTGCTGATTGCCAAAACAAATAATAACCCAAAGGGTATATAGTTACTTATCGTCTAACTGATCAAAAATTTACTGCTGTCACTTTCAGTTTTAGCCGGCATAATCTAATCTCTAACACAGTTCAAAAGAGTGAAACTTCAGTGCCTACTGATGGTGACTACTAATTACACTGCAAACTTCAATATGCAATAACCGAAACTCCTAAATGAGATTAAAACAACAGTCCTAGACGGAACCCTTTAGTAAGGTCCCTTTGAAACTACAACATAAAGCTTGATCAATTAAAATCTGTTATCCATATTCTGAAATGGCATTCCGTAATAAAATAATTTCATTTAACATAACAAGCAGTGAGTCACTGTTATGTGTTAACTGATCACATTTGTAGCACAACTTATTGCTCGAAATCATCTAAATTGTGACCAGGCTTCTTCCTTATATCAGAATGTCTTATTCTTCATATCTAAAAACATGAAGCTACTTTTCCTTACCAAGTGTATGTTTGTTATTTACAGACAGAAATCCAGTCTCACTACATTTATGATTCATTGTTTTAAAGTTACATCACCTTTATGCAGTTTAGGTGGAGCAGAAAATTTCCAATCGGTCTTTATTCCCATATTTATCGATACTATCAGCAAACTAATGAACAACCCCTTATCATCAACTATCGACGACCTTCATCTCTACAAGAGATACATTGATGATACTTTCATCATTTGTGATGAGAACCTGGACCTTGAAAACTTACTTCAAACATTCAACAATGCCCACCAAAACATCGACTTTACTCTTGAAGCCGAATCCGACGGAATGTTCCACTTCCTCGACGTCCATCTGACAAGAAACGCCAACAACTCTCTGAAAAGGTCCATATACAAAAAGCCCACATGGACTGGACAATGCATCAGTTTTCAAAGCTTCGTTCCCCTAAGCAGAAAGAGGAACCTGATATACGCTCTTTCCTCGAGGATTCGGAAGATATGCAGCGAGGAGGTGATTGATGAAGAACTGAGTAATCTCCGAAGAACCCTGATGGAAAATGGTTTCCCGCCTAGGTTCATAGACAAGAACCTCAAATCAAAGAAGACTTCTGAACAAGTCCAATCTGTTCTGAAGAAGATACTTCTGCTTAATCTAGAATTCAAAAGTGACAATGAAGCAGAAATCCTTCGTAAACGCCTCTGTAAATCTCTGAGGAAGACATACTTCGCCGCAAGCCTACGACTAACGTTTTCCTGCAAGAAACTGTTCAGCCAGAACACGAAAGACAAACTGTCGCATTGGGCCACTCCAACGTGCATATACCAGTTTACTTGCTCTTGTGGAGCTGAGTACATCGGCCGTACCATGCGCCAACTTGAAAAACGCTCTCGTGAACACTATCCAGCCTGGCTAGTAAAAAGAGAACGAAAACGTGTATATAGTTCAGTGACAGAACATCTGGTCAATTCAGGACATTCAGCGCCATTCGAAAAATCCTTCAAAATAATATACAAGATCCGATCAAACCTACCAAAGGGAGTAAAATTAAGACATCTGGGCATAGCCGAGGCACTAGCCATCCAAAAGCTCAAACCCACGCTATGTGTCCAAAAGAAATACGTTCAACCCTTGTCCCTGCCGTGGCCATCATAAACAGGTAATTCTTCCAATAGTGACTATCCCATTGACTTTCTTAGCCAAACTTTCTGTTTGTTTATTCATGTTATTTTAAGTTTTTCTTAATCCCTATTTACACTACCATATTTTCTTATCCGAACTTCCTGTCTATTTTATTATTTCTACATATTTAATCCCTGATTGCATAAACAATTATTCGTCACATTAGTTATGATCCCACTAGATTTTTTATCCAAACATCCTGTCTATTTTCGTTATTTCTACATTTCTAACCACTAATCACACAATATGTCAATCTTCTCAGTAATTATGATACTACTTTGTTTGAGTTTTATCCGTCCCCTGTTTATTATGGCATTTTAATTCCTAATTTTAATTTTATTAATCTGACCCTTGACCAGAAATTATTCTGGAACTTTCCCACCCATTTATTATAAATACACGAATGTACAGCCTAGTTGATGATTTCGTCGAAAAGAAAATTTTCTTCGCTGCAACTGTCTTTTTATTCCCTATAAACTAATGAACTTCAGATTTCCGCGCCTTTCAAAACTTAGTCTGGGTTAAATTCCTCATGGCATATACTACTGACTGATTGATTGATATGAGTAGTTGGATACTAGTCACATCAGCCAGTACTGCTTGCTAGACAGAACGAAGTAATCTAAAGATTGGGCGGTCGTTTCGCTTGTTCTTGGCCCCACTCACAATCGATGTACACTGTTTGACTAAATTCAGATGGCCGACTAGTTCAAACTGACCGAATTCCGTTTACCTACTAAGGCGAATTGACAATAAACTAAATCAGATTCATAATTCTGCAAATTAATTCGCAATTTGCAATTTACTTAGCTCGAGGTAGAATTCCATCATAGCTTCCTTCAGAAATATGGTCCTCTAACTGATGTCAGCTCATGATGAAATCCTCCAAACAATCAAACAAAATCCCTACAAAACCAATACTTGAAAATTAATCTGATGCTCACTAGCGACTGGCTCTATTCAGGTAGGTAGTTACCTGGGGTTCTAGTGGGAAGCCGTGACCAGTAGGGTACAGCAGGTTGAAGATGAGGCAGTAACTCATCGAAGAAGATATTGTGAAGTGGTCGCGCTATGTCATGAATTGGCAGAAGTTAGAATTCATGCACTGACCATTGGATCGGGTCCCAGTGGCTGAATGCTATACGAGCTCTCTAGCCTTGTAACCAGAAGGTCTTGGGTTCGAAACCCACGGCATGGATGCGTACCGTTGAAGAGTCCCAAACTAGGATGGAAGAAACAGCTGTTGACTACTCCCAGGTGGTTTCCCAATGGCCCTCTAACTGATGTCAGCCCATGATGAAGTCCTCCAACCAATCAAACAAAATCCCTACAAAACCAATACCCGAAAAGAAATTATTCACATAACAATATGTGATCCGCTTGATATCACAAGTGGTAATCAAGAAAGCAATCATTATCGCTTGATGCTGTATACTACTGATTGAGTAATATTAGCATATAGATAGCACTCAGAGAATAAAGTAAACAGATGGTGAATACTAGTCATTTAGAAAGTCTGCACTGACCAAAATCAAAACAGGAATGAAATACATAAAATATTTACACCATTTTTCATAAATTAGCTTACCGTTTGTCAGAGATATTTCATATATAGTTGTTTTTTTTCCTTTAGAATGTCTGCCTTCTGTTAGCTGCTTGTTATTATATAAACAATCCATATTTGTGACACTTCGTCGAGAACATTCTGTAGGTGAAGTTATTTTGCTGGCATAAATTGAATTACTGGGTTGCATTTTAGCTAAAATCCACCAAGATGGTCTCTAGTTAACTTCAGTAAATGATAAAATAGCTCCCATGCAAATTATTGTTCATTTACCAACACTGCTTTACTATTATTAAATATTCCCTTGGGTTCTAAGTGGAACATATGTCTTCAGCACCACATCTCCATTTCAACCTGTTCTCTGTTGCCTTTTTAGTTGCCCTTACGATTGCCTATAAACTTCCATTTTGTCTTCACATGATCTCCTCCATGTCTCCCTTGAATGCCTAACAAAAGTCTACACTGTAACAAAAATATTATAAAATCGTAATATCAATTTCCATTTAACACTATATTAGGAAAATCCCGATAAATAAATCACTTCACAACAATCCTTCTTCATTGAGTTATATCTGTTATAAATTCTGCCATAGTAGGCAAAAATTACAACTTTCCAAATGCTTTATGCATGTTACCCTGCAGCTAAACTGGTTCCCGTCTATCGGAAAACATGTTCTTCGGTGCAATCAAAAGTCGATAGATACCCTTCTCATTTTAACTCCAACTGGATATATAAATTTATATGTATCTGCAGGAGCAGTTACACTGGAAGAACAGAAATAAGAAGGGCATACCTACGATTTTCTGAACATGTATCAAAAATTTATGTCTAAAGGTAACAAATACTTTAAACAGTGCTATCACCAGGCATACTCTTGGTACGGGTCATAAGGTGGACGTCGCAAGATCATTCGAAATTATCAATAAGCAAAAGAGTTCAGTTGTACTCAGTCTCCATCAGGCGCCTGAAACCCGATTTATGAGTCCAAAAGAAGCGGTTGTCAGTCCTTCCTTGCCCTGGTAATTGGATATTTTCAGCCTCTCTTTCACCTGATTACGTAATGTCGAAAGTTTCCATTGTGTATAATCATTATTGTTCGGAATAAAGTGGATATTACTGTTATATATGTTATTATTGTATGTGTATATTGAATGATTGATTTTTGTTTAAAAATAAACTCTGTGCAAGAATGTTAAAATCGTTTCTGTAGATACACCTAACAATGACTTTGGCCTGTAAGCAGATGATGAGAAGCCAACGAAATAAGAATGATGGTACCAATTTATTCTGCAAAAACTGTTGTTCTTGCTTTATTCAAATTCATTAAGGGGAATAAATGTAAGAAACACCACCTACTTGAAACAATTTGATGTAACTTATGACACACTTAAATAGTGAGATGTGATCATAGCTAGTAGATTTTGAATTCCTGAAATAAAATCAATAAACCTTCAAAGTTCATTTGTGGATAAAAATCAATGCTACTAAGCTTATCTATGTTTATATTCACAATTAAGTTGAAATAAGTCTGATATAACGAAACCAGCCTCTTCATTAGAATATAAAACTAGTTCCGGTTGGTAAGTAGAGAAGTCCAGTAGGCATTTCAAAGTCTTGAAATCGCACAACACTGTTAATGACCGCTAAATACTTACAAGTTTATTAAGAGGCACTTCTTGATCATGTGTTATTTACCGTTAGTCCCTTACTATTTCTGAGCTCTTGTATTCATCTAAGGAAAATTAGTGGTTTCTATTAAACTTCGACTGAAATCCACCGGCAGTCTTTACCTTCTGTTTCTAAAGCAAGTTAGGTACGGTCTTAGGCTCCCTTAGGATACGTATTGCTGTCATGCTTTTTTTAACTCCTTCAGAGACGCAAACATGAAATTTCCATAGAAAAGCTGAACACGCAAAAGTTCCCCAACTGCTTGTCTACCACATCTGTTCAGTAACAGGCATGAACTAATATATGATCCTAGTACACCCCGATGTTCCAGAAGAAACAATAACTTTTAACCTACCTTTACCATTAATAACCTACTGCGAAGCCATGTATCTATTACTGTTGTTGGCTTAATTCCAACAGTTATCAGATTGCTGAATGTCTTTGTGTTTGAAATTAATTCTGGCCAATAAAAGGTGAATGTCTGAATAAAATCGTCCAAGGAAACCACTGCTGTTTTATGCTGTTTTTTACTAACGCAGAATTCCTACTCGTACACTGAAACCATTTGCCATGAAAACTACATATGAGAGTTTCAGTTTTCCGACAAAACTGACGGCTTCCTCAAGACCTCATCATTTACTTCATCCAAGTTGCATTCACTGAGTCTATATCCATGCGCCAGCAACCACCACGATGTTTCTTCATAATAAGGGACTTCCTCAGCCAGATATAATACAAACTACTGTCCATTATGACCCTGTCTAGTAGTCTGTTTCTCCTCTAGAGCTTCACACTATTTCTAAACTAGTAATTTTACAATAAGTTACCTAGTAATATCATCACATACGTGAATTTTGTAGATCTGTTGTGCTCACCAAGTGGATCTCCGAGAAACAGTGCAAATCTAAAGTCCGAAGTGCTGGAGTTTTGGTTGTGCGCTTTCCGATCTGATATGGGGTATGGTTGGTGGTATGAGTTTAAGGAAACTGAAAGTGGCGTCTCTGGATTAATTCATTAACAACAACCTCGCGATTAGAAGATGAAGGAACCGTTTGGAGAGTTAAAGCCTAAGGAGTCAGGAAAATGAAAAGAGTAGGTAATAAATGAAGGAATTTTCTGTGCTGATGCAAGTATGCGAATGGTTGATAATTCTCGGTTATCTATACTGTGATGGTTGATTTCTCCTTTGAGTATTGGAAAGAGAAGAAGGATTAATTTCGCGTGGCCGCAAAGAATAGGGAATAACTGCTTAGGGTTGGTTACATTTAGCCTGTAAATTTTTGAAATTTTGTCTAAGCGCCATCTCTCCTACCTTTCCCTCAAAGTATGACATACAAGAGTATTCCACAGAAATATTCAGGTCCCACATCAAGCTAGCAGGTAGGAGATAGAGCCGACATAAGTTATTCGAAACCTTCTTAATTTCTTTCGCAATTTCTGTTATCAATAGCTATTGTCTATCGCTTTTATAAGTCAGGTACAATCAATATCTTTGTTGAATTACCCATCCAAATCCTCATTTGATTCAGTTATTTCTGTATGCATCTTACAATAGTTTTCATGCATATTAAAAGAAGACCTATCAAAAAGCAGTTATTAAACGTCCCCTCTGGAAACCATAATCCATAAACTACCCGACACTTTAATTGTCGAAGAGATACTACTGATACACTGTTAGTAGTGCTTGTATTGTAAGGTTTCATTTCATTCCCTCTACTAACCTTTTAACTTAAATGCTACAGTCATGAATAAGGCGAATAAAGTTTAAAATTCAGAGAGTTATATACACGTGTGGGATTAATCATAGGCAGAAATTAATAATACTGGTGTATGCAGACATTGTTTACTTACTCAATAAGATGAAATCGTCATGAGAGCATGTGGCCTCTTTAAAATGATTACGTATGAGGAAGCAGCATGTGACTCGTAGACTTCTAGACTTATCCAAAACTCTATGCGTAAAAAAACATCCTGAGGAAATCAAGGTTGTCTGGTTTATATTTTTAACAACTCGTCACCTACACTACCACTATTATTATTATTATTTTAACATTTAATTAATTTCACCATTCACTTTGAGAAGCTGATCTCAAGTCCTACTTTTGTTTAAATTCTATGAGAAGAAAGAAATAATCAGTGAAACTGATCAGCCTACAATGAATTTTTTAAGAAGTAGTTTTTTCACTTTTTTATTCATTATTATTACTGTTATCCCCTATCATTTTTATCATGAAACATTCTGAGTTACATAAAAAATAATGGCTACTACTAACAACCCTGATAAAATTTGAAAGTAGTATAATTATTAATCCTTTTTTCCATTTATTTTCATGCAACAAGCTGTTCTAAATAGACAGCCTATCTGTGATTTTATTTATTCATTCTTTGCTCTGAATTTTACTCTTTTTTCCCAAATCTCTCTTGAATGTAACTTTATTATTGTTCTTTCCTTAAGTTCTACAAATGTAGTAGGGCTTCGGCAGTATGTCTATATTGTGTTCTGTCTTTTGCCGTCATTTTCAGTTGACTCCAAGTCTACCCACAAATTTTTCCTTTCCTCTTCACGTGATCTCCTACATATCATCTACGGATCAACGCCTCACACGTCGCTTTCCATCCGGGTTCTACTTGAGGGTCTGGTGTGTGATTTCCCTCAATGGTATCCTCAGACTATGTCCACTCCATCTTCATTTCTTTCATTAATGATAAAATAATTGAAACTCCCCCCAGTAAGTCATATCACATTAATTTACACTACAAATAGTAATGAACTGACTCGTAAATTAGTAGACAAGAATTCTGTGAAATCCCCATTACATACCACAAATCATGGTATTTCTCACCTGGAAGTTGACAACAGACACAAACTTTGAGGACAAATGATGCAACTTATGGTGACTGATTACGGCACCTGTAACAAATTTCTAAACTACACTTGTTGTCGACTAACAACCTTCAGTAAATTCATTAACTTTTTTCATACTACTTTATATTAAAAAGTAGTTAACAGTTTACTTCCAAATTTATCAATTATATTTCTGACTCATTTAGTAATTTAATATTTTCTTATTTTTAATTTTAAAACAAGATAAGTGAAATTCCTTGTGTGACTGCATATATATCTCAGGAAAATAGATTTTGAATAATGCACAAAATGTTTATTTTCATAAACTTCTTTTACTAGATTTCTGTGTTTTGGACTTTAGGAATTTGATTAACGTCAACGTAGATTTCAGTAAGAAAGCCATTGGAAACCAGAAAGCAATGGACAGATATTTCATCTTTGTTTGAAACTCTTCAGTAGTGCACACCCACAACCTAACCGAAAATTGGTCTAAAGACCATCTGGTTATGTGGTGAACTCGTTGATTTCACTGTATTTCTTAAATCGACTGTTTTCTTTTCTTAACTGCGTCGGTGGCACAGTGGTTAGGACTCTCGTAGACCATGCAAATGGTCCGGAGTTCTATCCCCTGCCGGCGCACACCCGATATCTATGGTCGGCCTGCAAAATTTGGGCTACCGATATCCATGCTGAAAATTCCATACTTGTACTGAAAATACGGTGTGGCATCAAGCTGTAATCCAAAAAAAATAAAGCCATTACTGCATCGTCTCAGTGGGTAAGTGGCTATTTCGTCATCCATCTGCTTGCATAATGGATGACATTTGTATTGCGTAAAAATATCAGACAACCTGACTTGGATTATTATCACTGGTATACTGAATCAATTTATAACAGCCATTTAAGTCAAGTTGTTATCATTAACTTCGTCGACTTCGAAAAGGCCTTCGACAGCGTTGACCAAGAAGTAATTTGGAAACTACTTCAGCACTATGGCATGCAGTTCCTAAGTCTTTATCAGCCTCATTCAATAGCCATATATATGACAATGACACGTGTCAGGTGGTCAACAACGGGAAACTCAGCAAGGCGTTCGAAGTGCATACAGGAGTAAGATAAGCTTGGCTGCGCATTGTCACGGATGATATTCTTAATTGTGGACTATACGTTAGACTATGCATTGGGAGTTAGAAGACAGGAATACGTTGGACCGATAAGAAGACTCTAGATGACCTGGATTTCGCGGATAATTTATGTCTTATGTCACAAAAACTCGAAGACTTACAGGCGAAAACCAACAAACTAGCAGAAGGGCGTGCAGCGAAGACAGGACTCCAGGTGAACATGGAGAAGACGGAGGTGATGAAGATAACGATGGCGACAACAATTAGCACTGATCACTATCAACCGGGGGAGTTTGAAAGAGGTTACTTCCTTCACTTATCTAGCCAGGAAGCATGGTTTCAACCACAGGCAGAACGGATGAAGATGTCAAAGCCAGTCAGAATCGGAAAGGCAAGATACGCCTTCATCAATCTAAAACCAGTTTGGAAATTTTCTGCTTCACTCAGCATAAATAACAAGATTCGGATTTTCAACTCTAATATCAAGTCGGTCCTTCTACATGGGTCAGAAACTTGCACTGCATGTCAAGGAAAGGATTTCTAACAGGCCACTGCAGACTTCCATCAACAACTACCTTCTCTAGCTCCATATTGAAGATCAAATGGCCGGCAAGAAAGAATCAGCAACAAGAATCTCTGGCGATGAACAAAGCAACCAAAAGCCGATTGCTTAACAAAAAAGTAAGAGAAAATGGAGATGGATCGGCCATGCACTGAGGAGACCATCGAATGACGTCGCGCTTCAGGCCATAACTCGAGTGGAACACCCATGGGAAGTGACGAGTGAGTCGTCGGTGAGAAGGTGACATGCAGGAGATCGTGTGAGGAGTTGGAGGAGATGAGAGATTATGGGGAACGGCAGAAAACAAAACAAAGTGGAGATGTGTTGTTGAAGACCTAAGTTCCACTTGGAACCCAAAGAAATAATAATTTATTAATTAAAGAGATTTCAAATGTGTTTATTGATTAATTCGTAGGTATTTTTAACAAATTGAACATGTCATCATTTTTTTGACCTTTAAACTGAAAAATGATATAGATAACGTGCAAATATTTTAAAGGATATGGTGAACTTCATTAAATAAGTTCCAACTCTTTTTCAAGAATAATTAGAAAGCTGAGAGTTGTGAACGACTATTCTGTCTTGGTTTAATATACTGTCATTCAGTCATCAACTCAAAATCCAGTGGTCGACCTTTTTTATTCCTGATATTTCTTACAACTACGCAAGCGCTATCCAATGTTGCAGGTGAGTAACTCTATTGATGTATGAAGTTATTGACCTCACTAGATGAAATAGTATTCCGGAGACTAGAAATTCCCCGTCTTGTGTCTTTATTAGTGTACTTCATCAACAGAAAACAGAATTCTCAGCGTAATTTCTTGCAAAATGCTTATTCCCTGTATAGAATCGTCAAGTAAGATATTTACTAACAGTATGTAGTATGACGCAGCGTCATTCCACATATATATATATATGCTACATTCTAATTAATTAGTTCAGAACAGAAACTCATAAAGATGAAGAGGATAAAATATGTATTTAAGAATAATACAGCAAATGAAACAGATTCGGAATGAAGAATGGCTGATGTTGGTATAACTGTCATTTGTATTGCGAACCTTAGGTTGACACTGGATTAATGAATTCAACTTCATACTGACGATGATTTTTCATAGCTAAATATTTCCTTAGACTGACGTTAGTTCTATGTTGACCGAACTTTTTACCTCAGGAATAGTTCAGGTTGTACCATGTTAGCCTATGAAAAATATTTACTAGGTAGATAAACAGTTTTTGGTTTAGCTGTGTCCTCTGAGCTGGTTGATTTAATCGGGGAACTTTCATCGCCGTTCTAGACAACGTCGTCAGCTCAGGTTTCAGTATGAAATGAACTTATTTGGATTCTCCGTGAATGGTATTTATGTGTATGTCCTGACAACTATCGTCACAACAACCACTGACGACAATGGTAATCAGGACATACACACAAATACCATTCACGGAGAATCCAAATAAGCTGAAGACGTTGTCTGGAAGGACGACGAAAGCTCTACAGTTAAATCAACCAGCTGAGAGAACACAGCTAAACCAAAATCACCCACCTGAGCTAAAAATCTCCTCCATCATTTCAAAACATAAACAGTTTGTTCTTTAGTGCATTTCTGACACCGGAAAAATGTAACTAATGTCACCGACTGTAGAGGAAAACAGAAGAACACGACTTATCTGTACCTTACAGCTTCTAATTTCTATTTTTTCTTCATTGTGTACAGATTTTCTCTAATTATGTAACTTCTATCTATACTCTAAAATGCCTAAAAGTGTGGAAATTTAGTATTTTTGAATGATTTCTTGTAGTCATTCCATGAAGATCTTGTGTTGTCTACTGTCATGCATTTACTGATCTTTTGCAATTAATAGTGTTCTCTGAGCTGGTTGATTTAGTTGCGGAGCTTTCGTCGTCCTTCTGGACAACATCTTCAGCGCCATATTTAGCACAAAGTGAAATGATTTAAATTTCTTCGTGAGTGATATAATTGCGTCTCCCGGTAACCATCTTTGCATATGTATTGACCATTTTCTATTGACTTGGATTTTAAACTTTCTGGTCACATGATTCACTTTTTATTAGTTGGTATATTTCGTCTGTATTAACGTGTTTGTTAATTGCATTTTCGTTTTAGTACCAGGCTTCTAGGAATTGCCTGACTGCACCTTTTGTGTTTCCTCTGTCTAAGATTTTGACATTATCCCAATCAAACGGATGTCCATAATTGTCTATACGCATTGATACTAAAGAATATTTATCGTGCCTTTTCACGGCTGATTTGTTTTCTTGGATTCTAATTCGAAGGGGACGCCCACTTTGGCCGATGCAACGCTTGTTACAGCTCATATAATTTATTTTGTAAATGGTATTAATTTTATCTCCTTTTTTTGTTGGATCTTTCGGTTTGCTGATCTTTATTTCACAGTTCATGCTCTCATATGCTTAAAAGACTCCTATTTGAACAGTGACCTCTTAACTGTTGACTTTTACCAAATGAGGATGCTGATCGCCTTCAGTTTTTTAAGCTTTCTGAACTGGAAATGTCCATGTAGGAGTTTTCATTTGGACTCGAGTAATTGGCTGCATACCACTAGTGTGGGAATATTATCAAATAGCAAGACTTCATTTTACTCATAAAGATACACTTTATATTTCGCCGCTGTTCATATAACTGATACAGTTTAACATTTTGAATGTTTGCGATATTAAAACAGTTTTTACTTCAATCTACTGATTGTTTTCGATAGCTGGAATGTACACAGCTAATGTCGATCCTGTGTCTATTACAGGAGCAGTTAAATCATATAGTGACATCCATTCATAAAATCTTTAATTATTGGTTCAAATTATCTGGAGAAGTGTATATCTTCTGATTGCAGTCCATGAGATAAGTGGCACTTAGTGGGCGAAGGTTCCAGATGGTATTACGCAGTATGTATATATAAATATATATATATATGTATTATTTTTCAGGGAAGACAGCCAAAACATTGAGAAGAACATTTTGAGGAGCCACCTGACTGAACCACAGCTACACTGAAGCTATCGAAAATCCAACCCTTACTTGAATGGGGTATAGACAACGATCCTCCAACTGCAGCTGAGGTTACAAAAGCTTTCTCTGACGTAAGACAAAGCAAAGCATCAGGACCTGATGGTATGACTCCAGAGGTGTTTAAGGAAAGTGGTGATTCATTAGTGACTAGATCAACCAAGATATTAGATAATGTACCGGGAATCCGAGATAGTTCTATTGAACTGGTACAGATCATTGAACATATCAGTTTATAAGAAGGGAGATATATCTTCCTGTAATAATTAAAGTACGATCAACTTCGCTAACATATACACTGGGTTAGATCAAATTGTATAAGGGGCGTTAGATTTCAATACTTGTGTATGGCAGAGACCCTAGCGATTGGTTAGTATAACCGCAGACTCTGTGTTCAGAAAAGGTTTGTCTTGTCTCTTATTCTACCGCGGTATTAAACTGTTTCCTTCTGGTTCGCTTCTAATTTAAGCAATTAATTTACTATTGTCGCTCTTACATCTTCCTTTTGTACATTTCAATAGGTTTCTTTTTCTCATCTTCACACTCAATAACTACCTTGCTTTTCATCAAATAACAATTACCACCTTAACAAATCGTAAACCCTTACTTCCATTGTGCTGTTGACTATTATGCAATATTTTACCGTTAGAAATCAATTCTGAATAATTGCATCAGTTATGCTACACCCTCCTGTTACTCAGTAATCGATTGCCATAAGTTTTTGGTAAATATAAATACGATTGTACATCCTTTGAAGATGACTTCATTGACAAAGAGAATTTTCTTCTCTGAATTGCCTTTTATCTGTTGATTCTCTCTTATTGACAGTCACTATTATAAACCGACACGAGATGTGAAAACTTTCATTGATATTATAGTTGTACTAGATCAGAAAGAAGAAAACACTGTCAGAGAAAAAACTCCATAATTTTTATTCATAAATACACGTGTTCTGACCATCATTATTGCCGATGAGTATAGTGATAACAAAATATTGATAATAAGGTTTATACAGGTGGCGATAAGAATAACAAAGGTAGTAATATGTGTATATGTAGACAATTCAATAAATAAATCAGGTCAAATCTTAAAAGTTACGTAATACTAAAGGTGAAGTGGACAGATAATCAGAGTTTAAATAAATATCATAAAAGTACGAAGGAGATGGAAAATAAAAAGGGTGGGAGGGTTTTGAATAGAATTAACCTAGTCCAAGGGAGAGACAAAGGTAGAAAAAACTTCTTTTGTATGCAAAGACTAGGATTGTTCTCTCGAATTAATTCCCATAGCTTCGGCTATGTGTAAAAGACGGGTTCGAATTCCGTTCGAAAGGCTCGATGGAATGCGATAGATAACTTTGAAGGCACTATTTTTGTCCACTTGGTGACCACTATCAATCAAATGAGCCAAAATAGAACTTCTTATAGATTTTACTTGGCCTTTTCCAAACCATGAAGGAAGATGCTCATTAATGCGTTTGTTAAGCTGTCTAGTTGTTCGCCCTATATAGCTCTCTCCACAGGAGCAACTAAATTTGTAGATACACATAGATGTGGCACAGCTAGGTAGCTTGTCTTTCGCTTGAGTAATCATAATTGGTCGCAGCTGGAAAATGACAAACAAAGGGTGGCGGCAGTATAAGTCCGTTTTATTGCTCTCGATAATCTCAGATGTAAGACTTCACTAGCCACGTCCCCATTAAATTGCAATTTCATGAACAGTTGTTTCTTTTTAAGTGTTGTCAGTTTCTCTTTATTGTACCTGGTGTTCATGTGTCTCCTTACAAATCTACTAGGATAACCCAAATGGACCAGCATATTTTGGATATTTCCTAACTCATTTTCTAGGGAGTCATCTGTAGAGACCCATCTTGCTCTATTATTATTACTACCTGATCCACAAAATCACCGTCATTGGTTAAAATTTTTATATATAAATCTATGTAAATTAGAGTAAAGCTTGAAGAAGATCTAATTGAAAACAACAATATTGTTCGCTTATATGTCTTGTTCTAATATTAATAATGGGAATATTTAAAGATTTGAAATACACGTGTGTAGTGATTTAAAGTATTTAACACTTTGACTAGCATAAATTATTTCTCTGATAAATAAGAAAGGAGATTACCAGGTCAAACTTTAATATTATATTCATAAATTATGTTATTATACTATTCAGCCAATCATCCACTGGGCCACAGAAATAACAATGCGCACATAAGCAAGTTATTAGATGAATAGATATACATACTTACAAAATGTCAACACTGATTTCATAATTTCTAATTTCCCTCGCTTTTTTTCCACACAAAAACAAACAAAACAAAGTAAGTTTAATTGAATCTTGAACCCATACAGAGAATACTTAAAATTTTCTTATGACAACACTCTGGAAGAATGAAACAAAAACACACTAAAGAACAAAAAAGTGTTGACACCATAAATTTTTCTTTAAAAAAAGACAAAAAAAATTAAACTATTACCGACTGAAGATTTATATTCTCCAAGTATGAACAAATGCATACAGAAAACTGTGGCTGTCCCACGTCTTCCATTAACCGTCTTCACACCCACCCCCACCCCATACCTTGTTGACTATACAATTCACTTAAACAAAAGCAGAAATTGTCACACCTAAAGTTAAACATTAAACAATTTTCTTTTCCCACCGACCATTTCTTCACCGTAACCATCATTATACGCATGAACATAAAGTTGATAAACTTAAACTCTGTAATCCTGTGTGTAATTATTTAATGTCTTTATTTATGTCATTATTATTATTATCATTACTGTTACTGACATTTGGATATTTTTGTTTTAAATATTACTAAGCTTGATTATTTGTTTATTTGCTTGCTTGCTTGCTTTTTGTTCATTTTTCACAGTTGACAAGGTGAGCGATAAGGAGAACGCAGTTAAGGTGAAGAGGGAGTGACCATTTTCTACTTATACATACGTTTCCTATTTGATGTATTATTTGTATTAGCCGGTAAGTTGTTATTTGGGCTTCATAATTTATGAAAAGTCATTATTAGTATTAAGATAACAGAACAACACCCATATTATCTTCGTCAGTTCAGAGCAATACTAGTCAAAACTGGAATATCCGTTATTAGTTCAGTTAGATTATTTACGATTAAACTTACAGAAAGGTTAGTCTCCCTAAAATATATAATTTCCTACATAACTGACCAAAAATTTGATGACAAAAAGTAAATTGGTTAAGTGTGAAAAAGGTGAGAAATTAGAAATAAAATTAGTAGATAAATTAGTTAGTCAGTTAGCTAGAAGACTGTTTTCACTATTCTTGCCTCTTGATGCTTCCTTCCCTCTACACCGTCAGCCTTTAAATCCTTATTTATGCAGCCTATGTCTCTTTTTTCAAAACTCCCCCTGCACACTACCACTAATATTATTATTAATATTATTAAAGGAGAACGGTAGAATGCAGATATGTTGTTCCCCTTGTGTTTCACCACTGCTGGGCTTTCAGTGTAAGACCAAGCCTTGTCAGTTCCCCCTCACACTGTCCGCCTGTTTCTTTTTCTCATTGGGAATAGACTGTTGTTGGAAGGGTGGTAAAGGTAGAAATAATATAGAGTAGAACATTTTTTTCATGCAACTGTCAAAATGTAAACAGCTGACATTGATATGTTAAATACGAATACTTAAACAGTCAGCGTATGATAACAATTAGCATTAGTTTTATTGTTATTGTAATAATAATAATTATTATTATTACTGTTATGGTTACTGTCGTTAGCAGTGTTTGTAACCAGGCGGTAAGTTAGTACAAAACTATGAATAAATTAGATGATTTACTGTGAACAGACTGATTTTTTATTTTATTTTTTCTAAAATTCATTTTCACTCACGCAAGAAAATGTACAGAAATGTAATTAAATTTTTGATTATCTGTCTTAATATCAACAAAAATTTACCGCATTGAACTTATTAAAGATTAAATAAGAAGGGATCCAAATTAATTTATGATGTCAGTCTTATGTGTAATTATGTAAGTGAAAAATAAATCTTTCATAACTGAACCAGCTAGTCATTCTGCCTCCCTCTGTAGAGTATTAGTTAAGTAGTGTAGGTCAGCAGAAGAGGTTGTGAAGCTACATCGATTGAGATGGCTAGATCACGTACTAAGCATGTCAAGCCACTGTTTTCCTCGACAGTAATTATCAGCTTATAGAGGATTAGGTTAGAAAATAGTTAGAAGTGGTCAAACCAAAACATGTCATCAGTCCATGGAATCTTCGACAGTTGGTGTGAGCCACGTAGAGAGGTGTAGACTGCCTGGTTGGGGTCCCTGGGGTGCTAATAACAAACAGCTGGAGACTGTTGGTGATATGGCTGAAAATCGTTCTTATTTGCATAGATGTATACTAGTCATTGAACAGTCATTGTGTCAGGTTGTTGTTCTAAACTGGGACTGTAATCCATCACTGAACTTTGTAACATACTAAGAGATCGACTAACACAGTATGCTTCGATGTTGGTCCAAGACGAAATTATAAAAAAAAAACAGTAATCTGAATATCAATCTCCAGCTCACTGGTAGCTACTAGGTGGATCTCATGAAGTTGTAATAAGAAGTTCTGGTCAGCGGGGTCCACCATGTAAAGTGGGGACTCATCAGTGACAAAGGCTGGGATAGCGGTATATCACAAACTGACAGAAGCTAGAATTGATATGTCACCGAGTTCTGTCTCAAGTGGCTGAATGGTCAACGAAATGGTCTCTTAACCTGAAATTCCCATGTTCAGTCCCTCGGGATGTCGTGGATGGGTGTTGTTAACTAGTCCCAAAACATGACGAAGCAGTTGTGCAGTGCTCCGTACCATTCAGGGATTCTCTGACTGATACTGGTTCGTGACGAAATCTACAATTAAAAATTGGTCCAAATCCCTACAAGATTCATAATCTAAATGATTTTAAGTAGTAAGAGTAAATAGAGACAGAGCTCCACCTCGGTATGATGAATAACAAGTAGCTAGAACAAGATATCCAAACCCCCTTTATTCTAATCAGTCATCTATAGAAACTGGAATAAGTAACTGACAGAAATTAAAATGTGAAATAAGCGGCATTTAATGAACTCACAACTTTCGGGAGGACTTGTCAGATAAATACTATAAAAACATGATTTATTTTATTTTTTTTATTTTTTTTTATTTTTTTAATTTGATTACAGCTTGATGTCATATCGTATTTTCAGTACAAGTATGACATTTTCAGCATGGATATCGGTAGCCCAAATTTTGCAGGCCGACCATAGATATCGGGTGTGCGTCGGTAGGGGTTATACTCGTTTATCAGGTTAACTTACAAAGGAATACATGGAAATGGTAAGAGCAGATAATCAACAAGTTCACAAAGTACGTGATCGGTGAGAAATGATTGACATTTTGTCCACATTATCATAAAGAAGTGATAATATTCACAAATGTATACAGTACCATCTAAATTTTGACATCAAATACCCCCCAAGTATGACTGAAGAGAACACCCAAACAGCAGTAATAACAATGAAAAGAAGGAAAAGAGAAAATCATGAAGGTATATACTATTCTACCAATGGAGATTTCGACTGCCTATTGTCTCTTTCTATACTCAAAGACTTGACTTCTTCGGTAAAATGATATTATTTATTAAAACGCAAGCATTTTGTTCTTATTCTGCTTACTGATAGCCATAAAGCTTTTATTCATAATAATCCAATAAATGACAGATGCTTCAGCTTCTTGGGTTGTTAAAGCAAACACTTGAGTTCCATTTAGGACAGTATTCAGCAACACCAAATGATAAACATCCTTATTATTGTTATCACCCATTATATATACCAGTACTTCTAAAATTTATGAATTTTAGAATCACTATTGTTTCCTTGTGTTCCGAAAGTACAATAGAGCTTCAGCAGATCATCTCCATTTGACTCTCTTCTCCACGACTGCCCATAAGCTTTTATCTTCTCCTCAAATGATCTCCTCCACGCTATCCTCGGACACCCAACTTGTCGTTTCTCATTCGTGTTCCAGTCAAGGGTCTGGTTTATGATGTCACTCAGCAGTCTCCTCGGTATGTCGTCGGATCCACCTTCATTTCCTGTGGCAAGTCTTTGGTTAGTTAGTTTCCAGAGTCCCTTGATCCTAATCCTTTCTGCCCGACCACCTGATCCTCAGTATTAGGAAAAGACTTTTGATGAAAGTCTGAAGTAGATAGTTGAAGATACGTTTGGTGGCGCACCAAGTGTATCGGCCACATAAGAGCACTGATTTGACATTACTGTTCGAAATTCAGATGTTCCTTTGTATGGAGTGGTGTAGACCTCCACAGTGATTTCAGAATGATGAATGCCTGTCTTGTTTTTTCGGCTTTGTCTGGCTTTGACATCCTCACATGTACCATCTATAGCTGCAACCATACTGTATAAGTCAGGTAAGTAAAGGGAAAAGACTTCATTTGCATTTCTGTCGCTGATGATGACTGGTGCTTGGTGTTGTCGGTTGCGTATCTTCATCACCTCTGTTTTCTTTGTGTTCACTTGAAGTTCTGCCTTCGCTGCCTCTCCTGCCTAACTCGTTTGTGTGATATTAAACATATGTCATCCGCAAAATCCAGATCTTCCGGTGTCTTCTCATCGGTATGCTCAATGTATTCGTATCCATAAAACACATGTAAATTGGCATACACATTCTGATTTGTGGAGGATAATTGGCTCATCTTCCCTTTTTATTTCCACTACTCTCCTGGGTGTGTTTTCCTCGTCTGTTTTCACCATGTCTATGTATTTGCACGTAATTCAACTTTCGGAAATGATAGAAAGTAGTTTTATATTTCCTTTTAATAAAACCAAGAGTTTACTTATTTATTTATTGAATGAATGAATGAGTGAATTACCAGACTAAGTTAAACTGTGAATTCCCTGCTTAATCTAATTTACTGATTCATAACCGATGGTAGTCAGAGTTGGCTTCGTTCCTACTTCTCATTGAACAACCTGCACCACTGACTTTGAATCAAATGCTCACTAATGTTCAATGTTAATGGTACCCCTAACTACTCATATCAATGAACCAGTAGTATATAGCACCATCCACTTATGCTTGTTTTCTTGATTGCCATTTATGCAATCTTCAAACATTGGTTTGTAGGGATTTTGTTTGATTGGTTGGAGGATTTCACCATGAGCTGACATCGGTTAGAATATCACTGGCAGAAGTTTGAATTCATGGGCCAAATGATTGGGTCTCAGTAGCCCGCTAGCCTTGTAACCAGAAGGTCTTGGATTCGAACTCCACTGTGTCGATGCGTGCTGATGAAGATTCCCAAACTAGGATGAAACATCTGTCGAGTAATCCCAGATGGTTTTCCAATGGTTCTCTAACTTATGTCAGCTCATGATGAAATCCTCCAACCAGTCAAACAAACAAAATCCTTACAAATCAATACTTGAAAAGTTTATTCAGTCAACCACAACACGTATCACGATCTGAATAATTTCAGTTTCCAAAAGAAACTGCGGTGGAATTTCACCTGGAACTGTATAATTTACAAATCGCGAATTAACCTATAAACTGCTAATTTGATCCAATGTATTATTACTTCGATCGGGTAGCTACTAAGAATTCGGGTGATTTGAGCTGTTTCCACTCTCTTAGCTGAGTCATACCAGGTACATCGCCCCGCAGGGGGAGGAACGGCGGTTCTGTTTAGCAAGCGCTAATGGGTGATGTGAGCGGTATTCAACTGTTCATATAAATCAATCAAGCAACCAGCGATATATAGCATCATTTGGTTGTTTTTAGTCAAGTGAATAAATTTTGGTAATGTTAAAACACCGTTTAAGTAGCTTAAAAATCCCCATTGAGTCATATGAAAGGAGTCTCTTCGCCGAACTTCTTCTCTTTTTCAAATGTTAAAACAACCACATTATATACAAAAAGATACAAAGAGGCAAATGAAAAAGCTGACAGGCGGAGGACTCAAGATAAAGCGTAACATTATGTCTCAACATGAAAATTGAAGGCATCCGCCAAATAGAACCATCTGTGGTATCAGTTACACTACAAAGAGTGTGAATCTACTAAGCACCAGTCTGTTCTATCTTCAACTATAGTTGTTAAACAAATACTACTGAAAATGAGAGATAAAACGTTTAAGATTTTTAATCGCTAAGTTTTTAGCATTAAACCTTGTTTAAAATATTCAATGAGTACTACACAAGCAAAAGCATAATCTGATGAATAATGATACTCTTTTTCCTCCTACTTATAAGTAGTATGAATTTCATGTTAAGAAAAAATCTTAAGCACCTTATGTTCTACCTCAAGTTGTTGTACTTATGCAAATAGATTGATTAGGATACTCTAGAAAATAGACTGAAGTTGAACCACATTAAATCCCCATAAAAATTTTACTTCAATAATAATGCAGTGAAACATTAGTGAACAGCTTCGAATTGGTTTGCTTGAAATGTTACTATGACGATGCGAATAAAGACATTGTCGGAATCCAGTGTAACAACAACCACTCATCATTGACTTTGAATTAAGACCTCATTCAGTCGTACTGAGCAAAGTTCCAAAACATGGGAATGAATGTTTAATTTATTCCGTGCTCAGTACTAGGCCTAAAAATGTCTAACTATTTCATCAGTGAGTGTGAGAGCTCAAACTACTATGAAGTCTCGAATCATAACGAAACAGCCGCTCAGATCTCCCTGGTTCTCCAACTCATATCAATCTGCCGAGGAAGTTTCGGTGAAATCAGTTAATCCATAGGTACATATCACTCAGCTGAACTTACCTGGAGAGATTACAAAGTTGATCCTCGCCTACCTTATACATCTAATTACTGTAGCAAAACATGTCTTAAAAAAGAACGGATATTGTGGGAATTTCTTCTACTTGCGAGTTTGAGATTTCCTTAACAGAAAATGTCATATTAATTCGGTTTACCATCTTCTGTGCGTTTTCACATTAGGCTGTAATGTTGACAGATGTATTCAGGAGACCTAAGATTTATAAAGCAGGAAAGCTGTTAGATCTACCACAACTCGAGCTTCAATTGTTGACCGTCAAACCATAGTACTGCGTACTGCCGATGATTCCCAAACTAGGATGAAACAGCAGCTGTCCAGTACTCCCTGGTTTTCAATGGTTCTCTAACTGATATCAATCCGTGATCAACTCGTAAAAACATAACTAACCCTTACAAACCAAACTATAGAGTAGGACTTAGCCAGTTCTCTTGAGTAAAGTTGTTGTCTGTGTAACATATTCAATGAACAAACTTATATGGATCAACACTGATGACATGACAGTTACTTTCATAAATAACAGATGTAAATCCACATCAGTGTAACTAGCTCCATAAGTCGGATCTGGTTAGATATTCAGCCTTACAAAATATTTGAAGTTCTCTATTTTCAGCCTTACTTTCGTCACTCCATAGTGTGGCGTATGCTACTGATAAGATTTATCAGTAGTATATAAAGGAACATCCATCGGGCATTCCTGGCACTCATTCGTAGTGCCATTACTTCACGCTGCAAATCTTCAACTTTCTGTTTCCATTCGTTCAATTTCGGTGGCTCTATTGCGGCTACCGTTGCGCTCAGCCACCTGGTCACCTTCGCTAGCTCACCGATGTCCATGGGTTGTGCAGCGTTAACCAGTTGTAGTTGCTGAGAAATGTGGTCTGGGACACTCTCGATGAGCTGGAACTCCAATAGCTGCGACTCCGACTCTTCATCCAATGTGGGGAGTGCATGACTTAGTAGATTCGTCAGCTTCACCGCTAACACTAGAAGGTCTCCATTCGGTCCCAGCTTCGCGGCACGGAACTGCTGCATCGCCAGCTGCCTGTCCATCGGGTTGTCGAACTCTGTCACCAACCGTCTAACCAGCAACTACCAGGTCCCCGTCTCACCTGACTGCTCCACACTGTTGTACGCCACCTTTGCTCGGCCTCTCAACAGCGTACCCAGTACGACCGCCTTCAACGTCGGATCATTGACGTCCACCAACTCAGCGACGGCCTCAAAGTCCCGCAAGAAGCTCCTGATGTCTGGATGCAGTGACACCAGTTGTAACGGTAGAAGACGAGAGACTTGGTACAAGAATGTATGTTTGCAATTTGGCATCGCTATTTAGTCAAATTACTTACGCCTCATCTTCAACGCACCATTTGCACCAGATCCTCCGTGTTGTGCTACTTCTGGCCTTCATATTGTATTTCTTTGTGTTCCTTTCACATCTCCTATGTATCTCCGCAACTCTGTATCTTTTGCTTTCTCTGACATCAAATGTATCACCCTGCTATTTGATGTTTTTATGCCAATGACTATCTCTTTATATACTACTGATAAATCTCTTCAGTAGCACTCGCCACAATACTAGTTTCATGCCGTAGCAAATACTGTTATTATTAGTGTTATTACTTTTATTGAATTCTGTAGGTTAAGTTTTTATATTCCATAGAGGAATAATTTCACAAAGTTAGATTCAGTGGTAGAATACTTGCCATCAACGCACGTGGTCGTTAGTAAGCCTGACAAAGAGGGAAGGTTGGGCGTGAGAGTAGCAACCTCATCCCGTAAAATGAAACAACACCATCGTCACTGAAACCCTAATCCCTTATGTTCCATTCAGAATACAAGGAATGAAGAAGAAGCAGACGAAGAGTAAAGAGATTATCCAAATACTTCTTGACAGTAAATTATCTGATGTTAATCGGTTATGTGTAAATGATTTGAAATAATTTAATAATCGAAGATGAATTTATCCACATAGAAGAATTGATGCATTCATCTCTTGTCAACTGTCTGCTGAATTTATGTGACACACTAAACGTTTTAGAAACAAACAAAAAATTAGTCCAAAATGAGTCTTTTCATCTTGGTAGCTGGTTAAAAATCTGGGTTGAATGGATGGTTGAGTTGTTAAACACTAATTATTATTATCATAACAACTGGTTGGATAAGAAGCTCGAAGAATAATATCGAACTGGACGAAATCTCTTGTCAACAAGTAAAAGTCACGTAGTTTAAAAACTTTTCTCTCTATACACAATCTTAAAGTGCTAATTTATTCGAATAAACACACAATCACACAGAGAAGAGAAGCATTTCTATTCTGTAGTCATTTAAACAAGACAATTCTTCTTTGTCATACGTCAATAACAAAAAGTGAACGTGTCGCAACTTGTTTCCTACATTGAGTTTTAGAGTAATAACACCTTGGACTAAAATTGGGATTAATTAAAACAATTTCAATATAATAAATAATGTAACAGAATACGTTTACATTGTTGAACATTTTACACATGAATCTATCTGTATGTGTGAATAAATGATAAGTTGTTTAAGTAAATACACCGCCAACTATATACATATACATATTATAGATACACATTCAGAGCAGAATACTATGTACAAATCACTTTTGCGAGTTACTATGCCAATCACACAGACACACACACATACACACACTAAGTGTTAGCACAAAAATTGAAAAAAAAGTGAGTTTACTTTTCAGATTATCAGAATGTGTACTTGTTGTAACTTTGTAAACCAAAAAAATACACAAAATTCTGTTTATATGATGAATATATCATCACTTGTTTGTTACATTTGACAGTTCCCATGATTCAGTTGAGAATTTTCTAGCCTAAGAAACAAACAAATCAAAAGTTAATGAAGGATTGATCAATGTGAAAGGTAAATATTTATCATCACTAATTATTACTACTCTATAATCTTGTGTGTAAATGACTTTCTCCTAGCTACCTACCTACCTGAGTAGATAGATAGGTAGGTAGGTAGGTAGGTAGGTAAGTAGCTAGTTTCTGATATATCGTCCAAGTGAAATATGTATACGTTGATGAGTGATTTTTCAATGTCTGTCTGTACATGTCTGTCACTGTTGTTTACTTTGAATATGCGGCGACAGGGGTGGGGTGGACGTCCAGTGGTAGATATGCGGTAGATGTTCTTGCCAAGTTAAATATTTCATTACATATATATATCCAAATAAACAATGTAACAATTAAAATACTATTTACCACAGGTATTCTATCAACCATTTTCTATTGATAAGTTTTGCTTAATAAAACGCGTATGTACTTTATTCACTGATAAAATGATGTCGGTCCCAACTAATCTACTGCTTTCAGTGTCGTACAATTAAATCAAATAGTTGAATATTTGACAAGTGAATCATTGAAACTTAATAATTAATTAATTAACTAATTAGTTGATTAAAGATGCCCATTAGAAATTTTAAAAGACGGATTAGTGAACAAAGAATATTCTTTTCGATAACTTCTTCTTCATCAGGCATTAGGGTTTTTTTCATATTTTATTCCTTCACGTTCCCAGTGGAACATAGGGCTTCAAGCTAGAACTTTGAAGTTCCGATAGCAGGGGTGTTTATTTTTAAAGAATGGGATTGCTAGCCTCATACCCAGCCTTCCTTCTTCACCAGTCTTATTACTGGCTTAGCGAGGCAAGGAGTGTGTCGGCCAGGAATTGAACCCCGGATCACATCCGTGATTAGCGAGCATTCTACCAATGTGCCACCGACGCACATATGAGGCACTAGGGTTACATATATTCATAACATTGATGTCTTTTCTTTCTAAATAACATCGACTCATTGACACTGAAATTCCCAGAGGCATTTCCAAGTAGATTTCGGTAAGCTGAAACTAACATTCTCTACACGACTGGTTGTGATTCTTCATCTGAAAGACAAAGTACCTACACTAACAACCTCTTATTACATCTATCAATTCAGCTGCTCCTGCAGAACCAGTCATGTTGGCCATTGATCTAGGAACTTAGTTTCCTGTCTTCAGGAACACCTACCAGTGTGGCTAAATAAAGGTGTAGTAAAAACCATCGACAATTCGACATTAGATCACCTGATCCAAAATATCCATGAAAATAACATTGAAGAATCTTTTTCTATCATCTGTCGAATACCCAATAAACCGTCAAAGGCCTCTAAATACTGAACACTCCAAACAGAAAAGGTTGTTGGAACTGGATGCAAAAGAAACAGGTTCAACCAATACTGTTACGCTGACCTGCTGTGGAATCCCTAAATTCATATGGACTGCATCACTTCTCACCTTTAAAGTATGACCTTCCATCCTGTATGCATAAATTCCCCCACCCCTTATTATTGCACTTGTATTAACAAACATTTTGTTTTCTTAATTTACTGTTTATAATGTACTGAAACACTGACACACACACAAATAACCTTTTACCCTAGTTACTTCTTGGAATTTTAATATCAGCAATCTGAAGTTATTTAAAAGAAACATTAATGTTTTTCGAGTCTGCCCACGGATTGAATCAGTTAGAGAACCACTGAAAACCAGGAAGTACTGGACAGCTGTTTCTTCCTAGTTTGGGAATCGTTGGTACTACGCACCCACCACCGGGACTAGAACCCAGGACTTTCCGGTTACAAAACAAGTTCGTATACCATTCAGCCACTGGGATTGATTCAATGGCCAGTCCGTGATTTTTAGCGCGACCACCAACCAATGTCATCGGCGGGAAATCCATCTTCACTCCCGACTGGATCCACCTCACTGGTCACGACTTCTCACTAGCACTCCAGGAAACTCCGTCCTGTAGCAAGTCACTAGTGACCATCAGATTAATTTTCAAGAATTGATTTGTAAGGATAAGATTTATTTTTTCGAGTTAGACCACGGTGAGTAGTGCCGATGATTCTCAAACTAGGCTGGCGAAACAGCTGTCCAGCACTCCCTGGTTTTCAATGGTTCTCTAACTAATATCAATCCATGGTCAAACTCCAAAAACAAATCTAATCCTTACAAATCAACTCTTGAAAACATTAATGCTGTTGATAATAGTAATTCTTTAATTATTTTGGATATATGTAACAGTAGGTCCTGATGAAGAAGTTATTGAAAAGAATATTCTCTGTTCACTAAACAGTCTTTTGAAATTGAATAAAAAGAAAATGGGATAGGAGTTTGTTTTGATCATGTTAGATAGTTGGAGATAATCGGCAGGAGGCCTTGGATCTAGGTTTCGTGCTAGTTGACACTCTTGAGCAATGCGTACCTGCAACCTTTGAACTCATGTCCCTTCTGAGATTCAAACCCGCGTCACCCAGTGCCGCCTGCAGTCACAGACGTTACCACTGAGCTATTCTGGCTCGCGACTGACCTCCTGTAGGACTGTAGTGGGTATTTTGATTGGACACTAGTAACTAGTGTGAGGTGTCTAGTCCTTTCTTTTGGTGCAGACTGAATTCTATCAGTCAGGTTTGCAGTGTGGCCACCATTCTAGGTAGCATGCCATCACAGTGTACATTGAATTAGTGATATTAGATAGTAGGAGTTTTTTTACTAAAACAACAACAATAACGAATAAGTGACAAAAAGAGGATCCCCAAAAAATGTAATTTAAATAATAAACAACACATAATTAATAGAAAAAATGTCATTTTTTGTATAAGAAATTCTTTCTAATTAATTTATGCACAACTAACTCTTCAACTCTTCAACCTGCATATAATTTATGAAAAGTCAAGTCTACAGTTTACATCAAAAAACTGTACACCTTATTGTTAAGCTACATTTGAGTACAATGAGATATTTGTGTCTAAATTCTAGTTCACTTATTATCATACGTATCTGAATAGTAGAGCAAAATGCGGGATATTGTTTGCCACAGTCTACTACTTCATCACCCCACCCCCTCTTTCCATAGATTCATTAATGTCAAACCATTAAGGTACTTCTGATTGTCTTTGCATCAATATGAAACCAATAGAAAGGGTCCAGTGTGATATGTTCAAGCAGATCATATTCAGGCGTATATATCTACATGCTTAGATTTTGGGACCAACAACTTGAAATCATACGTAATTTAGAAAAAAATAAGTTAGCGAACAGTTTTTCAAGAGAATTTCTTTAGGCTTTAAAGTAATGTGCACAACTCTATAAATAAATATTAGATAGTAGGTGATCACAGTGATATGTCTGCCATGAGATAATGTTATTCATATATATATTTGTGATTTCCTGTTAATGTATCCAGAATGAATTGATTGGACAGATTTTGAAACATAGGTTCTTTGAACAGATGCCTCAACATTACCCTTATTACGAAACCAAAGTTACTTGCATGATGTTATATACGACAGATTAAGTGATACGAGTGGTTGGATACAACGTAAACAGACAAGTAATGCTCTCTAGCCGGATCGAAGTGATTTAAACACCAGACAGTAGTTTCATTCATTTGGAGCACCCTTTATCAGCGTTATACCCGCTTTTCACTCAGTTGTATGAGCCGAATAAGTTTAAACGACACGAATTCTGAATATCCAACTATTGGTTTTGTAGGGATTTTGTTTGATTAGTTGGAGCATTTCATCATGAGCTGATATCAGTCAGAGAACCGTTGGAAAACCTGAAGGGAGTACTGGACAGCTATTTCGTCCTAGTTTTGGAATCTTCAGCAGTGCGCATGCACACTGCGGGGTTCGAACCCAGGACCTTCTGGCTACAAGGCGAGCTCGTAAACCATTAAGCCAATGAGGTCAGATTTAATGGCCAGCTCATGAATTCTAACTTCTGCCAATTCATGACAAAGCGCGACCAGGAACTCTGAATAGTTGGTGACTTGAGCGAAGTGGTATTACACTGGATCTAACTGGCAAGCTAATTATTCATATCAGCCAGTCAGTAATATATAGCGTCTCCTACCTATGCTTGTTTTCTTAATTGCCAATTATGGCAATGATGATATTTCACCTGGAACTGTGTAAATTGCAAATCACGAACTAATTTGTAGACTGTGAATCTCATCAGAGTTACCAGTCTGGTTGTGGACAGCAGTGTAATCCAGGGTGCTCATTTAATTCTATTTAGGACTTGCCAGCTAGATGTACCTGTTCCACAATGAGTGGTGGTGTCCCCTCTGAGACTCAAACCCGGCACCTAACGCTCCACACTCCAAAGAGTGGTAAGATGGCTACAAAATGTAAAATTAGTCATAATAATAATAAAGATGTAATAAGTTCAAGGCACAAACGACAGTAGTAAGAATGGGATTATAATACATGAAGGGGATATAATTAATTAATTAATTAAGGTAATTTGTAAAGTCATGCATATTAGAGTAAGGCATCATGAGACACAACTCTTCGCTTAGATGTTTGGCTCTAAATTTTACTATTGGGATATTCGATATTTTGGAAAGTAGTTTGTTTTTCAAGTTAATACTTTTAACATAGATTATTAAAATAGTTCTGATGGTTGATTTGTAACTCTTCAAGAAGTTAAATTTATTCAAACCACTAGAATGTTTTATATCTACGTCGTGCATATAATGTTGCTGTGTACATTGAAATCGGTGTATCATTTAAAATCACAAAAACAGTCTTGAATTGTATACATAAACTAACAAAATTGTTCCATTTATCAAAATGTTCGAGTTACAGGAATTTAGAAATAATGAAGCATAGTGAAGTAATCAACTTGTCAGTATTTTCAACTTTCGATTTGTATGAGATAAATCAATGATTTTTGAAAGTCAAATCCGTAAACAAAACAATCGAATGATGAATCTGACTCACTATAACTTTAAGCTGGAATCCTTCTCTTGTCCACGTCTAGCAAAATATTAAGTCCCATCATCCTAGAGAGACTAAAGGATGCGCTGAATGCAAAACTCCACACAGAACAAGCTGGATTCAGGAAAAACAAATCATGTGTGGATCAGGTTCTGATTCTATGAATTATAGTCGAACAGAGCGTTGAATGGCAGTTAAATATCTACCTAAACTTCATTGACTTTGAAAAAGCCTTTGACAGCGTTGACCGCGAAGTGATTTGGAAACTGCTTCAATACTTTGGAGTGTTGATGCTACATGTCAAGCGAACCACAACAGAAAACTCAGCAAAGCCTTTGAAGTGAAGACAGGGGTAAGACAATGCTGCCTACTACCAACGATGATATTAGGGATTGTGATGGACTGGATCATGTGTCAGACTGTGGAGAACAAGAAGACGAGAATACACTTGACCGATAAGAAAACCCTTACGGGACGTGGATTTCACGAATGATTTATGTTTAATGTCACTCAGACTAGAAGACTTACAGGTGAAAACCAACAAACTGGCTGAAGAAGCAGCCAAGACACAACTCCAAGTGAACATAGAGAAGACAGAGGTGATGAAGACAATGAGTCACTGTCGACAGGCGGAATTTAAAAGAGGTCACTTCTTTTATTTATCTAGGCAGCATTGTTTCAACTACAGGCGGCATGAATGACGATGTTGAAAGCAGAATCGGAAAAGCAAGGAAGACATTCATCACTCTGAAAATCTCCTTCACTCAGCATAAAGAACAAGATTCGAATTTTCAACACTAACGTTAAGTCATTTCTGCTACAATTGGTCGGAAACTTGACGCGTCACCAAAAGACTTCAGACTTTTATCAACAGCTGCCTTCTCTGCTTCCATACGGAAGATCAAATGGCCGACCAGAAAGAATTAACAACAAGAAATCTATTGCCCAATAAATATGTAGAAGAAAATGGACACACACTGAGACCATCACGTGATATCGCCCGCCAAGCCAATGAGGGGAACCGGTGTGAGAAACGACATGGGTCCGAGGGTGACATGGAGGAGATTGTATGAGGAGAGGAGGAGAGCTTATGGGAAGTCGTGGGGCCAGCTAAAGAGGATTGAAGAGAACATGACCAAATGGAGATATGCTTGCTGTTGAAGCCCTGTATTTCTCTAGGAACCCAGGGGAATAATCATAATAAATAACTTTACACTAATCTACTAATGAATAGGAACTAGTCTCATGTGTCAAAGTTTTAGTTCTGACAGAGTTGTACAAGTTAAATGTGTAACATATTCACGAAGCCAAACGATCCATCATCGCGGCACATTCTAAATTAGTGCTACATGGGTCAAGACAATCAGCAGGAAGTCTAAGACCAAGGTTTCGTGCTCGCCGGCACTTGACAGCGAGACATGTCTGTAAACTCGAAGGAACTGACAACCTCTTGGAGGTATGCGCATGCGTAAACCCATTGATGCAATCAGATACATTTAGAGTTTTTTCCGTATTCTCAATGTCATCATCCCAATGAATATAAATGATGGATAATTTTCAATTGCCAAATAGACAGAGTAATTAAAAGAAGCAATTAATTTATTTACTTCTTTTTCATTAATATGTTTTTATTAATTAACTAAACTTAACTGTTTAAATGTAATGGAAACAAAACAAACGATTGCCAAATGAAAATGATATTAGTAAATGCAACTAGTCCCATTGGACATTGACACACCCAATACACACTCTCACGCACTCCATTCAGTTTAAACAACACATTACAAATCCGTACACTGGTGAATTTAAACCGGTTTTTATTCACAAATAAAGAAAACACAAAACAACAGTAATGTTTTCAGTCAATAAAACAAAAAGAAATTTAATTCAATCTTTAAATTAATAATATCACCCTTGATATATGATACCAGATATCTACATGTAATAGCAGCATTCAAGGGGGTTGGCAAAAACAAATGCAAAACGATTAAACATGAAGTAATTAACCTTCTTATTTATTTGCTTTTCTCTATCCTTTTTTATGCCAAAAAAAGTTGAAAAATCTGGCTTACATCTTGACACTTCATTTATGCGCGCGTATGCGTGTGTATGTGTGTGCACGCGCGCCTAATTTAAAACTAAACGGTTTTAAACTATTTGAATTTTGGCAGTCATTTTCAGAAAGGAAAGAAAAACAATTTAATTTGTTTCCATTCTTTGCAAAAAATTTCTCCGATGTTTATGTTTGTTTTCTCCGCATGTGAATAGACATTTATTTGATCATGTTGTGATTTGTCTTTTGTGCATTTCGATAATGACAAGTAATCTGTTGAACATTGAACGAGCTGGGTAAAGGTTAAATAATGAAGAAAGTTTTATACATGAAACTGAAGCAGAAAAACAACTATATATGACTGACTAGTTGCATTACTGTATTGTTTGAATGTTCATTATTATTTGTTTGTGTTTCTTGTGTGTACACAGTAGAAATAATTTCGCCGAATATGTTTCTGATTTCTGTCCTCTCAGTGTTGTTCCCTGGTCTCCAGAGTTTCGACCATTACGCTTTGAAAACTATATCTAGGTATTGCAGGTAAATTCTTGTAACCAGCATATTGGACAGTATTTTTTTTTAAATATTTAATTTAATTTAAATTTGGTTTTCATTCACTGAGTTCATAGTGGGACATAGGACTTCAAGCTTTGAAGTCTTTGTAACAGTGGTGTTTTTTTCGCAGAATGTAGTTACTAGCCTTATGGTCAACCTTCCTCTTTTCCCGGCTTACTGCCGGCTAGACTAGGATTCGGAGTGCGTCTACTTGGAATCGAATCTGAACCTCGAGCAAGGCTACAGGGCAGTCTACCATTGAACAGCCGATGTCTTATCTCAGAAACTGATATAATAAAAAAACTATCTTAAACAACAAACTCTATGTCCATTTAGGGACTAATTTTAAATTTAGAAATACATATAAGCTAACAGCCACTTAATTGTCGATATGTTGTATCACTACTGCTGCCATCCAAATACTGATAACATTGGAAAATACCACTATGACATAGTTGACCTACTGAAATAGACTAAACGAATAGTCTGTAGAAAAGTGTGTCTAATTATTTTGGATTGGGATTAGAAAAAACTTATTGAGAAAGCTGACTGAATGTAAGTTTTAGAAGTTATTTTCTTCTGTTATGCAAAATTGTTCTGTTTCGAAGGATTAAATGTCAAATCTTAAGGAATAATTTTTGGGAGCAGCAAGGAAAATCATTGAAGAATAACATAAATTCATTTTTATTTTATTGGTTTTTTTCAGCCAAGTGCAACCTATAGTGTCAATTACATTACAGTATAATAAAATGTTTAACATACTTCAGTTTGCTGATGAGCGCCAACTAGCACGAAACCTAGGTCTCAAGGCTTCCTGCCGATTGCCCCCAACCATCTAATATCATCAAGTCAATGTGCACCGTGATGGCGAGCTACCTAGAATGGTGGCCACATTACAACCTGACTGATAGAATTCAGTCTGCACCAGAAGAGAGGACTAGACACATCACACTAGTTACTAGTGTCCAATCAAAGTATCCACTACAGTCCTACAGGAGGTCAATCGCGAGCCCAAATAGCTCAGTGGTAACGTCTCTGACTGCAGCACTGGGTGACGTGGATTCGAATCTCAGAAGGGACATGAGTTCCTTCAAGGTTGCAGATACGCCTTGCTGACGAGTGCCAACTAGCACGAAACCTAGGTCCAAGGCTTCCTGCCGATTACCTCCAACCATCTAATACTTCAGTTCCTTTGATAGTTGACATGCTCATAGGATTTCATGAATTATATAATGTATATGTAGAATGGGATCATACTAAATTTATCCGTCTGTCTATACGCTAACACTGGGTACAACAACACTCTGTAGAGCAAAATAAATATTTTCCTTCTGTGGTAAACTGCTCCTGTTCAAGGAACGTTTGGAAGAGAATCGCTGTCACAATTCGTGTTTTATGTTTTGATATGTATTTTTAAGGTGTATCAGCAGTCTTACGGGAACCGTAAAAGTTTGAGTCTATGTAATTCAGACTACTGCTAATCTCCTATAGGATTAATTTATACCTAGGATTGATTTAACTGATAATAAGGAATGTAACTGACATTCGGGTTTCTATGTTCAACCAGTTGCATTAGTGTTATAGGAAAAAGATCCTCTGTCCTATACAAATTGACTCCCGACGAATATCAGAGATTCACCGAATATGTCAACTTAGTTGCCAAGAAACGGTCACAGTCTGCTGTAACGCAGCTCAACAACAGTCTTAAGCAGATAAAATCCCACGGCAAATTTCCTGACGAACCCACAAAATTTGTGTTCATTTATTCCTCAGTACCTTTAACCGACGTGCAACTGGAAGTCCTATCCCTGGGCCTAAAATTCTGCGATATCAACTTCAAGGCCGACAAACTTCATACTCATGTACAGTTTGAGAATCTAATCAGCCAAACAAACGATCTCATCCCATCTTCTGAAGACGAGTTACAGAGATTCAAGTCAACAATCATCGACTGCTGCCACCAATACCTGAATACAAAAGCAAAAGTCCGCAACCACCTAACAAAACTGCACTGAGAAGAATTAAAACAGTTGAGAGATAACAGAGATCTGCTAATAACTCTCCCCGACAAAGGTACTGGTGTAGTGCTTTTGGATCGGAAAGACTACATCGAGAAAATGAATAATATACTGTCAAATGAATGTAAATTTTCCCAGCCTTCCAATGAAAGAAACAAAACGGGACTGAATGAGGAGCAGCTCACAGACGTCTTGAAGAGAATGAAGGCCAGTCAACTAATCAGTAGCGATATCTATGACCAGATCCGGCCAACAGGTTCAATAATACCAAGACTTTATGGTCTGCCAAAGGTACACAAGGTTGGTCTCCCACTTCATCCAATTCTGGATATATCAGGTTCCACTTAACACTATTGCAAAATGGCTGTCAGATATTCTGGAACCTGTAACTAAACAATTATGCACGCACTTGCTCCGTGACACTTCCCAGTTCATCGACTGCATACAAGACCTGAATGTATCTAACAAAATTATGCTGTCCTTCGACATTGAGTCACTTTTCAACAATGTCCCATTCACGGAAACGGTCTGCTTTATATGTAAATATATAGATGAGAACCATCTCATTATTGGAGTACCAACAACATATTTGAAGGAATTACTACTGAGATGCACTCTGAACGTACAGTTCACTTTCAACGACACCATCTATAGACAAAAAGATGGTATTGCAATGGGATCTCCGTTGGGTCCACTACTATCAGACTGCTTCGTGGCAAACCTCGAGAAATGTTCATTAAAGTCGACCATCGACAATTTGTGACTGTATAAAAGATACATAGATGACATATTCATCATTTGTGACATTAGTAATGACCCCAGTCTACTGCTGCGGACATTTAACTGGTGCCATCCAGCAATAAAATTCAATCTTGAAGTGGGAAACGAATCAAAAATTCCATTTCTTGATGTGGAACTAACAAGAAGAAGATCGATTCGCAGAAAAGCTACTTGGAATGGTCAACTAACAAGCTTCTATAGCTAGGTACCCATTCAACAAAAGCGGAATTTAATTAAATCCCTTGCCACCCGCATCCAACGCATCTGTAGTCCCGATGTTCTAGAAACAGAATTAGATCTTTTGAGAGAAATCTTCATCCAAAATGGATACCCACCAAGATTCATTGACAAAAATATCAAACCAAGAATTTGGGGGAATGAAACCTCACTTGCGCCGAAAAAGAAACTCTACATGAACTTGGATTTCAAGGGAGATTTAGCAAGCGATATTCTCAAGAGAAGGATCACATCATCTCTGAGAAGGACATTCTTTGCAGCAACGCTAAGAATAGTGTTCTCCAGTCACCCACTGATCTGCAGAAGCCTTAAGGACAAGATCCCACATCGGTGCATATGTCAGTTCACCTGCTGCTGCGAAGCCACGTACATCGGTCGTTCGACGCGCATCCTGTCCAAGAGGATTCAAGAACACTATCCAGCATGGTTGCGAAAAGGCGATAGTGGTGCTATAAGGAGTGCGATAATTGAACACCTGGTTAACACTGATCATTCAATCTCAACAAACGCCTCCTTCAAAGTAATCTACATAGTCAAGAATAACCTACCAAAGGCAATAAGGTTTCGTCTTCTTTGTATCACTGAAGCTCTGGCCATTCACATAGAAAAACCGGAGCTGTGCATACAAAAGAGAATTACTCAACCACTTCTACTATCATGGTACCAACTTTATTGATTTTTGATGACTTAATTTTGTTTGTTTGCCTGTTTCTTTAATTGCTTATAATTATTGTGTTCATTTAGAACTCTTACGTAATTTCGTTTTCTCTACTTTGTTCCTATGTGTATCCTGAGTACAACTCAATCATCAAACTATTCATATTATTACGTAACTCCTCTTTAACAACTGTTTGTGACAACTCATCACCTTTGTTGATACACTAGTCTCATTAACACCCAATTTTCTTGACCGTTTTTGTATTACGTAACTCTACCCAAAACTTACTAATTTTCACCTGTTTAGTTAAAATAACCATAACCAATTGTAGTTTTTAGTTTGTTTGACAACCTAATGTACACATACATACAAAATAACTCATATGTATTTGCGATTGTACAGCTAAGAAAATGAATTCGCCAAAAAGAGACTCTTCGCTGAACTACGTGTTTTGTTTTCGTTATGGAAAACGGTAACATTAGTCGGAATGCCAAATTGCGTATGGTTAAATAAGTAAGTCTGTGGTGTAAGTGAAACTGCACAGATTTCCTACTAATACTTCATCTTTTATTTTTAGATAAGTTCATAATCCTATCAATGTAATTAGATTATGAGCAATGACGTCTTTCCGTTATTGATACCGTATCACTATATGTTACATCAAATGAACTTATCTAATGTGGAATTATATTCTACTACAGTATCTATATTTTTCTCCTATATTAACTGTATCTTTCAATTAGTAAAATATTTAGTAAATGAAGTGATTGCATTACTTTGTCTACAGAAATTGTGTTTTGTGTGCTTTCACTAATTAATTATGAAAATTTAACAGTATTCTTCACTTACTACTGAATAGCGCTATTCACCACTATTCATATATAAAATGAAAATCTGTAAGGGTCAAAAAAATTCATCAATTCTCTTGAACCTCAGCTATTTAGCCTTCAAAGACCATTTTATTTATCCTTGCTGATTGAATAACACTGCTAACAATTGGATTTTCAGGGGACAAGATCACATTGCTGCATTGTGGTGTGAATGTGTATCCGTATATGCTCTTTATATATTCTCCCTTTACTAGCTGGAGGTGTGTTAAGAACAGCTCGACCACGAGGTTAGGTAGGCTAGGCTAAAGAATCAGCAGGTAGTGTGGCCAAAGTTCAGATGTAGCAGGATAGATGGCCACACAACAATCAAGAGCGTTAATTCTAGTTGAAGACAACCGGAGAATGAGCTTGAAGTCGTACAAACTAGTGAGCTTCCTAGAAACCTACACATAGACTTTAGTAGTTTTTTTTCTGAAAGGTATTTAATGAAACCTTCCTTAAATATTTGGCATAATAATCCAATATTATGAGAAAAATTGTCAACCTGAATAATTCAGCCTATTTCATTTGAGCAGGTTTCTGTTGGTTGTGACTAGAAGTTCGATTATATCTTCTGTGTGTTTCTTCGTTGTGCCTCCTTTGGGAGGGCGGCGGGAGAGTGTGATAATTTTGATGACGAAGATGATGCAAGTGTGTTTAGCTGAAATTATCGACGGTATGTCAAGACCTCTGCGGAATCCTCGCTATAGGTTCCTGTGCAACTTCACAGTACACAACCGTCTAAACATTAGTTTCCTCCAACAGATAAGAAAGTATTTCATTTTTCCAAAGTTCTTAGATGTTTCAATGATAGCTGATGCATACTGCCTCTAAAAGGTTATACATAATACACTTATCTACTTATGAGTAGTAAGTGACAAACTGAGGTAAATACAACCTATATATTGTTAAGTACTCCGAATTCTTCACTTAAACTGTTGCCAATCGATTGTGAAAAGGAAGGAAGACACCTGAATGATTAGTCTCTATTAGAATATACATCTTTCAATGTCATTAATTTTACTGGTTATGGCTAGCAGTTGCAGGCAAGATGTACTCATTTTAGGAGTTCATATACCAACAGAATTCTATTATATCAGTCTAATAAAGCAAATAATGAGAAATTCAAACATTCCAATAACTATCACATGATGTCACTTAGAAAGGAAGTTGCTCTTGGAGCTTAGTAGCTTAATGAATAACTCTATGGTGTTTGAGATGATGAACACTGGATGCATTTTTCAACGGGTAAATAATCACCCACCGGGATGTAAATACACCCGGCTGAAGGGCTCTGGTGTGGACAAAACACGCTTCTTAGATTTCACTGTTACTTGTTACCTACGAAATAACATCAAAAAGAACACACTATTGACAGTACTGATAAAATTAGTGTTAGCAATACTGTAATCATATAGGTTAAAGTTAAGAGTTCCATTCACCTTGGTATCCATGAGCATGAAAATATTAATGCAGACTTGATAAGTAAAATTCTCGATGTTCCTGAAGATGTGTCATCAAAATCGTAAGTTTCAGATAACAATTAATCAATACAGAAAGCATGATTATCTCCATTAATGAACAGAATCTGGAAGATATTCAGGATTTTTTCAACAGCTATCACTCTGCAATTCAATTCATATTAGAAGAGTATGATTCAAAAATATCCTTCCTAGATGTTCAGCACAGGAGACGTGACAATGGGAAATTGAAAATATCCGTCCACAGAAAGCCGACAAGCAACGGACAACTTATGAACTTCTACATCTGAATGGCTTTACATACAAAAAGGTACCTTATTCGCTCAATGAGTCATGCAATATTTGCAGTTCTGACACTATGGAAGATTAGCTGAGCTCTCTAAAAAAGGTGCTCATTGAAAATGGCTACCCTCAACGCTTCATCACAAAATCCATGAAGCTTAAACCACCAAAACCACACACATCCTGTCCCTAAAATCTTCTGTATCTGAATCTGAAATACTAAGAAACCATTTGTCCTGTCGACTGAGGTACACATTATTGCCAGCTACCACTGCTGGTCTCATCAATATGTATCTTTCAGTTCACTTGCTCCTGTGTAGCTAAGTATGTTGGCCGTAATCAGCGTTTGCTATCCAGAAGTATCATCGAACATTTACTTCATGGTTTTACGTAGGAGAAAAACAATCCTTCCTTAGCTCTATTGTGGAACACCTGATCGACTGTGGACAATAAGTGAACTCGCAAACTGCAGTGAACCTAATTTGTCCTAAAAATTGGATACGTAGTTTTGTCAAGCCTAATTTTTTAGTTTCTTAACTATATTATTTTTCTGTCTCACCCTCCCCCCCCCCCCCAACACTACATTTATACTCCATATGACATTGATCGTAACTTGACCCTCTTTCAGTTTCATTTGAGATCTACTCAATCCTGTCGATCACATTACGTCATTCAGTCTACTTGCTGGATTTTATTTTAGTCTCTATCCTTGTAATGCTTTCCGTCTCACGTAACTGTGAATTGAGAAATAACATTTCAATGACGCATCTTGGGGAACATTTCTTCGATTGCTATAAAAATGTATCATATATATATACCATTTTACAGCCTGAGAATGATATAACCGAAAACAGTAATTCTTTGACAAACACCTCTTCTTTTATGCTCAACGTATCCGCCACAATCTTCAGGATGTCAACCGTGAACCCTAATAACTCAGTGATAGCATCTCTGAATGCATCGTTGGGTGACGTGGGTTCGAACTTCAGAAGGAACATCAGTTCCTTCAAGGTTGTAGGTACGCTTTTCTAACGTTTCCAACAAGTATGAAACACAGGGCCAGAACCACCTGCCACTCGCCTCCAAACATCTAACATCAAAATATAACCTACTTTAAATTGAGATTTCAACATGAAATGCATTGGAAACTCAACGGGGGCGGAGGGATCTGTCACCGACTTCTCCTGCTAATCTTACTTTAAACCATTCGTGATGTCCAAAAGATCAGAATCTTCATCTGGTCATTCAAAAGTAAACATTGTTATGTTGTCTAATCCCTAGTGCTGAATAAATTCTATGAATCGAATTTACAGTGTGATTACCAAGCTAGGAGACATATCATGCTGGTGTATTGCTTATCAATGGGTAGGAATCCTGAGAATTAGGTTTTCAGCTTATTGACAACCTCGAAGGAACTGATCTCCGTTCTGGAATTTATATACTTCACTTCTTAAAATAAATAGTAGTGAAATGTCTTCATGGATTAAAAATTAAGCTCCAAAAGATTATCCATCATGTTTTTGAATAAAAGAGGTTCGAGTTTCAGTGTGAACATCATCACCTACTGGGGATGCTGGTACATCCATTTGATAAGTCCTAAAATAAGACGAAATCCATATCCTGCATTCCACTGTTAGTCACCACTATCAAACAAAATAATTTGATTTTAGCGCAACCACCAGCCTATGTCATCGGCGAGTATTTGTCCTCACACTCGACCAGGTAGACCCTACTGGTCACAACTTCTCACTTGAACTCCACTCAACTTCTTCCTGTAGACAGTCACTAACAAACATCAGATTAATTTTCAAGATTTAGTTCGTAAGGATTTGATTTGTTACAAGTCTGACTACAGAATTGATTTTGGGTCCACCCGGTTGGGAACGAGGACAGATACTCGCCGATGACACCGGTTAGTAGTCGCGCTAAATCGCAAATTGGTAAAAGTTAGAATTCATGGATCATTGACTCGGATCCCAGTGTCTGAGTGGTCGACGAGCTTGTCTTGTCCTAGGTTCGAGGCCCAGTACTGAATGCGTAGTGCCGATGTGTCCCAAACTAGGACGAAACAGCTCTCCAGTATTCCCTAGTTTTTTACTGGTTCTCTAACTGATATCAATCCGTGGTCAAACTTGTAACAAATCAAATGCCTACAAACTAACTCATGGAAATAACTTGACATTATTACTACTTGCCTTAAAAAATATTTCACCATGATACATAAACATGTGATACTTCTTAATACAAACTTAATTCTGACGTAAGTTAATTAACAACAAAGTGGAAAATGAAACATTTCATTACGAAGTTTAACTTTCTTGAATAGTAAACTATGTATATGACAAATATTGGTGTACAGTACATACTCAAATATGCCTACACATACACACATGCACATACTCACACACAAACACATAGAGATACATGCACACATACACAAGGAGGTACATTTGACAGGAAAAAAAAACATTTTATTTCTCTTTTATTCTCACTTCTCATCTACTTGTAATATAATACATTTTAAGACTAAAAAGTAAGTGAAAATAAAAGGTAGTATGATAAAAAGACAACGAAACAGATACACACACGCACACACACACACACATGAAAAAGTGAATACCTTATGAAAGACCAATGCAAAGATTTACTCATATTTGCGTGTGGCGGATGATGCGGTTCAGTGTAAAAAAAAATGAAAAGATGATTGAACAATTATTTAAGCAGAGAGAGAAAAAGAATCAAAATTGTTTATGTATCATAATGACTAATGACGATAATCACCATTACCACTGTCATATGGGTAGAGAGAGACAGTGGGGAGGGTGGGACAAAGAGAGGGAGAGAGAGAGAGAGAAGAAGTCACACAATTGATTAATAAGTTTAGAGACCAAGTTTATGATTATATAATTAAGTTGAAATACTTAAAATGACAAAATATATAGTATACATTTGAAAGAAAGATTTTTAAAAGCAGAATCTAATTAAAAACAGTCACCTACTCCTGCCTGCCTGCCTCCCTCCCTCCCATCAAAGAATAAACAGACTATATCATCTGTGTATGTGATAAACTGACTATAATTTGACTAATGAGATGATTACGTCACATTCCATACATTGGAAGACTGAATTCCATTAGAATTACTTTAAAAAAATAAGAAGAAGAAGCATTGGAATAAACTATGTAAACTCTTTTGGCTCGCCGACCATGCACATGGTCCGGGGTTCGATCCCCGGCCACAGGACGCACTCCTTTACCTCGCTAAGCCAGAAATAATGCTGGTGAAGAGGAAAAGTTGGGAATGAGGCTAGCAACCCCATCCTGTAAAAATAGACACTGCTACAGAAACTTCAAGCCTCTAGCTTGAAGCCCTATGTTCCACTGGGAACGTGAAGTAAAAAATTATTTAAAAAAATGTAAACCCTTTTGGTAAAAGAACAGACAGTGGGGAACTATGTCCCAGTAATGATTCATGGGTAGAAACCCTGTCAGCTATGGACGTGGGTCGAGTTCTATTCCCGGTCGATTGATCGCTGAACCTAGCCTAGTTTATTGGCTGATAGTGAGCCTGGAGAAGAGGGAAGATTGGGAGTGAGGCTAGTAATTCCACTCTGTAAAAACAACATCACCCCTGTTGAGACTTCAAAACCTGTGAACGCAAAGAAATGAGAAAGTGTATGTGGGTGACAAGTGACTCCATTGGTATTTCAAACACTTAGACTTCTGTTTTCATACAGTTGAAAAAATTGTCTGAATCTAATGGAATCTTGAGTAAGAGAAAAACCTTTATTCATTCCTGCTTGTAGTGTCAATAATTCTCCCTACACACCCATCCAAACACATGAGCACCTATATGAATTTATAATATAGATGTTTGCTGACTATTCTGATGTGATGATTACGTAGTTCTAATGAATTCCGTGATGAAGAATAAAATCTATAAAAATGTGTGTTACACTAATTAAGATTGAACGAAGAATTCTGTTTAATCTTAGTTGTTAGATTTCGTCAACAACCAGCATCATTTAAAGCGATCACTGAAAGCCAGGGAGTACTAGACAGTTGTTTCCTCTCATTTTGGAACTCTTAAGCAGCGCGCACCCATGCCCTTACTTGGGATCGAATTCAGTGCCTTCAGGTTGCTAAACCAAGCCCATTCAGACACTTGGGCTGGAATTCAATAACCATGAGTCCTAATTTTGTCAACTGATAATATCCCATAAACTAAATATCAATCCACAGCCCATTCATAGGTATTGGATGGATATCCTGGAACTTTAGTGAGCAACTGTGACAACTGGGATTCACCATGTCATCATGAAGTATTTGTGAGGGTAGTGCTATGTCACGAGTTGATAAAGTTAAAATTCATCTGTCATTCTGTAACTTGAAGGTCCCTGTTTGGGTTTTGGATAAACAATATTGAAGAGTCGCAAATTAGGACGAAACGACTGTCCAGTGGATCTTAGTCTTCAATGATCTCTACAACTGATGTTAGTTCATGAAGAAATCTAACAGTTGAAATAAAATTAATCCAAATCCCCACCAGTCCTATAATCTGGAATTCTCTTTGTTTTCTATCTTCCCTTTCTTCATAGCCTAATTAGCTTTCTCATGTTATTTATTGTTTTAAAATCCTTTTTGTCATTTATCAAACTGATTTCATTGTAAAAAAAAAAGTAGGAGGAACTGGAAAAACGCCTTAACTACCACGATTTTTATTGGTATTTCACACATTTGTTGAGATTTTTGTTAGATGTACGCAAATGACTTCCACTCCTACCGCCTGACACTACCTATTGTAATACATCTCAGTACGGACAAATTAATCCTGTTACTAATATTTTGTCCACTTTGAAAGCTCAGTGTCTTAATGTATTTGTGTACATGTTTGTGCAGATACGTGGGCGTATATGAATGTCTGAAATAACTTCGTTTAAATTTTTCTTTTATTGTAAGCCATTTCAGCCATCCCATATATCATTTTCATCAATTTCTTCTAGTTACTCACCAGTCCATATATATATATTTCCCTTAGTGATTGTGTTTTAACTGAGATTTATGCTAAAATACCTGGGTATACATGTGTTTTGTACTGATGTGAGTGCATCTTTAGGGGTGTCTGATATTCACATAGTACAGAATAGGGATAGATTCATAACATCAGCCTCTAATTAGTATAAATTATCTTTTTTTGCATGTAATTACAAAAAAGGCACCACTCACTCATGAGTACAAGACTAATGTTGAGTTTATGGAATTTAGAAGCCATCGTATCCCCACCTATTGTCAGAATGGTAACATATTCACCTTCTAACCTGAATGTTTTCGTCTGACTCTCGATAGAGTCATGACTAGGAATTGTCGAAGAGTCTGAGACAATAACGAAACAGTTTTACAGTGTTCCCTGACTTCCAGTCATTATCGACCTCATGTTTATTATTATCATTATTAATCCTTTGGTTTCAAGTAGGATATAGGACTTCAGTAGAACATCTCTGTTGTGTCCTGTTCTCTGTAGTCCTCTTCAGGTGGCTCCACAACTGCCCGTAGATTATCATCTCTTCCTCTCATTATCTCCTCCAAGTCACCCTCGTACTCACATCCAACTCGGGTTCCATTCGACGGCCTGGAGCTATGTTACGTAACGGTCTCTGAAGTGTGTACTCCCTGACCCACCTCCAATTCCTCCTGCATATTTGTTGAGCAGTAGGTTCCTGGATGAATCATTACTAGAATTCCTCCTTGAAAATTCTTTCTGACTGGCCATTCGATCTTCAGTATGAAGCCAGCTAAAGCAGCTGTTGATAAAGGTCTACAGTAGCCTGTTAGAAATGCTTTTCATAACGCGCGTGTCAAGTCTCTAACCCACATAGAAGAACTAACTTAACATTGGTGTTGAAAATTCGAATCCTATTCTCTATGCTGAGTCCAAACTGATTTCAGACTGATGAAGGTCTCCCCTGCCATTCCTATTCTTATTTCAACATTGTTATTCGTGCCATCTGCCTGTAGCTGGAACGATGCTCTCTAGATAAGTGAAGGAAGTGATCTCTTTCAAATTTCCCCCGTTGATGCTTGTTGTGGGTGCCGGTTATTTATCTTCATCATCTCTGTCTTCTCTATGTTCACTAAAAGTTACGTTTTTGCATCTAACTTGTGTAGGTTTGTAAAACAGAGTCTACTGAGACTGTTTAATGGATATTTATGCATTCATAGTTTTCCACACCAATATTTGAGTGGAAAAACTCACCCACAGATGAATTTCAATCATTAAAAAAAAATTTAAATAATTTTATTTGTCAGTAGCATTTAGAAGTGGAATCTGATAGACACATTTTGTCCTAACTGAAACTAATCAGCTGAAAGATTGTGACCCAAATAGTTAATAACTCAATCTGACTAAATGAGTATCTCCTAATTAACGCATCATGTGAATAACTTGTATTAAGCATTTATTATTATTAATGTTCCCTTGGGTTCCTAGTGGAACATAGGGCTTCAACTACACGTCTCCACTTGCTTCTGTCTTCTGCTGTACTTTTCACTTGCATCCATGTTAGTCCATACTGTTTTAACTCCTCTCCTCCATGTCACCCTTGCACCGACGAACCACTCGCCGCTTCCCTTTCGGGTTCCACTCGAGCTATGGCTTGACGCGCGATGTCACCCAGCGGCCTCCTCAGCCAGTGAGTGTCCAATCCATCTCCACTTTCTCCTGCATATTTGTTGGGCGATTGGTTCTTGTTTTGTTCGTTCCCATAGCTTCCTATTTGTGATTCTTTCCGGCCATCTAATCTTGAGTATATAGCGAAGACAGTTGTTGATAAAGGTCTGCAACAGGCTGTTGGAAATATTCTTTGTGACCTGCCAAGTTTCTGATCCGTATAGAAGAACTGACTTGGCGTTTGTATTGAAAATCCGAATTTTGTTGTTGATGTTTAGTGACGAAGATTTCTAGATTTGTTTCAGGTTGATGAATGTGTTTCTCGCCTTCCCGCTTCTCGATTTGACATCCTCGTCCGTTCCTCGTGTAGTTGAGACAATGCTCCCCAGAAAATGGAATGAAGTAACCTGTATTAAGCATTGCAGAGTTTTAAATTGAATATTACGTTACTTTAGTAAATTTGTCTACTTTATGAAATATTTCATCAAACATCGATCTGTAAGGTCAGTTAATGAATAGAGAATTCGGTTTTCCTAATCGCAGTCAAAATATACTGATCAAATGTACAATATGATAACTGCATCAAATGACACAATACTCTAGTGTACTGTAATTCGTTCTTAAATGTCTACGGGGATTCATTTAGCTCAAAAGCTCAGCATGACAGAGACTACATTCATGCTTCTTCAGTTTATTCACCAGTAAAGCATTTCTGTAATGCTGAGGAAATTTTTCCCGTAGGAGATTCATAGAACTGTCACACTTATTTTTATAGTGAGAGACTAATCTATTCGCACACTGAACATTCCGTTGTACTAGTTGATTGTAAGATGAATTATGGCCTTGCCAAATTGCGTCAGTAAATGACAAACCTTGATCATGAATATTCATGTAATAAATTCCTGAAGTCTGGTATGAATGTTCAGTGTTATACAGTGTTATATGTCATTTAGGTGAATCACATTACACTCTAGATCCATTCATTTAATTAACACCTACGGTAATAAAAAGTCACACTCTTTATCATTTGGTAACTAATGAAAATGTGATTAAATTCCATGTATTACCAAAACATTTTCGGTAGAAAAATCCACGGACTGTTGGGATTGAATTAAAAAGGAAAAACGATGATTCAGATTAATTAATATCGTGGCTACTGTGCTGGATTTCGCTTGTATCCTGAAACTCTCCATTTCTCCACCTTTTTACTTTGCAAATTGCCAATATGATCCAATGTATTTCCTATTCATTCAAGTAGCTAACTGGAATTTGGGTGACCTGAATTGATTCGGCTCTTACAGCTGATTCAAACCATGTACACTGATGTTGAGGTTAGCATCGAATGACAGAAACAGTCATCCGCATTTTGATCGTTTCTATCTGGTTAATGAGAGTGCCATCCAACTACTCGCATCAAACAGTCAGCAGTATGTTTGGTTACAGGATTTCATCATGAGCTGACATCAGTTAGAGAACCATTTGAAAACCTGCAGGGAGTACTGCACAGCTGTTTCGTCCTAGTTTGGGACTCTTCCGCAGTACGCACCCACCGGAGTTCGAAACCAGAACCTTCTGGTTACAAAGCGAGCTCGTAGACCATTAAGCCACTGGGACCCGATCCAATGACCAGTCCATGAATTCCCACTTCTGCCAATTCACGACATAGCGCGACCACTAGCCAATGTCATCGGCAAGTATCTGTCCTCACGCTTGACCTGCTGTACCTTACTGGTCACGGCTTCCCACTCGAACCCCAGGTAACCACCTACTTGAATAGGGCCAGTTATTAGTGAGCATCAGATCAATTTTCAAGGATTATTATTTTATTCTTTTACCTTCTGAAAGGAAAACAGGGCTTCAAGCTTGACCTCTGAAGTTTCAGTAGCAGTGGTGGTTTTTACTGTTAAACTCAATCCCGAACATTCCTTTTTTTACTGGGCTTACTACCAACTAAACGAAGTTTACAGGTACCTCGGCCGAGGAGCGAACAGTGGACCACGTGCGTGGTTGGCGTGTATTCTACCACTGAACCACAGACGCATCATGTAATTATGCTTGCTTTCTTCACTTTCATTTATGGTATCAAGCAGATCATATGGATTTGGATCTGAGTAATTTCGGTTCCCAAAGGGAACTGTGATGAAATTTCGCTTCAATCTATGTGAAATGCAAACGGTGAATTTTTACTACTATCGAAATAATGAAATCATAATACAAAGACATTTTTTCAAGTGATTCGTCTAAATAAAGATAAAGATCAATAATACTTAGTGGTAAAAGTATTTGGGATCACCTTCGTTTGTTAAACAACTACTTACGTAATGCGTGATGAGTGAAGGTGATATGAAGTTGTGGATCGTTCCAGTATCTGAACCAACGGTCTCTACGACCCAGTTTTTCACTTCACCTTCAATAATCACCGACTGTATAAATAGTAATGTAGACTCAGAGATACTTATAAATCCTCATACATCTTGAGAATAGCGTCATCAAGTGAAGATTATACATTTGATGAGACATCCACAATTATTACTGTGGATCTTTTTGCTTTCTTTTCCTTTTTATCTACCTAGTAATAGAGAGAGGAGAGATTTCTTCTCTAAGTAAATACTTGAAATTTACATTACCTCAATGGTGAACAAGAAACTATTTGTATATTTTCATATTTTCAAATGTTGGGTTATAACAATTTTTTCATTCCATGAGAGATTTTAACATGAACTGAGATAATTTACAAAACCATTAGAGACTAGGCGAACACTGAACGGCTAGTTGTTTTTCCCTTGTCTAAGACTCTTCAGAATTGCACACTGACGACCCCATTAATGATAAAACTGAAGATCTTCACATTCATCCTGAATACAATAACAAGCAAATAAAATAAACACAACGAAGAGTCTGAAATTACTTTAGAGGTGATAAAATATTAGCCGATTTTTAACAAGCTACAACACCCAGTTGTTAATGAAACAGACAGACTTCCACTTATTCATTTTTGGTATAAATCCGTTAGCTACATATTTTTGTAGATTCATTCACTTTTCCCTAATGAATTACACAGCTGTAGTAGAGAACTCACTAGCCATACGAGAGGTTCCGTTTCGATTCCCAGGTGACGCTTTCCTAAATCTCGCTTAGTTAACTAGCCAGCAAAAAACCTGCAGAAGAGGGAAGATTAAGCATAAGGCTAGTAACACACCTCCTCCTCCCTGCTAATGAGACGTAAAAGTTTAAAACCCGATTGTGTGATAGTTTCTAATTTCTACAATGAATTTTATAAAATAAGATTATTATTTAAACAAGAACAACAGTTGGTTTGTCCAGAATAATACGGTATCATCATTTATTTCGTTGGCTTCTCATCAGCTGCTTACAGCCTAAATAAATTATGAGGTTTGCGTACAGAAAAGTTTTAACATACTTGCAAATTTTACATATTGTCAGTTGACAAAAAGTTCCACAATAAGAAACAGTGCTCAGAAAATTGCGCTTAATAGTTTTACACAGGCAGTTCAAGTTTAACACAATAATGTATGCATACATGGTAAAGAGTTCGTAATAAAGGAAAAATAAGCGTTAGAAACAGAGTGACTAATAAATTAGGTAACAATGTACTGAGTTCAACTCAAATCATAGAAACAAGAGACAAGCAAAATTACAGGTTATAAAAGGGGGTGAGGTTGAAGACAAAGATTACGCAATCAGATGAGAGGATAAGGATTATTTACAATTTTCGATGTTGAATAATAGTTGAAATATTTTGGTATTATTTCCACGAAATAGTGTCTTTAAAATTGTGTGGAATTCGTTAGTTGTTCCATTAAACACTTAATAAATCGAATCCCTTCAATTCTTTACAGAATTACTCATTTCTGGTAGTTTTATTTTTTCCTATAGTTTAGATTTTATTCGGAGATTATCTGATTTCAGTCTCAGCATTATCTGTACATGTTACCTAATGAACTTCTTGTTTAGAAATACTTACAGGGAATTTTTCTGGGCTAAAATGTGCATTAGTATTTTAAATAACTATCCTTTTCAATCTATTTTAGATAGACCTTCTTGAGATTTTAATTAATTCAGGGGGAGGGTACCGAATGTCACTTCTCCGTAAATTAGCATTGAATATGTTGACTAGGCTGACATCGAAATGTCTGTCAACAGAGTTCATATCTCACAAAGTAACACAGCATAAGAAAATGCACATGTACAACTGAATTTACAAATAGTCACTATCATATTCCCATCTAATTTATGAAGATCACAGGTATATCTGTTAATGGACTGTAAGTCACTTTTCCTCACTGACATCACCGTCATTATCATGGTGCGCAATAACTTTAGAGTATATAAAACACTTAAACTGTAATTATAATAACTCCATTTCTAATTATATCAATAAATTAGTCCAAATGCATAAATTTTCTCATGAAATTTTAATTTCTCTAATGTGACTTAATTATTAATAAGACAGTTTTGACAAGGCGTTTTTCTTTTACGCTCTTCGTTTATTCTCTTCAATTAAAACAAACAAATTGGAGAAAAAAGAATGAAGAGTCGTCTATCTTTTTGGTTTAACTTTACTTTCATTTACACGCATACACACCACACACACACCTAACTGATAAATTTATGCGAAAAGAAAAGTTCGCTGAAAAGTGTTAAAAAAACACAAATCCAGAAAGCATTTCATGTGAATAAAGTTAAACAGTCATCTCTACTTGCGTATTTATGCATACCGTCTTCTTGGATAGAAAACCTGAAAGTTGAATTAGATACGGGTGACTGTGATGATACTCGTAATGCTGAGGCCATGGAAGGGGGGCGGGTGGGTAGTTGTGGTTGCAAAGGCAGAGGCGGGGAGGAGGAACTAATCACTTTTATTGCCGTTTTAAAGACAGACATTCAATCCATTCTGTAACTAACTAATTATATTGTTTTAATACTTACTACTATTATTAGTATCATTATTGTATGTGTGTGTGTACTTTAACTCTGTCGAAATTCACATTTATTCTCAGGGTAGTGTAGTATTAAAATCAAATCTTTATGACTATAGTTTATGCATGGCGCCATATATATATTCAACTTCTCAATGTTCAGTTCGTTCGTTAAAATAGTAATGGTAATAATGTGACTTTTGAGGAAGTGGCGCTAAACTCATATTTTCAAATTATTCTTTTTATCATCTTGTTACTTATTTCAAAACGCTACAAGATTCAATATTTCTCACGATTATTTTAACATTGATAAAGCGGAAGATACAAAGAAAAGTGATTTATTATTATTGTCATTATTATTATTATTATTATAACCTATGTGACAGATGAGTGCGTTTAAACATGTTTGATATCAATTCATTTTTTACGGTTGCTCACGTTATCATAATCATCATCATTGTTCCCATTATCTTCTTCTCTAAGACTTTTTCTGTTTATATCTTTATATCTTCTTGTTTTATCTACTTGTTTCTGCAGTCTCCTCAAGTGTGGTCTGGTGTAACCTGTTATATCAAATGTATGCAATGTTCTACTTCCTTCCATACATCAGTGAAGATTTCATCACAAGTCTACATCACTTAGAGAACAACTGGAAACCAAGGATCACAGGTAGTTATTCCCCCCCCCCCCCCCGCAGTCCGAGATCCTTCAGAAGTGCTTACTTGGAGCCAACTAATCAAATCCTTACAAGTCCAACGTTTGAAAACCCGTATGCTGTTGTTATTTTTGCTAACTAGTTAGTCATACTGTAACGGCAGGACATGGTTATGTTTTGTAGCAGAATTATTTATATGACGAACTGATGTTATGATATGGTATAATGCAGAAACCTTAAACATTGAAATCTTCATTTGTACATGTTCTTTGTATTGAGCTTCTTTTGATTTCCTATCATGCTCTCCATACTGTTTCCCGAGGATCTTTCATCTCTCCTCTTCTCAACTTAATCCATTATTCCACTGTTCGATATGCTTACAGAAGACATTACATACAATATACTACTCACAAAATCTTGTCGGTAGTACAGTCCATGATGTGAACCGTTAATTAGTTATTATTTAAATTCTTCTTATGAGTTAACTTATTTTCAAAAATATTGGGATTCAGTGATCAAAGGACGTCGTTGTTGTTTTTTCTGCTCTACTATGAATATTAAGAGACTATAGATACTTCGTGTGACCATGGGATGAATGATTTCTATATACATTCTGTGAACTACGTTTTCTTTAAAGAATGTAAATACACGTCTGTTATATATGTCTCCAATGGGGCTTTTACCTTCATTCCTTATTATCATTTTACTGTTGAAATGAATGCAGAAGAATATATATATATGTATATATATATATATATATATATATATATATATATCAGTTGCAATATCCTTCACTTATTTACTTCAACTCCACATTTAGTTTTTATGCAGTGAATCAGTTATTGATTAGGTACACGTATAACTCAACCAATAGTATGAGTTTATTATATTGATAATACTTGATATTATTTGATAAGTTATGGTAGAAACCAGTGGTCGTGTGTGTATTTTGTCCTATTTTAGACTCGCCAGCTGGATGAATCTACATCCCAATGAGACCTTAACCCAATAACTGTTATTTTAAAAACATCTGTCCTAGATTAAACTGCTAGTCACCATTGTTATTATTATTTTTGTTCCCTTGGGTTTCTAGTGGAACATAGGGATTCAACTACACGTCTCCACTTGCTTCACCTGCGTTCATGTTAATCCATACTGTTTCAACTCCTCTTCACACGATCTCCTCCATGTCACCCTTGCACCGACGTCCCACTCGCCGCTTCCCTTTCAGGTTCCTCTCCAGAATTGGCCTGACGCGTGATGTCACCCACCGGCCTCCTCAGCGAGTGTCCAATCCATCTCCATTTTCTCCTGCGTATTTGTTGGGTGATTGGTTCTTGTTTTGTTTCTTCCCATAGTTTCTTGTTTGTGATTCTTTCCGGCCATCTGATCTTCAGTATAGAACGAAGACAGTTGTTGATAAAGGTCTTCAACCTGATGGAAATATTCTTTGTGACCCGCCGCCAAGTTTCTCATCCGTATAGAAGAACTGACTGACTTGACGTTTGTATTGAAAATCCGAATTTTGTTGTTGATGCAGGCTGAGTGACGAAGATTCCCACATTGGTTTCAGGTTGATGAATGTGTTTCTCGCCTTCCCGATTCTCGATTTGACATCCTCGTCCGTTCCTCCTGTAGTTGAGACAATGCTCCCTAGATAAGTGAAAGAAGTAACCTCTTTCAAATCCCTTCCGTTGATGGTGATTGGCGCTGGATGTTGCTGCTGTTGTTGTTGTTGTTGGCTAGTCACCATTAATCAAAGAATATTGAGATAAATTCATAGCATCACTGAAACTGTACTGAGAACTGATACTCTAAGGGAAGCTAAGTACTTTAATGAAGTGAAAAGAATTCAATAAATGGTATCTGGCATGTTATTAAGCTATTCAAACACATGAGATCACCACTGGACTAGAATTTAAACATTATAACAATGTATCATTATTATTCCCTTGGGTACCGACTGGTACATAGAGCTTCAACTGCACATCTCCATTTCACCCCGTTCTCTGCAGCATCTTTTAGTTACCTGTACACGGTCGGTGATAAGTTGACATTTCATCCTCACACGATCTCCTGCATGTCACATTCGGACCCATGCTCAACTCATCGTCCTCCATTTAGGCTCTACTCTAGGGCCCCATCGCATAATATCCCTCAGAGGTCTCCTGAGTGTACTTCCAGTCCATCTCCACTTCCTTCTATCTATCTGTTGGACAACAGGTTCTTGGACAGTTTGTTGCTAGAGTTACACGAAAGACGAATAATTAACGAAAAGGTATGGAAATGAGGGACAGTTGCTGAAATATGACTATAAGCACTTGAACCACAATATGGTCAGCTCGAAGTATAATAACGTCATCCAGTCACTAATACTACATTACTGTGTTATATCAAGTAAACGAATATTTAATATGGAACTTCTGCTATATTAATTTTCTCAATTATATATAGCTTACTAAGGATGGGATGTTTGATTTCATATTAGAGGTATTGAAGGGAAGAAATTCTCATCATTTACGAAAGACAAACACAACTTCAATTAATCTTAACACCGTAACTATAGTAATTCATCGGTGTGATTCAATTCCTCAGAAGGGTGACAGAAAGTTGCTATTTGAAGTGAACAGCTTCTTATCCTTATCCTATTTAACCTTTGAATTAGATGTGATAATTCAGCGTCTTAATATGATTGTTTACACAAGAATAAGTCAATAGTGTTGAGTATAAGAAGTGTTAAAACAAATGAGAAAATGGTAAGAAAAGCTACAAGTGTTACAATAAGAAACCAAACTAACCCTTGACATATGACCCTTAGACTTAACAACAACAAATACATAGTATTGAAGATAAACAGGTTAATATTTGTTATTTGTGAAGTGGTTAGATAACAATAGAGAAGAGCGAAATTATCAGGATAATTCACAAATATTTTGTTCACCCCTCCCGCCCCACCTCAACTCTGTATTGTTCTCTCACTCCTTTTTTTTCAGCACAATGTTTTACTGATAAGATAAATAACATTAAAAAAATGGAATAATGGGAATTTTGGGAAAGAAATTTCATTGCTCAACCAATCTGTTTGCTTTCACTAAAGAACCATTGGAAAACTTGGGAGTACTGGACAGTTGTTTCCTCCTAGTTTAGGACTGTTCATCAGTACGCATCCACTGGGGCTCGAACCCAGGGCAAATACTCGCCGATGACACTGGCTAGTGGTCGCACTATATCGTGAATTGGCAGAAGTTGGAATTCATGCGCTGGCCATTGGATCGAGTCCCAGTGGCTTAATGGTCTACGGGCTCGCCTTGTAGCCAGAAGGTCCTGGGTTCGAACCCCGTAGTGTGGGGGTACGTACTGTTGAGGAGTCTTAAACTAGGGTGAAACAGCTGTCCAGTACTTCCTTCAGGTTTCCCAGTAATTCTCTAACAGGTTTCAGCTCATGACGAAATCCTAAAATCAATCGAATCCCTACACACCGGCACTTGGATATTCCGTTTGTATATGAGAAGAATAATTTTCTCTTTATTTTCATCAAACCATAAAAACCAAGGAAGAGAAATTATTACTTGAAAAGTGATGGGCAGCAATGGAATTCCAGTTCTCTTTAGGCTTCTTTACAGCTGGATTTATCTGTATCCCATTAAGTGATTGTGTTTCCACTTCTGCATGAACCTAACATCCATCACTTCATATATATGAAACCATGATTCACTACACTATTGAGTCAGAAAGACCAACCCTTTGCCAATCAATTATTAATTGTTATTTCTTAATACCTTTGGGTTTTCTGTTGCTGGTTTTACTCGAATAAAGTGGATAACCACTACAGAGATGTTATTTGAGGGGAAGAGAGTAACAAATGCATCCTAAAATAAACTATTCCTAGTGGCTGACTGACTGTTTTGGGTTCAAAGTAGAAATCTGTAAAGGAGGGCAACAGTTTGTGTTGCTACACTTCATACAGCTAATATAAGTAGAGAAGAATGAAAAAACTGGAAAGAACTATGAGTAGAAATGTATAGCGCAAAAGGGTAAATACATGGAGAAACATGAAGACTTAATGGATCTAAGAAATTACAAAGAGTGAATGCATCTACACCATCGACAGCAATTTTTAGCCATGTCACCAGAAGTTTCAAGCCATTGATTCTTAACATTTCACCGACCACAACCAGGAAGTCTACACCTCTACACTTGGCTCTAAATAACTATCAGTGGACTTTATGAACACATGCTAAGTTTTGGTTCAATCACCCCTAACTCTTTTCAAACACTGCTGGTCTAGGAAGACGGTGGCTAAGCATGAGTAACACATATCCTAGCCGTCTCAGTCAATGTAGCTTCACAACCTCTTCCTTTGATTAACCCTCCTTACCCAAAATTCATCGTATTATACTATTGAATACGGCAGACAGAATGCAAACATCTGCAGTCAAAGACAGTTAACCTCTGATGATATTAGATAGTTGGAGGCAATCGGCAGGAAGCCTTGAACCTAGGTTTCCTGCTAGTTGGCACTCGTCAGCAAGGCGTATCTGCAACCTTGAAGGAACTCATGTCCCTTCTGAGATTCTAACCCACGTCACCTAGTGCTGCAGTCAGAGACCTCTTCAAGTCTTCTACACTCAATGACCATAAATAATGACAGAATGAACTGCTGCGCATTACACACGTCTTTTGGTCGATAGCTGAATATCTCGTCTACTCCAGATGTGACGTAATTTGATAAATGTCTCATGAGTCCTTGCACCTGTGCTGAGGTTTCGTTAGCATTCAGTCCATTAAGGCTTCGCTTCACTCTCTGTCTTTATGAGTCGATAAAGACTAGTCTTGCAGTATCATCTAATATTTGACAGGGGTGAATCACTTGTCAACCATACTAAGATTTTTGCTGAGGGTATTCCCAAAAGTTTCCATTTTGTCAGCATCTTCATCTGGAGGGACAATATTACCTACATACTCAAGATAGATAAGATTTTTTAAGGTTACAAGTCAACTTCTGAGCTGTGGATATGATCCAGACTCACCTCTATCAAAACCTGTGACACTGGCCATCTCTGAAGGACACCACTGGTTATCATCGCTTCAGATAACACCTCCCCATATTCTCTTACAAGGCTGCTTGAGTTCGAGTAATGTGCCTTGATTAATGTCCTCCAAAGATAAGTCGGATCTGACATATACACCCGATCCGCTAACATTGTGTTCCTTAGTTAGCTAGTGATTTCGTTTATCAGGAAGTTCAAGGAGTTTGTGCTGACTGGGACTTTATCATCAGTCATTTATCTATCCTAACCAATTATTAGTGGTTACTTCAAGGACACTCATTGGAAGCACTTTCCGGATAAGACTACTAAGCCCAAATCGTGCAAATGTCTCTTTACATGGTGAGTACCTTATGATTCTTGGAAGAATTATGTAATTGTACTACAGTCTATTAAATGCTTAATTTTTGTGTGGGCATTTATGACCTTATCTTTCGTAGTAAAAACAGTGTAGATAATTTTACATTTAGGCGTACTAGACAAGAACGCCAGTGGTTACCATCTTATCGTTTGCACTTTTACAGGGTTTACTTCTCGCATTGCTCTGTCAGTCACTATCACACAGTAGTTCATTACATATTGTGCTTCCATTCTTAACAGTGCAGTCAAGATCACCCATAACCCGGCTTGCAAGGTAAACAACACCCATTATGTCCAAAGCAAGTTCTAAGCTTTATGTATTGCCGATAATTTTACTAGCTGCGTTTTGGACGAAAAGCAGTTTTTATATCTGAGGGTTACTGGAACCACTAGAGGGATGACCTTCATATTGATGCTTGCAAGTTCATCATCAGAACTCCAAACTACATCCCCATTCCAAACCACGTTATTATCAAGTAATTTAGTGGCTTTCGCTAGCAATGTAAAAGCCTTCTTAATTAGGGGGACTCAGATGAGCATCATATTCTGTGTATATGATGAGATGTTAATTTGGAACATGGATTATAGACAGCCAAACTTAACCCAATGTACATTTTGTGGTGTCACTTACTGCAGTCATCACATTACATATCTTCTTCCACAAGGGATAAGCAATCAAACTTGTCACACTAATAAGATGTACTGACTATAATGGATACACCACTCATCAAGAATGTTGAAATTTCACTCCATTTTCAAACATTTTAAGTAAGATTTTCTGGCGTACGGCGCCACTAGCACCTACTCCAAACCCTCCCCCTCTTTCTCAAGCTTAAGACCGGACAGAAAACTAACGAACTAGCAAACTAGGCGAGATTAAATTAATCGGATAATTTACCCTTATCAGGGATTCTTTCTTTCCGAAGAGAAAATCTCCAGGAAATAGATTACTAAATTAGCCACAATTTTAACCCTAAAATCGTTTTTATACCCCATAGTGAAGTTCCATGATATTCACGCCTGGTAGGAAGGAATGAGTTGTCCAGTGAAGAACAGTATAGTGAAATCTGTTAGAGATATGATTAATGACTGAATTTCTCTTAATGTCAAAAGGATATAATAACTTTATATCAAGAAATTCATTTTGATCGAACTGTTGGTGAATCAGTGCCAGCTACAATTTCCTTCAGCTTTTTCCTCTTCACTTTTATACCTTCTACCTTGAAGTCAGCTGAATTCCTGTAAACCAATGCTCCAAAATCAAGTGCTTACTGGTAACTGACTACAGGGTGAAGTTGCCGGGAATTCTATGGAGAAGTCGTGACCAGTGAGATCCACCTAGCCAGGTATGAAGACAAAAGCGTACTGATGACATTGGCTGGCGCTACATATCACAAATCGGCAGGATTTAGAATTGATGGGCCACTGGACTACGTCCCAGTAGCTGTATAGTCGATAGGCTAACCCGGAACTTCAAGGGAACTACTGTCAAACAGTACCAAACTAGGAAGAAACAGCCGCTCAATACTCCCTGGTTTACATTGGTTTCCTAATTGATATCAATCCGTGATACAACTTGAAAATTGATAATTAGTACACTCCATTTATCTTGTTTCAGTATAAATTTGTTTCCAAGAGTTGATTTGTAAGGATTTGATTTGTTTTTCAAGTTAGACCATGAATTGATATCAGTTAGAGAACCAATGAAAACCAGGGAGTACTGGACAGCTATTTCGCCACCCTAATTTGGGACTAATTAGCAGTACCTTCCGATCACAAGGCAAGCTCGTAGACCATTAATTCACTGGGACCCAACCCAATGGCCCATAAATTCTAACTTCTACCAATTCATGATTTCTAGCTCCGCCACCCAGTGGCTGAATGGTCTACGAGCTTGCCTTGTAACCGGAAGGTCCTGGGTTCGAACCCCAGTGGGTGCGTACTGCCGATGAGTCCCAAACTAGGACGAAACAGCTCTCCAGTATTCCCTAGTTTTTTCCTGGTTCTCTAACTGAATCAGTCCGTAGTCAAACTTGTAACAAATCAAATGCCTACAAAATAAATCATGGAAATAACTTGACATTATTATTACTTGCCTTTAAAAATATTTCATCATGATACTTAAACATGTGATACTTCTTAATACAAACTTAATTCTGACGTAAGTTAATTAACAACAAAGTGGAAAAGTGAAACATTTCATTACGAAGTTTAACTTTCTTGAATAGCAGACTATGCATATGACAAATATTGGTGTACAGTACATACTCAAATATGCCTACACATATGCATATGCACATACTCACACACAAACACATAGAGATACATGCACACATACACAAGGAGGTACATTTGACAGGGAAAAAAAATTTTATTTCTCTTTTATTCTCACTTCTCATCTACTTGTAATATAATACATTTTAAGACTAAAAAGTAAGTGAAAATAAAAGGTAGTATGATAAAAAGACAACGAAACAGATACACATACGCACATGAAAAAGTGAATACCTTATGAAAGACCAATGCACAGATTTACTCATATTTGCGTGTGGCGGATGATGCGGTACAGTGTAAAAAAAAAATGAAAAGATAATTGAACAATTATTTAAGCAGAGAGAGAAAAAGAATCAAAATTGTTTATGTATCATAATGACTAATGACGATAATCACCATTACCACTATCATATGGGTAGAGAGAGATAGTGGGGAGGGTGGGATAAAGAGAGGGAGAGAGAGAGAAGAAGTCACACAATTGATTAATAAGTTTAGAGACCAAGTTTATGATTATTTAATTAAGTTGAAATACTAAAAATGAGAAAATATATATTATACATTTGAAAGAAAGTTTTTTAAAAGCTGAGTCTGATTAAAAACAGTCACCTACTCCTGCCTCCCTCCCTCCCTCCCTCCCATCAAAGAATAAACAGACTACATCATCTGTGTATGCGATAAACCGACTCTAATTTGACTAATGAGTTGATTACGTCACATTCCATACATTGGAAGACTCAATTCCATTAGAATTACTTTAAAAAAAAATAATAAGTAAAAGCATTAGAATAAACTTTGTAAACGCTTTTGGCTCGCCGACCATGCACATGGTCCGGGGTTCGATCCCCGGCCATAGGACGCACTCCTTTACCTCGCTAAGCCAGAAATAATGGTGGTCAAGAGGAAAAGTTGGGAATGAGGCTAGCAACCCCATCCTGTAAAAATAGACACTGCTACAGAAACTTCAAGCCTGTAGCTTGAAGCCCTATGTTCCACTGGGAACGTGAAGTAAAAACAAAATTTCTTTTTAATGTAAACCCTTTTGGTAAAAGAACAGACAGTGGGGAACCATGTCCCAGTAATGATTCATGGGTAGAAACCCTGTCAGCTATGGACGTGGGTCGAGTTCTATTCCCGGTCGATTGATCGCTGAACCTAGCCTAGTTTATTGGCTGATAGTGAGCCTGGAGAAGAGGGAAGGTTGGGAGTGAGGCTAGTAATTCCTCTATGTAATAACAACATCACCATTGTTGAGACTTCAAAACCTGTGAATGCAAAGAAATGAAATAGTGTATGCGAGTGACAAGTGACTCCATTGGTATTTCAAACACTTAGACTTCTTATATTTTCATACAGTTTAAACAATTGTCTGAACCTAATCGAATCTTGAATAAGAAGAAAACCTTTATTCATTCCTACTTGTGGTGTCAATAATTCTTCCTACACACCCATCTAAACACATAAACACCTAGATGAATTTATAATATAGATGTTTGCTGACTATTCTGATGTGATGATTTTTTTTTCCATCACGTTCCCCAGTGGAACATAGGGCTTCAAGCTAGTGGCTTGAAGTTCCTTTAGCAGTGTTTATTTTACAGGATGAGGTTGCTAGCCTCATGCCCAACCTTTCCTCTTCACCAGCATTACTTCTGGTTTAGCGAGGTAAAGGAGTGCATCCTGTGGCCGGGGATCGAACCCCGGACTAATGAATTCCGTGATGAAGAATAAAATCTATAAAAATGTGTGTCACACTAATTAAGACTGAACGAAGAATTCTGTTTAATCTCACTTGTTAGATTTCGTCAAGAACCAGCATCATTTAAAGCGACCACTGAAAGCCCAGGAGCACTGGACAGCTGTTTCCTCTCAGTTTGGAACTCTTAAGCAGCACGTACCCATGACCCTACTGGGGATCGAAGCCAGTGACTTCAGGTTGATAAACCAAGACCATTCAGACATTTGGGCTGGAATTCAATAACCTATGAGTCTTAATTTTGTCAACTCGTGATATCCCATAATCTAAATATCAATCCACAGCCCATTCATGGGTATTGGATGGATGTCCTGGAACTTTAGTGAGCAGTTGTGACAACTGGGATTCACCATGTCATCATGAAGTATTTGTGAGGGTAGTGCTATGTCATGAGTTGACAGAGTTAAAATTCATCTGTCATTCTGTAACCTGAAGGTCCCTGTTTGGGTTTTGGATAAACATTATTGAAGAGCCGCAAATTAGGACGAAACGGCTGTCCAGTGGATCCTAGTCTTCAATGATGTCTATCACTGATGTTAGTTCATGAAGAAATCTAACAGTTGAAATAAAATTAATCCAAATCCCCACCAGTCCCATTATCTGGAATTCTCTTTGTTTTCTATCTTTCCTTTCTTTATAGCCTAATTAGCTTTCTCATGTTATTTTTGTTTTAAAATGCTTTTTGTCATTTATCATACTGATTTCATTGTAAAAAAAAAAGTAGGAGGAACTGGAAAAACGCCTTAACTACTACGATTTTTATTGGTATTTCACACATTTGTTGAGATTTTTGTTAGATGTACGCAAATGACTTCCACTCCTACCGCCTGACACTACCTATTGTAATACATCTCAGTACGGACAAATTAATCCTGTTACTAATATTTTGTCCACTTTGAAAGCTGAATGTCTTAATGTATTTGTGTACATGTTCGTGCAGATACGTGGGCGTATATGAATGTCTGAAATAACTTCGTTTAAATTTTTCTTTTATAGTAAGCCATTTCAGCCATCCCATATATCATTTTCACCAATTTCTTTAAGTTATTCACTAATCCATCGTCCCTTTTTTATTTATATATATATATATATGCCTTAGTGATTGTGTTTTAACTGAGATGTATGCGAAAATACCTGGTTATACATGTGTTTTGTACTGATGTGAGTGTATCTTTAGAAGTGTCTGATATTCACATAGTGCAGAATAGGGATAAATTCATCCCATCACCCTCTAAATAGTGCAAATTTTCTTTTTTTGCATGTAATTACAAAAAAGGGACCAGTCACTCATGAGTACAAGACTAGTGTTGAGTTTATGGAATTTAGAAGCCATCGTATCCACACCCATTGTCAGAATGGTAACAGTATTCACCTTCTAACCTGAATGTTTTCGTCTGACTCTTGATAGAATCATGACTAGGAATTGTCGAAGAGCCTGAGACAATAACGAAACAGTTTTACAGTGTTCCCTGACTTCCAGTTATTATCGAACTTATGTTTATTATTATTATTATTATTAATCCCTTGGTTTCCAAGTGGGATATAGGACTTCAATGGAACATCTCTGTTGTGTCCTATTCTCTGTCGTCCTCTTAAGGTGGCTCCACAACTGCCCATAGGCTATCATCTCCTCCTCACATTAAATCCTCCAAGTCACCCTCGTACTCACACCGAACTCGTCGTTCCCCACTCGGGTTCCATTCGATGGCCCGGAGCTATGTACAATATGATAACTGCATCAAATGACACAATACTCTAGTGTACTGTAATTCGTTCTTAAATGTCTACGGGGATTCATTTAGCTCAAAAGCTCAGCATGACAGAGACTACATTCATGCTTCTTCAGTTTATTCAGCAGTAAAGCATTTCTGTAATGCTGAGGAAATTTTTCCCGTATGAGATTCATAGAACTGTCACACTTATTTTAATAGTGAGAGACTAATCTATTCACACACTGAACATTCCGTTGTACTAGTTGATTGTAAGATGAATTATGGCCTTGCCAAAATGCGTCAGTAAATGACAAACCTAGATCATGAATATTCATGTAATAAATTCCTGAAGTCTGGTATGAATGTTCAGTGTTATACAGTGTTATGTCATTTAGGTGAATCACATTACACTCCAGATCCGTTCATTTTAATTAACACCTACGGTAATAAAAAGTCACATTCTTTATCATTTGGTAACTAATGAAAATGCGGTTAAATTCTATGTATTGCCAAAACATATTCGGTAGAAAAATCCACTGACTGTTGGGATTGAATTAAAAAGGAAAAACGATGATTCAGATTAATTAATATCATGGTTATTGAGCTGGATTTCGTTTGTATCCTGAAATTCTCCAGTTTTTACTTTGAAAATTGCCAATATCATCCAATGTATTTCCTATTCATTCAAGTAGCTAACCGGAATTTGGCTGACCTGAATTGATTCGGCTGTTACCATGTACACTACTGTTGAGGTCAGTCCCGAACGAAAGAAATAGCCATCCGTCTTCTGATCGTTTCGATCTGGTTAATGAGTTTGCCATCCAACTACTCACATCAAACAGTCAGCAGTATGTTTGGTTGCAGGACTTCACCATGAGCTGATATCAGTTAGAGAACCACTCGAAAACCTGCAGGGAGTACTGCACAGCTTTTTCGTCCTAGTTTGGGACTCTTTGGCAGCACGCACCCACACTGCTGGGTTCGGAACCAAAACCTTCTGGTTACAAAGCGAGCTCCTAGACCATTAAGCCACTGGGACCCTATCCAATGGTCAGCCCATGAATTCCCACTTCTGCTGATTCACGACTTAGCGCGACCACTACACGATGTCATCGGCAAGTATTTGTCTTCACGCCTTTCCTGCTGTACTCTACTAGTCACGATTTCCCGCTCGAACCCCAGGTAACCACCTACTTGAATAAAGCCAGTTACTAGTGAGCATCAAATCAATTTTCAAGTATTATTATTTTATTCTTTTACCTTCTGAGAGGAGAACAGGGCTTCAAGCTTGACCTCTGAATTTTCAGTAGCAGTGGTAGTTTTTACCGTTAAACTCAACCCCGAACATTCTTTCTTTTACTGGGTTGACTACCAAATTAACGAAGTTTACAGGTACCTCGACCGGGGAGCGAACCGCGGACCACGTGCGTGGTTGGCGTGTATTCTACCACTGGACTACAGATGCATCATGTAACTGTGCTTGCTTTCTTCATTTTCATTTATGGTATCAAGCAGATGATATTGATTTGGATCTGAGTAATTTCGGCTCCCAAAGGGAACTGTGGTGAAATTTCGCCTCAATCTGTGTGAAATGCAAATTGTGAATTTTTACTACTATTGATGCAATGAAATTATCGTACAAAAACTTTTTTAGGTGACTCATCTTAGTAAAGATGAAGATCAATTATACTTACTGGTGAAACTATCTGGGATCACCTTCGTTTGTTAAACAACTGCTTATGCAATGCATGGTAAGTGAAAATGATATGAAGTGCTTGATCGTGCCAATATCTGAACAAGCGGCCTCTACGACCCAGTTTTTCATTTCGCCTTCAATAACCACCGACTGTATAAACAGTAATGTAAGCTCAGAGATACTTATAAATCGCCATACACCTTGAGAATAGCGTCATCTAGTGAAGATTTTACACTTGATGAGACATCCACAATTATTACTGTAGATCTTCATGCTTCCTTTTCCTTTATTTACCTAATAATAGGGGCAGGAGAGATTTCTTCTCTAAGTAAATACTTGAAATTTACATTACCTCAATGATGGACAAGAAACTATTTGTATATTTTCATATTTTCAAATGTTGGTTTATAACAATTTGTTTTATCATTCCATGAGAGATTTTATCATGGACTAACATAATTTACAGAGCCATTGGAGACTAGACGAGCACTGAACGGCTAGTTGTTTTTGTCTTCTCCAAGACTCTTCAGAATTGCTCATTGACGACCCCATTAATGATAAAACTCGAGATCTTCACATTCATCCTGAAAACAATAACAAGCAAATAAAACCAACACAACAAAGAGTCTGAAATTTCTTTAGAGGTGATAAAACATTAGCCGATTTTTAACAAGCTACAACACCCAGTTGTTAATGAAACAGACAGACTTCCACTTATTCATTTTCGGTATAACTCAGTCAGATACATATTTTTTCTAGATTTATTCACTTTTCCCTGATGAATTACGCAGCTGTAGTAGAGAACTCACTAGCCATACGAGAGGTTTCGTTTCGATTCCCAGGTGACGCTTTCCTAAATCTCGCTTAGTTAACTAGCCAGCAAAAAACCTGCAGAAGAGGGAAGGTTAAGCATAAGGCTAGTAACATCCCTCCCTCATCGCTGCTAATTAGACTTGAAAGCTTAAAACCCTAATTGTGTAATAGTTTCTAATTTCTACAATGAATTTCATAAAATGAGATTACAATTATTATTCTTTACAATTTTCAATAATTGCTGAAATATTTTGGTATTATTTCCACGAAATAGTGTCTTTAAAATTGTGTGGAATTCGTTGGTTGTTCCATTAAACACTTAATAAATCAAATCCCTTCAAGTCTTTACAGAATTGCTCATTTCTGGTAGTTTTATTTTGTCCTATAGTTTAGATTTTATTCGGAGATTATCTGATTTCAGTCTCAGCATTATCTGTACATGTTACCTAATGAACTTCTTGTTTAGAAATACTTACAGGGAATTTTTTACGGGCTAAAATGTGCATTAGTACTTTAAATAACTGTCCTTTTCAATCTATTTTAGATAGAGCTTCTTTAGATTTTAATTAATTCAGAGGGAGGGTACCGAATGTCACTTCTCCGTAAATTAGCACTGAATATGTTGACTAGGCTGACATCGAAATGTCTGTCAGCAGAGTTCACATCTCATAAAGTAACACAGAATAAGAAAATGCACATATACAACTGAATTTACAAATAGTCACTATCATATTCCCATCTAATTTATGAAGATCACAGGTATATCTGTTAGTGGATGTAAGTCACTTTTCCTCACTGACATCACCATCATTATTATGGTGCGCAATAACTTAAGAGTATATAAAACACCTAAATTGCTAGTATAATAATTCCATTTCAAATTATATCAATAAATTAGTCCAAATGCATAAATTTTCTCATGAAATTTTAATTCCTCTAATATGACTTAATTATTAATAAGACAGTTTTGACAAGGCATTTTTTCTTTTACGCTCTTTGTGTATTCTCTTCAATTAAAACAAACAAATTGGAGAAAAAAGAGTGAAGAGTCGTCTATCTTTTTGGTTTAACTTTACTTTCACTTACACGCATACACATACACACACACACCTAACTGATAAATTTATGCGAGAAGAAAAGTTCGCTGAAAAGTGTAAAAAAAGACACAAATCCAGAAAGCATTTCATGTGAATAAAGTTAAACAGTCATCTCAACTTGCGTATTTATGCATACCGTCTTCTTGGATAGAAAACCTGAAAGTTGAATTAGATACGGGTGACTGTGATGATACTCGTAATGCTGAGGCCATGGAAGAGGGGTGTGTGGGTAGTTGTGGTTGCAAAGGCAGAGGCGGGGAGGAGGAGGAACTAATCACTTTTATTGTCGTTTTAAAGACAGACATTCAATCCATTCTGTAACTATCTAATTATATTGTTTTAATGGTTACTACTATTGATGGTATCATAATTGTGTGTGTGTACTTTAACTTTGTCGAAATTCATATTTATTCTCAGGGTAGTATAGCATTAAAATCAAATCTTTATGACTATAGTTTATGAATGGCGCCATGTATATATTCAACTTCTCAATGTCCAGTTCGTTCGTTAAAATAGTAATGGTAATAATGTGACTTTTGAGGAAGTGGCGCTAAACTCATATTTTCAAATTATTCTTTTTATCATCTTGTTACTTTTTTCAAAACGCTACAAGATTCAATATTTCTCACGATTATTTTAACATTGATAAAGCGGAAGATACAAAGAAAAGTGATTTATTATTATTGTCATTAATATTATTATTATTATAACCTATGTGACAGATGAGTGCGTTTAAACATGTTTGATATTAATTCATTTTTTACGGTTGCTCACGTTATCGTAATCATCATCATCATCACTGTTCCCATTATCTTCTTCTCTAAGGCTTTTTTCTGTTTGCTTTATATCTTCTCGTTTTATCGACTTGTTTCTGTAGTCTCCTCAAGTGTGGTCCGGTGTAACCTGTTATATGAAATATATGCAATGTTCTACTTCCTTCCATACATCAGTGAAGATTTCATCACAAGTCAACATCACTTAGAGAACAACTGGAAACCAAGGATCACAGGTAGTTATTTCTTCCCCAAGTCCAAGATCTTTCAGGAGTGCTTACTTGGAGCCAACTAATCAAATCCTTACAAGTCCAACGTTTGAAAACCTGTATGCTGTTGTTATTTTTGCTAACTAGTTAGTCATACTGTAACGGCAGGACATGGTTATGTTTTTTAGCAGAATTATTCAGATGACTAAGTGATTTTATGATATGGTAGGCTGAAATTATCCCGCATGCTCAAGGTCATTGATGGAATGAGACGCTCAAAGGTCATTTTCTTCTATGTTAGTCGATAATGTTGGATTGCAGTTCCGTAGCCATTCGTTTACACGTCGGTTTTACGTTCTGTTGGCATTTATAGGTGATTCCCATGTACTGATAGCATTCTTTTGTAAAATAGTACTGTTCTTCACACGAAAATAGCCACAATTTGACGTAGTCTTCATTGAATGACACTATGTCGAAAGCTGCAGCTTCTACAAGAAATAAACTATTTGTGTAGATGACATTACCCCCCAACTACCCCATCTTCTTCATTGTAGAGATGTTTTGACGCATTCAGCATGAAACACTAATCATTACAACCAATATGCTAAGTGTGTCGCAGTCAGATTAAATGACGCGAACACCAACATAACTAGCCAGGAAATGAGAATTCCTATCAATCCAGAAAACATATAACAAAATTTTATTAAAAATTATTGACAAAAAAAATTTGCCGAGCGAAATTTCAACCAACATGCCGGATAAGTCCAGCCATATGGTATGATGCAGAAACCTTAAACATTGAAATCTTCATTTGTACATGTTCTTTGTATTGCGCTTCTTTTGATCTATCATGTTCTCCATACTGTTTCCCGAGGGTCTTTCATCTCTCCTCTTCTTCTCAACTTAATCCATTATTCCACTGTTCGATATTCTTGCAGAAGACACTACATACAATATACTACTCACAAAATCTTATCGGTAGTTCAGGCCATGGTGTGAGCCGTTTATTAGTTATTATTTAAATTCTTCTTATGAGTCAACTTATTTTTAAAAACATTGAGATTCAGTGATCAAAGGACGTCGTTGTTGTTTTTTCTGCTTTACTGTGAATATTAAGAGACTATAGATACTTCGTGTGACCATGGGATGAATGATTTCTATATTCTTTAAAGAATGTAAATACACTTAGTATTTAATTGGTGGATGGTGACTAGCAGTGGAATCCAGGATGCGCATTTCGTCCTATTTGGGACTCGTCAGCTGTATGTACCTGCATTTCTCAGTGAGTGATGATGTTCCCACCGAGGCTCGAACCCAGTGCCTATAGTTTCAAACGCCAAAGCATTATCCACTAAACCACTTGGGCCAGGAGAGCCACCTCTTGTGTAAATACACGTCTGTTTCATACGTCTCTAGTGGGGCTTTTACCTTCATTCCTTATTATCATTTTACTGTTGAAATGAATGTAGAAGAATATATATATCAGTCGCAATATCCTTCACTTATTTATATCAACTCCACATTTAGTTTTTATGCAGTGAATCAATTATTGATTAGGTACACGTATAACGTAACCAATAGTACGATTTTATTATATTGATAATACTTGATATTATTTGATAAGTTATGGTAGAAACCAGTGGTCGTGTGTGTATTTTGTCCTATTTTAGACTCGCCAGCTGGATGAACCTACATCCCAATGAGACCTTAACCCAATAACTGTTATTTTATACACATCTGTCCTAGATTACACTGCTAGTCACCATTAATCAAAGAATATGGAGATGACTTCATAGCATCACTGAAACTGTACTGGGAACTGATACTCCAAGGGAAGCTAAGTACTTTAATGAAGTGAAAAGGATTCAAACAGTGGTATCTGACATGTTATTAAGCTATTCAAACACATGAGATCACCACTGGCCTAGAATTTAAAGATGATAGCAATGTATCATTATTATTCCCTTGGGTACTGACTGGTACATAGAGCTTCAACTGCACATCTCCATTTCACCCCCTTTCTCTGCAGCATCTTTTAGTTACCTGTACACGGTCGGTGATAAGTTGACATTTCATCCTCACACGATCTCCTGCATGTCACATTCGGACCCATGCTAAACTCATCGTTCTCCATTTAGGCTCTTCTCGAGGGCTCCATCGCATAATATCCCTCAGAGGTCTCCTGAGTGTACTTCCAGTCCATCTCCATTTCGTTCTATCTATCTGTTGGAGAACAGGCTCTTGGACAGTTTGTTGCTAGAGTTACACGAAAGACGAATAATTAACGAAAAGGTATGGAAATGAGGGACAGTTGTTGAAATATGACCATAAGCACTCCAACCACAATATGGTCAGCTCGAAGTATAATAACGTCATCCAGTCATTAACACTACATCACTGTGTTATATCAAGTAAACATATATAATATGGAATTTCTACTATATTAATTTTCTCAATTATATATAGCTTACTCAGGATGGGATGTTTGATTTCATATCAGAGGTATTGAAGGGAAGAAATTCTCATCATTTACGAAAGACAAACACAACTTCAATTAATCTTAACACCGATAACTATAATAATTCACCGGTGTGATTTAATTCCTCAGAAGGGTGACAGAAAGTTGCTATTTGAAGTGAACAGCTTCCTATCCTTATCCTATTTAACCTTTAAATTAGATGTGATAATTCAACGTGTCGATATGATTGTTTACACAAGAATAAGTCAACAGTGTTGAGTATAAGAAGTGTTAAAACAAATGAGAAAATGGCAAGAAAAGCTACAAGTGTTGCAATAAGAAACCAAACTAACCCTTGACATATGACCCTTAGACTTAACAACAACAAATACATAGCACTGAAGATAAACAGGTTAATATTTGTTATTTGTGAAGTGGTTAGATAACAATAGAGAAGAGCAAAATTATTAGGATAATTAATAGATGTTTCCTTCTTCCCCCACCCCACTGCAACTCACCTTTGTATTATCCTCATATTCCTCCTTTTTTCTTCACAATGTTTTACTGATAAGCAAAGTAATATTTTTAAAAAAACGGAATACTGAGAATTTCAGGAATGAAATTTCATTGTCCAACTATTCTGTTTGCTTTCAGGACTTCGTTATCAGTTGATATCGGTTAGAGAACCATTGGAAAACTTACTGGGAGTACTGGACAGTTGTTTCCTCCTAGTTTAGGACTGTTCATCAGTACGCATCCACTGGGGCTCGAACCCAGGGCAAATACTCGCCGATGACATTGGCTAGTGGTCGCACGATATGGTGAATTGGCAGAAGTTAGAATTCATGGACTGGCCATTGGATCGGGTCTCAGTGGCTTAATGGTCTACGGACTCGCCTTGTAGCCAGGAGGTAATGGGTTCGAACCTCGCAGTGTGGGTGCGTACTGTTGAAGAGTTGTCCAATACTCCTAGGTTTCCCAGTGGTTCTCTAACCGATGTCAGCTCATGACGAAATCCCAAAACTAATCGAATCCCTGCATACCGGCACTTGGATATTCTGTTTGTATATGAGAAGAATAATTTCCTCTTTATTTCCATCAAACCATAAAAATAAAGGAAGAAAAATTATTACTTGAAAAGTGATGGTCAGCAATGGAATTCCAGTTCTGTTTAGGCTTCTTTATAGCTGGATTTATCTGTATCCCACCAAGTGATTGTGTTTCCACTTCTGCGTGAACCTAACATCCATCACTTCATATATGAAACCATGATTCACTACACTATTGAGTCAAAAAGACTAACCCCTTGCCTATCAAGTATTAATTGTTATTTCTTATTACCTTTGGATTTTCTGTTGTTGGTTTTACTCGAATAAAGTGGATAACTTCTATAGAGGTGTTATTTGGGGAGAAGAGAGAAACGAATGTATTATAAAATAAACTAATCCTAGAGGCTGATTGACTGCTTTTGTTTCAAAGTGGAAATGTGTACAGGAGTGCAACTGTTTGAGTTGCTACACTTCATACAGAATACATAAGTAGATGAAAATGAAAAAAAAACTGGAAAGAACCAAAATGAGTGGAAATGTATACGAGAAAGAATAATTACATGCAAAAACATGAAGACTTAATGGATCTGAGAGATTACAAAGAGTGACTGCACCTACACCACTGACAACAATTTTGAGCCATGTCATCAAAAGTCTCAAGGGATTGGTTTATAACATCTCACCGATGCCAACCAGGAAGTCTACACCTTTATACTTGGCTCAAAACAACTACCAGTGGACTTTATGGACATATGTCAAGTTTTGGTTCAATTACCCCTAACTCTTTTCAAACTTGATTCTATGTTAGCTAACACTGCTGGTCTAGGAAGATGGTGACAAGGCATGAGTAACATGTATCCTAGCAATCTCAGTCAATGTAGCTTCACAACCTCATCCTTTGACTTGCCCTTCTTAACCAAAACTCATCATATTATACTATTGAATACGGGAGATAGAATGCAAACATCTACATTCAAAGACAATTAAGCTCTTCAAGTCTTCCACATTCAATGACCATAAATAATGACAGAATGAACTGCTGCACATTACACACGTCTTCTAGTCGATAGCTGAATATCTTGTCTATGCCAGATATGACGTAAGCTGACAGACTTTGCACTTGTGTTGAGTTTTGTCAGCAATCAGACCATTAGGGCTTCACTTCACTCCCTATCTTTAGGAGTGGGGGAAGACTAGTCTTGCAGTATCACCTAATATTGACAGGGGTGAATCACTTGTCAACCATACTAAGATTTTTGCTCAGGGTATTCCCGAAAGTTTCCATTTTGTCAGCATCTTCATCTGGAGGGACAGTATTATCTACATACTCAAGATGGATAAAACTTTTTTCCATGTTTCAGGTCAACTCCTGAGATGTTGGTATCATCCAGACTCACCTCTGTCAAAACCTGTGACAATGATCATCAATGAAGGACACCAGTGACTATCATCACTTCAGATAGTACCTCGCCATATTCTCTCACAAGGCTGCGTGAGTTCGAATAATGTGTCTTGATTAATGTCCTTCAAAGGTAAGTCGGGTCTGACATATAGACAAGATCTTCTGACATTGCATTCCTTAGTTAACTAATGATTTCGTTTATCAGAAGGGTCCAGTACTAGTTTAAGGAGTTTGTGCTGACTGGAACTTCTATCATCAGTTGTTTACCTATCCAAACCAATTATTAGTGATCACTTCAAGGACATTCATCAGAAGCACTTTCCGAATAAGACTGCTAAGCTCAAACCGTGCGAATGTCTCTTTACATGATCAGTACCACATGATTCTTCGAAGAATCATGTAATTATACTACAGTCTAATTTTTGTGTGGGGCATTTATGCCCTTATCTTTCACAGTAAAAACAGTGTGGATAATTTTACATTTAGCCGTACTAGACAAGGACGCCACTGTTTTGCTATCTGATCGTTTGCATTTTTACAGGGTTTACTTCTCGTATTGCTCTGTCAGTCATTATTGCAAAGTAGTTCATTACATATTGTGCTGTCATTCTTAACAGTGTAGTCACGATCACATATAACCCGGCTTACAAGGTAAACAACACCCCTCATGTCCAAAGCAAGTTCGAAGCTTTGTTTGCTGACAATAATTTTTACTAGCTGCGTTTTGGACGCCAAACAGTTTTTATATTTGAGGGTTACTGAAACCACAAGAGGGGTGATCTTCATAACGATGCTTGCAAGTTCATCATCAGAACTCCAAACTACATCACCATTTCAAACCACGTAATTATCAAGTAATTTCATGGCTTTCGCTAGCAATGAAAAAGTCTTCTTAATTAGGGGGACTCAGATGAGCATCATATTCTGTGCATATGATGGGATGTTAATTTGCAACATGGATTATAGACAGCCAAACTTAACCCAATGTACATTTTGTGGTGTCACTTACTGCAGTCACCACATTACATATCTTCTTCTACAAGGGATAAGCAATCAAACTTGTCACACTAATAAGATGTTCTGACTATAATGGATACACCACACATCAAGAATGTTGAAATTTCACTCCATTTTCAAACATTTTAAGTAAGATTTTCTGGCGTACGGCGTCACTAGCACCTAGCCCAACTCCTCCCCCTCTTTCTCAAGCTTAAGACCGGCTAGAAAACTAACGAACTAGCAAACTAGGCGAGATTAAAGTAATCGGATAATTTAGCCTTATCACAGATTCTTTCTTTCCGAAGAGAAAATCTCCTGGAAATAGACTACTAAATTAGCCAGAGTTTTAACCGTTAAATCGTTTTTATACGCAATAGTGAAGTTCCATGATATTCACACCTGGTAGGAAGGGATGAGTTGTCCAGTGAAGAACAGTATAGTGAAATCTGTTAGAGATATGATTAATGACTAGATTTCTCTTAATGTCAAAAGAATATAATAACTTTATGTTAAAAAATTCATTTTGATCGAACTGTTGGTGAATCAGTGCCAGCTACAATTTCCTTCAGCTTTTTCCTCTTCACTTTCATACCTTCTACCTTGAAGTCAGTCGAATCCCTGTAAACCAATACTCCGAAATCAAGTGCTTACTAGTAACTGACTACAGGGTGAAGTTGCCGGGAGTTCTGTGGAGAAGTCGTGACCAGTGAGATCCACCTAGCCAGGTATGAAGACAAAAGCGTACTGATGACATTGGCTGGCGCTACATATCACAAATCGGCAGGAGTTAGAATTGATGGGCCACTGGACTCCGTCTCAGTAGCTGTATGGTCGATAGGCTCACCCGGAACTTCAAGGGAATTACTGTCAAACAGTACCAAACTAGGAAGAAACAGCCGCTCAATACTCCCTGGTTTACATTGGTTTCCTAATTGATATCAATCCGTGATGTAACTTGATAATTAATACACTACATTTATCTTGTTTCAGTATAAATTTGTTTTTTAAGTTAGACCATGGATTGATATCAGTTAGAGAACCAACGAAAACCAGGAAGTACTGGACAGCTATTTCGCCAGCCTAGTTTGGGACCAATTAGCAGTACCTTCCGGTCACAAGGCAAGCTCGTAGACCATTAATCCACTGGGACCCAACCCAATGGCCCATGAATTCTAACTTCTACCAATTCATGATTTTTAGCTCCACCACCCAGTGGCTGAATGGTCTACGAGCTTGCCTTGCAACCGGAAGGTCCTGGGTTCGAACCCCAGTGGGTGCGTACTGCCGATGAGTCCCAAACTAGGACGAAACAGCTATCCAGTACTCACTGGTTTCCAATGGCTCTCTAACTGATATCAATCTGTGGTCTAACTAGAAAAAATAAATTTATCTGTTGTCTACTTATGTAATGTATCGCACCGCATACTACTTATAATCTCTCATTAGTAGCATATGCCATCATTAAACTTGTATCCCCTAGTTCCATTTTGTAATGTTAATCTCCTTAAAACCTGTGACAAAAAAAAAGATTTATATCTAATGGATAGAAGTTAAATGATCGTAAAGCAAAATGATGTTGGCAATGTGTTATCACTCTCTTATTTACACTCTTATTTAGCCCATTTGACTAATGTAATGTAATGTAATGCATAATGCCCACCACCATATTCACGCTGTACGGGTTATTAGCACACACAACACACACATACATACATTCATACATATAGGGAAATACAAGCAAACATGTAAGTATTATTTACATTAACAAAACATCCTAAATGCTCACAAAGTCAATTGTATTTCCATTCTTCCTCAAAAAAAAACACTGTAAACACTACTCAATGAGTTAAATACAGTTTATTTGTTCTTTTCAATAATTTAACGCCTATTATGATTAATAATTGACCTCTGAGTAAAACAACACACGATTTAATAAAATGAATATGCGTAGAATAAACATAAACAAACATAGGATTAGCTAGAATAGGTGGATATACATGACAATACTGTTTGTGATGTGTTTGTATGTGTGTGAATGCTTTCATATGTGTAAAGTCAGTTTAAATAGAAAGCCAGATAAGAGATATGAGAGACCATGTTCAGAAGAAAAACGCCATACATGATTGGACATACACACAAACACAAATAAAAAAGCAGAGTTAATCACTTAATGTATGTTGATTAGTGTTCATGTGGGTAATTAACAAAAAAGGTGTGAATCTTAAGAGAACCTGTCGGCCAAAATAAGAAAGGTGGTGGTGGTACAGGTTTTCTTTTAAAGAAGGCGTGACGATTCTTTCGTAAATAAATTTTTTTCTCTAAGAGAGAAATTTTATACATTGGTAAAAATTTATGGTTATTGCTTTCTCTCTGAAGAAATCATTCCTATTCAATTTGCCTAGATGACCGTCAACCTCCTCTCGTATGATAAATTATAGACAACTCTATCTGTAAGAACATTTAAGCAGGTGAATGTTTCACATAAATTTATTTATTACGAAGAAATTAATAAGGTCATAGAAAAGTATTCACTGATTTTATATGAATTATGAAACTACGCTGTGCAGAGTAGAGTCGACACGATGTGTTGAATATACTAGTCACCAAAGAAGTTTAAGCGTCGTCTTTAAGCCACTGATTCAAATTTTACTTCTATAAATAACGAATGTACAGCCTAGATGATAACTTCGTGAAAAGAAATTTCTTCGCTGCAATTGTTTTTATTCTAAATTTCTTATTTTTATTGTTAATCCATTGGTTCGCGAATGGAACATAAAGCTTCAATAACATATTTCCATTTCATTTAGTATTCTGTAGTCATTTATAACTGACTCGAAGATTGTCCACATTACTTCACACGATCTCCTCAGTGTCACCTTTGGAACCAAGCCCGCTTCGTCGTTCCACTTGAGGATCTGCCTTGTGAGTGATGTTACCCATTAATCTCCTCAGTGCTTGTCTAAACCATCTCCATTTTCAATAAAGAAAGAAAGACCAGATTTCCAGTATAACATGATATCATTCTATTTTACAGGTTCTCATCAGCTGCAGACCACCTGAAATTACAATAGTAATAAGTAATGGCAGTAACATACTTCAATGTTTGAATAGTAGTAAAGAAAACATTATGAAATCAACGCATCCGAAATATACGCAGCACTACAATTTTGGTTTAAGTTACCGTCAATTTATATGCTTTCAAAATTGAAAAGGAGGGGGCGGGAGAAAATAGAAAACAGAAAAATCTAATAAATGGTGTTAGCGTGTAGGTTTACATAGCAACTCAAAATTGAAAACTTGCTCATTGAGTTGAAATCACTAATATGGATGACTAATCAATGTAATGAAAATGTGGTTATCAAGGTAGTGAGAGATTGATTACACTCTCTTTCTGAATGCTTAAGTTTGGTTTGAAACGGTTGATTGCAATTACTTCAGCAAATCAAAGTAAATTTGCTGTCACGATTAATTCCAACGTTTCGTTCGGCAATCTGGTCCGAACTTCTTCAGGGAAATTAATCGAATTAAATTTTGTTATTTAATTCGATTAATTTCCCTGAAGAAGTTCGGACCAGATGCCGAACGAAACGTTGGAATTAATCATTTCAATTTCGCTGAGATCAACATAAATTTATAAATTTGCTGTCCTTTTTATGCTCAGTATTTTAAAAGATTTATAAATCTCAACAAAATGACCCGTATCCACAAGGTGTCTGGTAATCGTACTTTGTGAATAGCTGCTTCCTTTTAGACATAAGTTTCTTGGGACATACTCTGAAAACCGGATAGAAGCCCTTCTGAATGTCCTTCCAATGTACTTGCTCCCGCAATTGCACTTAAATTTGGTTACAGGATTTCATCATGAGCTGACATCAAATAGACAACCATTGGAAAACCTGAAGGGAGTACTGGACAGCTGTTTCTTCCGTCCTAGTTTGGGACTCTCCATCAGTACGCACTCACCGCCACGGTTCGAACCCAGGACCTTCTGGTTACAAGGCTAGCGAGCTCGTAGACCACTAAGCCACTGGGACCCGATCCAAAGGCCAGTCCATGAATTCCAACTTCTGCCAATTCACGATATAGCCAATGTCATTGACAAGTATTTGTCCTCACACCCGTACTGGTCATGGTTTCCCACTAGAACTCCAGGTAACTACCTACCTGAATAGGGCCAGTCGCCAGTGAGCATCTCATTGATATTCAAGTATTGGTTTGTAGGGACTTGATTGATTGGTTACAGGATTTTATCATGAGTTGACATTGGTTAGAGAACGTAGTTGAAGGTGACGTCAGTAGGATACCTGTCCTGTTTGTATTGGCTTATAGACCATGTGGTGCTTGCTGTATAGCGTTACGAGCTTAGCGAATCTCGTGTATGTAATTCTAGTTGTTGACTGAATTCTGTCAATAAGATCACTGGCTACACTCCTATAGCCTAATTATTCCAGTATTGTAATGGTGATAGAAGATAATGGTATTTGGTAGCAGAATCCTTTAATTGAAAAAATGTTACAAAAGTCATTTCTTTTCTTCTTTTGTCCTCTTTACTACTTAACCTATCATTCCGAAATTCAAGATTCCTGCAAAAGACCTCACACGCAACATACTACTTGTCAGTAACATATGCCACATTATTATTTCAGGTTACATATACACATTTAAAAACTGACTTGTTAGTACATAGGGAAAATATGTAGACTGACAGTTATCAAGATGATTTGTCTGGATGCCTATAAATCTTTTGAATAATATTTTACGTGAATGGACTTTCCTTTTTCTAATATCCCATCACCGTACGTTGTCGTCAGTAATTCATTTTTCATGAACAGTAATCCAATAATTAGTCACTCAGTCCAAACTAACCTTACAGATCAATAATATTGACTTATCAAGCTGATATCGGTTAGTAAGAAACTCTACCATGAAATCATTATTTACATATTTATTTTACACAGCACATTTAGAAACCTGATAGAGATCATATTTCCATTGGTAAATAACCTCGTACTACAAACCCTATCAGTAAATAGCTTAGTTAGTTAGTTAGTTAGTTAGTTAGTTAGTTAGTTAGTTAGTTAGTTAGTTAGTTAGTTAGTTAGTTAGTTAGTTAGTTAGTTAGTTAGTTAGTTAGTTAGTTAGTTAGTTAGTTAGTTAGTTAGTTAGTTAGTTAGTTAGTTAGTTAGTTAGTTAGTTAGTTAGTTAGTTAGTTAGTTAGTTAGTTAGTTAGTTAGTTAGTTAGTTAGTTAGTTAGTTAGTTAGTTAGTTAGTTAGTTAGTTAGTTAGTTAGTTAGTTAGTTAGTTAGTTAGTTAGTTAGTTAGTTAGTTAGTTAGTTAGTTAGTTAGTTAGTTAGTTAGTTAGTTAGTTAGTTAGTTAGTTAGTTAGTTAGTTAGTTAGTTAGTTAGTTAGTTAGTTAGTTAGTTAGTTAGTTAGTTAGTTAGTTAGTTAGTTAGTTAGTTAGTTAGTTAGTTAGTTAGTTAGTTAGTTAGTTAGTTAGTTAGTTAGTTAGTTAGTTAGTTAGTTAGTTAGTTAGTTAGTTAGTTAGTTAGTTAGTTAGTTAGTCAGTTAGTTAGTTAGTTAGTTAGTAAGTTAGTTAGTTAGTTAGTTAGTTAGTTAGTTAGTTAGTTAGTTAGTTAGTTAGTTAGTTAGTTAGTTAGTTAGTTAGTTAGTTAGTTAGTTAGTTAGTTAGTTAGTTAGTTAGTTAGTTAGTTAGTTAGTTAGTTAGTTAGTTAGTTAGTTAGTTAGTTAGTTAGTTAGTTAGTTAGTTAGTTAGTTAGTTAGTTAGTTAGTTAGTTAGTTAGTTAGTTAGTTAGTTAGTTAGTTAGTTAGTTAGTTAGTTAGTTAGTTAGTTAGTTAGTTAGTTAGTTAGTTAGTTAGTTAGTTAGTTAGTTAGTTAGTTAGTTAGTTAGTTAGTTAGTTAGTTAGTTAGTTAGTTAGTTATGCACGTGAAATTAGTCACCACTAGCTTAAATACAGTGTGCGTCAGTAGTTCAAGGGTAGAACACTCACCAACGACCCACTAGTAAGATCAGTAAAGAGAGAAGATTGGATGTCATACTGGCAACCCGAACCCTTAAAAAATGAATAACACCACTGCTACTGAAACTTCAGGACTCAAGCCTGAAGCCCTATATTCCACTTAGAACGCAAACGAATAAAAATATATGCAGTACTTTGTATAAATATACTATGCTAAAGTGGTAAATAGAAGTTTAGTCATTTAAGAAATCAGTAAATGAAACAGAAATTTGCAGCTTCAAAATCTGATACCTCTTGCTGTAAACATTAAAAAAATCTCTTTAACACTCCCGTATACAAATGATAATGATCAATAAATTCTTAGTACTACGAAGTCAAAGCAGCTTAGTTAATTAACTACCTTAAGGTTTTATATGGATTTTAATCTACTTCAGTGTGGACAACATCACAAACTGATGTCAGTTAGAAAATTATTGAAACCCAAATAGCACTGGACCGTTATTTCACTCTAGTTTAGGACTATTCCGTAATGTGCACACAGGTTTGAGATAAGCCTATTGAATAAATCTAGTTAGTAAGCCAGCTTCTCGTAGCATAGTGGAGTATATAAGACTGGAGGGGAACTGTTACTTCTGACTTATTGTTAAGGTTCTTCAGTGTATCCATTATCTTTAGTGTAAATAGGACTTCGTCAACACTAAAGACTGAATTGATGATTAATTCTTGAAACATACCAATGAAGGGTGTATTCAAACAAAATAAAGTCACTCAAGTTAACTTTCGTCTTGAAGTAACTTGAAACCTTATATATTAGGTAGGATATTCTATTTTTAAGCGAAACTTTTAATTAAGACCATTCTACTACTACTACTACTACTACTACTACTACTACTACTACTACTACTACTACTACTACTACTACTACTACTACTACTACTACTACTACTACTACTACTACTACTACTACTACTACTACTACTACTACTACTACTACTACTACTACTACTACTACTACTACTACTACTACTACTAGTAATAATAATAACAGTAGCAATAATAGTAGTTTTCTCAGTCATATACTTATGTATCTGCCAGTTTATCTGAAATAGTCATAGGTTGAATATCTAACATGATTTAGGCTAAAGTAAGAAAATGCATCACTGAAGGATTAGAATTAGTCCAACCAAATCAATCTCCGGAGATTTAAAAGCTGAGTTGTTGTCCAGAGGTTAACTGCTCTTCATTTACCAGGTGTTATATGAATAATTAATGCATAGCTCTCTATCCACTTAGTTCATTCTAAGCATACGGAGTTACAAAGAAGGGGTGGGGTGGAAGCGGTGGTTATTCATAGTCAAAGTAATTTTTCTCACATGTATGAGTAGTGATCATATTATTCTATATGGCTGAATCCATTACACCTGAATTGTTCAACATCTTACGTTTTAAGTTTGACCACGAACTGACTTCGGTTAGAAAACTATTGAAATCCAAAGTGTACTGGATAACTGTGTCATCCTTATTTGGGATAGTTCAGCAGCACGCACCCGTGGCCCCATTAGGAGTCGAATCCAGGACCACCAGATTCCTAGGCCAGCTTGTTGAGTATTCAGTTACTGGGATGGAATCAAATGCTTCATGAAATCTAGCTTCTGTCCCTTGTCAATTTATAAATTGCTACTGTCATCAGTGTCATCATTGAGTATTTGTCCTCACACCTAACTTGGTGAACTCTGCTGGTCACGACTTCTCACTAGATCTTCAGGCAATTTCATCCCGTAGTCTGTCACTAGTGAGTATTAGGTTAATTTCCAAGTGATTTCAGGTTTGATTACGAAATGGCTTTAGTTAAAGAACCATTTTATCAATTAATAAAATACTTGCCTACTTTACTTTCTTCATCTGCTTCTAATTAAATGTTTAAGTTGATTCACTACGGTTAGTAACATTTATAAAGTGTGTAACAGTTTGTATTAAAGTTGGTTAAGTTTCAGAAGCTTAATTTCAACCTCCTACAGTCAATTTATGATGATGATGATGTCTCTAATTCAAGTGCTGCCGCCTTCTATCACCTCCAGTTACATCTATTGTATCAATTGGTTCCCTTGATAAATTTCGATACAGAAAGGAAGACGAAATTTGCAGTATAAAATGATATCATTGTATTTCACAGGTTCTCATCAGCTGCAGACTACCTGAAATTACAATGATTACATAGGTGATAATAACATACCTTAATGTTTGAGTGGTAGTAGAGAAGAGATAAAGTTGACGCATCCAAAAATGAAAGCATTACAATTTTTAGTTTAAGTTTTCATCATCAATTTATACGCTTTTAAAGTTGAAAAGAGGGGGGAGGGGTAAGACAGAAAACAGAAAAATTGATTAACAGAAACAGCGTTAGCTTGTAGGTTCACTTAGGAACTCCAAAAAACAAAAGCATTTACAGTTTATAAGATTGAGATTTGCTCAGTGAGTTGAGATCACTGAATTAGATGACTAATCAAAATCAAAATTCAGTTACCAATGGAGTGAGAGGTTAATCACACTCTATTTCTGTATGCATAAGTCTGGTTTAAATCGTTTGATTGCGATCGCTTCGGCAAATCGTAGTAAATTTGCTGTCCTTTGTCTATTTAATATTTTGAAGGACTTAGAAATCTCTACGAGATGTCCGGTATCAACAATATGTCTGGTAATTGCACTCTGAGAATATTTGCTTCCTTTCAGGCATAGATTTCTTGGAATATGTTCAGAAAACCGAATAGAAGCCCTCCTTTCTGTCCTTCAAATGTACTTGCTCCCGGAAGTGCACGTAGATTCATAAACGCAGTTGGAGGTGACATCAGCAGGGTATTTATCCAGTTTTCAGTGGATTATAGAAGGAGTGGTGCTGTGTACTGTTATTGTAGGCTGCCAATCTACCCGAGGTGGTCTCATCATAAAATGGTTACTCACTGAAATAAATTTTTGTCCTATGAGTATAATGTGTTTTTAGTTCAAGGAATATTTTATTGTAAGACGGCGTCTAAGTATAATTTGAAAAGCGAAACAATAAATATTAGTACAATCGGTCACGAATTTTACTTATATATGATACTGGATGACAGTAATGCCAAATCAGAAATTAAAAGTATTTCGAATACATAAGCCATTCGATGAACGGTTGGGCGTTGACCACGAAATATAAAGGTCCTGCATTCGATTATTAATGGAGTCAGTGGTGGATGAGAGGGTTATCCGATGCTTCCTGGTTTTCAGTGATTCTGTAAATGATGTCAGTTTGTAATGAAACCTATCTTGAAACTCTATTTACGAGCTGAGAATATACAATCAGTCAAAGTTAATTAACAGTTAACAGTTGATAGGCGGTTACATAAAAGATGGTTCTTATGGCTTACTAGCTTAATGAGTGAAACGGTGGGCAGAAGGTACGAGTCTCAGTAAGACACAGGTGTACCCAGGTGGCGAAGTGCGTGTCTTGAATTCCACCACTAACTGTCTTTAACCAAATAGCATCATGTTTATATATGAAGACACCTTCCGTAATAGAAGCAGACATCAAAACACAGACTAATGAATCGGCAGGAAGCTAACTTCAATGTACATCTATTAAATTAAACAAATTTTATTGTTTGGAGGATTTCATCATGAGCTGGCATCATTTAGAGAACCACTGGAAAACTTGCAGGGAGTACTGCACAGCTGTTCCTTCCGTCCTAGTTCGGGACCCTTCAACAGTACGCACCCACCGCTACATTTCGAATCCAAGACCTTCTGATTACAAGGCTAGCGAGCTCGTAGACCATTAAGCTACTGGGACCCGATCCAGTGGCCAGCCCATGAATTCTAACTTCTGACAATTCACGACATAGAGCGACCACTTACAAATGTCTAACTGATGTCAACTCATAATGAAATCCTCCAACCAATCAAACAAAATCCCTACAAAACCAACACTTGGAAATTGATCTGATGGTCACTAGCGACTGGCCATATTCAGGTAGGTTTTAATGCGAAGCCGTGGCCAGTAGGGTACAGCAGGTTGAAGGTGAGTTAGTAACTCATGGGAGAAGACATTGTGAAGTGGTCACGCTATGTCATTAATTGGTAAAAGTTAGAATTCATGGACTGGCCATTGGATCGGGTCCCAGTGCCTTAATGGTTTACGAGCTGGCCTTGTAATCAGAAGGTCCTGGTTTCGAACCGTGGTGGTGTGTGCGTACTGATGAAGAGTCGCGGAGTAGGTAGACGAAACAGTTGTCCAGTACTCCCTGCAGCTTTTCCAAAGGTTCTTTAGCTGATGTCAGCAAATGATGAAATCCTGTAACCAATCCAACAAAATCGCTACAGAACCAATACTTGAAAATTAATCCAATTTTAATTGTTTAATATTCATAAACTTCTAAATTTGTTAATCATACAAAAATGTAGCTTTCATTGGAATAAAAGTGAAAAATAAGTCACAACCAATGTCACCATCATGATTATTATTATTATTATTATTATCAATAATACCACCACTGTGTACTAACTATTTACACACGAACATAAAACTCTGTACAAATAGACTCTCTATACACAAAGAGAAATATTTCAAAATAAACATTTTAACTGATTTGCATCAGTTTTTGTATTTATTTACTCTTCCAACTCTTTATTCACCATATTGTACACCACCAGAACTATAAAAGGTAATACAAAAAAAGTCATGCATCTGTGTAAATTTCTATAAGATTGACTCAAATTACTGTTGAATTCATTCTCACAAATATATACTAACGAGTTATAATCATATTTGCATTGCACTGTTTATTTGTATCTGCCTTCGTGTGTGTGTGAGTGTATATGTGTGTAGGTGGATGCCTATCTTATTTGTCATGCCTCACGCACACATGAGTATACCTATTTGTATGTGTGTTCGTATGATCCAGTGGGTGCATGACTGAATAAATGATTGAGTACTTTTCTGTTGATGCATATTTATGCAATAATCGAGAAAAGAAAAATAGCTTTTCTTAATTTCTGAAATGATTTACAATACAGTTTTTAATTAACTTTTCAATACATAATTATTTATTTATTTTATTATTTATTTCGCACTTTTATTTGCCATCAATATATTGTTACAATCATCCTACTTTAATTTCTGACTGGGTCAAAAGTAATCGGTCAAATTTGAACTCAGCACAGACTTCATTTAGAGAATCTGTGTCGTACATAGTTAGGACTCTTCAACACTGCACACCTATGATTCTGCCAGTGATTGAAGGCGAGCTCACTGGCCATTCAGCAACTGGTACAGAATTTAAATAGCCTATCAATTCCAACTTCTGTCGAAGGACGATCAGTTGGACCAAAGTGGAGACATAATGAATACACCTCTTATTTTTCATTCCTTTACGTTCCCAGTGGAACATAGGGCGACTTCAAGTTAGAGGCTTGAAGTTTCGGTAGTAGTGGTGATTATTTTTACAGGATGGGGTTGCTAGCCTAATGCCCAACCTTCCCTCTCTACCAGTCTTATTACTGGCTTAGCGAGGTAAAGGAGTCCATCGGTCGGGGATCGAAACCCACACCACCTGTGTGGTTGGCGAGCACTCTACCGCTGTGCCACCGACGCACGAATAAACCTCTAGGTAGTAATAATAAAAGGGGTATCTGAAAAAATTAGTTCCCTTTATGAATTTTGATAAAAGAATAAGGAGACGTATTTATGTGAACCATATTTCAAACAATCTGATCACACACATACTTATTACTGGAATATATATGAAAACAATAAAGTGTTAAAGGGTAATGGAACAGACGTAGGTCAAGTTATGAGGCTATATTGAAAGTCGAAATAATATTGGACATCTGTATACGAAGATCAGATGGCCAGAAAAGATCAGCAACAGGGATCTCTGGCAATGAGCGAACCAACCAGGAACCAATTGTGAAACAAATAGGCAGGAAGAAATGGAGATGGATTGGCCATACTCTGGGGAAACCATCAAGTGACATCACTGGACAAGCCATTGCTCGAGTGGAACCCGGAAGGGAAGCGGCGAGTTGGTCGTCAGTGCAAGGGTGACTTGGAGGAGGTCATGTGAAGAGGAGATGAAAACGTGAGGGCAGACTTGGAGCCAGGTGAAAACTCTAGCGGAGAACCGAGCGCAGTGGAGACGCATGGCTGAAGCCCTATGTTCCTCTAGGAATTAAAGGAAACAATAATAATAATATACCAGAGAACTGAGATAACAGTACATCTATCCTGATGTCAAAACAAAGTTTACCTAGGAAGGTTTAGTGTAATAATGAGTGTGTTTTGATTGCATAAAGGTAGTTTAAACTTCCTAATCCCTAGGGCCTCCTCAAACTCTAGCATATGTCCAAAACATGCTTTATAGATAGTTTTAAAAGAAGTGTAAACGTCATTTTTATGCTCTGTCTCTATAATAGGTTTCACAACAGAAGAGATAAGCCGTCGTTTTTCCATTATTAATGGGTTCAGGGTATTTGATTTGCTTCTGAAACCAGTTAGGAATATGCTCTGAGGCGTTTACTTGCAAAGATTGATGATATCTCACTAGATATGTGTGACCACATGTACATTTAATTTGACGGACACGTCTCCTTTGTTATTCTGTTGAAATAAAACAGAAGAGTAAACCAACAGTTTCTGGTTGAAACATGCTATTCATCACTTCGATTGTATCGTAACTGTTCAGTACTTTAATAGCCTACTTTATTTTTCGACCCTCAAATTATCTTCGAAAATTCATGTGAATTTTTCAAGTCGATTAAGTAATGTCATCTGTCTTTTTTCTCATACAACTCTTCTTAATTATGACGACATTTCCAATAAAAAAACAACAACAACAGACAATAGAACTACATGTTGTGAATCTCATATTTATTATTACATTTTCACTTTGTACCAATTTGGTTACATATTAATGCTTGTCGCCTACATAAATTACGCGCTTTTGTTCTCTATGTCTATAGACCACAAATTTGTCTTCTCTCCATCTTATTTTATGCGCGTTCGGATTTTAGTAAACCATGCAACAGTACAAATTAAAAAAAATAGTCACTATAGCTTCCATTCATCTCTTTTCCGCCCCTGCTTTTTCATCGTCACCAAAAACTTAATTATGATTGGTGGATACATAATTCTTTCTACCAATCAAATATACGTAGTATTTAAATAGATGACTTATATACGGCTGGGAATAATCTTAGCCAATCAGAAACTAGTTAATAGTATATTAGGTTACTGAATCAGTAGGATATGTGGGTGGTGATGGATCCATTTTAGTAGCCGATATTATACACCAACTAAATGGATGAATAATAGCATTTTTACGAACCCCCCTCCGCTTTTTTCCTACTTATTCGTGAAGGCAACAGGTTGGAAGTGACAAGTCAGAAGCAAATAAAATAAATATTTAGCCAAGAAGTGTTTGAAGTTAAAGTGTGGTATTCATTTCATGTATGTATTTCTTTGAATAGAATAATTTCCCCTGAAGATATTTACTTCGCTCAACTTATTTTGTAAAAAATATTGAGACAAACTTAAATGAATCTCTGTCGATATTATTAATCATGATGACGCCTAAATTGTCAGTGGATAACAGTCACCTTCAAGATATGACTATGCAGTATATGGAAGCGATTATGCGTTTGAATAAGAACAACAATAGTAATGCTAACATAAGCAATAATTATCATAATAATATGATTGCTACTCACAATAACACATTTCATTCTAACATGCATGCAGTAACTGAACATCAGCACACAGATAAACATCATATTCAGATGTCTAATAATAGCCTCGGTAATCTGAATCACCATGGCTGTTGTAATTCCTGGAGGAATTCATTAAATAATAATAATAATAATATTCATAATAGTAATAGAAGTAATGATCACTATCAAGAACATTTTCAAAATGGAGTCTCTTACGATTACCGTATCCCGTACAACCAATTCAATCAAAATGTCAATAAACAATTAGGTAAGTTATGACCATGAGTTTCCTTTTGATTTTTCGATTTTTTAAATATGTTCATCCCCTAAGTTCCGAGTGGAACACAGGGCTCCGGGCTTTGGGAGTTTCAGTAGCGATGGTATTGTTTTCACATCAAACCAAACCTTTTCCCTTTATCGAGACTTACCTTCGGTTAGTTTACTAGGTGAGGTTAATTTCAGTCAAGATTCCGTAAGTAAAGGATCGTGTGTTTTATTAATAATATTTCGTCTTATGAGTTTGTTTTTCAATTGAAATCTGAGTAATATTCATAGTACACAAAATAAAATTCATGTGTGACATGTTGAATGTTTGTCAACAAGGTGTACTTATAATCCTGAGAAGACTTTTATTCCCGTCAACATTTTAAATAGCATCAGGTTAAATATGTATGTTAGATGAACCAATTTACTACTAAACTATCCAATTTGCAATTAATAGTGTCCTCTGAGCCGGTTGGTTTGGTTGCGGAACTTTCGTCGTCCTTCTGGACAACATCTTCAGCGCAATATTTAGCATAAAGTGAAATGATTTAGATTTTCCATGAGTGATATAATTGCGTCCCCCGGTAACCATCTTTACATATGTACTGATCATTTCTATCGACTTGGATTTTAAACTTTCTGGTCACCTGATTTACTTTTTATTAGTTGGCATATTTCGTCTATATTAACGTGTTTGTTGATTGCATTTTCGTTTGAGTACCAGGCTTCTAGGAATTCCCTGGCACTTTTGTGTTTCCTTGCTAAGATCTGACATTATCCCAATCAAACGGATGTCCATAATTGTCTACATGCATTGATACTAAAGAATATATATCGTGTCTATTCACGGCTGACTTGTGTTCCTGGATTCTGATTTGAAGGGGACGCCACTTTGGCCGATGTCATGCCTGTTACAGTTCATACAATTATTTTGTAAATGGTATTAATCTTATCCCCTTTTTCTGTTGGATCTTTCGGTTTCAATTTATAACAATATACCTAGAGTGTTGAAGTTACTTAGGTTAACAACCTTTAGTTAAGTGCTTATTAGGTACTATTTGCGTGGAGATCCGATTCCGCCTTAAGGACGTTAGAGCCAATACTACTAAATCCAGTAAAGAGGGCTAATCTTTGACTACCACGATATGAGAACTTGAACTCCATTCATATCAGTTTGACGGCGCTTTAAACACATTTCTACGATGACCTCTCGAAAGTGTCCTGTGGGAAAGGTTAATACCTAAGTCGTCATCTAGTATATGATGAGGCAGAATAAGATCATACATCTAGTTATCTATACTGTCACTGAGTTTTGCATATTCTTTGAAATTTTATTCTTTTGCCTTCCGATTGGCAGCAGAACTTCAGGCTCGAGCTTCGGAGTCTCAGTAGCAGTGTTATTCTTCTTTACAGGCTGGGGTCGTTAACCCCAAGCCCAGCTTTTCCTCTTTATCGGTCTTACTATCAGCTAAGTGAGGTTTAGAAGTGCAACGGCAGGGGACTGAACTCCAAACCACATATGTGGTTGATTAGCATTCTGTCGCTGGACTACTGACATAAAATTGGCAAATTAACATGAGGTGGAGGCTAATATATTCTAATCTTCGTTCAGTTTCATTTCTGAACGATTAGAAAATATTCTAAACATCAATACAATTTCACACAGTTAGGGAGTTTACATAGCTAACAGTTGACAATGTGACATCTTGCCACTCAAATACAACCGAGGCAGAAATAAGAATAAGTTGGACTCAATTAACCCCTGATGCTTGAGGAGCTTTAGACTTTGTCTTACCCAGAGCAACTATCCAAGCAGACTTGGACACTATTTCGTGCTTCCTTTGCTCTGCGGAACATAAAACACTGTCTCAAAGCACCTAACTCAGCACCTCTTAGCTAGATAAACTGATAAACTTTCCCCTAAAAGACAACTTAACCTTATTCCACACATTTACATCACTCCTGTGAGCATATTCTGAAGTGATTTGTTCTATTTGGTTTGTGTTTCTCTATCAAGCATAGCAAAGCTGAAAAAGTTACACATCCAGTTTTTTTTTAAAGTTTGAACGTCATTAATGTTTTTATAGCCGATAAATTTACTATCTCTCCTTATTTGGACAGTTACTAAAATCAATAAAGTTTAGTGGATACATCATCACTTCACCTGTCTACTTATAAGGAGAAAATTAGAATTATTTAATTATTTTCACAGGAATTTCAACTGCTGACAGATTTTACCTACAGCCTATTAGAAAAAAAACAAGAAATATTTGGCCTTCAATCTGAAACTATTCACTTGTACACGCATCATGGAGCTAAGGAATCTCTAACTTAGGGAATAAACATTACATCATTTAGTCACTGAATTAGGGTTTAAATGACTCTTGATTTCCATCACAGCGCTACCTCTTGATTTCTTATAGAGTAATAATTGCACATTGTTGAAGAGTCACAAATTAGATGGAAATAAGCACTAGTAAATTACGTAAGCACTCCTTTAAAAATTGGCTTAATTGACTGAATTATAAAAGTGTATTGAGGGTGGTCGCCTTTTTAGATTTGGTGAAAAATCGAAATAGTAGTCATACACTATGGGTTTGAAGGGTTGTTACGAATCTAAACTCGGCTGTACCATATTTATTTATTGCTGATTTACGCCCAAATCGACAGATCGATTTTTCAAGTATTGGTTTCTCAGGGATTTTGTTTAATTGGATGGAGGATTTCATCATGAGCTGACATCAGTTAGAGAACCACTGGAAAACCTGCAGGGAGTACTGGACAGCTGGAAATTGATTTTTCCCCGGCACTTTTTAGTTTTTATTTAATTTCCTATAATATTCTGTTATTTGGTTGATGGTGACTAATGGTGGGAGCTAGAAGGCGTGTTTCGTTCTGTTTTGGAAGTGTCAACTGGATGTACCTAAATCCCCAATGAGTGTTGATTATCTCACTGAAACTTGAACCCTGCATTAGTCGTTTCCACTAGACTACTGGGTTATGCAGTGCCTCAGCAGAAAAATAATATCATGTTAACCGCCTATGTGAAGAGTCAACGTGGCCCCAGAGACCGACCATTTTGATCCACGGTAATCAATCAATGGGAATTACTAAATGACTGAAAAATAACATCCTATAACACTTGATTGATTTCCGAAACAGTATCACAATGAACACAATGAAATTTAGTCACTAAGCTGAAATAGAAATTCCAAATTTTCCCATACATCCACCCCATCCCCCCTAAACTTTTATTAGCTCAGGATTTATCATAGCAATCGCTATAATGGCTGGTGAGCAGACATTCCCAACCACCTCCCTTAAATCGTAAACTCCCCACTAGAATTCCGCTAAATTCGTCTCGAGGCCAGTGAGTAATACGAATAAAAGTTGTAGTCATTTAATTTGTTAAACTGAACTTATTTACTTGGATCACACATTTTGTAGAGTGAGTTTTGAGGTGCATATTGTCTGAGAGCTGGTGATACTACCTACTTGCACAGACTGAAGTCCGGGACTGAAAATCGAGTGTTTAAGCGAATCAGCCGCACCTCCATATGCACACACCTGATTAGTCCTTGATTCCATTTCGTAGGATACTTAAGTTTATTTTCAATGACTCTTCTACTGATATCATTCCCGACCACTACTTTTTTTAAATAACAGTCACACTAACTTTTTTGTCAATCCTGAAGTTCCTGATGAAATCCTGTAACCAATCAAACAAAAACTCAGCAAAACCGTTACTTGAAAATTGGTCTGATGCTCACTAGCGATTGGCCCTATTCAGGTAGGTGGTTACCTGGTGTTCTAGTGGGAAGCCGTGACCAGTAGGGTATAGCAGGTTGAAGGTTAGGTAGTGACTCATCAAAGAAGACATTGTGAAGTGGTTGCGCTATGTCATGCATTGACAGAAGTTAGAATTCATGGACTGGCCATTGGATCGTGTCCCAGTAGCTTTTTGGTCTACGAGCTCGCTAGTCTTGTAACCAGGAGGTCCTGGTTTCGAACCGTGGTGGTGTGTGCGTACTGATGAAGAGTCCCAAACTAGGACGAAAGGAACATCTATGCAGTACTCCTTTCAGGTTTTCCAATGGTTCTCTAATTGATGTCAGCTCACGATGTAATCCTTCAAGCAAATCAGAATTATTTTGGAACTATTCTGTCAAATCTTGATCACAATTCATATGAATTTTCTTGTATGTGTTTCATAAAGGATTCGACTAAGCTGTACCGCTGAACTAAGTCTGTTTTGTCAATATATAAAGATTCTCAATCGTTTTCTCTTTCTTTTCATTATAATAAAAAATCTAGTCAACCACCCTCTCCCCTCCTTTCCCATTATGTATACCGTACAGAATCATTCTAAACATCGCTTACTATATTTCTTCAACTTAGTATTGATTAAAGCATAAATCAGATATGCATTGCATTCCATATATGGCCCTATCTTTTTGTGATTACTACTCAGTTTGGACTACTGAAGTCATATATATATATATATATATATATATATATCAGATTACTTACAAACACCTGTTTGTTGAGTAGAACTCATTTTATTCATGTTATTACTATTATTATTATTATTATTATTATACTTTCTCAACTGAACTATAAGTGTAAGGGACATTCAAATATTCTTCACATGAATATACTGTGCTAGCCAATGTTTCAATTGATCACCTGATGTGAGTGGTATTCACTATTTTTCCTAATACAGTTTAGAATGATGTAAGTAATCATATTTTAGATAAATAACGAAGAGTAAGAGGGAGAGAGGGAAAAATATGATGAATGAGTAATGAATACTCACCATTAATAACATTAAATGGATTTAGTGATGACAATCGACTTTAAGACAGTAATTGTATTGATTCATTACACAATGTTCAAGCTTTACTTCAGTAAGAAAGTGAAATACTTATTTTGTATACAATTTTTATTATTACCCCCCCCCCCCCCCCATCGAGCTGTACTCAAGCCGAAGCCTTCAATTTTTTTTCTAAAGCGTTATGAAGTTAAGTTATGACATATCCGTTCAGTGTATATGACAAAATATTTTAGAATGCTTAAAATGTGGTCATCAACCAATACAGTCCTAGACTAGTAATCTGGAAGTCAGTAGTTCGAATCCCAGAGTGAACCAGATTTTCGCATCACTTTCACTGATCGCATCAACAGCAGTCAGTCAATTCAAATGATGCGTCGGTGGCACAGCGGTAGAGTGCTCGCCAACCACGCCTGACGTCGTTCGGCATTCGATCCCCGGCCGACGCACTCCTTTACCTCTCTAAGCCAGTAATAAGGTTGGTAAAGAGGGAAGGTTGGGAATGAGGCTAGCAAGCTCATCCCGTAAAAATAAACACTACTGCTGCCGAAACTTCAAGCCTCTAACTTGAAGCCCTATGTTCCACTGGGAACGTGAAAGGAATAAAAAAATTCGAATTATCCCAAATGGCCATACCTTTTAAAAGTGTAGCGCCTATCATCTACTTATATGAAAGCTTGGGATTACCCCTGTGATGACTGGGATGAAGTAACGACCTGATTAACAGTTGGGTCTTGGCTGGTGTAGCGTCGGACTTATAATCTAAGTCCTGCCTCAACCCATATTTTCATTCCACCTTCAATCATCATACACTGATAATGAAACACTGATTATTGTTCAATGTTTAATATTGATATAATCATCATTGCAATAAACTACTTAAATACTTTGGCGAGTAGTCCCAATAGTCAGTTTCTGGTTAATTAATATTATGCTGAGGTTATATAATACCAGTAACTAAACGAATTTTACCCAACTGAATTATTAATAATTTAGATTATAATTTTTATGGATTTGAATTAATTTCCGTGGAGATTTCGTCACGAATCAACATTAGTTAGAGAATCACTGAGAACTAGGAAGCACAGCACAATTGTTTCGTCCTACCTTGAAATTCTTCAGCACTGAAACTAATCCAAATCCCTACAGAAACCCATAGTCTAAACATCAGTCTCCAACTCATTAACAGCCACTAGATGGATGCCCTGAGGTTTTTTAGTGAGAATCTGTGACTGGTGGATGGTCTGTGATGGCATAATTTCGCGGTAGTGACATGACACGAATTGGAAGAAGTTAGAATTCATGGATTATTGAATCCAGGTTCAAAAAAGTGACTGGCCAATGAGCTGGCCTCGTAACCTGAAGGTTCTCGGGTTCGATTCCTGGTGACATCATGGATGCACACCGCTGAAGAGTACAAGGTGGGACAAAACAGCTTTCCAATGATGCCTCTACATTGAAATTAACAATAATTAACTTATCACTTCTGGTTGAATGGTTCACAAATGATTTCTTTTTGCTGCAGTAAATGTTTGTTCCCTGAGAATAATGTTATGATTTCAAGAGGGATGAAGTATTATGCCATCAGACTTACTTAAATCACCTCTACAAGAGTTATTGTATCGATGATTAGAGAAAGAAAGAAAGAAAAGAAAAGTAGGGAGGGAGATAGATAGATAGATAGCATTGACTGATTACTCTTCTGTTGACAAATTTTTGTTTATGTAAGAGAAAAAATTTGTCATAGTTTACTTTCCTCCTTTTTAAATTATTTATTTATTTATTATCATGATTGATCACATATTTATTGTTTTGTCATCTCCAAACAATCTTCTTGTTATTACTGTGATGGTCATTAGTAGTGTGGTAACGGTCATGGGAATGGACAGTGATGATGTTAAGCATAGTTAGTTGACTGGTTGTTTAAATGAACACCATGGCAACTAGATGCAGCTAATATGCGATAAAGTGTCACATACATACATCCTCATTATTGTAAAAGATATAATCACTATTATTTTGATTGAACACTTTCCACTTAGAATGTGTATAATAATGAAACTATGGTGGGATGGGGGAGGGGAATAATGAACACTAAACAATCAAACAATTAGGTAACCAATTTGGGTGTAATAAAAGTTGATCTCCTCTATGCTAAGCTAAGAATAAATAATTTGTCTGTAGAATAATCTCTGTGATCATAGATACTCGGTTGAACTTGAAGACACATTTGCACACACACACACACAAGCATACACAAACGCATACAATGACTGCATCAGTTTCTATTGTAGAAATGTATGAATGAAAGGAATTTCATCAGACAACAAAAATACAGCGCCACATAGAGACAGAGAAAGAGATCTACGATACACGTGGACATTGTTTAGATAAATTAGAAAAAGTTTCTTTGAAAGTGACTTTTCTCGTTGAAAATTATTTTGATGAATGTTCGGTGGGTAGTTATGATGTGTTTCACATTAAAGATTATTTATTTCATTAAACACATACATTTGTTTGTTTGTTTGAATATGTGTCTGTGTGTATGTGTGTGAGAAAGAGGAGGCGACAGGAAGTACATTTATGTGCCTCTATCTATGCACAGAAGAAAAGTGAAAGTGTATTTTAATTTCTATTTACTAAATGAAGGCCATTAACAACACATAACGCAGAGACAGATTCCAGTGTTGATATGAAACAGAATTACATGATGAATATGATAGTGGAGTAATCAGGAAGGCCGGTAAAGAAAACTGAAACTTTACAACTGGGCTAAAAACTGGTGGATGTTAGGTTCGAGTCTCATTGGGAACGCCATCACTAATTAGAGGATACAGGAATGTCATGTTGATGAATCTCAAAATAGGAGGGAACTCACGCCATTTAGATTCCACCTGTAGGACACCATCAATCAAAGCAACCAAACTGAAACTTTTATTAAAATGAAAATTTACACCTAATCAGTTTTACATAATAAAAATTACGATAAAATGAAGGGAAAAAAGGATAGCGAGAATATATTCCAATAGTTTGATTGCTCTTTAACATGAGTGTACATTTTTATTTTTGACTTGAAAATGAAGAGAATTAAAGATTTTGATGAAGTTGTTTTTTTAATCCAGTGAAAACGATGAGAATAATTAGCGGTTCTTTTTATTATAGTATAAAGCTCCTTATAAGAGGTAATGTGGACTGCATTCACCTCATGGTTTAAAGTTTAACTAATGGTTGTTAAAACTCGAAAAACAAGTGTAATCCTTACAAATCAATTCTTGAAAGTTAATCTGATGCTCGCTAGTGACTTACTACAGGACGGAGTTTCCTGGAGTTCTAGTGAGAAGTTGTGACCAGTGAGGTTCATCCAGTCGGGAATGAGGATGGATTTCCCACCGATGACATTGGTTGGCGGTCGTGCTAAAAATCACGAATTGGTAGAAGTTAGAATTCATGGACTGGCCATTGAATCAGGTCCCAGTGGCTGAATGGTAAACAAGCTCGCCTTGTAACCGAAAGGTCCTGGGTTTGAGGCCCGGTGGTGGGTGCGTACTGCCGATGATTCCCAAACTAGGATGAAACAGCTATCCAGTACTCCCTAATCTTAAAGTGTTCTGTAACTGATATCAATCCTTGGTCAAACTCGAAAAACAAATCTAATCCTTCCAAATCAATTCTTGAAAACCATTACTATCATAAAGTAGTCTAAAGGAATTTTCAGAGGAATATCTCCTTAGTTTTGTTTCATTTTTCCCTCAGAGTGGAACAGATTCTGTGGCATTAGGCTATGAACAGACTTATTGTATGATGTCTGATCGTATACTCGACTGAAGCAGTGGAGAGGGTTCGAACCTGTGAACGACTGACTGAAAGTCAAGTGGACAAACCAGTAAGTCCACATTTACACTTTTGTCTGGAATAACCAGCCTAAATCTTTGCACAGACTCTTAAATGACTTGTCAGCATTCAAGATGCTTGTGTCAAATAAAGAAATAACATAATCACAAATTGCTCATAGTTAGCAATATATATTTCTCATTAGTTTGAAGAGTAACGAATTGAACAATTAAAGCAAGTGACAGTTTTCAATGATTAAATACTTGCAGCCATTCACACTGCAAATTAGTGACTTTATGTGTCACAGATTACCTAATTAATTGTAATAACTTTTTTCTAATTACGAACAGAGAATATTCTTTGAGATAACCTCTTCATTAAGTTTTACAGTTATACATCTATAATACTAAAGAAGTGTTGTAACTATTGAAAACAGTGATACCTTTTTAAATAAAATCGAATTAACAAGATCATGGTTTACAGTTCAAAACATGTATGCACGATAATGTGTATAGAATAACATAAATCGATAGAGAAAATTATAAAAAATAATACAGGACTATGAAATAAAGGTTCACAGCAGGCCAGGATAGCATAGGGTTGAACCTGTTTCTTTTTGCCCGCAGAGTTCCATTTGTTTTAAGCAACTGATATGGCACTGTTGCTTGGGGTTTTTGGAATTTAGAGACCTTTAGAATTTATTCTACACATGATGCATGATAGAAAAAGATTCTTCTTTACTAGTATTATGGTATATTTGTAACAGGTGATGTAATATCGACCTGTTAATGGTTTTCATACACATTTACTTATTTAGTCACACTAGTAGGTTTTCCTGAGACAGAAAATTAATTTCTAGAGCAACGGCTAATTTAATTGGCGCCACGGAGCAGCTGAATTGATAGATACAAGCTGGTGTGGCAGTTTGTCTTTCATCGAGGAATCGCAACTGTTATCTATTGATCTTAGTAATTCAGTGTCATTTGAAAACATTAATGTTGTCAATAACACTAATTCTTTAACTATTATGGACATTTAACTGTTGAACCTGATGAAGAAATCATCGAAAAGAATATTCTTTGTTCACTAGCCAGTCTTTTGAAGTTTTATAATGGGAAAATAATTAATAAAAACTGGAATATTGCATAACAATAATGTGTTACAGATAAACGAAACTATTCTCAATATGAATCAATATTAAGCCGATAACTTCTGAAAGTTAAACAGAGGTGGAAGGTTTTCTGGCTCAGAACGCAGTTGACAAATGATTTTGTTAATTTCATGTTAATTTTATTTGGTTGATGGGGGTTAGGAGTGGGGCTTTATTTGGCGCTTGTCAACTGGATGTATCTACATCTCCAGTGAGAGATGATGTTCATACGGAGACTAGAATTCAACCCCCACCCTTTCAAACACCAGGTTATTGAAACACGAAATTTACCTTTTTGCAACGAATATTAACCGTTGCTTCTGGAGTTAACCTCAATGCACTGTTTAAGTCTTCATACTAGAAGTCGAGCAGTCAACAGAGAAACTTATATAAAATTATATTATATCACAATGTTCAAATTTTACTCTTGGATTTTGATGTTCACTCAAAAAACTTTTTATTCTCATACACAAATATTTGTGTAGAAACAATATATTTCACTTAAGATGCTGAAAATAATATAGTTCTATGGGAAGTCTGACCATAGGGTCAGAGGTGTGTGAGGAAAATACTCGCCAAAATTTAGTGTCGCTTGTCTGAATGCAAATGATTAGTGATCGTTACTAATGGTCTACGTGCTCGCCTTGTAACCAGAAGGTTCTGGGTTCGAATCCCGCTGTGGGTGCGTACTGATGAAGAGTCCCAAACTAGCTGGACGAAACAGCTGTCAAGTACTCCCAGGTATAACCAATCAATCAAATCCCTACAAACCAATACTTAAATAATAGAATCACCTTCAAAATCATCTCACTTGATGATGTAACATTCACCATTAAATATTAAGGCTTAATGAATACTATAGCTTGATTTCTCGGCTATATTCTGTCTCTGCTGAAACCACTGTTGTAGAATGCACCAACTTCCTACAAATCCACTAGCTAAATACCTCTCAGAACAGTGAATAAGTGTGTACTGATTTCATGTTATAATTGCTTCAATGTATTTAAAAGAATTGTTGATCCCTTTAATCAATTTGCATAGCCCTATAATTAGACGAAGTTTATCTGATTAGTGTTGCGATATATCTGATTATTACACTTTGAACAATCTGATAAATCTGATCACACATTTGCATGTCCACTTGAATTGTATGAAAATGAAGAAACGGATGGTTAATTAAAACAGGCAGAATAATAGGGGATTTATGAGTATTGAGGACAATAATTGTGACACTACCTTTTGTAATCTAATCAAATGTATTACTTGTTAAGACATAAAAGTAGGTTTGACCGGAAATAGATGATATCTGTACACTGCTCATATGCTAAATACTCAAATGCTTCCGTGTATTACATCCGTACATTTGATTAAAACCTGGTGTATTGAGTGAAGGATTAACTTATGAATCATTTTTTTTGTTGTTACACAATATAAACTTTAATTTTACTTTGGAGACTTGGTACCTAGATATACATATATGGTTGCTTTAGACAGTTTGTTAATTATTTCAAAATAAATTCAGTTAATTTATAAAATCCGTGATTAATTTACACCTTGGTGTGATGTACCATCGGGGATTATGACGTAATAGACCATATGCATTATTTATCTTTTTTTGTGCTTAAATCATATGTCTCGTATTTAATAGCTTCAAACCATAATATCATAATTATTATTTTAATGTGGGATATACAAATAACATCAATAGAGAACAGTGGAAACGAAAGAGCATTGAAGAAGTATTCCACTTTAGTTTGGGATTCTTCGACAATTAGCATCCATAACCACTACAGAGAATTAATTGAGTGTTCACAAGTTGAAAGTTCGACTATTGTTAATGTTACTATTACTAGTGTGGTGGTCGTAGTGGAATTCAGAACGTGCATTTTGTCCTGTTTGAGACCCATCGGCTAGATTTACCTGCATTTGCAATTAGTAACGATGTTCCCAGTCGGATTCGACATCAGAGGCCATATAGTGAGTTTTGGATTCCATTGTTAGCCACCACCAACCAGGGGACATTATGTTAGCCTCAAGGTATTGTCCAGCTTCAGTACCATTGTCTAAATATCAGCAGATCATTCAACGGGAAATTCGAAAAAACCTCAATAAATCATCATGATTTAAGTATTCAGATTAGTTTTCGGTTGCTTTCTGAGTGGGAAACAGAGCGTCAAGCTTGAGCCTTGAAATCTCAGTAGTCGTGGTTTTTACGCGCTGGAGTTGCTATTCTCACACCCAATCCTTCCTCTTTACCAAGTTTACTAATGCCTAAGCGAGGTTTAGAAGTGAGTCGGCCAGGAATCGAATACCGGACGATGTCCGTGATTGGGGACCATTCTATTACTGAACCAACGACGCAGTACCTTATTTTGACACTGGGATTATTTATTCCTAAAGACAACTTTAAAGTAAGATAAGATAATGAGGTTTATTTACCATGCATAAACTTGTCGAATTATTCATGAGAAATTTCTTAAAAGTGTTAACTAGATTCCATATACGTTGGCGGAAACAACCACGCTCACAGTCCGGGTTCGATTCCAGAGTGGCTCACGGCTATATCCACTTAGTTGGTATTAAACCCGGTAAAGAAGAAGGATTGGGCTCCAAGTTAGCCAGCCCACTCCGCGAAGAAACAACACCACCAGTACTGAAACTTCACAACTCAAGCTTAGGTCCTATGTTCCACTTGGAACCCAAAGGAATGAAGTGAAAAAAATAAAATCCTGTAAAATGATAAAAGTAAAAAGCTAGGGGTTGAATATAAAATTAGACTATAACGAGAAAAATCTGAGCTAAATTATCAGCAATACAAATACATCAACTGTAAGTAATTCTAATTGGGTATATTTCACGTAGATAGTGAAAGAGTACATCTAAGTTGATTTGTTATGTGAACTAGTGTTTTAAATGATAAATTTTCCAATATTATTCCAGACATCATTGTCAGTAATTCATGAGGAGGTCTTGACTTATTCTGAACGTATACATTCTTATCTATAATTATCTCTTGAAATGCATTGAAGCTACGTTTTTTAAACATTCAATGATATAAATGACAGGATAGACATGAGACATGTGGCTATTACTCAGTGTGTCCTTGATGTCCCATCATTTAGATATGATCATACTTAAGCTAACATTCTCTGCATTGACAAATATCCAAGTATACAGACAGTTATACATTAGAATAATAATGAGTGATTACAACTCTGCACTTCAGGTTGATAGAAGTTACCGAAACGTGATGAATAGTGATGTATTCTTCATAACAAATGACTTTCTCAAGCTTATGAGAGTGGATGTTTCAAACATTTCTTAATTAACTAAGGTTTCCACAAGGAAATGGAAATGGACTGGACAGTAATAATAATAATAATAATAATAATAATAATAATTTGCTTTATTCCAAAACAGTACTTGTGATACAGAATGGAATTCTCAGCATTTTTACTACAGTATTGCATCCAGTTAGTACATTATCAATAAATAGAATTCTACATAGATTGAGGAAACCAACAGTTCATTATTACAACAATACATTGGCATGTCAGTAGCAAAGGTAAAGCTGAAACAGTGTTTGAAGGTGTTAGAAAAGTGGGAGCTGTCTTATTAACAGGCGTAAGCGAGAGAAAGAGACAAAGCAGCACATAACGGAAAAAGAAGAGAGAGAAAAGGAAAAGAAAGAAAGAAAATGTTGTACATATTGATGATGTGGGTTGGAAAGACGAGATCCAGTTGTACTACTGACTATTTAATGAATTATAGGTGTCACGCCTAATGCTTTCTTTATCACACAGAACACGAGCTAAGTAGGGTATGGTTGAGTTTTTGTACTTGCTGGTGCGAGCATATAGTTTTCTATATAGGCTTCTGGTTTTACCTGATGAGATGCAGGGGGAGAGTTGTGAGTGAAGAGGGTGGTGTGAGTTAGATAAAATGGATTTGGCCCATTTTTCACATGAGTCCATGTGCCTGTCAACCAGAGTATTAGCAAGCTGGTTAAGTGGCACGTTGCTTACCCTGCTAACAACATTTAACATCCTGCGTAAAATGTTATAGTCTTTCTTCAGTAGCCCAGGAAAAACTGAGGGGGAACAATAGAGAATAATAGGCAGGATGCGAGAATTAACGAATTGTAGGAGTAAGGGTTGGGTAATACCAGAATGTTTTAACTTCTTGATGTGGAAGGTAAGACGGAATATTTTCTTAGAAATTGCTAAGATATCAGACGAGTAATATTGTACGCCAGACCTTCGAGTGGAAACGATGAGTTGGGTTTCGGATGGTGAAGTGAATGAGATAAACCTATGTTCCCCTCAGAACCCAAGGGAATAATAATATAACAATAAGTAAACTAAGGTTATCTAAATGATGACGATTCATTATAACGGTTTGTCTTGTATAATACCCAACAGATTGCTGATTCACTATGTTATGACTTGAATATTTTTAATGTTTTTCACGTTATATAAAAGCGTTCAGTATATTCATCCTCCACTTTTCTCTTCTGTTTTATCACTGTAAATAAACCTACTTTATAGATGTGCCTACAGAATCAACTGATACAGTGAATCAACATTGTAAAGCAAATTGTTTCAATCAAATGTTAACGGATCAATTGAAATATGAAAATTTCTATTCACAAATGCAACAGTATTTGATGCTGTTATGTGAATGGTTTAAAAATAACTCTAATAATATGACAACAATGAATACTATACCAACTAATAATGATACTACTAATATCACAAATAATTCTAGTAGTATCACACATAATTGGATGAATTCAGCAACCTTGTCATCTCCGTGTTCCTCATCTTCAACATTGTCACCTGCAAGTATAACACAGTTATCAGATAATAAAAATAATAGTCCGTTGAATAACCTACCTCATGTCTTCAACTATTCTGCATCAGTCACATCTACAGGTTTCTGTACTCCTCTACTTTCCTGTTCTGTATCCTCATCCTCATCCTCGTCATCTGTCTCCTCATATTCAGCACCACTATCCATTTCTACAACATCTTCCAGTTCATATAATTGTACAGATATGTCATTAGATAGTAATAATAATAATCAAAGCAATATAACAAATTCTATTAGAAATATTCTAAGAATAATAATAATAGTAATAGTAGAAATGAAGATAATTTTCAATATTTAACAAAACATATTGAACACACTGAACCAACATTGATCAAAACAACAGAAAGCGCGTACACTGATAAGAGTGAAACCCAATGTAATCATCAAGTACGAAGCGAGAATGCAAAAAATCAAGAAGAAGAAAGCGAACAAATGAAGATATTGACAAATAACTTTATTGAGAAAATTTACCAAAATATTTTATTTTATTACTATTATTATATGAATTACAATTATAGTATAATAATAATAATAATAACAACATAAATACTACTGCAAGCAATAGTAATAACCCTTGTCACAATTTAATTTCACCGGAATTTCCCACATTGAAAAATGAACAAGAAATTAATTCATTTAAAGTCAGTCAGAACAATACTAGTATAAATAGTTTAAATATGATGAATACTCATTCTCAGAGCATCAATAATCACGCATACGACAGTGTATATAGCAACTGTATCCAGGGGATGATGTTTAGTGAATGCATAAATGCGAAATCTTGTATAAACTCACCTGCAACAACAAGAACAGCACCATCCCAAGTACCAGTAGACATTAATAAGTTACCAGTTAGTAATACGAGTAATAATGAATATGAATTAGTCAACAATAGTTTCAGTCAATTAATCAATACATATGATTATCATATGCAAAAGATTGTTCAAATGAAACAAGAAGGAATGCATAAAGGAGGAGTCAGTGAAGGAGATGATGGTGAAGAAGCGGGGGAAGAGCAAAGAGGAAAAGGAAGAGTTAAACAAACAACAAAGTATAATCAATGTTCAATGAATTCAAAGAATCATAAGAATGTATATCATAAAAATTTGAACAATACTAAACGTTGGTTTAAAACTTTTCATGAAAATTCAAAAGTACGAAAAGGTAAGATAAAAAAAGGTTCTATCACTTACCATTTTATTTACTTCCCTATATTGTTTTAATTAATCAAACGTAGAAAACATGAAGTTGTAGGTTAAGCTCATCAATATAAGTTTACCACTTTATGACAACAGTGAAGAAAAGAGTAATTACAAGGTGTTTTCGCGCATACTATAACGAACAACTCAATAAATATTACAGTTGTCTGAAAAATCTAAGAAACACTTTTAAGACAGGTAAATCTGACACTAGAAATGATTACAGTATTCTCTTAAATCACATAAGGTTGTGGACAACATTAACTACCTGAGGAAATTCAGACTATTATTGATCGCCTCTATTCTATTACATAAAAGAGTGAATTTTTTCTGGAGATAAGTTTTGTACTCACCCTTGTGATGAGCAAATGGTTTAATTTCAAACACATTTTTTGAAATTAGTACACTGACGAGTAGATGTTTATTTATCAGAGGCACATGAAATTATTATTTAACAGACTGGTGATTAGCAGTAGAATGCAGAATACACGTGAGTAATTGATGGTATCCACAATGAAAATGAAATCCAGAACGCATTCTTCCCAGTAATACTCCTAACTTAAGAAAACAACCTTTCATGAATATACTGGTAACAGTTATTGTTCAGTAGAATTTATAACTGTTTGTTTATTTTTACTATATTGAAATGATCAGCCTGTACTACCATTTGTGCTTTTCTAACGATCTTCTAGTTGATGTCTTTCGTGTCAGCTGAATGTTATTTCATAGGTTTTCATTGAAGCATCAGCTCTACAAGACTATATGTCAACAGAGACTAGTTCTTCTGGCTTAGAAATGATAAACAACAGTAAATAACACGGTTTAATACCAGTAATACATGAAACTGTATCCGATTGATTTAAGTAGTCGATTTAGAAATCGTCGATATTAGATAGTTGGAGGCAATTGCCAAGAAACCTTCTACTTAGCTTTCGTGCTAGTTAGCGCTTGTCAGCAAGGTGTATCTGCATCCTTGAAGAAACTTATATCCCTTCTTAGATTCCAACCTGTGTCACCCAGTGCTGCAGTCAGAGACGTTACCACTGAGTTACTCGCGTTCGCGATTGACCTCCTGTAGGACTGTAGTGGATATTTTGATCAGTCAGTAACTAGTGTAATGTATCTAGTCCTATATTTGGTGCAGACTGAATTCTATCAGTCAAGTTTGCAATGTGGCCAACATGCTAGATGGCTCGCCATCACGGTGTACTGTGAACTGTTTATACAATATGGTTGGAGGCAATACACAGTACACCGTGATGACGAGTCACCTAGATTGGTGGCCATATTGCAAACTTGACTGATAGGATTCAGTCTGCACCAATTATAGGACTAGATACATGACGCTAGTTACTGATGAGTGTACAATCAAAAAATTTTAAAATCACTGGGAAACTTGTTGATTTGAATATTTTTCATCTGTTGCCTAGTTGTCTAACATGAATTAACTACTCGGGCTAACTGGTAATACCATTAATCGAATTCGCAGTTTTCAGTTTACACAGTTCGAGGTGGAATTTCATCACCGTTTCCTTTGGTAACCGAAATTACTCAGTTCAAAGTGAGTGAGCTAGTTGATACCGTGAAGGGCAATCACCTGGGTGGTTTGAGGAGAGCTAAACTTGGTACACTGGTGATGACCTAGGCCTTAAATGAGCATAACGGTCGCTCGATGCTGAAATTACTTCAATCTGGTTAGCAGTCACTCCTGTTTAATATGAGTGATATCCAACTACTCATATCAATTAATCAGTAGTATATACAGTCACAGTGAACCTGGATTTATTACGTATTGTTGCTCATAAACAGGCTGTATGTGGCATGACTGAGAAAGCACGAACAACACTCTGTAGGCATGATTGATCATCAGATTAGGATCAGTGTAGTAGTCTAGCTTCCAGCTGTCTTGAATGAAATCTGTGCTCCATGTTGTAAACAAGCTATGTAACATTGAACTGCAAGCTAAAATGCGATTTTACTTTGGTCTTGAATGTCAAACCGGTGACCTAGATGTTGAATGATTCCAGTTCAAAGGTTTAAAGAAGCATGAATTTCTCCAACAGTTCAGATTTACCCAACTGATAATTGATAGCAGGGACTAAGTTAGCTAACTGTAATCATCCCATGCTGAAATAAAAAGTGTATCACGATACACAGCTGTTGTTCAACAGTGACATTCTGAATGCAATGAAGACATCTGCAATGGTCTATTCGCCATTTCTGATTTGCTTTAAAATTATTTTCTTAAATTATTATTATTATCATACTATTCCCTTTACAAAAAATATATATTCACATTATATTCCCCTCGTTTTGTTATTTTTCTAATGAATCCAGTAGAAACACACTTCGACTTTAAACATTTAGCACAATCGTGTATTGATGCTGAAGTGAATAGCATTCGAAATGTACCCAGTTCATCATTTAATCTGCCATCAATGCAATTTCATCATGAAAACCAGTATTATCCTAATCAACAGTTGATCGGTAGAAGTACTGAAGCTACAAATAATTCCAGTGTTTACAACATTGAATCATCATTGATGAGTCCATCATCAGGGGCACTGTCACCGCTGTCATCCTCTATATCGTCGTCAATACTAGCAGCAGCTTCAACGACGACGACAACAACAACAACCATTTCAGCCGTAGCAATGGAGAGGCGGATTGTAAATTTTAAAGATAACAGAAGTAATCGTTTAACTGGAATTCATCTGAAGGCTACAGATTCAAGGTATGTTCATATATATGGATTATATTCATTAAGGATTGAATGATTCCATATTTTTAAGCTAAACGAAGAGTACAAATAGAAAAATTCATGGGCCATTGAATCGGGTCCCAGTGGTTGAATGGTATACGAGCTTGCCTTGTAACCGGAAGGTCCTGGGTTCGAACCCTAGTGGGTGCGTACTGCCGATGATTCCCAAACTAGGACGGAGGAAACAGCTGTCCAGTACTCTCTACAGGTTTCCCAATGCTTCTCTAACTGATTTTATAAGTTGTTGTCATTTATCTAAGAAAATAATCCTCAGTTACCGAGATCTGTCTTGTTGAGTACACCAACTGCTGACTAATTACAGTTTTTTTATTCCTTCACGTTCCTAGTGGAACATAGGGCTTCAAGCTGGTGGCTTGAAGTTTCTGTAGCAGTGTTTATTTTTTACAGGATGATGGGGTTGCTAGCCTCATGCCCAACCTTTCCTCTTTACCAGCATTTTATTATTGGCTTAGAGAGGTAAAGGAGTGCGTCCTGTGGCCGGGGATCGGACCCCGGACCAAGTGCATGGTCGGTGAGCGTCCTAACCGCTGTGCCACCGACGCACAACTAATTAAAGTTGGTGCACAAAAACGACTTGAGTGACATCGGTGAACCGAATGGCGATGAATATTGTCAGTAGATAAGACCCCTGACTGTTAACGTCAGTAAATAAATGCATTGTTGTCACTTAATGTATAAACTAGCTGGAACCAATTAAGTGAAGACTACTCATTTATAAATGTCAGTAATATATAACTAAGTGTTAATAATAGTAGTAGTTTTAGGATGAAGCGATTGGTGAGGCTCGGAAGAATTTTGATGATAAATAATTCATTGTAGGTATATAAATTTGGTACACCATATCTCCAATGCTTTATTTGCACATCATTCGAAAATTGGTCAAATATCACCACATTCGATAGCTTGTTGGATTCTGCACAGTGTTTCTAACGTTGTTCTCACAATTTTGTTCTTCGATTGCTTTTTCCAGTGTCCCAGACATATTTTGTTGCTTTTCTGAACTCGTTTACTGATATACTACTTATATCTGATTATAAGTAGCACTCACTACAGTAATAGTAGTAGTGGTAGTAACTATAATCATATTGTTTCATTCTCTTATTATTATTATGATTAACAATATGTAATCGATTTCTGTGAACATCTACGTGCTTTACAGTATTATTGTAGTTGAAGTTTTAATATTGTGTGCACAGTGATTTGTGTGCATGTTCATCGCATAGAACACCTGTACACGTGTGTATGTGCCTCAGTTTATCCTGTTATAAATACCACTTGAGGATCAACAATATTTTCATTCACATACAAGCACACACACACACAAACAAAGGCATATGAAATGCACAGTACTTTGATAAAAAAGTAGAAGTAGACAAATACAATGTAACAAAAACTTTAAATAAATTTCAATTATAACCTAAATTTCAATCTGTGTAAATTTCTAAAGTAATTTTGTTTGTTATTTATTATAATAATAATCATAATAATTTTTTTAAAGACGAAACAAATTATGCGCACTACTTATCGACTATAATTAACTAACTGACCATTTCTGTTAATTGTAATCACAATTCCACCTACTGGATCAGAAGGTAGGAATAAATTTGGACAAGATGAAATTGATAAAATACAAAATAAAATTTAAAAAAAGAAATAATTCAAATGTGTAACTGTGCTGCCTATCTCACTTATGAACTAACCGACTAGTGAGTGTATAATCGTTTATTCCAAGGGACAGTACTTATATGTGTGGCGTGCTGTATGTGTGCGTGTGTATGTCTACAGACGCTCACAAACGCCCACGCACGAATATACACACACACACACGTATGCAGAGATAGCTAGACAAACAAATTATGGACGATTAGTGAAAGTTATCATTTCCTTTTTTTACCCATCTTAGTTACTAGAAATACTCGATTTAATCAACATACATTGATGATTACAAAAAAATATTTATCTTAAAATGGACACGTAGATAAGTGAAACTAGAAATACTCATCAAACATAATAGTTTATCTGACCAACCAATCGAAAGATTGGATTCAGCTGACTCAAATAAGAATGTATATCCAAATTCTTTACTGTTCCTTTGATTCTATTATTATATAAAAACAGTTTTGGACTCAGAAATTCTACTAATATAGAATGTGTCTTATCGTGAAAAAAAAGACTGTGCTCATGTGTTATGCACACCTTTAGACTGGAGATTTGACTTTGTCTGTGTGTGTGTGTGTGTTGTATATGGGTCTGTTAGTTGGTTGGTTGGTTGTTGACGGAATGTGACTGATGCGCTTATATAGTCATACGTGCCACTAGACAGATTAATAATCGTATATACCAACGAAATATATACATATATAGGCTTCTGAGTACATTGTTACCAAGGTAACATTATATCCTTGTGTTTTTAAGTATACAAAATGCCACAAAAACTACTGTAATATGTTTTAGAGAAAAATAATATTTATTTTTTAAAAACTCTTAATTCCTTTTCTCACTATTCTTTTCTGATGGACGTGTTAAATCAGTAATATATTACTTACATATTTTGAAATATTTTTAAACGAACGTGTGAGTATTTTTTTCTGTCTTTGTCGTTAAATATTTGAGTAAAATAAATAAATAAAACTTTCATTATTGATTCGACTGAATAAAACAAAAAATTATGTCGACTAATTGATTCGTCTGCCATTCGGTATATAGACTATTGAAATACAACTCTTTATAATATCTATTCAATTCATATAAAACATGACTAGTTATCATTGTCACTTAGGTCTGACTTAATAAGTCATCTTGTACAAGGTTGTATGACTTCATACATTTGATCACCTTTCATTTGTGTATTGGTGGTTTAATGGCAGAATACTTGTCAACCATGTCACAGGTTTAGGCTTGATTGCCGACCGACTCACTCCTAAACTTTGCCCAGTGTACTATCCTGTAGTAAGCGTAGCAAGAGGGGAAGGTTGGACATCAAAAGAACACCACCGCTACTAAAACGTCAAAGCTTGAAGTCCCGCATTCCACTCGGAAGGCAAGGAATGACTACTTTCAGAAGTTTAAATGAAGTGATAGTGTGGTGAGAGCTATCTGCAAGACAAAATTGTAGACAACAATTTACGTCAATGAGAAAAGAACAAGAACAAAGACTAACTCAACAACCAATCACAGCAGACTTAGCGTGGGCGGATACGATTCTCAGATAAATCACCGGACTGTCTGAGAAACGGCAACAAAGAGATGACAGAATAACCTTCAGCAGGAAAACAACCAATCAGAAGACGTTGCTTCTCTGTTAACAATAACGAATAATAATGTACATAAAAATCTATAAATATGTGTTGATTTTCTCAATAAACGATCTGTTGCCTGGCCATTGTCTTCTGTCGTTACAATAGTGTCGAGCTTCACAAAATACAACAGATTCATGATATTTCTTTGAACATTTTCAAAATGCATACTACCTGTTAAGGTTAATAGCTAGAATATAAGTGAAAAATCTTGTCATGATGGGATGTGAATCAGGAGTATTCTGAATGTCTGCCTAATCTTTTATAAGTAAGCTAGCGGATGTAATCACTGAGAATCTCTCAACTAACTTATATTTGACAACGGCCTGTAATGTGCACTCATCTACTTTACACTACACATATTCTATAACTAGATATTTATTTCGCATTGGGTAATATACCTTTAAATACAGTCTAAGTGTGTATGAGTTTTAGCCCAAGTCTGTTTTCCCCCTTTAATTGTAGATTATAGTACATCACTAAACTATCCTATTAAAGTCGTCTCATTCCATCATCATTTCACGATTTTATAACCTTAATGGTTTTTACTTATAACTTATTGAGCGACATCGTGGATTTTATCACAAACTGAAATCCACTATAAGATCACTGAAAACTAAGGAGCACTGGACAGTTGTTTAACTCTACTACGGAACTATTCAGTAGTATATACCCAGCAGGCTACTAAGGATCAAACACAGAACCCTTAGGTTAGGAGGGGAATACGTTAATATTCAGTCACTGGAACGGAACGTAATGACGATTAGATTCTGACTTCAGCCAGTTCACTATGTTATAACGCCACTGCCAACCAATTTCATCGGCGAGTATCCATTTTCACATGAGACTTGGTGTATCCCATCGCTCAAGTTTTTTTCACCACAAGTTCAGTGAATATTTAGAAATTATTGAGCAAAAGCTTGCACAATTAAGAGATAACCAACTAAAAAATAAAACTTCTCACATAAATATACAAATTTTTAGTTTGAAACAGTAAGACAAATATTTTCAGGGTAAGTTTAGTCATGAACGCACGTCACTTAGGGAATCAGTGAAAACCGGTTAGCTTTGAGTGACTGTTTTGCCCTACTTCAAGGCATTTCACTAGTGTTTATTTATGACCCAAAAAAGAATCGAGCCCAAAATCTTCAGGTTACAAAGCTAATGAAATCCTGATCAATTCAACGTTTGAAAACTAACCCATTGGTTGTTAGTGAATGATTACATGATGGATTTCCTGGACTTTTAATGAGTTATTGCTTGAAGGTCCATCATGTCTGGCAGTGTTGCTTTCTCATGGAAACTTAGTTTATGACACATTATTTGAATAGTAACGTGGTAGCTTAGTAACCTGAACATTATGGATTTTATCCCTTGCGAGGTGACAGCTACACAAAGCTGAAGTGCTGCAAAATAAGACCAAGTAGTACTGTGGTGTCCCCTTTTTACAAGGATTATCCAACTCAAGATGATTGGTGACGAAATCTAAACTTGACAGGGATTTTCAACAGCTTGAAATATTTCATCGTACGACAGTTGAGTTCACGAAGTAAACTGAATCCTCATTGCAAATATTTTTTCACCGTTAATTGAGTTAAACCATTTGAGCATAGCGTTTAAACATGAGGAAACGAAATCCGAATTACTGTATAAGAATTAGGTAAAATAGAAGCTCTATAATTCACCTAAGTATGTTTCTATGGCTGAATTATTTTATTTTATTTTACTTGAATTCATTAAATTGAGATTTCATCTAGAATTATTACATTTTGTTAATGAGATAAAATATTTAGATAAGAGACTGTTAAATTCCGCCTTTAGTTTAACGTGTGAATGTGTACTGAGTCAGCCAGTTAGTTGCCTTTCGGGGATTTTATTTCAAATTAATCACATGAACTCCTTATTAGAAATATGTATGAGCTTCATTCAACACAAATATATAGGATAGTGTAACTAGGTTTGGGAAATTATTATTAACCAGGAGGTCCTGTGGGTGCGTACCGATGAAGAGTCCCAAACTAGGACGAAATAGCTGTCCAGTACTTCCAGGTTTTCTGGTGATTCTGTAACTGATGTTAGCTCATGATGAAATCCTCCATGCAATCAAACAAAATCCCTACAAAACCAATACTTGAATATTATTAATGTGACGACTAATAACTGGGAGTGAAATGGAGAAATCTAGGTAGCGGTAGGATTCGAACTAGTGACCCAATGTTCTGCCAGCTGAGCTAGGAGGCCCAGCTTTCAACTAGGATCTGACTTCAGTTTCAGTCATCACTTATTACAGTTATATTTTATTACTTATAATAGTAGGATAAGTTGTGCAAAATATGCAAACGATTGGCGGAACCCGGGATCGAAATGGAGACATTTAGATTTTCAGTCTAACGTTCTCTGTGTTGAGTTTTTCCGGCCATCAAGTGATACATCGGTGGTTCAGTGGTAGGATGCTCGTCAGCCACCCAAGTAGTCCGAGTTCATTTCCCGGTCGACGTACTACTAAACCTCGCTTAGCCGGTAGTAAGCCCAGTAAAGAGGGAAAGTTGGGCGTGAGGCTAGCAACCCCACCCCGTGAAATCGAAATAAACACCTCCGCTAGTGAAACTTTAAAGCTAAAGTCTCAAGTTCTATTTTCCACTTGGAATGCAAAGGAGTGAAAAAAGTATAATAATGATAGAAGAGATTTATTTATCAATACTTATTTTAGTAGTATGTTAGTTAGAAGAAAAATATCTTTGTTGAACTACTTTCATTTTGTGTTTTTCTCCACTTTGAATTGCATTTGTTTAACAGATTACGTGTAAATTGTGGTCGATTGATTCCTCCAAAAGAAGACAAAACAAATCATAATGGACCACGCAGAAGGTGATTATAATTATTAATTATTATTAATACTATTATGATAGTTATTTCTTTACCTCAATGTTTTCCTTCCATGCACAATTATAATCTGAATTTTATGTCGTCTATTAATTAATAAGAGTATCTAAGTGTTACTATAGAGAGACTAGAGTCTATTGACTTTCAGGGCATTTCAACGACTTCAGGAGATCATTGTTTAAACAAACAGTGTTATGTTAATAAAGAACTTCTTTGTAAATAATTCTAATATTTGGTTGGAGGATTTCATCATGAGCGGCATCATTTAGAGGACCATTGCAAAACCACCTGGGAGTACTGGACAGTTGTTTCGTCCAGTTTGGGACTCTTCAGCAGTACGCACCCACACTGCGGGGTTTGAACCCAGGACCTTCTGGTTACAAGGCGGGCTCGTAGAGAATTAAGCCACTGGGACCCGATCCATTGGCCAGTGTAACTTCTGCCAATTCATGACATAGCCCGACGACTTCGTAATGTCTTGTTTGATGAGTTACTACCTCACATTCAAGTGCTGTAGCCTACTCGTCAGGCTTCCCACTAGAACCCCAGGTTGACTGCTTGAATAGAGCCAGTTGCTAGTGAGCATCAGCCTAATTTTCAAGTATTGGTTTTGTAGGGATTTTGTTCGATTGGTTACAGGATTTCATCTGCAAGCTCGCCTTGTGACCAGAAGGTCCTTGGTTCGAACCCCGCAGTGTGGTTGCTTGCTGATGAAGAGTCCCAAACTACGATGGAAGAAACAACTGTACAATACTCCCTGCAGGTTTTCCAATGGTTCTCTGACTGATGTCAGCTCATAATGAAATCCTCCATCCAATCAAAAAAAATCCCTACAAAACCAATACTTGAAAATTCTAATATTCATCAAGTGTGTTTGATTAGGGCACTTCAATTCATTGATTTTGGGGGCAAGGAGTTGTTTTACAGACACACACATATAAACATTGTAATCATTTGGATTTTTGTAACGACTGTTGGTGTATTTTTACCCTAGTTAGAGAGTTGATCAGTATTTCTTATCTTGTCACCATTTATTTTGTCTTTTGATTCATAGAATTCGTAAACAATATATATGTCGATTTTGTTTACGTCAATTTACAAAATCCTACAATCTTTTAATTCATGAACGTACACATACAAATGAAAGACCATTTCCTTGTGATGTCTGTGGTAAGGCATTTCGACGACAGGATCATTTAAGAGATCATAGGTAAGTAATGTCAATCTTTGCTTTTCTTTTCACATTATAGAAATAAACAGCATTACTTTTTATTGTCTATCTGAGTGAAGCGATGACAAATATCAGTCACTTAGTTGGTAGAAAATTCAATATTTTAGTGAGAATAAGAGATCAATGGATGCCCGTTTCGTCTTAATTTAGGACTTCCCACTGATGTGTACTCAAAATGGGTGAACAGTAGTAGGACCACATTTTGTTGATGAAATGTTGTTATTGAATCACCAAATGTGAATTCAAACTTCCACATTTTCACAGTCTTTCCGGTACGTTATAAAACACCATCACTATGAGATTTTAGTGTAGCCATAGAAATAAAGGAAAAGACTTACCTTCGAATAACCCATCAATTGATGTTATAAAACATGCTGGCTCCTAGTACAGATTCTTCGACAGTGTCTTTGGTTTGAAACCGTAGGAATAACATCACTCATTGGAGATGCAAGCATATGCAGTAGATGAGTCCAAGTAGGGACGAAACGCGTACCTTTGATCCTCTACTAGCTCTCATAGGTCGGATGGCAATATCTTATATATATATATATCCTATCCTTTCAGTGTGGTTGTGAGATATATCTTTCACTTATGTATTTATTTTATCCTTCGATAGATTCACACATAGCTCAAAGAAACCATTCCTATGTGAAATTTGTGGTAAAGGATTTTGTCAATCACGTACTCTGGCATTACATCGTACCACTCATCAAGTGAATCAGTTAGAAAGTAATTCACCAGTTATTCAATCCAATGAGTTTAATAATAATAATAAAACAAGCGCTATGAGTGATAAAAATTCTAAAATGGCTTTCAACAATTCCTCCTGTCTTCCTTTATTACAACCTCCTTCTATTCCTATGCATCATCGTCAAGATCAAAAGCAACAGTGTTATCCCCATGAACAACGTGATCGCGAACAGGAACAAGATGAAGAAAATCGTACTACTAGAAATGATCAGCATATTACTGAACCAGTGTTATGGAGTTAAGATTTCTATGTAGAAAAGATTTTTAAAAATACTTTTTTCATATATTTGTTTACTTATCCTATCCTGCCTCCCTTCTCTTGACAAAAACAAATCAGAAGAACAACACCAGGATAGTATCAAGTGGTTATACGGAAGATTTACTTTTGTACACAACAACTTCCGTTATCCATAAATATACACACATATTCAAGAAACATGAAGTGTAGACAAAAGATGTGTTGTTTAACTCTTCTGTAAACTGACTACTATACATTTCAAATAAACACAATTCACGAAGAATACTGTTGGGTAATTTTCGTTTGCCTCCTTCTTCTTCCTCTCCTCACCTCTATATTCATCGACAGTCACCGATTTCACCTATAACATGTATGTTTCAATATTGATGTTAGTCTGAAGTTACCAGTCTAGCAACAGGTGTTTTGCTCTTTACCTTACCTCTTTCTTGTTTAGTTTATTTTCTTCAGTATGAAGATTATTTGAAAAAAAAATTGAGTGCATATCAAATTTTACTTAATATACATATAAGTATTACATTTGTTCGTGTACTTCTTTTCCTTTCACTCACTCACTCACTCACTCACTCACTCACTCACTCACTCACTCACTCACTCACTCACTCACTCACTCACTCACTCACTCACTCGCTCACTGACTGACTGACTGACTGACTGACTGGCTGACTGACTGACTGACTGACTTAGTGATTTGTTAGTATTCCCTTAGGTTCCAAATAGGACTTGGGGCTTCAACAGCACGTCTCCACTTCATCCTCCCTCAGTCTCCTCCATGTCACCCTCGGACGCATGATTCGCCGTTTCCCATCTGGGTTCCACTCGATGGGCTGCTTTGCGCGTGATGTCACTCAGTTGTCTCCCCAGTCTTTGTGTGTCCGAACCATCTGCATTTTCTTCGGCATATTTGTAAGGCAATAGGTGGTTGGTTGGTCCGTTCCCAGAGTCCCTTGTTGTTATCCCTTCTGCTCGGCCATCTGGTCTCTTCAGTATGGAGTAAAGCCAGCTGTTTATGAAAGTGTGAAGCCTGTTCGAAATGGTTTTCATAACGTGTGCGTTAAGTCTCTGAGCCATATAAGAGCACTGATCTGACGTTAGTGTTGAAATAATGCAGTGTATTTCCACAGTGATTTCAGACTAATGAAGGCGTTTCCTACTATTCTGATCCTGCAGTTGACATACTCATACGTGCTTCTTGTAGCTGAAGCAATTAACTACCTATCTATAATGACTACAGAAGTGCTCTCACCATGATCATGCTGCGGAGAGACAATGTTGAAGAGTATAAAAAAGTTAGTTGATTGCTTCCTTTTTAGTAAATATAGATGAATTTTGAAATTTTATTCCCGTTTCCATATATATCTGAAGCATTGAGCAATAAAGTTGTCGTCCATACCATCTTTAATAAACATATTTTATTATGATATGTTATAGATGTTCAAAAGAATGTTAACGAAGAATAGAGACAAAATAGTGACTAGTTATCAGTTGGCACTTAGGTGTCTGCTGAATATGATCTTATCAAAGGTAATCTGTTCAGTATGTGCATGTGAGTTGTACAGACCTGGGCGATAATGTTTTCATCAATGAGTGTAAGAATGAACACTTCATAGTATGTATAAGTGATAATCTTGCGCCAATTTCCACCTTATAATTTACTTACACTGACCATATTTACCACTGAATTATACCACTGAAGTAACTCTACCGTTAACATTTTTATTGACCAAAACTATACAAACAATGAGACAGCAAGTAAGACTTTCAAATAAACCTCTAAAACCTCCTATTAGAAGTAATCTATTGTTGGATAAGTAAATATTAGTAATAAAAAGATTAGGGGAAAATACCTGTAAACGATAGTTGGATGATGGCTATGTTGTGTTGTAAGTTGTCCATGAGTGAGACTAATAAAATTCTGGTGTCGATTTAATTTAATTATCAGACAGTGCGAATCCTCTCACAATAGATTTATTCCTATACCACATTATTTGAAATCTTCAAATTTAAAACAGAACAACTGTCTAAATTTGTTTGAGTTAATTCTGCATTTCCCATTGATTAACGCTGACAAATAATAACTGATACCGGTTGAACAAGATGTAGTTCTCGTGACGCAATCAGTCTAGTGAATAACGTTTTGGAGTTTGAAACTTTGACTGACAGGTTTGAGTCTCAGTGGGCACACTATCACTTACGTGGGATGCAGATACATCCGGCTGAAAAGTCCCAGTCAGGTAGAAATGAGCATCTTGGATTCCACTACAAGTCACCATCCACCAAATAAGAATAGTTGTCCATTATCGATTAAATTGTCGGGGTGATTCCTTAGTAAACACTAGTTATATCTCATTCATTATGAAAACAAAGATTACTGAATAAATAATGAATCGCATAACATACTTCAATGGTATACGAGCTTGCCTTGTAACCGGAAGGTCCTGGGTTCGAACCCCAGTGGTAGCGTACTGCCGATGATTCCCAAACTAGAATGAAACAGCTGTCCAGTACTCCCTGCTGGTTTCCAATGGTTCTCTAACTGATATCAATCCATGATCAACTCGTAAAAACAAATCTAATCCTCACAAACCAACTACAGAAAATCCTTCAAATAGTTAATTAAAGTAGTTTTCTTAATATAAAAGATGATAATTAGATAAAGCAAAACATATAACTGAGATGAAACTATACAGACTACAAATATACTGATTAGGTTGACTAACTTGCTGGCAGAACGTCTGCAGTATACTATCAATATAAATTAACTAAAAAGAAATTAGAACTAATTACAAACAATAAGAAGACTTTAAAAAAATCTTTCAACATCCCACTTTTGTATTTTTAATTTTCATAGTATACACCTTTATTGAAAGATTTATAACACTGTAAAATGCCACTGTTCACAGTCTGTAGTTTAGTGTGTTTTCTACCCCGTGCTTTTGTAGAACACATATATGTTAATGTCTATCCCATTTATGCTTTGTGCCATAGATACATACATGTATTATGATGAGTGGCTAGTATAAATAATTATGACGGATATGACAAGCGTGATGAAGACGATGATGTTGATGATGCTGTTGACGGTGATCATAGTTAATGACGAAAATGAATCTCTCTTGTGAATTCTTTATATCAGTGTACGTGTCCATGTTTTTTTTAATATGCGTAAGAATGACTACCGGGTAAACAGAGTGAAAATTGAGGAACACACACACACACACAAACACACTTACATACACGCGCTAGTCGACAAGTAAATAAATAAATAGTGAAACAGTTGTCAAAACACTCTGAATAACTAGAACAGTTGCGATCTAATCATGACTGTCAGAAAGTGTTAAGAATGAAGAAGATGGAATAGAGAAGGAGGAGTTTTAGAAGAAGAAAGAAAAAATAAAGAAGGGAATAAAACAATTCATGAAAAGTTTGTGTGTACGTGCATGTTCCTTGTTTTACAGCACAGAAATGAAAAGTAAGCAGGAGAAGGAGAAAGGGAGAAGGAATAGCTGGGATAGAAAAGAGAAAGAGGAGTACATCAAGACGAAGAAGCAACACCAGTGACAGTTAAATGGTGATATATAATAAATACACTTATGATTAATGATCTCGACAAAATAATTCCAACTGAATGGCCTTTTGTATCCAGCGTTGTTTGAAAGGTGAGCCAAAAAACATAACACGTCTAGTAGAAGACAATGTTACAATGTTACACAGAAGAGATAATTACCAGTTCTAGGATAAATATAAAATATCAAAGGTGTGAATTAACTAATAAATTCCATTCTACATGTGCTTGTCTCCGTGTGTCTAAATAAGCAAAACAAGTTACGGGGACATAACACAGAATACTTATACGCATACACATTGTAGAAATCAATCTCTTCACCTACACAGTAGCCAACACCAGTCTTCAAATTGGGCTTTCTTTTCTGTCTCGCTTTCTCTCTGTTTGTGTTTTTGCTTTCATATTTACACAAACGAAGTAATTTGTCATTTTAATCCCAGTTACTAAAATAGATACTGATGCTTGTACATTGTGTGTACGACATATTTTTTTCCTTTCTTAACAACGTCAATTATATGATTAGTCTTTTCAGAATATAACGATAGTTTGGTTGGGAAAAAAAAGAGGATGGAAAGAGTGGAATGCACATTTCATCTCATCTCATGTTATTTTCTTACAAATTGATGAAAGTTAGCCATGTTAATAAAGTCAGTAGTAAGCAACAAATCCCTAAAGACTTTTTTTAAAAAAAAAGAAAAATTTAAATGAAAGGGAAAGTAGACATTCTTTTGAAAAAAAAAAGAAATGGAGAAGACGAAATTAGTAGTTTCTTTTGTTTCTATATCAAGTAAGTATCCACTTACTCGCTTACTTACTAACTTACTGGTCGATTGACGATAATGTGGCCCTTTCTGGTAAATTCATTAAAAAAAACAGCAACAACAACAACAACTTTAAACTGTTAAAAAGCGTTACAAGCTGATAACTTACTTTTAGCATACATAGTCAGAAGAATTCTTGGAATGACCTTCAAGCAATTAATCATTGATAATAGAGATAAAGAAAAAATTAGATATTAATGTAAGTGTAGGACTTGGGCATTGTGGTACGATGTAATTCCATATTAGATTATAATTCCCTTGCGTTCCGAGTGGAACACAGGGTTTCAGCAACACATTTCCACCTTCTTCTATTTTCTGCTATCCTCTTCAGCTGGATCCATGACTGCCCATAATTTCTCATCTCCTCCAACTCTCATAATCTCCTCCATGTCACCCTCGCACTGACGACCTACTCGTCGCTTCCCACTGAAGTTCCATTCGGGCGAAAGCCTGGCGCGCGATGTCATTCCACGGCCTCCTCAACGTGTGCTCAATCTATCTGCATTTTCTCCTACATATTTGTTGGGCGATCGGCTCTTGGTTGCTTTGTTCATCACCGAAGTTGCTTGTTGCTAATTCTTTCTGGCTGGTTGGCCATTTGATCTTCAGTGTGGAAGCCAGCCAGCGAAAGTGGGCAGCTGTTGATGAAAGTCTGCAACCTGTCGGAAATCCTTTTCGTGACACGCTGACCAAGTTTCTGATCCGTATAGAAGAATTGAATGACTTCACATCTGTGTTGATAATGCGAATCTTGTTCTTTATGCTGGCTGAGTGCAGTGCAGAAGATTTCCAAACTGGTTTCAGGTTGATGGAGGTGTATCTTGCCTTTCCGATTCTGGCTGGCTGGCTGGCTGGCTTTGACATCTTCATCCGTTCCGACTGTAGTTGAAACGATGCTTCCTAGATAAGTGAGTGAAGTAGCCTCTGTTAAATCTCTCCCGTTGATGGTGATTGTTGCTGGCTGCTGTTGGCTGCTTATCGCCATCACTTTCATCTTCTCTATGTTCACCTGGAGTCCTGTCTTTGCTGCGGGCCTCTTCTGCGAGTTTGTTGATTTTCGCCTGCAAGTCTTCGAGTTTGTGTGACATTAGACATATATCATCTGCAAGATCCAGATCTTCTACAGTCATCGGATATTGCAGTAAAAACAAAACAGGGTTTTGAAGTTACCTTTCAGATTTCTATATATGTGAAACAGGATCTTAAGAGCTGGGATGATGCTTGATTAAATCGCCGGACTACCTACATTTCCATCCATTTATAATGCATCAAATCTACTGTATTTTTTGCTCCTTTAATGATTAAGGTATATCCTTGAACCACTACATATACTCACATTTTCAGTTACCTTTCGACAACCAACTGCTGTGCATTTCTCGAAGGAGATGAATGAAAGACTTCAATAAAGATTGATTTTTACTTCAGTATTGTATCACGCAACATACTGTTGTCTCTTTGTTTATTTGTTGATCCCATTCGAAGAGTAAATATTATACAGTAGAATACATTGAGTTCTATACTGTGTGTAAACATTTCATCCTGAATAAAGCTGTTATTATTATTTATTAATATTGAAAGTATTTACAATAGCAAAGGTATTTTTTTAAACACAAGTTGGAGATATCTATGGACTGAATCTTCAACATACGATTAGCCAGAGTAGCAAACGACTGCATACAAGTTAACCTGGAGAATAAAGTTTGGGAAATAAACTTTAGAGTTTAAAAAAGTCACATTAAAGCTTTAGAGATTAAATCAGTACAGTACTTTTAAACTTAGTATTTAGTAATTAGGACTAGCATATGCTTGATTTACTTTGTTGATGTGCAACACTTTTAGTTAGGTAAAAAATTATGATCAGTTTGAGGGCCATTGTTAACCGGTAAGCAATGGACAGCTGTTTTCTCTTTGTTTGGGGCTCTGCAACTGTATGCCCCAGTCACACTATCAGGGATGGAATCTATGACCTCCAAGTTACGAGGTGAGCCCGTTGACCACCCAGCCACTGAGATGGGATCTGATGGCTTATGAATTGTGCTGATCCGCGGCTGGATCATGGGTGTATGCTGATAAAGAGTTCCAGTAGGGATGAAATAGCTGTCCAGTACTCCCCGGTTTTCAGTGGCTCTCAGACTGCTGTTAATTCGTGATAAAACTTGGGACAGATCAAATGCCTACAAACTAAAAATAGATAATTATTTATTACTCTTCAGTTACTCTAATACGTTTTCTTGACATAATGTCTAATATTATCTTTCATGGTGGAATTCTGAATATTTCCTTTTCAATGTTAAAACTGATCTCTCACTACCTACGCTATGAATGGTTATCTCTGATGGCTTTCTCAGGAATCTCTCTTCTTCCTCAGAAAATAAGGATATGCTACTTATGTGATCGCCCAGTTTGCATGCGTTTTTGCAGTCCCGAAAAACAAACACGAATTCTACCATAATAGGGTGTTCTGTAAAAATCATAAAGGTATATTTAGACATTTTGCCTGTATAGATTCGGTCAGTTTCAGTGTGTATTTCCCAACGATTTTCATTGGGAAACAGACTTAGTTCGAGACACAAGTGCAATGGGCATCAACAACTCCACTAGAAATCAAATCAAGTTGTGCATTTTGTGAGGTCAACACTTCATCATTCATTCCATTATATCTAACAAATCAATTAATTATGGTGGTGACACTATGTTGTAATATTGTGAGTTCTTATTACCGACGAGTGTGAATCTAGGACGAAACAGGTATGCATGATACGGTGATTTTCAAATGTTCTTTAACTGATTTCGGTTTGAAACGAAATCCTCTTTGAAATGAGTGAAATCTTTCTCAACCCAATTACCACGAGCTGGATATTTTTAGTTATTATACAGAACTAAAGTGATCAGCCTTTGCTGTGTAGTTACCTGCATTATTTTTCTGCTTAGAGCATCTACGATATTTTGTATAAAGTATTAAACGTGACCGGGAGATTTCAACTTCCTCACAGGATTGAATATAATTTATTTTATTCATTTCCGTTCCGACTGGAACATAAGGCTTCAAGCTTGGGATTTTAAGTTTCAGCAACAATGGTATATATATTTTGGGGGGCAGGGTTGCTAGATTCACGCCAAACTTTCTAACGTTATTGGGCTTACCTGTTATGTGAGGATTACAGGAAATGTCTTGATCGGAGATCAAACCCCGGACCACTTGTGTGGTTGGGGAGTATTCTACCACGGAACCACAGAAACTATCATCTGAGTAACCCTCAAATGAACTAATAGCCACAAATAAACGATGAATATTAAAAGAACACATGATTTACAGTAATAATGAGATATTGGTGTGAAGAAATTAGTTTTTTAAAAGGTATAACGATTAATTTAACTGAGTAAAGTAAGAAATGCGGAATTACAAAGTGACTTTGTGACAAACCGTTAAAACAAAGATAAATCAGTGTAACTCTATGTATCCCTACTTGGTGTTTAAATAAAAGGTAAAATGTAAAGTAAGCATGTTCAATATGCTCAATAATATTGTAAAGAAGAAAAGACCGAGGAGGCCGAAAGAAATGTTTATCAGGTGAAACGTATTGTACATAGCTAAATTTGGTATACCATATTTTCAACCTGCCATTTGCACATCATTTACCACATCCTTGACGAATTGGTCGAATATCGTCACATCCGATAGCTTCTTGGATTCTGCATCACATGGCAACATTCTCCTCATGGTTCTCTTCTTTGATTGCTCTTTCCAGTGTGCCAAACATATTGTTACTTTTCTGAATTCGTTTCTGATATACTACTTATATCGGATTATAAGTAGCACTCACCACAATATTACTCCTGAAACATTGATGATCTAGTTGAAGGACTTTATTACTATTGGTTGAGTCATTTTCTAAGTTGACGTTTTCACTCCTTGTAAATGTTGGCATTTTTAGTGAGTTTGTCAGTAGTCACTTTTATTATCCTCAATCATTTGGACAGATATTTTCATAAGAATTTACTGTGCATTAATGTCATTCTTCTCTATTTTTAAAGGTAAGATCTTTTAAAAGTTTATGCAATTTCTAAGACTTTTAGTTACCCACCAAGATAAATTTGGTAGACTAGATACAACGTAAAGTTAGCTTAGGATATTTGAGGGGAACTCATTGCTGCAGTCAGAGACATTATCACTGAGCTGTTCGCTCTCGCCACTGACCTCCTGTACGATTGTAGTGGATGCTTTGGTTGGACAGTAGTCATACAGAAGGTCAGTTGTGAACCCAGATAGCTCAGTGGTAACGTCCCTGACTGCGACATTCGGTGGAGCGGGTTCGAGTCTCACAAGGAACATGAGTTCCTTCAAGATAGTAGATACGTCTTGTTGACGAGCATTGCCTCTAACCATCTAACAACAATTCAGAGTGATCGTGATGGTGAGTCACCTAGTATGGTGAACATGTTGCAAACTTGACTGATAGAGATTTAGTGTGCACTAAACGAAGGACTAAACTCATGACGTTAGTTACTACTTAGTGTGTTAAGTAACCTTTTGAGAAAGCAGTTTAATACTGCTTCTGAATATCTTTGGTGCCAGTCGGATAGTTTATTACCAAAAATATGTAAGAGAGTTGTATACTACTTTAAATCTTTTTATTTTTTGTAGAAAACCCACTTATTAGTAAACTATCCAGCTAATTCCAGCAGTAGGCACACATTAACATACACGTACATGATATATACCTGGGTGCACACACATAAATATCATTTATGCACAAAAGAAAAAGCAGAGAAATTTCCTTATTCCCGTGATCCAACAATTGAAGTTTTCCTCTACAACCCCCTCCTACTTTTCTATGCCTTATTATTATTATCATCCTTGGTTATACGTCAAATGTATGGAAAAGCGTAAAAATTATATCCCATTGAGGATACTTGAAATATATGAGGATACAGGGAAGGGGGAGCTTGTATAAACGTTTAGCCTCCGTTCTGTCTACAGCATTTTATTTAAAAAGCAAAAGATTATAGGCTGAGATTTTCACATTTCTCTTAACAACGAATAGACTAAACCATTCATTTATTTAGCATGCAAACTAGAAGAAGCAAAGTAAAAGTAGATACCGTAGGATATAATTTGATATTCACCATAGGGATTAATTAAATTGGTTATGCTTTCCCACTTCTCACTGGTCGCTTTTCATTTTTCCTCTTGCCTATTCCCTTTCTACCTCTTTGGGATTTTTTTCTGCAAAAATATACGGAAATACGCTTATTAGTTATTTCAATTTTCTTTTACTTTTTTGGTTAGGCAAAGAAGAAGATTCCTGCAACACTTGTGTTGTTTATGCTGTTAAACAGAGTTACAAACGGAATTGACTATCTATCATCTGTCTGTTATACACTGTCTACTACTAATTGCTACTACCTCTGCGAATACTACTTATATGCTGTTTTAATAGTATATACCTAGGTGTAATAATAGAATCAATGAATTAAAAAGAATGCAGCGATTTGCCTGCCTGCTTATCTCTTTATACACGTACAAACGTATGATACTACTTATAAAAGTAGATATGCAATCCCGACTTGCATAAAATTCATTTCATTTTAAGCTTTTTATTCTTTAAATTATTATTCATTTTTTTAAAAACTAATTTTTAAAATCTGTTAAATAAATTAGAAAAAATAGAAAAAAGAAGAAAAATGAATGGTAGTGCATACGCTAAAGAGAGAAAAAGAAGGGGCGGGAAAGATGAACAAGCTGAATCGCTTTAGGTGAAACTGTAAAATTGATTTTATCATAATTTTTCTTTCATTGATACAAAGTCAGTAGTATTGATATAAGGATAAAACTTGGGTACTGTGGATAAAATTTTATTTTGATAAAATCACACAGTGATTTACAGTACTATTTACTGATGACGTTTCGAGAACAATTTATTGGTCATAATCATATCAAGGTACTCACACAACTTTCTTGCTTCATTTATATACATGAGTGGAGTTGATTAGACATTTGAATAAAATCAATATAAGATGATAAAGTACATTCAGAAATAATTGTAGTGTTATCAATAAAATACAATCAAATGGGAAATAAGATGTTTTTATAGTAAAAATAAGTAACTAGTTAGAATGTTATAATGTGAATTGAATACATTTTAACATTTTTTGTTATTCTCCTCTGATTTGACTGGTAGTAACATCTTCCATATCTCTGGTATTTGCATTGAGTCATTTTTGTTACATGTGTTGGGTGTAGACTCGATGAACCAGGATTCAGTAATCAGTCTCTCTCTCCACCCACCTATATTACTCTTTAGAACTTTGACTCTGTCCCACCCTGTTGTACAGTTGTGTGTTAATGCATGCAGTGCGATTGCTGAATCTTTTTCTAAATTACTCATCTTCATGGGGTCAGTCATTCTAACTTTAACTAAATTCTTATGTTCTGATTATCTCACTACTCCAGATCCACTAGTTTGACCTATGTAGTTGACCTAACTCACAGTCATTGTAAAATATATATCATTTCGTTTAATTGGATTCACCGGGTCTTTTTTAAAGAGCCTTAACTAAAAGTTCATGTTGATAGTTCAGTGACAGAATGTGCACAAGACACACACTCGGGAAGCTCACAATGTGAATGCTGTTGATCCACTCCTAAACTATACCTAGTTTATTAGCCAGTAGTAAACCCGGAAAAGCGTCGGTGGCACAGCAGTATAATGCTCGTCTACCACGTCTGTGGTCCGGGGTTCGATCGCCTGCCAACGCACTTCTTTACCTCGCTAAGCCAGCAATAAAACTGGTAAAGAGGGAACGTTGGGAATAAGGCTAGCAACCGCATCCTGTAAAAATAAACGCCGTCGCTACCGAAACTTCAAAACTTAAAGCTTGAATACCTGTTTACCAATAGAAACGCATAGAGGATGAAAACAACATTCATGATAACTGCTGCTGTGAATGTGTTTGAATCGGCATATTCAATAGAAGAACTTAACTTTTTCCTTATATATATGACGAGGATTACTCAAGTTCACTGGGAATGTGTACAGCCTGACAGTTATAATTTGTCTTAAAAAGGATGAAAGTGATACTGAATAATATTTTTTTCAAAAATGAAAGTAAAATACAATTTCTTAACAGTTCGTAGATAGAAAAATAACGAAAGCGAATTGAAAAGGAGTAATTTCAATTTAGCCTTTGTTACGTAAGGATGGAGATATCGCAAGGTCAGTCATTTCTTGACAAATCATTTACTTCAACAAAAACCCTTTCTTAATTATTGGCCAACTTTCCAAATAATTCCCAGAGATTATAATATACACTCGATTTATATAATTATCATATGTGAGGTACCACACAAAAGACACTTACTAGCAACAATGAGTAGTGTTGATTCGTTAAATAATACAGTTGTCACTAGGAGGTCTGACAGTCTTGTGTTCATATTTTGATTTGACACTAGTAACTAGTGTGATGCGTCTAGTCCTCTCTTTGGTGCAGACTGAATTCTATCAGTCAGGTTGTAGTGTGGCCACCATTCTAGGTAGCTCGCCATCACGGTGTACATTGTTTATGATGATATTAGATGGTTGGAGGCAATCGGTAGGAAGCCTTGGACCTAGGTTTCGTGCCAGTTGGCACTCGTCAGCAAGGCGTATCTGCAACCTTGAAGCAACAATGCACACCGTGATGGCGAGCTACCTAGAATGGTGGCCACATTACAACCTGACTGATAGAATTCAGTCTGCACCAAAGAGGGGACTAGACGAATCACACTAGTTACTAGTGTCAAATCAAAATATCCACTACAGTCTTACAGGAGGTCAATCGCGAGCCCGAATAGCTCAATGGTAACGTCTCTGACTGCAGCACTGGGTGACACGGGTTCGAATTTCAGAATGGACATGAGTTCCTTCAAGGTTGCAGATACGCCTTGCTGATCAGTGAGTGCCAGCTAGCACGAAACGTAGGTCGAGTTAGGCTTCCTGCCGATTGCCTCCAACCATCTAATATCATCACAAAATCTTGTGTTCAGCCATATATTAAGATTACATGTGTATACCGTTGAAGAATCTCATTGGGTATTTCTCTATGTATTATGAAAACCAACTTGAAATAGTATGATGAACAGGTTTCAGGTAATAAAGTTTCCCTGCATCTGAGAATCGACACTAATTCAATAGTAGCACAGTGAAAACATTCGTACACATATAGCCAAATGAAAATAACAGTGCCAAACTAATTGTAATTTACTTTCTATTTATTCTACAATTTTAAATAAATCGATGATAGTAAGTAATGTGCTCTAGTTGACGATTATGTTATAATAGCCTGAAGCACAAGATCCCTTACTTGACCAGTTCACCCACTAATATGGAGCTAAGTAGATCTATCTTTCGATTAGAGTTCTGTCCAGAAAGGTTACAAGAACACTCTCCCGTGTGATTACTACGGGTTGAAAGTAAATATATAAGAAGCAGAAAAATTAAGCATTGGTTATTAACATTGGTCATTTGATTTCAACAACATCTTCCTTTAAACTTTTTAAAATTAGCCACTGACAGTTTGCTTTTCATTTGATTTATTTAAACAACAACAACATACATTTATATTTCATGTGTTGATGAGATCACTGAACGGTTGATAAATTGCATGTTTTTACGAGTCCATACTCTCGTCCCCACCCGCCGCATGTCACCGTTTTACCTGTTTTGAGTTATTCATATTCTTTCGATCATTATACCCTCAGGTATTTATATAAAAGTTTCTTTCACTCTAATAAACTTTTCTTCTATCCTTTTATTGTCAATACAACTAATTAATATTCATAGTATAAATTACCTTGCTTCATCGTATTAAAAGATACCTCAACGATTTAGAAATCCGAAAAAAACACATAAAGTGTGTAATTGTATGTGTGTTTGTATTTGTATGTTCGTGTGGGTGAGTGCAGGGAAGGAGGTGATACTTGGGGTGAGTTTGACAATTACTTTTTTAAATAGTTTATCATGGAAACTCCTTTTGAAATCAAATTATTAGTGTATCGATAGTGAGGGGCAAACAGAAAACTACTCAAATGTCAATGGGGATATCAATAAGCAAAGTGAATACTCTGGGTAAAAAAATTTAGAATGATTTGAATCGCTTCTATTGTCTATTTGTCTTTTGTTTAAATTGAATACTGGTGATATGAGATATTTATAAATATGTGAAATGAATTTATTCATATAGCTTGTTAGTTAAGTGAATATTAGGCTTTAGGAGAGCTCAGTCAGACGTTCGTCACGGTACAACTATAGTTGACGCTTATTAGCACTAGCCGTTCTACATTTAGGTAAAAGGTAAACTCCCATGTTCGACTGCTTGTATGTGCATTTATCAGTTCACCTATTCTTGTGGATCAAGGTACATCAGCTGTAGCTAGGGGATGCTTCCTAAGGGGATAAGAGAGGGTGGTTTTAGGAAAAGTAAAGGAAGGTTTTGTGAGATTTTGTACTCAACTAATCCTGACAGTAACTTTGAAACTATTCACCAAATTCATGAAAACCTTACACATTTTCTTAGGTCCTAACTTCTAAAGACAATGGAAGCTGAAGCTAGATCTTTGTACACAGAGAAAAGGTATTTGCCCATCAGGAAGTGAACTAAGGCGCTCAAATTACGACTTAGACATTTAAATATTCATCAATTGTGGGTTGACTTCAATATCTGATATTCGAAGCAACACTCGAATGTTAATCTCGTGCTCATTAGTGACTGGTTTTAAAATAAATATTTTGAAATCTTTTCTAGCGGGACGAAAAATATACACCGGTAATATTGGCTGGTTGTGACACTTTATCGTGAATTTACAGAATTTAGAGTCCATAGGCTATTGAATTCCAACACACTGGTTAAATCTTAACCTGAAACTCGTGAGTTGTGGGTGCATACTGATTAAAAGTTCCAAACTGTGACGAAACACATACTCAGTGATCCCTTATTTTCAACTACTGTCTAACTGACATCAGTTCGAGAGGAAATCTACCCTGAAATTAATCAAATACCTACAAATCAAACATCTGAAAATTCTTATCAGTCTAAAAATGTTAGTTTATGATTTCACTGGGTAAAAACAAAACTATCAGCAATAATTATCATTTCTAATATGATCCTCTTATAACTGATTAGAAACTGAGAAATAAGAAAACCAGATGTTCAACAGAAGTCTTGAAGACAAGTATCACAGATTTGACCTTCTGTTCACTTTAAATGCATTCTTTGATCACATGTAATAATTGCCTTTTTATTATTTTATATTTTATTTGATTCCTTTACATTCCTAGTGGAACATAGGACTTGAAGCTAAAGGCTTGAAGTTTTGGTAGCAGTAGTGCTTATTTTTACGGGATGGGGTTGCTAGCCTCATGCCCAACTTTTCCTCTTTACCAGCCTTATTACTGGCTTAGCGAGGTAAAGGAGTGCGTCGGCTGGGGATCGAACTCCGAACCACCTGCGTGGTTGGCAAGCGTTTTACCGCTCGCCACCAACGCACAATAATTGCCTTTAGCAATGTAAATGAACAAGGGGAATGATCAACAGTTCCAATAACCAAGTGATGCTTCATTAGACAGAGTTAGCTTTTAATTCATGAATAATCCCCATCCAGGCATTAATGAAAACAAAACATGTAGTTCAGCTAAGAGTCTCATTTTCGGCGAATTCATTTTCTTAGTTGTACAATCGCAAATATATATGAGTTATTCTGTATGCATGTGTACATTAAGTTTGTCAAACAAACTACAAACTACAATTGGTTATGGTTATTTTAACTAAACAGGTGAAAATTAGTAAGTTTTGGGTAGAGTTACGTAATACAAAAACGGTCAAGAAAATTGGGTGTTAATTAAACTAGTGTAGTAACAAAGGTGATGAGTTGTCACAAACAGTTGTTAGCTTTGCTGATACTAGATGGTTAGAGTCAATCACCGGGAAGCCTTCGACCTAGGTTTTGTGACTGTTGGCACTTGCCAGTAAAGCGTATTTGAAATCTTGGAGGAACTGATTTTCCTTCTGAGACTCTAACCCGTGTCACCCAGTGGTGCAGTCAAAGACTTTAACACTAAGCTATTCGGAATAGTGACTGACCTCCTGTACGACTGTATTAGATACTTTGATTAGACACTAGTTATTAACTAGTGTAATGTGTCTAGTCCTTTTTTTAGTGTAGAGTTAGCTTTAATAATTCAGTGTCATTATGAAATAGCTCTATCACATTAAAAGTGACAGGGTCTATTTCCGAGTTTTACTGGGATACAAGTGTAGTTAGACCATAAGTTTAAATATTTAGACGTGTATGTGGTTTGAATTTCTATATTTATTATTATTCCCTTGGATTTCGAGTGAAATATAGGGTTTCAGAAGCATATCTTCATTTCACTCTGTTCCCTGCAGTCCTTCTTAGTCGGCTACATGATTACCTATAAGATTTCATTTCTTCCTCACACAATCTCCTCCATGTCACCCTGAAACCCATGCCTCACTCGTCGTTTACAATTCGGATTCTACTAGTGTGCCTGCCATGCGCGTGATATCACTCAACCGTCTCCTCAGCGTATGTCCAGTCCATCTCCATTTCCTTCTGCCTATGTTGGGTGGTAGGTTCTTAGTTGTTTCGTAGTAAGAGCTTCTTTTTGCTAATCCTTTCTGGTCAGTGACATATGTATACCAAAAAGCACTCTGATCACTCTTATCCGCAGGGTAAAATATCAAAAGCCAAATGATACCTGTTAAATAAGATATAACTAGTGTAAATTAACCATCTAGTGTAAACCTCTTACGGTATTTTAAACAGCTGGTATGGGTCCCTTGAGTCGGTGGTACTGTGGTAGGACAATGGTCAACCAAGCAAGTGGGTCGGGGTTTGATACCCGGCCGACGCAATGTTTTGCCTCGTTCAGATGACAGAAAGCCCAGTAAAAGGGAAACCCCATCTCGCAAAAAATACCAATGTCACTGAAACTTCAAAGCTTAAGCTTGAAGTCCTATGCAAAGGGATAAGATAAGAAGATAGAATGTGGGGTCCTAGTCTAACCAAAAACGTCAACATTGTGTAATCATGATATATACATTTGACCAGTAGGAAAATACGCCGACTGAACCACGGGTCTTAAGTAAGTAATTCTGATCAACTGGTTACATATTTTGTGTTTTGTTGGCTATTTCAAAAAGAAGTGATACATTAATATTCTTTTCCACTTATTTTTGTTTATGGGATGGAGGTGAGTGGGAAATATTTATTTCCTCTCATTCTATCTCCTTATTTCTATGATTTTTCTTGATTAAAAATTTCACTAGAAATATGACAGCGTTGACACTTGAAACTGAAGTGTTCAATGATTTTCTTTTTGACTCATTTACCCATATCAAACAAAATATAACTTATCCACTGGTTCTATCCAGAAATGTAATAAAAAGTGGAATATAATATTTAGATGTATGGTCGTGTGTGCGTGTGCGTGTTTAAGTACCTGCTCAAATTTGAGTTTTACCGAACAGTAAAATAAATAAAAGTTTTCAAGTCCTATCTTATCCAGTAAATTAATTTAGATTTATAAATATTTTTTTTTTCTATTGTAAGACAGTTTCAGTTCATTTTACCATGAAACTGTGGGCAGTATGCAAATTCACTTTCGTTTTCAAACAATTTTCAATTTCTGTATTTTTATGAATTAATGTGAATAAAAAAATTGGGCGTGTTTGTGTCTGTATGTATGTATACATATGAGGATCGAGAGAAGAAGACCCTCAAATTTAGTTGATCACACAGACACTAGTAAAAATATATAGAGAAAAAAATGATCAAATGTCAAATATACACCCAAGTATTATTATTATTAAGATTTTATTTTATACATACGCCTGTCTAAGTGATTAATTTCCTTTGTGTTCAATGTTGTTCATTTACTCTTAATATTTCTAACTTTGAACGTTTCATTAACACTCTAGATGGCAGAGCAAGTAATCAACGATAATAGTAACGGTAATTCCATCATGATGAAATCCTGTAGCCAATTAAATCCATGTAAACCAACATATGAGTAGCAGTTTACATCAAGAGTTAAAAGAACCAGGCATTTACTGATATCTTTAGACTACATAGGACTATCAGAGCTTTAGATATTTGACTCAGGGAAACTAGGTTATTTATCCAACACAGCCCTATTGAAATAATGTTTTCGAATTCATTGATGGCTAATCTAGGAATTCAGATTCTCTATTGTAAGTGGAATCAAATAATTCATTTGTATACTACGTAGTTCTTGGTGAGAATTCACCATTCATAGTACGCTGTCTGCTTGATATCATGAATGAAAATCAAGAAAGCAAGAAAAATACCAGGATGGTGCATAGTTACGGTTGATATGAGTAATCGAAAATCACTGGCGTCATGCAGTGGTGTGTGCTAGCCAATATTTGGATCACTTTGGTTTGACTAACAACCATGTACGTGACTATGGATTCAGCAATAAGCCAAATGTAATGCGTGTGGTTTGATGATACTGGAGTGACAACTGGTTGCATTCTTATTTTTCTGACAGAAAGCTGCACACTGTATATAAAGGAAGGTCCCTCAATGCACTGTTCCTTCTCCTTTTATTTTTTCCTTCTTCTTAAATGAATTGCCTCATTCTCATGAAACCAACCAAATAAGTACGCCGATGAATTGACTGTTTCCGTGCGTGTTACTCCCCAGTCAAACTGTTTGAATAGCTTTTTATGATAAATTAGCCACCATTCTTTATCAGATGGCCTTAAGCTAAATTCTTCCAAATGTCAGGTTGTTAATTTCACTTTCAGACACAAAGGAGAATGACTTGAAAACTGTTCGTTTACCATGACCTGTGCATCATACAAGACAAAAAGTTGAAACTCGGTCGGATGTTAAATATATCTTGGATTATGTCTTTCCTCCTATCTTTCCCATATTCCGTTGGTTTCTAGAAGAATATTTCGTCTCACCTTCTGCATAAGGAAGTTATGACAGTCTGGTATCAATCAGCCTCGACTTTAACAGTTTATTATTTCTTGCATTTTGCCTGTTCTCCCTTACTGCTTCCCCTTGATCTTTCCTGGGCTGTTTAAAAAAAGAAACTTTGTTACACTGCAAAGAATACTAAAAGCTGTCGGTAGGGCGAGTGGTGTTCTTCTAAACCAACTCGTTGATATTTTTATTGACAGACATTTGAACTCATGCAAGAAATTGGCAAAAGTAATCTTATCAAACTCTCAACACCCTTTTTATACACAACTCTCACGTCGCAGTTATATTTTGCTGGTACAAGTCAAACTATTGACCAGTTAGTTAGGTTCATGTTCACTGGATTTTACTGACGCTTGGAAGGATTCTCAAGGTACACACATTTGCTAGTAAGCAATAGTGAGTCTGGTACAACTAAGGTAATATTTTAAACTGGGAGATATTTTAGTTTCTCGGTTATTTTTAACTCGAATTTCTCTGTAATTATCACGTAAAATCATCTTAAGTTATTATTATTATTAATAATTTGTTGTTTACTGTCATGTGTTCTAGGAGATCATGCACGCTTGCTGCACGTGTTTGGTAATTGCCGCAAAACCAATAATTTGATAATAATAATAGCTTTATTTTGGACAGAATGTTTAGATAATGTACAGAACTCTCAGCTTAATTTATAGTATGATATTTTCTATTCATCCAGGCTCTTCACGCCAGATGGCAATCTATAGTACATTGTATGAGGCATTGCCGTGCGATGTGAAGTATAAATCAATCCTTTATGATATTTATCCTGCGTCGGTGGCACAGTGGTTAGGACTCTCGCCGACAATGCACATGATCCGGGGTTCGATCCCCTGCCGACGCACACCTGATATCTATGGTCGGCCTGCAAAATTTAGACTACCGATATCACATGCTGAAAATTCCATACCTGTACCAAAAATACGGTGTGGAATCAAGCTGTAATAAAAAAATACACCTCTGTAGGTTGAAAGTCAATTAAAAATGTGCGTGAGTACATTTCGAGATCCAAGGACATAAATAAATGATTGAAGCAATAAGTAATAGAGAGAATTTGATGCAGTATATTGGATGGAAATTCAGGTAGCTCAGTGATTCAAGCCAGCCGCCAATGTGACACTGAAGTTTATGACACAAACTTTAATCGAATCTCCAGTAAACTAACAAATTAAACTGCTATCCATTAGATATTCACGATTGGTTACTTGTAATTTAGACTTCAAAAAAAGTTTTGATGAAAACCCTCTAGTAGTTAGTAGGTACACCAAGTTATGTGTGAGGATAATTAATCACTGACGACTGTTGTATTGTGTTACAAACTAAGAGGACTTGAATCTCCACTAGACGACTGAATTATAACATGTTACTGACGTCTTCTAAGCTAGATCAAATTAACTTTCCTTCTACTTCACCGGTTTTCAATAATTTTCTAAATGAAATATTCGGATCATTGAAATGCTTATAAATCTAAAAAAAGATTTTTAGTGAGTGTCATTTTTCAATTTTCAAGAAAAGGAGAACAAGCTTAAGGTCTGATCACGAACCAACTTCATTCAGAGTGCCACTGAATGGTCAATGAGCTCGCCTTGTAACTTGAAGTTCCTGGTTTCGACCTATGCTGAGGTCATGGGAGCACACTGATGAAGATTCATAAGCAGACAGGACGAAACAACTGGCCATCACACCCTGGTTTTCAATGGTTGTTCAGCTGAAGTCAGCTCATAAGGAAATTTGAAATCAGTCAAATCCCTGCATGCCAACACTTGTAAAGGAAAACAAGGAAAAAAATTTCCCCTTTGAAATTCTGATCATTTAAATTAAGTCAAATCTTAAGCAAACAGTTTAATCCTAATCAATCTGGGTTTTTATTTTGTTTTTATAATGAAATTCTTTGTCAATAATGTGCAGGATATTCAACGATAACAACGGTGACAACAACGACGACAATATTATTATTATTAGCAATAGGAATAGTAACAAATAATACCATCATCATTTGCAGCCCCGAAATCTTAGTTGCTGAGTGCTATAAGTCACGTTATGTATTAGATAGTAAATAAAGGGGTTTGAGTTGTTGTTCTCTCTCTCTTTCTCTGTCTCTTTCCCTCTTTCTGTCTCCCTCTGGTTCATTCTGTTTTTCTACTCAAAACACGCAAAGGCTGATAATATACAAAAAAAAATTAATCAACTGTTGAAATAAGAAGATGGCTAGAATACAGTCTGATTAAAACGATAATAAAGTGTATGTGGGTGTAAAGCACAATGGTTGGTGATAAGTATATGAGTAAATATAAAGTGGAATGGATTTCCTTAGAGTGAAATCGAAAAAAAGAACCAAACGAAAGAGAACGCTTAAATCCTACATCTTTTTCTATTAAAATTTCTATTTTACCTTCCTTTCTCTTCACTACCACCACCCCCTCTCCACATATTTGTACTTTTTCTTTTCTATCCGGGTTGATATTTGTATTGTTGGACGTGATCTATGAAGGGAAACAGTTTCAGCAAGAGGATAATGAATAAAGCAAAATGGGATAAAAAGTATTTATGATCTCTGTTTATGTATAATTCTGTTAAATCTTCAAAATTCGTGGGAGGAAACGAGAAAAAGATTAAAAGGTCATGAAATACTCCAAAATTTCCAGATTTGGAGCAGAAAACATTCGTAGTACACTAAGAACAACAACCTGTTGCAGACTTTTATCAACAACTGACTCCGCTCTATGCTAAAGATCAGATGGGCAGGCAGAAAGAATAAGCAACAGGGAACTCTGTCAACGAACCAATCAAGAACCTATTGCCCAAAAAATACGCAGAAGGAAATGGAAATGGAGTGAACATATGCTGAGGAGACCATTGAGTGACATCATGCGTCAGACAGACCCTTGAATGGACTCTGAGTTGGAAATGGGTCTGAGGGAGATATGGAGGAGATTGTGTGAAGAGGAGATGAAAGTTTATCAGCAGTTATGAAGCCAGCTACAAAGGATTTCAGAGGACAGAGTGAAATGAAGATGTTTTGGTAAAGCCCTATGTTTCACTTGGTACCCAAAGGAATAATGATAATAAAAACAATATTGAGTACAGATGGTTAGCTGTATTTATAGTTTAGTGATGATATTCATTGAAATAAACAATCACAAGTATATTTTCACATAAATTTGTACTTGAGGCTAGATTTACTTGGCATTATAAGTGTTTTACGCTATGTCCGAAATCTTTGGGGAACTTATGTTCCATTCTGAGATCTGAACTTACAAAGCTGTCTACGTCTGTAATAACCACTTTAGGTATGAATAAAATGTCCATTTAGAAATAAGTATGGTGTCTGGTATAGAATGAGTAATAAAACGAGACCTAAATTTTCCTTCCATTGGCCCTAAATACTTGCAACGGAAATAATGTACACCGGAGTGTCGTATCATCTATTTTGTTGGCCTCATTTTATGCTCCAGCAATAGAATTCCATCAGAACTAGTGATTTAGCTGTCCAACTACTAATCTGTGTAAATTTCTAGTTAGATAACAAACTCACTTCAGTCAGACCACCAAAGAAAACCAGGAAGTGCTGGACAACTATTTCTTCCCCCCCTATTTAAGAGTCTTTAGCAGTACGCACTCATAAACCCACCGGAGATAAAGCCCAGGACCTTCAGGTTACAAGGCGAACTCGCTGACCATTCAGCCACTGGGAAGAAACCCGATGACTGATGGGTCCCATCGATCCTCGATGGGGTTAAGGCTGCTTACTGTTGAACAGTTTTAAACTAGGACAAAACAGCTGTCCGCCACTCCGTGATGGTTTTCGATAGTTCCCTTACTGAGGTAATTTAGTAATCTAATTTGAAATCAATCAAACTCCTGCACATCAACACTTGAAAATCTGTATAAAACTTGGTTCATTAGTTAGTTAGTTAATTTTTAAATCCTCTCTTCGAATTTATTAATGTTTTAAATTCAGAAAAACTGTAATAATGATTGCTTTCACTCTCAATAGGACTAGTGTATGTGTCATTTTCAGTTTTGATTCGTGAATAAATAACCTGAACTACAGAAACAGCGATTAAACATAAGTACTATAAAAGCAAAAATACATATAATAAGTTTCATGGTGATTAATTTACTAAGTTCCGGTATTCTTCATGTCAGGCTGGTTTGATTGGTTGGTGTTATTTACAGATCAATTCATTCCTGAAGACAAAAAAGTAAACAGATTCACAGTTTGAATTATTTCAATGTTTGCAACAGCATACAAGGCAGTCCGAGGTGAGGCGTCACCAGTAATTTGAAGCAGATTGCCTATTGTGATGTGCATGTTTCATTTTTCAAATAAAAGCGAAATAAAATCTTGTGATTGTGTTATCGTCCTCACCTTTGTCTTTTTATTATGCGAATACCTAGCTCTAGACTAAAATCGCCGATTCTTTTTTACTATCCTTTCGTTTATAATTAACCCTTAAGTTATTTGAGGTAAATTAACAGAAAAATTGCAAAGAAATGCTTATGGGACAGGAATATTACATAATCATGAATCCGGTTTTTGATGTTTACGAATGATGACACGATAGACGATATAAGTCTATGGAGTATCTTCGGCTTTAGCCCTCAACCCACAGGGAATTTATACATCTAATGGCAGAGACCTCTCAATACATCTGTCACAGTTAAGGATATTTACTAATCTACAGAGTTTTATTAATAACTATAATTTATAGGGGCATCGGTGGTTCAGTCGTAGAATACTCGCCAAACATGCAGGAGATCAGGGTTTTGATTCCCAGTTGAAACACTCCTAAACTTCAGCCAGCCACTAGTAAGTTTGGAAAAGGGGGAAGATATGTGCGTGAGGTTAGAAATCCCACCCCTTAAAAATAACACCACCGCTGCTAAAACCTCCAAGCTTGGTGCGCTATGTTCTACTCGGAACTCAAGGAATGAAGAAAATAGTGGTAAAATAATGGGAGAACATTCTGATAATTACTCTCTCTGAGATAGGCTTGATTAACCAGTTGGTATTTTTCATACGCGAATGATGAGTGAAGTTAGAAGAACGCTTAAAAATTGAAAGAATACTGACAATTAGTCAACCAACCAATCACTGTATTCTCAGTAGTTTGATCCAGGGTCAAGTGATTTCATTTCTCTGTACTCCAGTGAAACTTGTGACGCTAAACATATCCAGATGAACAGCCAATTAAAGGAAGGCCCGTTAATTGCCTACATCTCATTCTTGTGAGAGTTTGTCAAAATTGTTTTTCTTCATCTACTAGGCTATAACCTGCACAACTTTTGTGTGGATTGAATTCTATCCCATTATTATTCATACTAAAGTACATGGAACAGAATTCAGGCCTGTGACTAATTGGCTGAAACTTGGTTGATCAAGTCAATGTGTCACAACACAACACCAACAAACCCTATTTATAACGAAATTAAGACATTGGGAATTAGGTTTTGTAATTAACTGAGTATAGCTTTAGACTATAACTCGAAGTTCATTTGTCCAACCTGTCATGTGCATCAACACTGTTTATATTCCACTAGGTTTTTTCCCTAGGTTTCTCTTGTGATTTGGGTAAACTGATACCAAATTTTCATTTAGAAAAAAAAATCACTGCTACGTGTGAGAGTTGACATTAGTAGGTTGTAAGTTGAAACTCCACATAACAAAAGTTGCTACTGAAAATCAGTTATAAGTAGTGTAAGTCCACAAATAGAATTTATGAGAACTACTGTTGAAATGAGTTTCAGGAAATAAAATTTACCGTCTCTGAAAGAACTACAATTCTTCAGTGTCTGCTAATCAGCTAAATTCTTATTTTTGTCTCTTTTAAGTTCGGCAGAAGGCGGTGAAACATGCTTATGAAGGAGTTTTCATTCTGCATATTATTATTGATAACCTCTCCTGTTTTACTAGTTCCCTAGTTCACCCAACCATCCTAAGCCTGGAGAAAGGCGGAAGATTGGGTATGGTAATGGTGAATCCATCCGAGTAAAAACAACCATGTCGCCACATAAACTCTGAAGCATAGAGAAAATATGGAAAGTGAACTTATGATTCTCTGGAATATGGGAAGACGAAAGACACTGGGTAGCAAAAGCCTTCGCAAAGCCAGTCAACCACTTTCATCTTTTGATGAAAACAAAAGCATTTATGGGCACATGCATTGTCCGCACCATGTTTGCCGCTCTAATCGCAAAAGGAATGAGAATATATGGCAAAGAAGTTCAACGAATCTGTGAGAGCAGGTGGAATGGATGTGGACTATTCAAATTATTAGCTGCGGAGTCAATAATCTACTCCGAACATCTAGACGACAGCCACGAGCACACTGAGGAAGTGGCTACCACGATGTCGCTAACAGCAGCAGAAGCTCTTATCCAGTAGGAAGCAACTTCCTTCAAGATAATACCGTTGAGATTCAGTTCAAAAGGTAGGAAATTTACAATTATGCAACACTACGCGCCTACAAACAATACAGGTCAAGAGAAGAAAGATTTCTACTGACAGCTACAAACAGTAGTTGACAAGGACGCGAAATGCGACATCAGAATCTTGATCGGTGATATGAATGCCTATCAAATTTGGATTCGATAACACACAAAGAGAAATCATCATGGGTTGAGACGAGTTTGGTGAAATGGACGAGGACGGAGAACTGTTTGTGGACTTCTGCTTCTTTAATGATGTAGCACCTGGTGCTAGTGATTACAAGCATGATAGACATACATGAGGTGACATGGGCTCCACCAGATGGACACAAAAAATCAGAGGAAATCGGTCTCAATCTAAAGAAAGTGGATACTCTGCTTGCTGAACATAAGATCGAGAAGAGAAGCAAATATGGGCTTAGACCATATCTAGTGCGATGAACTTTCAAGGTCAAACTGAAATCACTCAGAGATGCTCAAGATAAGCCATAATTCGAAAGCACCATTGGAAAACTGCAGGAGGAAACCATAAAGGACGCTTTCATTGCAGTCATGAGGAAAAATTCGGAACCATTGACAGACATTACTGAGAAGATGTACTTGGAGGAACACCGGAACTATCTGAGAACAATAAATCTGCAAGGTGCTTTAGGCAATAAGAAGAGACGATACAAGGAACCGCTGTCCGCGAAAATCAGCAGGCTGATAGAGGACAGAATGATGAAGTAGAAGACGAATCCATACAAAGGTGAATAACAAAAGAAGTAGCTGAGTAAAATCCATTGTGCACTAAACAAAGTAGTGAAAAAGAGTACAAGAAAAGACAAGATGATTTTGCAACATGCTAGCTGCCGAAGCAGAACACACTGCCGGTAAGAGGGATCTGAGAACACTACATCAAATAAACAGGTCCTAGTCACGGAATAAACCAACACGGATGAAGCCAATGGAATAAACTGAAGGAAACTCAATAACTAAAGATATGAATCAAAAGAAATGCTGAGCTGATTAATTTAAACTACTCTTGAGTTGGCCACTATCTGCAACTCATCCGAAATGATCATCAACAGTCATAGAACTACCAGTAAACACGAATCCTCCGACAAAAGCAGAAGTTTTGAATGCCATAAAAATGAGGAAAGCAAGCTGGGAAAAGAGCAGAAGCACATGTAATTATCTCAGAAGCTCTGAAAACGAACCCAGAGTCCTAAGCGGACATGCTAGTGTCACTACTGCAGCAGGTTTGGAAGAAAGGAGAGGTACCTGCTGACTGGAAGAAGAACCACCTTATCAAACTACCAAAGAAGGGTAACTTAAGACTGTACGAGAACTGGCTCAGGATCATACAAAATATTAAGCCGCATCGAAGTGGGGAGACTAGAAGATGCCTTGTGCGTCGGTGGCATAGCGGTTAGGACGCTCGCCGACCATGCATATGGTCCGGGGTTCAATCCCCGGCCGACGCACTCCTTTACCTCGCTAAGCCAGAAATAATGCTGATGAAGAGGAAAGGTTGGGCATGAGGCTAGCAACCCCATCCCGTAAAATGAACACTGCTACAGAAACTTCAAGCCACAAGCTTGAAGCCCTATGTTCCACTGGGGAACGTGAAGGAAAAAAAAAAGAAGATGCCTTAGTCGGAAAACTTCTTCCGGATCAAGCCGGATTCAGAAGAAGCAAATCATCTGTAGATCAGATGTCATCGAACGGAACCTAGAATGAAAGTCAACCCTGTACCTCAAATTCATTGACTTTGAAAAGACCTTCGGTAGCGTCGACTGTGAATTAATTTGGAAACTTCCTCAATACTTTGGAGTGCTCCAGACCTACATAAACCTCGTTCAGCAGTTATGTGATGATGCCACATGTCAGTTGATTCACAAAGGAAAGATCAGTGAAGCGTATGAAGTGAAGAGAGGAGCAGCACAGGTCTGTCTACTATGACTTGTGATCTTCCTCATTGTGGTGTACTAGATCATTCAAAAGACTGTGAATGAGCGAGAAGACAAGCATACGTTTGACCGACGAGATCTGAATTTCGTGGATGATTTGTGCCTTATATCTTACAGACTGTAAGATCTGCAGACGGAAACCAAAAGTTGGTAGAAGAGGCAGTGAAGGAAAAAGGTAATGAAGGTGAACATGGAGAAAACATATGTGATGAAGATATTCGATCAACAACAACATTGTGTACCAAACACCATCAACTGGAGAAATCTAAAGGAAGCCGTCTATTTCACTTATTTAGACAGCATAATTTAAAATACAAGCCACGGCACGGATGAAGATGTCGACGGGAGGATCTGAAATCAGTGTGGAAATCTAATGTACTCAGGAGTGAGATTCCAATTTTCAACACTAATATCAAGTTAGTGCTCCTATATGGTTGAGAGACTTGGTGCACCTCACGGAAAGTATTTTCAACAGGCTGCAGACATTCATCGACACCTGTCCTTGCTCAATAGTGAAGATTAGATGATCGGCCAAAAAAATTAATGACAAGGAACTCTGCCAACAAGCTAATCAAGAATCTATTACCCGACCAATAAGCAGAAGAAAATGAAAGTTCTGAAGAGACCATTGAGTCATATCATCAGCCAGGCAAGCCCTCAATTGGAACCTTAGTGGGGAATGAAGACTTGACCATGGATTCAAGGGTGAAATGGAGGAGATTGTGTGAAAGGGAGGTGAAAGCTTGTGGGAAGTTCTTTAGTAAGCTAAGCAGGACTACAGAGAATATAGTGAAATGAAAATATTTTTATGAAGCCCTATATTCCACTAGGGAATCAAGGGAATAATAATAATAAAGTATGGCTGGTGTGTTTAGTGAAATAGTTTTTGTCCATTTTGTTTCAATATTGATAGGGAACACTGACTAGAGGTTTCCGAATCTTGTATAGTCTTGATCCTGATTTTTTATTTCCTTCTGTCATGCTGACACTTATTCTCCAGCAAATATATCTCAGAGACTGTGTATATCTCGTTCATCGCCAAATAAGTTACTGATTCTAAAGTAGATTTATTCGTCCATCAACATAAACCATATAGCTATATTAAAAACCAGCATGAACTGCACAGCTGTTACTTCAAAGTGTATGAACTGATGACTAGCCACCAGGAAAGAATCAGACTTAAGTAGCGTCACTCGCCAACCTGTTCTTTCCAGCTCTTGTCAATTTGCTTTATACATCCACCGCCATCTAGTAACAGCGGGAGATAACCATCACCAATCTTGACTTTTCAGTCACTGGCGGCATTTTATCTTCAAGTAGTGGAATGAAATTTACTTATCAGATCTGGATGAACTCTTCCACGAAACGTAAATGACTAGGAAACTAATGCAAACTGAGGTGGATTTTATAGTCAGTCAGTTCATGAAATCAATAAATTCCCCGCAAACCCAACAATTTCAGGCCTGATCTGTGTTCATTTTTCTAAAAGCAATAAAAGACACCAGAAGCGCATGCTTTTTTAACATGTCAACTGACAGAAATCGCTTAAGAGCAAATAACTGTGGTGTGAAATCGAACAGTAAAAGTCTCTTCATCATCATGAATAAATTAATTACCCAGTTAATAGATTCAGACTTACAACTTCAGCTGACTTTATGCTAAATACTGTTAGGCTACTCAAGTGCATGCGAACAAATATGTCCGAATTCTAGCTCATTCGAAATATGCCTTTTAACATGAAGCCCGTAGAAAATTCAACTTGCGACTACTTTATCTTGATATTTCAGTAGTATAAAGAAGCAAGGAAAATACAGCAACTCAGTAAGTATACATGAGCTCACAGGACCCGCATTCTCTTTGCCTGACATATTGTCCAGTTTGATGTGTGCGAGAAATTCCTCTAAATTCCTTTGACATATGTAGCAGAGTTGTATTATTTTATTTCTGCCTTTTAAAATACTGGCAGTTTGTGTAAAAAGTATTCAATCGGGTAATAGTTGAATGAACAATGATATTTTCTTCTATTTTTCTTTTTATGGCAACTAATAATTTTATGCATAACTAATTAGCCATTGTCACTATCAGTAAGTACAGCTAATTATACCGTACAGTATGGGAGGGCGAGAGAGACTGTCATTCCTAAAATTTAAATTAAACCAGTGTGGTTGTCAGTTTTGTATTGTTCACCTTGAGTTTGCTTTAATATTCCGAATAATCTCACTGTAAAACAACCTTATTTATAAATCAATTAAAAATTGATCTATTTCTCTCAGTCAAACTTGTTTTTCCCACTCATTGGTTGGACCAAAACATCCGGGCTCTGTTGACATGTGCGCTCCTGGTACGGAGGCTGCAGTGATGTCTGAAGTGTAACATGATGGTGGATTGTGACTAGCAGTGGAATCCAGGATGTGTATTTCGTCCTATCCGGGACTCGTCAACCTTAACGTACTTGACCCATCAGGAAGTGATAGTGTTCTCACTGAGATTCGCACCATGAAATCTTCGTTTCAAACTCCAGAGCGTTATCAACTAAGCTACTTAGCCGACGAAAGCCATAACTTGTGGTCTGGTGGACAACGCTTTGTTGTTTAATAGATGGATACAAGGTTTCGGTCTCATTGAGGACACTATTACTTATCGGGAAGTGCAGGTACATTCCGCGGACGAAACCTGAATAGGACGAAATATGCGCCCTGGATTCCACTGCTAGTCACTATCCGCCAAATAAAACCAATTTGTTTTATTTCTGATGAATATTTATTGAAACAATTAATAACTGCTTTCGCAGTTTTATTTCGTTTGTATTTCAATTAATGCGTTAATCCCATAAGTCCATTCTATGTATTGTAAGATAGTATTATATACTGAATTACTTTTCCAGTATAATTTATTATTCATAATTATATCATCTACAATTCTACAACTTCTTCAGTTGCCCCCAGATGAGTATAATTTTCCCGAGATAGGTCCTGAATTGACTCCGCTGCATTTATTTTCAGTTGACTCAATAAATAACACTTCAGTTATCAAATTCTCCCTTCGGTCTGTCTCATCATGTTGCATGTTTGTGTGTAACTGCATGTAGTACGAAAGCTGAGCTTTTTTCTAGATTTCTTATATTATTAGGGTTCACTATTCTGGTGTAACTGTAGAACTTGGGCACTGTGGTAGAATGTAATTCCATATTATATAAGTTCATTTTAATTATCACACAGCGACGCAGTATTATCAACTGGATAACGTTTCGAGTATGAATTATTGCTCATTATCATACTGTAACAACAGAAGACAAGGGCCAGGCAACAGATCGTTTATTTAGGAAAATCAACACGTATTTATAGATTTTTATGTACATTATTGTAGGTCAATGTTAGTAGAAAATACAGCCTGTTGATTGGTTGTTTCTCTCGCAAGGTTAACCTTGCATATCTTGTAGCTGTGTCAGTTCAACTGCATGTTAACTGTATCCGCCTGACAACCTTGACCTTTGACCTCAATTACTGTCAACCAATTTGGCTAGCGACCATCTTTCACCACACTCGTCCCCCCGTCAAAGACTTGCGACTGAAGTTGCTTCGGTCTTCTCGGTTCTTGGGGCTTTTCTCTTTTGTCTTGCTGTCTGAAATCTTGGCGCTTGCGGATGTTCACTTGTTTCTCTGTGTTTACCATTGCGATTGTGTCTGCGTAACCCCATCTCAACGTGACCATATATGGTCCTTCCCACTTTGGAAACTGTTTGCCTGACCCTGTCACACATTCGTAGGTATTTCGACTCACACTTCCATATGCTGCATTCTCCCGACCTCCCAGCAGCGTCCCAAGTAGCAGCCTCATCGCTGACAGATCTTGAACGCCACTCAACTGCGAAGAAGCCTCGAAGTCTTGCCCGAAGATCCATATGTCTCCATCAAAAACTGCAGGGCATAGGCTTTCCATTTGTCGGTAGGCAGCGACACCAAATGTAACAACAGAAGACAAGGGCCAGGCAACAGATCGTTTATTTAGGAAAATCAACACGTATTTATAGATTTTTATGTACATTATTGTAGGTCAATTTTAGTAGAAAATACAGCCTGTTGATTGGTTGTTTCTCTCGCAAGGTTAACCTTGCATATCTTGTAGCTGTGTCAGTTCAACTACATGTTAACTGTATCCGCCTGACAACCTTGACCTTTGACCTCAATTACTGTCAACCAATTTGGCTAGCGACCATCTTTCACCACAATACCAATTTTAGTCACACAGTTTCACAGTTCGTCTTATATTTTTCTTTCTATTCTGCCTCTCCAACTTACCTTTGGTATTTCTTGCTACTTTCCATATCTCCGGTATGGGCGTTGCGTCATTTCGATTGCACGTATGCGGTGTTGAATTGATAAAAAAGCTTTAGTGATTAAACCCTCTCTCCACCTAACTATGTTTCTTTTTAATTCTCTCGTTCTGTCCAGGATGGCAAGACAGATATATATATATATATATATAAGACAAACTTTGAAGCCGTGTGACTAAAATTGGTATGATTATGAGCAATAATTCATGCTCGAAACGTTATCCAGTTGATAATACTGCGTCGCTGTGTGATAATTAAAATGAACTTATCTAATATGGAATTCACCATTCTAGATTTCTTTTTGAGCTCAGCTAATCTAAATGACACTGGTTTACTATTCTAATTTATGTATTTGACCTCACAATTATTGTTTGGAGTTAGATAAACTAAATTATTTGTCTAATGGGATCCACAGGATCCTCTAACTGACATGATTTGTTTCTAAGTGAATTTGTAGGTTTGAATGCCACCTTTTTATTCCTGTCTTATTAAGAATTCCAAGTAAGCTTTTCTCTTTGTATTACGGTTCTAAATCACCCAGTAAATAGCACAGTTTTGAGTGCGTGATGCATACAATAAACAAACTGGTGTAAAATTATGTGTCACCACTGTGTCCAAGTCTTTTACACAGATTAATTATATAAGTTAACTTGTTAAATACTTTCGGTTTGCTGTTTGACTAAAATCTTATACATTGTTGTATACACATTAAGGTTGTGAGACTTTTGAGTGGTATTGTTTGAAGAAATTTATATAATTTCGCCTTCTGTCTAATTCATAACCAGTCTGGCTCTCTTGTATCTAGTAGTAACTCATCTAGATTTAGATAAAACAAAAAATACAGACGAACGTTTATTTAAAGTGGAAGGAGATAATTATGAGTATCTCGTATATACAAAGACCAATTCAAGTAACGATGAGACATTCTCTGTTTCTAGGTCACTTTGCTGTTCCTGTTGGTTGACTAATGTTGGCCTAGTGGACAGCTGTTTAGCGTTTGAACCGACGGGTGGATGAATCGAGTGTCAGTGGGAACACCATCATTCAATGAGGAGTAGGTACATCCAGTTGACCAGTCCCAAATAAGACGGAATGCACATTCTGGATCCCACTAATTGTCACCATGGACCAAAATAAAAATGAAAAGGTATCTGTTTTTGGGTATTTCAGTTCACTCTGGAAGTGTTGTAGTGAATGCTTCCACTTAATACTTATTGTTATATTTAGCTGTAGTTTTATAGTCGATTTTTGCTTGTTTTTCTTGCTACTGAGATTTGCCATGACAGTCTACAACTTGGTTGCACCTTTGATTTTCATTTCGTTGCCAACACACTAACGCGAGTATTCAAATGCGACTAATGTTGCCTAAAAGTTTTCAGATATTGGATAATCATAACATCCCTGTCATTGAGAAAGGACAAGAAACAGAAGTTATTACATCTACATTACATAGATCCAATTCTAGTTCAGAAATATATTCCAGTTAATTCGAGATACTGAAAAGGTTGAACACGAAGATTTGGTTAAGGAATGTTTATTTGGAAATTGGTATCTCTATATAGCCAAATTATGTATGCCTTATCTTCAACGCACGATTTGTACAGATCTTCGTGTTGTAGTACTTCTGGACTTCATATTGTGTTTCTTTCACGTCTCCCATGTATCTCTACAACGCTGTATCATTTGCCTTCCCTGAAATCAAATGTATTTTCCTGCTATTTGCTGTTTTTATGCCGATGAACGTCTGTTTATATACTACTCATAGCTCTTATCAGTAATACTCGCCACAATACAAGTAATTTTGTAAGTTCACTTCTTATTTATATATGTATATATGTTTAGTATATAAAGTATAGGAGATCGGAGATCAAATCGATTATTATTGTTATTATTAAGCCAGTAAATGAAAATACGATGCTGATATAAAGCTTTTATTAAGAGCCTAACTTCTCTTGCGTATAGAGAACGGACTGTAGTGAGGTTTATTTAGCCAGTTAGTCAAGAATGCTTTCAGTTTACTGCTTTGAAAATCCATCCGAATTGCTCTTTAGCACAAAATCCTCTAGTAGTCAATCAGTCTATCATTGCACTGAAGAAATAATACAATTCATGAATAACTTTAATGGATTTGCCAGTTTACTAGTTTATGCACAATACACTTAATCAGTAGTATGACAGGTGCTACTGACGAGATTTTGTAAGTCGTGTATTATGTTTTTCATTTCTTCTTCAAGAATATTGATGAATAGTGTGGTAAGGGGGTGGATTTAATGGCGAAGAGGGCAAATGAAAAGTACTTATAAAACAACATAAAAAACAAGAAGAGAAAACAAAAGAAGCACAATATGGAGATTTCAGTGTAAGGTTTCTGTATTGAGTCATATCTGCACACCAACTTTCCAACAATCAATTTCGGCACCAAATACTATCCTGTCCTGTTGTCACAGCACTACACAGTGTCAAGTGCTCAGGTGTGTCTTGGAATTTTTACTAGCTTGGTTAGCCAAGCTGGAGGAGAGGGATGTCAATAGCTTCATCCCTGAGAATTTCGCCATCCGTTAGCAACTGCCTTCTCTGAATGGCTGCTTCAGAAATATCGACTGAGTCACCTAGTGCCGCTCTAAATGACTCAGGATACATTCTTTCTACAAAGCTAAATCACTCAATATTCAGTACTTTTAACTTGATCTTTGAGTTCTGAAACAGTGTGCATACTAACCTTTTCTTGGATCTTTGTTATGCGCATCGCTATGTACTTCTGCTGATTACTAATGCAAGCGCTGATAAGTTGGTGGTTCGGCTCTACTGTATGTACTTCCTGTTTGAGGCTGAAGAGACCAGCATATACCCACAAAACATATGACAATAACGATTACAGTAGACTACGTAAGACGTACATACGTAATTTATACAAATACTATTTATTCCGTCAACCTATTTTTAAAATTTTTAGCGCTTCGAAGTCTCTGTAGTGACTGGATTGATTTTAATTTTCCGAGGTAAGGCTGCTAGCCACACGCCCAAGCTTCCTTCTTTTTCTGGATCTTGGACTGGCTAGTAAACATCTGCCTTCGCTCAACAGTGAAGGTCAGATGGCCTGCCAAAAAGGGTGAGCAACACGGGACTCTGTCAACTCACCAACCAAGAACCTATAGCCCAACAAATATCCCGAAGAAAATGAGGATAGATTGGATACACACTGAGGAGACCACTGAGTGACGCCACGCACTAGACGGGCCTTCGAGTGGGACCCGAACAGGAAACTACAAGTACGATATGGGTTGGAGGGTGAAATGGAAGCGATCGTGTGAGGAGCAGATGACAGCTTGTGGACAATTGTTGAGCCAGCTAAAAACAGACGGTAGAGAAGACAGTGAAATGGAGATGTGCTATTGAAGCCCTGGGTTCCACTAGGTACATAATAATAGTAATAATAGAAATACAATCTGCTATTCTACGTAGAAATGTATCCACAGTTTGTCTGGCTATTATTATAATCGTAAGAAATATTTTATTTCATAAATGTGAGAATTTACTGAAAAGAATGTTGAGGTCCACTTTTAATTGGTGCACTAATTTTATAACTGCATTCTGACTTTTGCAGTACTTCTAGTAATAGAAGAAAGCTTATTTATTTGTCCACTTCTTGATTTCAAGTCTTGAAGGTAAAAATGTACTTGCCACCTTAGCGCCTTTTCCCTAACATTTATGTATTTGTTCTATTCTGCTGATTACGGATAACCACCAAACTCCTGGATGTGTAAAATTGTGTCGCTTGTATATACTCTGTATTTCCACTCCACGTTTCATGTACTTCCAACCGATGTTAAATGGGGGCCCTGTTTTATATCTTTTGTGAAAAATATGCAGTGGTGATATAATTCCTTATACACATATGCTACAAAAAGGCTGTTGAGGAGGTTTTATTTAGGATTCACTAATGTATTTAACTTTACATTTGTAGTGGGAGTTTTAATTTTATCTCTTCCTACTAAGTTGTTTGCTGCCAGTCTACTTGCTTCTGGATCTAAATTTTTTATCAGTTCATTATTCAGAATTTTTCAGCCTAACTCTTCAGTTTGAAATGGTCAGTTATTGATTAATCACAACGTCAAATGCAATAGAAAGAGAGCAACCAGCTGGTTATTTAGCGACTCGTCTTATTATAATCGACCATCTGCACAATCAATCTTTAGTGGATCAAATAAATGAGTCCGCTTGAACTTCAGAAATTTAGTCTTGGATGACAAGTTTATTTATCCACACTAACTGAATTTGAAAAAGGTGATCATGGACAAACAGTGTTTAAAGGGATCTGTTCGTGGTTGTCACACTGTGATGAGTTGGTGAATGAATATACACTATCAGTACTTCTTATCTAAATGGATCCTTCAGCAGGTATTCATTCATTAAACCAGGCGATGTTATAAGCAGTCTGGCCAACAGGTTAGGGTGAGACAGGCTAAAGTTTAAGTCTAATAGGATAGGTGGTCAAAAAGCAATCATGAACGTTATTTCTAGTTGAGGCCAACAAGTTAAGGAGCTCAGAATCTTTTAAGTGACGCATATCACTCTCATTCTAGAAACTGGATGCTGATACATATCACGAGAGAAAAAATTCCTTGTTGAGTTTGTATTTGCTTAGCACGATTAAGTGAGCAGACTGAGTGAAGTACAGGGAAGCATACTCAGAGTTCAATAACGGACAGTAAATAATATAAGGCTTACAACGCATAAAGGAAAGTGTAGTTCATATCTAATTCTCCATATTCGTCCTGCTTAATGCTCTAACCAGAGACTGCATATTCATCTGACACATCTTGAATAAGATGCTTAATGAGTATTCGTAGTTATGGTGCTTATTTATAGGATTGATAGAAGCTTTTCCACGGGTGCAGAAAGTTAAGTAATATCATACTTTATTTTCACGGATAACTTTTTTCACCGTTGTCATGCTCTGAGTGTTACTGTAGGTGATCGAAAAAATCCATGGATCCGTATGAGTTTCAGTCATTTCATCTTCAGCGATCATTTCGTTTATCTCTATTAACGAAGGTGAAATTTATCAAGGACAAGAGAGTTTTGAAGGGACAAGACAGTGGCGGCTAGAATGTATTGAGTTGGTATGTTCCTATAACTTCCATGTATTTTCCTTATTTAAATATATGTTTGAGCGGTGATACTCTTTCTTCGTTACTTCGAAGACATCAAGAGCAACCTGATCACCAAGTCAGGGCCCGTTAAGACAAAGAAACAGTAAGTTGTACGGCCAAGATCTAAATCTATCACAACTGTTGGCCAAATAACAATCATTTAGGTTATTTCTGCTTGAGATCAACAATTGAGAGAGTTGGAAGTCCTCCTGACAGCTCAAGTAACCGGCCTCTTAGAGCGGTGTAAGTGTAAACATCACACCACTGTTGGAGCTGCTTCTACTGCTGCTGAAATATACTAGGTGGGGAGGCGAAAACAATCCCATAAACCGGATATTATTCACATCATCTTTGATGACTTTTTATTTCCTCTGGGTTGATATCTTTCCTTGAAATACAGTCTGGGGAAAAACCTGATCATAGAGAGAAAATAGCCACATAATTTTTGCTCACCACTTTTCATGTTAATAATGAGATGATATGCTATTTACATTTGGCCATATGACAACTGATATAGAGTAATGGGTCCAATTTTTGAAGATAACACTTAATCATGTCTTATCTCAAAGTAGTGTAGTATACCTTGAATGTTTGAACTTTTGTTTTAACGCATTCATGTAATATGGCGTGACTGCTCGCGCGTGGCTCGTTCCCACGTTGTGCTATCATTAAGCGCATTCTTCGAGCTTGATACCCCAGCCAGTTAACAGGTAAGTTGTACAATATTCTTATTTATTAAATTTGACATTTAATCTGTGGTAAAAATATAATTCTCATCAGGGCACACTACCAAGTCACAAGCCTTTTTACTTCGAGTTCGTTAATCGGTACTTACACGTTAGGTAGAGTACTGGTTAGGGTATTAAGAGGAGAAGTCTTTAGTAAGTGCAGTTAATTAAGGTCTACCTTAAGTACAACCAGTTACTTACAGGAGCACTATATTTATGGGGGTTCTTAGAAATATTTTGAAGAGAGAAAAAAATACCCCACTTATATTCATTCTCTTCTATATGAATCATTTTTTGGATAAAAATAAAGGTGCCATTACAAAAAATGGGTAGGCAACAACAGACGTGTCTACTTATAGGTATTTAGAATGTTAAATATTCACTCGCCAGTGGAAGTCTTCCTGTAACATCTTGGGGTGGACCCTTGTCTAAATAAGCAGGTGTGGGTCTGTCGATACCAAAGCCACCCATGACACTACTCCGTTGAATCGAAAGGCTCCTCAAGTGCCGCGTAGCAACATTAAGGGTACTTTGTAGGGTGGATTAAACGATGATTGTGTTTTGTCACACCTCAACCGTACGTGTGAGCAGGAGTCCCAGTTTGCAGGGGGGTATAAACTGCTTTGAATTGTTCATGTGGTGAAATCGGACCTACGTTAGCCATTTTGAGTCGAAGTCTGTCAATGTATGTAATGTAGTTAAGTTTATTTTTCTCGGCACAATGGCTGGTAAATTATCCCGGAAGTCTGAGGATTGATCTTAATACCATATCTATCTAGCAATAGGCATCGATTTTGGTGGATGTCTGGATGGCAACGTTCCGAGAGAGGAACTTTTCCCAATGAGTTGGGCCAATCAGACGCCAAAGTGACCTTCAGTTGTCGATGAGGCCATTCTCCCACAGAGATGGCTAGTGAATGTTATATTCCTAAAAGGATACAGTGTGATCCTAGAAGTGTGGAAAAGCTGCTGAGGAGCTCTAATTCGAACTGAGCCCCTCTGTCAGGGGTTACTGTTATTAGCACATCAAACACAAATACTCAATGCTGAGGGAAAGCCTTTACTACCGTTTCCGCTATGATGTGAGCAAGTGGCGAAGCTACAGGAAATCTGACGAATCTATGAATGCATGTGAACGGGTAATTGTATCCACTGGAGAATGACAAGGGACCTGTCCAATAAAAAAACACGGGTGGAACAAGGATCCCCTCGTAGAATGTCCTTAGACGGGACATTATATGTATGTTAACTTTCGCCATATGGCACGGTGTACACTTTTTTGATCATGTCCGCATATTGCACCATATGTTTGACCAAATATATATTGCAGAGATAATTTTAGGTGAAGCTTTTGCTCCGGATTGCGATGACGACTGGAATTTACCAAATATGGATGTTCTCATAATTTTACGGATAAGCAATAAGTAATAATAAGTAACCTAAGTGAGTCTTTGGTTGTGAACCCCTTTTTATCGAGTTTCCATCTATAGAAGATGATGATAGTTTGGACTCGAGACCAGAATTGCTTACAGCAAGGATAAAATATAATTCTTAGTCATTCTCCTGATTCTCACTCTAGTTTTTGGGGCTTACAATGGTTCGCTACACTGTATTCATATGTATCTTAGAAAGCTTATCCGTCAAATAACTCCCCACCCAATTTACGAGTCTTATGTCATGGGTAAATTGGGACGAATCTCGTGTAGTGGTTATCTGATCATTTTCGCGCTGAAAAAGGAAGTAGAAGGCTTACGTTCTGTGTAGATCTGAATAGCCTATTTTTACCTCGTGATGGAACTGTTTAAAGCCTAATAGTAACTGGTAACTCTGTCATATGAATAATACTTAATGTGTGTGGGGTTAAGACACCTAGAAGAGAATGAAACTAGTTCATAATCCCCTGAACTGTTTGATTTAGTGCTCCTCCTATAGCCTTAGGTAATGTATGTACCTCTAGTGCAACAGTTGGACCCTTATTAAGATACTTGAAGTCCACAGCGCTGGCCAGAACATTTTCCAGCACTGTCTGCCTCTTCTGAAGACTGAAAGTCTCTTGTCTTTCCTCTTAATATGTTGGCCTGGGGCTGTGTGTGCTGTACGCCATCGTGTAAAAAACGTCGGTAGGAGATGTTCAACCCTAGCAAACTCCTGAGCTGCGGCACTGAATTAGGTAGTGGATACCATCTGACAGTAACCGACTTTTTGGACAATGGTGTAAGCTCAACGTCTTCAATGAAAAGTCCTAGGAAATCTGTTGTATCTGCCCCTGACAATGCACTTATTCTGACCAATTTTCATACCACTATCTTCCTGTTTCCGTAACACTGGTTGAATGTAATCTTCAGGAGTGTCCGTATGGGTATTTGCGATGGATATGTTATCTAACCAGGCTTTGGTAAGCGCCAGATCACACATCAAGTTGTGGCATATCATGCACGTCGCAGGGACCCTATACCCAAGTGACCTTAAAATACCGTTGGAGAACTGACAGTTCATTTATCTCATATGATGCTACTGAATTTCGATCTAACTATTTTAAACCTGCTTTTGCGTTGGCTCACAGTGGTTAGGACTCTCGCCGACCATGTACGTGATCAGGGGTTCGATGCCCTGCCGACGCACACCTGATATCTATGGTCGGCCTGCAAAACTTGGGCTACCGATATCACATGCTGAAAATTCCATACCTGTACCAAAAATACTGTGTGGAATTAAGCTGTAATGAAAAAATACATAACTTTCTTAGTTAGACATAGAGACAGATCTCGGGCACCTTACCAAGTGCCATGCAGCGATATTCAGCAGCCTGAGTAATGCCGATAATAATGATAATAATGAAAAGCCATAGGAAACCATACTGTCGGCGACTACAGTTGGTGGCAGTAGCCACTCACTTTATATTTGTGACATGTCAAAACCTGGCTGACACAGAGACAGACCTTTTGCAGAAACAAGCACTCAACTTTCACGCATCATACAGGAAACCTGTCGCAACCTTCAACAGAAGCTATGTCTATCTGAAAGTAAGCTCACTCAAACCCATGCGGTTGATTTCCCTTCTTCTCGACATTACTATGCTTATCACAGGCACAGATCGATTTAACTATCGTGATCTGCTCGTAGATGCCTATTCGGAGATGTTAATTTAGGGAACCATCTACTAAAGCAAAATTTTGCCGCTGTTTAAGGAAACCTTAGATAATCCAACCTTTGTTCTAGATAAAAACAGTTTCTGAGACTCCTGTGGTATCGACTGATTAGAATTGGCTTACCTAGAAAGCAATACCATGAGCCTCAGATCTACAGTTCCTAATGATATCCACAGAAGCGAAAACCTGCCAGTAAGCAAAAAGGTAATCATCACTACGAAGACAACAGAATCCTATAACGAAATACAAAGAAAAAAAATGCTATATAGCGGGAGTTGGGCAAGCACACTGCCGGACATATATTTGCTCCTTGGAAATGCTCAACGCAGTGATTGTAGAGAGATGGAATAACAAAGTCTTGATGAATTCTTAAACATTGTCGAACAAGGGAATGATTCTGTTGTACACATGATTTCGCGAGTGTGCGAAGTCTCCAGTCAGCAAATATTTGTCACGGGACTGTTTAGAGAGTTGTTTTCACCTAGTGTGATACAGCCGTTGCTATATGTTCTCATGACACCTCTTCATCAATGATTTAACTACTTTGACTGACAGAGTTCTGGAAATAGTGGGGCGGCCAGCCACTGAAGTTTGCTTAATCAGTAGACGGTCTTCGAGCAACAACTCTTAAAGGAGTTGTGTGACTCTGTTAGGCGACTTTTTAAACCGAATAATGCATACAGTGTCCCCAACCGCCGACGTAAACTATCTTGCAGCAGCAATTCACATGGTCGTGCAGAATCTAAACGACGTTCAGTTAAGTAATCACCATGAGAGCAGTTGAGCGGTCAGGATTTGTTTATTGCTGAGTTCATCTGTTTTATAAATTTGTTTAACTCTTGTACTGAATACTCACATGAAAGTACGAGATATCTGCAAAAATTATAGTGAATAAGTACGCGTATTTAAAAAGCTTCATCCTCATCCAGATCCCTGGCATCAGTAAGGAAGTGAATTCATTTTTCAACTAATCCATTTCTAGCATTCACTATCCAGAATCATTTATACAGATACGAAAATTAGGAGAAATATATAGTTTAAATTATTGCAGAGTTACAGTAGCAGATTATGAGGAGATTTTAGTTTATTATTCTTAACTGATGAAGTTTGAAGTTTGAATCTGTGGATTGGTAGTAAATGGTCAGCACAGTTCAAACCGCAAGGTCAAGGTCAAGATTTGCAATTAGGCAGGTCGTTGGAAATTTTGAGCTCGTACGTTATATATTTTGAAAACCATAGTGTCACACGACTCTATCAAGATATCAAGTTTGGATTTTGAGTTAGCAAACCAAATGTACACTAGAAATCCCAAATGAATATTTTTGAGGCAATTAAGAGTTATCTGCGGGGTGGTTTTAGGTTTTCTTGTGGAACTTTTAGTGTTTCTTTGATTGGAAATTCGGCTGTGGTAGATTTCGTCGAAAATGTCGTATTTCCTCAGAACTTCCTGGAAATTACTACCCCAAACGGAGCAGAACGTGTGATTCCAACCCGAAGTTGATTCCGCACATTTATATCTTTCATACTTATATTTTTTGAGGAGAATAATCAATCCTTTCAGGAATAGACAATAGATTCAACAGGTGATCGTATCGTTTCGTAGACTCGTGCATGTCCTAAAAAGAAGTATATAGGGGATTGTGGGTTATATTTGTGAAATTCTAGAAACCAATCTTTTAAGACTAATTGGGCGGCAATAGTGCGGGTGTATTAACTCTGTTTCTGGTAGTTTAACTCCTTACTAATGTTTGTAAAGTAATTTGGATTCTCTTCTGATACTTTATTAATTAATATAAGCCTATTTTGTTTCTGTTCACTAAGTGCTTTCCTGTCATTGCGAAAATGAGCAACTTATTCTGATGAATTATGTGGTGTTTAAGATTAGTCCATTGGTTTATCGGCGTTCACAGTTTGACTGAATTCAGTAACCACTGTATGATGAATCCTAAAATTTTAGTAAGTTAGGGATAGGTGTGTGAAAAAAGCAACAATTCATCAGTGTCATACATTCATCAAATTACAGTAATGAGAGTACTACTAAAATATACTTTTCTGGCTTATCCATTTTACATATGTGTAGATCTGTGGATTTTAAATCCTTCATATGGCTAAATAGCTTTCGTCGTATCAATTTTTCCGAGCTGTCGCCAGTGTGTGGACTGACATTACAACAGTACAGCCATACGTTAGTGTTGCTTTTAGTTCTTACTTTAACATCCAATCAGACAAAATAAAAGTGAATACGTATCTTGTTCTGTTTGAGAAGTGGGCTTCCTGTTGTGTGAACTAATACTGTACAGATTGTGCATATATATATATACATATATATATATATATGTATATATATATATATATATATATATATGATTACAGCTTGATTCCACACAGTATTTTTGGTACAGGTATGGAATTTTCAGCATGTGATATCGGTAGCCCAAGTTTTGCAGGCCGACCATAGATATCAGGTGTGCGTCGGCAGGGGATCGAACCCCGGATCATGTACATGGTCGGCGAGAGTCCTAACCGCTGTGCCACCACTAGATGTTATGCTGTCATTTACTTAAGGCTATTTTGTAGACCTGAATGGTCGATTTGAGTTATGTAGAGTGATAAAAATGTGAAGATAATGCTGAGTTATCACTATTATTGTTACTACCCATTTAACAAGGATATCTGTTTTCAAAACCAGTATTTTTTTAATCTACCAGATAATGAAAGAGGGGTTTCACTGAAGATACTAGCTATAAAGATACACCACTGGCTAGTTGTGGTTAATGGAAATCAATCCACTAATCTTTGTGCAACTTATGAAGAAGTAGAGCGATTACTGCCAAGTATTTCTAATGAGTAACTATTTTTGTTTACATAAAACCTTATCAGTTACTGTATCTATTTCCATCCACCGTGATTTATTGACGTCCGATTTTCTTTATTGATTAGGTTGCATTTTAAACCATATTCATACGTTGTTCCGGAGATTAAAGAATGCCCGGTGGGTATCTTCCTGGTCTCCCTCCTGTCTATCCTAACAGTTGGACATCCTCAGGATTACCTTCGAACATGTCTGACCTAATTCCTGCGGATGGAAATTGTACTGATGGCATCCACTGGATTTGGATTTCTATGGGACAGTGTGTTATGGATGCTCGTGGTGGTGTTGCCTTATTCTGTGGATTTGTTTGTTTAATTATTTGGATCGCAGTAGGAATACCTCAGATTGTGGAGAATTTTAGAACAGGAATTCCAGATAAAGCTCTTTCACTTGGTTTCTTAGTACTCTGGACTAGTGGTGATGTATGCAACTTGATAGGTTGTTTTTTAACTCATCAACTTATAATGCAGGTTCGTTGAAACACTTCTCTATAATATGCTGATGTTAATTGTATAAAATATGAATTGTCATGTGTATTCGTTTTATTTTCAAAGGTCACACTTATGTAGTGGGTGGTGATTAATGTGATAAAAACAATGATGAAAGGTTGCAGCAGGGTTTCCGTTTTATCTCTAATCATCACCCATTACATCAGTTGTGTTCTGCCAATCTAGAGCTATCGCAGATAATCCCACTATCAATATTTTTACGACTTGATATGTTGGTAAGCTGTGATATAAGTATAAAACTTGGGCACTGTGGTAGAGTATAATTCCATAATGGATAAGAATTTATTTTTAAATCACACAGTGTAGTACAGTTATATTAACTGATGACGTTTCGAGCTCGAAACATCATCAGTTAATATAACTGTACTACACTGTGTGATTTAAAAATAAATTCTTATCCATTATGGTAAGCTGTGACCCCAGCGCTCATATCATACCCACCTTCGTATCACCTTGTAGACCTTAGTGGATTAGCATCAGTATGAAGATACGGGTCATTCGAATTTGATAGAGCCTTTTGTAGGATCCGATGGTCCTGATTTAAGTCTCAGATTGGACCGATGAAGTAGCCCTTTAGTACTTCTCAAGTTTCTCAAGTTTTATTACTGATGTTGATGCACCGTTGAAACCACTTTTAAGTCAGTCACTTAACTCACATTATTTAGTAAGTTTTGTAGATTAGTGAATTAGGTCCAGACGCATGCACAATAATTGTGTAAAAGACTGAGTTGCGTATTATTTTAGCACTAAACTAAAGAATTAAGGCACTTCAACAGATATAAATTTGCTACGCACATCTTTTATTCTGCAGGTAAATATCATTTACTGTCAGCCCAATCAGGTTTATCGATTGTATATCAATGTTGAAAGAAAAGAAAATTTAATGGAAGATATTACTACAGCAGTGCATTTGTCCTATTGAGTTTGACAGAATGTAATCTGTTTCCATTTTATTTTATCGAAACATCACTAGAGAATGATGTCTGGACTAACTAATGGCTGACCAGAAAATAGAGAAATTCAAGTAGCCACACTTCAAAAAAGCACACGAATCTGCACTGGATAATACATAATACAGAATACTTAAGATCACTAGAGATTTTAAAAATCTGGGGGTGGGTGGGAGAAAAAGGGCTGAATATATCTTCAGCAATGTAAAGAACTTTCAGTCATATTATGATGAGTATTCAACCACTAATTCTTGTTGCTGACTGACTGGTTTCAACGTAGAACTTTTCACAAGTGTGCAGCAGTTCGAGTTGCCACATTCCTTCCATGTAGCACACAAAGCAAAAGAAGAGAGAAAACAACATAGATTCAAAAGGGAGGTAATAAACAGAAATGTGAGGCAAAAAGAATAGTAATATAGAAGAACAATAGAATTTTATTAGATATTATAAATCACAAGGAGTGGATGCATCTGCGCCAGCCATTAAGAACGATTTTGAGCCATATCAGTCTTCATTGGTTTTTATCATCTAAAGGACCCCAACCAAGAAGTCTACACCTCCCTACTTGGTTTAAACTAACTGTTGTGGTTTTCATTAACTGATGCTCTGTTTTCATTTGACCACCATTAGCTCTTTTTCAACCTGATCCTATGTCAGCTAACATTGGTCGTCAAGGTAGGCGGTGGCTAGGCATACGTAACACACGTCCTAACCATCTCAAAAGATGTAACTTCGCAACCTCGTTGATTAATTTCCCCTCTTTACCTAGCAATCGACCGGCATCTATAATCAAAGACAGCGAGTCAGGCTTTTCATGTCTTCCACTTTCAATGGTCATGTCTCACAGCCCCATAAAGAGGGACAGAGCGAACTGCTGGGCAGTACACACGTCCTTTGATCGATAGATAGCCGGATATCATATCTACGCCAGAAATGACGTCAGTTGGTACATGCCAAACGAGCCCTCTGTATGTGTTGAGATTTTGTCAGTAATCAACGCGTGGGGACTGATGCAACTTCCCGAATAAATGAATTGGTCAACACGCTGTACCAATTCACTCCCTTTCTTCAAGCTAGGAGTAGTCAATGTAGTTCAGTCCTGTAGCATCACCTTACATTTGACAGAGGGAGCGAATCGCATGCCAAACATTCGCAGAACGCTGCTCAGCTCAAGGTGTTCAGAAGACTCTGCATTTTGTCAGTGTCTTCTCTTGGAAGGACTATATCATCTGCATATTCTAAGTCAACGAGATTATTCCCTGGTAACAAATCAATCCCTGAGTCGTTGAAGTCAGTTAGTGTTAAGTCCATTAGTACATCTATGATAAAATCAAACAGAAATGGTGGTAGTGGACATCCCTGACGGACACCGCTGAATCTCACCACTTCAGATTACAACTCTCCGTAGGTTCTCACCTGGCTGATTGCATCAGTTCAAGTAGAGTGCCTTGATCAGTGCGATGTATTTGCTCGGTATTCCCTTCACAGCCAAGCGTCTCCATAGTACCTCTCAGCCGACGGAATCGAAAGTTGCCTTCCGGTCAAGAAATAAGACGATTGTTGGACGCCGGTAAGTATACCTATGTTCCAGAATCTGTCGAAGGGTGAAGATATGATCAATACACCCTCTTCCTGATCTAAAGCCTGCCTGGTTCTCTCGTGTTTGTTCCTCCCAAACACTGCTTAGTCTTCGCATGATTATTGAGCCTAGAATTTTAGATACCATATTGATCAACCTAATCCTCCTGTGATAATCACAGGAAGACTTGTCTCCCTTCTTGTATATGGGGATAATCAGTGACTTACACCAGACTGACAGGACTTCCTCTGATTCCCAGACGCTGCCTAATACCTTAGTTAACGCAGACAGTAAATTGTTTCCACCATCCATGAACATCTCTGGAGTCATTCCATCAGGTCCCACTGCTTTGCCTCGTTTCAGACTAGTGACAGTTTTTGTAATCTTTATAATCTAACCAATCGTCTCTCCTCAACACACGTTTAACTCCACCTATTATCATTCTGGAAGTCCAAAAGTAGCCATATCAGACCTGACACCCTTAAGGCGAATTTCGCAGATTTACCTTGTTGGCCGGGTGAGGTTAAGTAAATAACCACACTCGGGTCTTGTATGCGTGTCTCTGAAACACAACATACATCTATGGCTCGAGATGCCAGGGTTCGGACTAGTGATGCCTGTTTTCCGATTTGGCAGAAGGTCCTGACGTTAAATACTCGAATATGAAGTTGGCGTCGTGGATTTAAGAGGCTGTCGGGGGTGTTTCTATGGCTCTCATTGTTATTTGTGGTTACATAATGAAATGTAGGTGACTAAATAGCCTGCAAAGTAGTACTGGCAGTAGTAGGCAATCAAAATGATGAGGGTGACGGGGATAAAGGATGATGATGATCTGGAGGACTTCGTGTGCTTTTTGGAAGTGTGTGGTCAGTTGTTACTTCTCGAATGCCCAGACCGTGGAAGTTGATTTATTCTTGGGGTACCTGAAACAGATGGAAAATTAGTGTTGCGTGGCCTCAGAGCCAAGAGGACAACTGCTTGAGGTCAGTCACACACGGCCTGTCTGAACTGGCTTTTTACTTTGGTTCCGTATTAGTAACCTACCGCCGGTTACGAACCACCGTAGGGTAATCAGTATGTACAATTTTTGGGGTCGACCTTTCCAAAACTCCTCTCTCCAGACTGGAAAGGCAGCATAGGTGGTGTGTTGATCATCTTAGGGAAGCACCTTACTGCTGTTACATCCCTGTTCCCTAGCAGTACGACTTTGGCTACAGACCTCCAGCATAGTGTAAAATTTCTTACACTATGCCGGTAACTGCTTTTAGTCTAATCGCTATCCTAACAATCTTCCTGGCATGATAGGACCTGCAGGAACATTAGTTTCAGTCAGTTTAACTTGTTGGATCACTGCGATATGCAATCCCTACCACCATGTCAAGGTAGCAGATATCGGTCGGGATTCTTAGTGTTGCTAGAATATCAGTCAGTAACCCTACAATTCCATAAGTGGTTCAGACTAACAGTCGGTGGCTTCGTGGATCCACCACTTGTTTGAAATCCTGGTATTGGTTATTTTTTCAAATAAACACAAACGACTGAAGGATGAGAACGTCTATGTAGATTTTATTCACTCAAGCATTAAAGCTGTGTGACTGTTTCATGCGTGACACAAATAAGTCTATGCACTCCTGGTGTCTTGTTGCTGATGACTAGTTTTATCTTTCATACGTACACACACACACTTATGGATACACATTAGTTACATGCTTACATTTTGATGCATTATGTAGTGTTGCATAATCAATCCTAGGAAAAGATATAATCTTCCAATTACTATGAAACTATTTCTATTCAAATGGTGCAAAATACATATCTGCACGTGCTGGTCATTAGCTGATCAAATGCTTTTTATTTAAATATTTGAATATTGTTCAACACCATAAGTACATTGTTTCGATATTCAATATCGTGTAAAGAATGCTTCAGTGAAGTAGTTTGTCACCATAATCTTTAGAGCTATCCATCAAATTTCACTATTGACAGTGAATATCTTAGCGAAAAGGGATAAGTCTATTGCTTTCCATTTCTGGTTAAAAAGAACCTAGTAACACATATTTTTGTTCTTTTAGTCTACCTGCATTATCTTTCTTAAATTCCTCAAGTCTTTTAACTATTTTAAATGAAACTCAAATTCAAGATAACTCTATGTGAGTATTTGAAACTATTTCTCTATGTCAGCCTATTAGTAAATGAAAGCAAAATATTTGAAAAGAGGTGCTATTTGATCAGTTAACATACCACTAGAAAATTAATCTAATGCTCACTAGTGACTTGACTACATGATGAAGTTGCTTGGAGTTCTAGTGAGAAGTCATGATCGATGGGGTCTACTAAGTTGGGTATGAGAATAAGTACTTGACGACAACACCGTCTGGCGGTGGTGCTATATATCGCAAATTGACAAAGGTTAGAATTATCGGGCTATTGGATTCCGTCCCAGTGACTGAATGGTCACTGAGTCGCCTCGTAACCTGAGGCTTCTGGGTTCGATCTCTATTGTGGATATGGATGCGTGCTGATGAAGAGTCCCAAACTAGGACGAAACTGCTGTCCAGTGCTCCCTGGTCTTCAGTAGCTGCTTGACTGAAGTCAAATCGTGATCTAAACTGAAACCAATCGAATCCCTGCAGACACAACAGTTGAAAAGTAACATACTATTGATGTTTACAAATGGATATATGCCGCCAAGTTATCCTTTTACACTTTTGACTTTTGAGTTACTTATATAATAGTTTGTCTTTTATTTGTTTCGAAAATTTTTTTTATTACTTTTTAGATTGTTATAACTGGCTACTGTATTATTAGTGATTTAATTCTTGTATTTCAATTCATCTATTACAAAATTCGACATTATGCTGTTCTACGACGTGAGTTAAGCACTTTCGTTGTTTATATATATAAAAAATTCTTATTCACATTTCAATCACATCACACTTCATCTTTCAGTGACTATTATAAAATTTATTTAAAATATTTACTTGACAGTCGGTCGTAAAATGCGTAAACAAGTGCATTTTGTGTCATCTATGTGATGGAGTCCAACTTACTAACCAGTAATAGTGGATTTGACATTACGATCCGACAAGCAGTGGAGTTGTTTTTGATAGACTGATAGAGAGTATAAATTAAGAATTCATCAGCCCTATTTCACTTGACCTAAATTTAATTTAGACAATGAGTTTGCAATATTTATCACCCTATACGATATAGTTTCGAAGTGTTATTATGTACACTAGTTTATGAGCAATACATATTGTACACATTCGATTTTAAATAAGTGATACAGTACACTGAACAAGTAAAACAGTTCAATACACGTCAGCAGCTGGAATGTTCACTATTTTAATTCATGAAAGTGAAATTCAGTTATCTAGATGATCAGTCTTTTCAGTGTAGTGCATGTGTTTGACTTAGTTTTAACATCGACATTTACACAGAAGTGCAACGGTCAGAGTTGCCGCACTCCGTAAAACAAACAAAGGCAGAGAAAAAAGACATTCAAAACAACTCTAAGGAGCCGAAATGAGTGATACGAAGAAAGTATAGGATTATGGAAAGCCAGGAGGATATAATTGATCTAGGAGATTTCAAAGAGTGAGTGCGTCTTCGCCACTAACAATGATTTTGAGCCATATCACCAATAGTTTCCAGCCACTAGTTCTTAGCGTCCCAAAGACCCCTACCAGGTAGTTTATATCTGCCTATTTGGCTCAAACCAACTGTCAATAACTTCACGAATTGATTCCAGGTTTTTTGTTTGACCACCCCGAACTTTTTCCAACCTAATCCAAACTATGTGAGCCAATACTGTTCGGGGAAGGCGGTGGTTCGGTATGTGCTACACGTGTCCTAGTCATCTTAATGGATGTGGCTTTCGATTGACTTCCCTTCCTTACCTGACACTTTATTCCTGACCTGCATATTAATCACCGTACTATACCACTTAACACGGGAGATCGAAGGCAAACATCCTTGATCAAAAACAGGTAGCCACACGAACCACATGAGCACGTGTTTTTACTTCGTAAAACACAAAATATGTGACTGATTCGTTTTTATGTGGAATGTTGGACATATAATTAGACCAACACAAAACTTTGTTCAGTATGATTTACCACGTTGCGAAATATGAAAATAAAATTAAGCAGGTATAATACGGTATACGAGCTTGACTTGTAACCGGGAGGTCCTGGGTTCGAACCCCAGTGGGTGCGTACTGCCGATGATTCCCAAACTAGGATGAAACAGCTGTCCAGTACTCCCTGGTTTTCAACAGTTCTCTAACTGATATCAATCCGTGATCAACTCGTAAAAACTACATAAGGATAATATGAGTGGGAGGGAAAATTGAATACAGGTAAGTGAAACTGTTAAGGATTTAAAAGGTGACAGACAGTAAATACATTTATATCATAATAAATAATCCTAAACTATATCATCAGGATTGGCTTTATGTTCTCTTTTCTAATGTCATATTCCTTGATTTCCGAGTGAAACATAGGGCTTCAAGCTTTTAAGTTTCAGTAGCGGTTTTGTTGTTTCTACGGGGTGCGGTTGCTCCCTCTAATTACAAGCTTACTATCTGCTAGGCGAGTTTTAAGAGTGCAGCAAACGAGGACTGAACCCAAACCTTCCGCGTGGTTGATGAACATTTTTTTCATTGAACCACTGATGCATGGTTTAATGGTTAGGATTTTTGATCCTTACGCAGGTGGCCCGAGTTCGACTTTCGGCGTGGGAGTGCTTCCGATCAACTACTCCACAAACTGAATTGTGTGGTCAAACAACATACATTAGAAACTTGCCCCCTCCCCCCATCCAAAGCATAATCCCACAAAGTTTTTTTCTAGTTGTTCCACTATATTGTACTCAGCACCAACGGATTGATTGGTGACGAAATCACAGCACGGATCCAGAAAGCTAGGGCTGCTTTCGCTAACTTACACCGTCTCTGGCGTAGGCGTGACATCCGACTGTCAACCAAGGGACGTGCATACTGCTCAGCAGTTCGCTCCGTCCTTCTCTATGGCGGTGAGACGTGGCCATTGAGAGCGGAAGACATGAAGAGATTGTCTGTTTTTGACCACAGATGTTTACGATCTCTTTCTCGCGTTAGGTGGCATAATAAGGTAAGTAATGTTGACGTTAGGCGTAGAGTGTTGGGCAAAGAGGGAAAACCAATCGAAGAGGCTATAAAGTTACATAGATTGAGATGGCTAGGTGACGTGCTGCGCATGCCTAACCATCTCCTTCGCCGACGGGCATTATTAACTGATATAGGTGCAGGTTGGAAAAGAGTAAGTGGTGACCAAACAAAAACATGGCCTCATCAATCCATGAAATCCTTGACAGTTAAACTGAGTCAGGTGGGGAGGGAGATGCAGACTTCCGGGTTGGGGCCCTCGGGACTCTAAGAATCAATGGCTGGAGACACTAGGTGACATGGCTCAAAATCGTTGTCAATGGCGCAGATGTATTCAGTCTCTTTAACCTTCATACTCCTTTCTACCATTACTCATTCTGTTTCACTCTTATACTTGTCAAAACTCTATTGATTCTCTTCACTCATTTTCTTGTCTACCCTTGTGTGCTATTTGGAACGTGGCAACTGGAACTGCTGCACTTCGGTGCCAAGTTCTATGTTGAATCCAGACAGACAGACAGACTATATTGTACTATTCTGATCAATAATATAAAACTAGATGTAATACAATACTAACCAATGGCCAATGTTTGATAATTTTGTCCAGAAGAGTCTGTAAGCATACTACACATCGTCACATTAACTAGCAAAAAAAGTCTGTTTTTTACATTACTGTTGTAGAAATGGCTGCTGTTTTAAAAGAAGGTCAGATAACTCCTGTTAGAAGTACTTCACCCACTATACTTGATGATGATTTGGAACAAACTAATCAACGTCAAGAATATCAACGACTTCCAGTTTGTTTTATTGGTGTGACCGGTTTAACTTTAACAGCTGTTACATTGACTTCAATGGGAAGTATATTTAGTGATTATGCGCCTCAACAACAAATTGTCAGCGGTGTTTTCCATCATTCGAGAAGATTATTAGAATGGAAAGAGTATGACATGATTGAACCTGAATTTATACAATCAGATCCTTTAGATGTAAGTTGTCTTGTTGAACTGGCTGTAAAATAAGTAACATTAGTGATTCTTATTTACTATGGAAAGTAGACATCTTCAGTAGATTGCGAAATTTATGCATCCTTGATTTCAGTTGTGAAGATTTGAGGACCAGTCATAGTTTTCAGACGTAGTGAAACAGTTAGTTAGTAATATTCTTTGATTTATGGCTTCCACCACTTTCCCCCGCTACTTGTCTTTTTCTTTTTTATTCCTTCACGTTCCCAGTGGAACATAGGGCTTCAAGTTAGAGGTTAGAGGTAGGGGAGTGCGTCGGCCGGGGATCGAACCCTGAGACACATGCGTAGTCGGCGAGCATTCTACCGTTGTGCCACTCGCTATTTGTCAGCTAACTGTAATACCTATTTGATGTGATAGAGAGAAGTTTTAATTCAGAGTAATAATTATAGCGAATGTTCAACTGTCAGGCATGGTAGCATGATCAACACTTCACTTGCATATTAGGAATTAAGCATAATTTGATGCTGTACGTATTTATTCTTTCTTTACCAGTTTATATGGCGTTTGTTTTGTCTACATTCTTACGCATGTATGTATGTTTGTATACATGCCTAACACACACACATCTTGCATATTACCTCATGTTTTTTTTTCTCCTCTATTATATTAGGGTGCGGTGACCAAAGTGGGATATGCTCTTGGATGGGTTTCTACATCTATGTACATGTTGTCCAGATTGCCACAATTATTTCGTAATGTATGTTTACTTTCTATTTGTTGATTTGCATTTTGAAATATATTTGTGAATTATTCAGTCTGATTATAAAGTAATAATTACAAATCTATATAATAAGTTTAGCTGACAGATTTTAGCATTATAAAACGATGAGAAAAGGGGGAAAAGGTGGTAAAATGTTTTTTTTTGGGGGGGGGGGTAAGGTTTCTTTTAGAAGTTAAGAATTGAAAACCTTCAGATATCCTATCAGTTTGAACTATTTTAGATCTTTCTAGTCAGTTTTATAAGTAAAGATTGAGTGAATTCAGTAAACTTGGTATTCATTATTGTCACTCCAATCACAATCAAGGTTTATTGTGAAGTAAGTAGTGTAACAACAGAAGACAAGGGCCAGGCAACAGATCGTTTATTAAGGAAAATCAACACATATTTATAAATTTCAATGTACATTATTGTAGACTATTGTTAGTAGAAAAACACAGTCTTTTGATTGGCTGTTTCTCACAGAAAGTTAACCTTGCATCTCTTTGTGGCTGTGTCAGATCATCCATATGCTAACTGAATCCGCCTACGCAAAGCCTTTGTTCTCATTTTCTCACCACCAATATTGGGGACATAAACATTGACGTCAATTACTGTCTACCAACTTTGGCTAGCAGCCAGCTCTCACCACAGTAGTAGTAGTAACATGTTTACAGACCCATCTGGAGAAGATTATCAGACACTGGTCACTGATTGTTACTGTATCTATTCCCATCTAAATATTATGGATATTAATCAATAAATTGTAGTATTCTTTTTTAAGAAAGTCAGATGTAATCAACAAAGTTATAGGAACAGGAATGAATGGAAACCACGTACGACAGGATTGAATAAAGTGTTCTTAATTATAGGTTTCACTTTCACAGTTTTTAGCATTTATCCTTAGAAATTACCTGCATTAGATATTTTTATTATGCGAAATCATAGTTTAGTGATTTGCTGTCACAGTATTAATTTCTGTTTTAACATTTGTACATAAAATTAAAAATGATTATTTTCACACTTAACTTTTCTTTAATTAGTGGAAACGTAGATCAACTGAAGGCCTTTCAGTGTTCATGTTCTTTATGACTGTAACGGGTAATTTAGCGTATGGTTTTCAGATTTTTCTTTCATCCACTGAAAGAAATTATTTAATTCGAGCTGTACCATGGATTTTTGGGAGTTTAGGAGTAGTTTTGTTAGATATGTTGGTAAGTTCATCTCTATTGTTCTTTTGTCTATATACTTAACCTTTAGGTTAATTTCAAAGTGTACTATGTCCATTTTTAATCTCCAATGCTGATTTTGTGTGTGTGTGTTCGTATGGAGTGGGTGGGGGAAGAATTAGATTTCTTCTTCTTTGGGTGCCTGAAATCGAGAAACTATTAGCGTTGTGTGACCACAGAGCCAAGGAGACTACTGCTTGAAGCTAGTCATGCACGGTCTGTTCGAGTTGCTTTTTGGAGTTGTGGCCAAATTAAGATCTTATCGCCAGCTAAGGACTGCCGCATAGTGAGTCGAGCTGTACAGTTTTCGGGGTCGGCACCATGGCTGACTTGCTAGCCGTTCGATGGAAAACACCTTAAAAACTCTTACATCCCTATTTCCAAACAGTGCAACTTTTTCACTAGAGACTCCCAACATAGTGTGAGCGACTTACACTATGACAGTAACTGTACTTAGTCTAACAGACTGCCTTTTCGACACGGTAGGGCCTGAAGGAACATTAGTTTCAGGTAGTGTAGCTCGTCGAATCATTGACATGCAAGCCCGAACACCACCACGCCAAGGAAGCAGCTATCGGTCGGGTGAACGGGAGGTTAGCCTGACCACAAGGTAGATTTCGTCATAAACTGACATCTTTTAGAGAACTATTGACAAATGCCTTGTGGTTATTGAGTTACATTTATCTTTTTTATTTGTTCCGATTAAAGTTTTTTTGGTCATTCAGTATGCATAGGTAAAATTATTTAGGTAGAATATTGAATTCATATTTGTTAAGCCACATTATTTAGTTATCTTGAGCAAGAAAGAATGACACTTATCTATCTAAATATGAATATTAGTCTGATAAAGAAATTTCCGTTTGTGAGTACTTGATTTATCAAACGAGATACCGAATTCCGGTATTTAGTAATGACTTTAGTAATTTTATTGGTTACAGGATTTTATTATGAACCTGGGAGTGCTGAACAGCTGTTTCCTCCCCCCAGCTCTTTGGGACTCTTCATCAGCACGCACCCACACTGCGGGGTTCGAACCCAGGACCTTCCGGTCACAAGGGTAGCTCGTAGACCACTAAGCCACTGGGACCCGATCCAATGTTCCATGAATTCCAACTCCTGCCAATTCACGATGTTGCGCGACCACTAGCCAATGTCATCGGCAAGTATTTGTCCTCACACCTGACCTGCTGTACCTCACTGGTCACGATTTTAGTAATTTTAAATCAATCACCCCAAATTACTGTCTCCTTTACTTTAACAGTAGATCCAGCTACAAACATAGACTGAGACAGAAGATATTTAAAATTACTCAGTAACAAAGAAAAATCAGAATGTATTACGTAGTCGTTTTCTTAACCTCAATTACCGCTGACTGAAAGCCGAGTGCTTAAGCCAATGAACCACATCTCCAATTGTACGGTTACTGGTGTTCTCCAAAACCGTCTGTCAAGATTAATTCAGAAAACATTCTTTGGTAAATGTCTACAATTTACCTCTACGCTTACTCTGACTCACCAAAATGTTAAAGACAAGATCTTATTGTTGGCAGCTTGAATGTGTACTTATCAGTTCACTTTCTCCTTTGGAGTTATGTACACAAGTCGTGCCAACAAGACATTGTCTGAACTCGCTCATGAACACTTATCAGCATATTTGTCAAAAAGAGAACTTGGAACAGTCAACAGCCCAATTTCAGAGTACAACATTACTTCTAGTTATGAAGTGTCAGCAGAGACTTCATTCAGCGCCATGCGCAGAGTAAGATGAAGCCAGTCAAAAGGATTTCGCTTACATCTTTCTTCTACAGCCAAAGCTATTGCCATCGATAGGGAAAAATCCAGACTTTGTGTCTAGAAACCTTTTATGAAGCCGCTTTTCTCGTCATTTTCTTTTCTTGACTTTTTGTGTGATATATTCTATGCAAATTTTTGTACTATTGTTTCTTATCAGTCATCCCTAATTAACTATTCACCACCTAATTAATTAGTTGTACGCTTTCTTGATTAAGTAAAGTCAATTAACTGAACTGCAGAAAGCCGAAAATTTGAATATGGTCTTCTCGAATAAAGCGTCTGACGTAATACCACATAATAGGTCCTACCATATAAATGAGGTCTCATCTATTTTTATTCATCGTGAAGAAACTTTCATAGCTGATGGATCGGGAGAATCTAAGTGGAAAGACTAGCACGCATCTGTCGAATTGCTGCTATATGGATCATTATAAAAGTGATTTCCGCTAACAATTTCTCACTTCTGAAACTGTAGTCCCATTTATACTTGATTCAGTCTCCTTCAGAATTTCAGGGAGAACTATCCTGAAATCAGCTTTATACTAGAAAATGAGTCAAACTCGATGTGAAATTTAAAATAAAACCGAATAATTCCATCAAACAGCCTATTTTTAAGTAGCCTACTTGGATCAGGAAACCGATCAACTTTTCCATAGTTGATTTACTTCAGATATTATGCTTTTCATCCCACGCATATGCAGATATAGATGAATTATCTTCAAATTACTGTACTCTTTTGTGCCTGTGAGTTGAGTGAGCACTCGAAATAAGAGTGAATAAACAAAAACGTTTGCGGAGAAGATTCACCTGTCTCTGCACACGCTTGGGATAAGAAACATAACATTGATTGGCGCAATATTAGTGTTCTGAAGTCAATATGAATAAATGAAAGAAAGGAATCTATGTTCATCAATGACTCCCCGAAACAAAGGTGACTGAGTGCAACTGTCAACAACATGGAGTATAATTCTAGATGCACAAAAGTGAATAAACACAAATGGACTCTGTCTCTCTCTCTCTCTCTCTCTCTATATATATATATATATATATATATATATATGATTACGAATTATAAATAGGTGATTCAAAAACAGTTTTAACAGTTGGTGTGATCACGGGATGTAGTTTCGCTCGAAAGATTACCAAAATCAGTAGCTTACAATTGTGCGTATATAACCACTGAAATCTAATTATAATTAATTTATAATAGTGAAGTGTGTATGCCCTTAAATTTTCTTTTGGTTTTATCAAATGATAACAAATATATTTATAATTGTGTATAGGGCTTCAAGTGCTAATATTATAATTAGATAGTGCTTAATTATTACTTTTTCATTTAGGTAATACATTATCCACTATACAGGGTTTTATGCAAGGTGATATATTGAATAATTCATTGACAATGGTGTTATATTTTCTAAAGTTTGGTTTGTAAGGGTTAGTTATGTTTTACGAGTTGATCACGGACTGATATCAGTTAGAGAACCATTGAAAACCAGGGAGTACTGGACAGCTGCTGTTTCATCCTAGTTTGGGAATCATCGGCAGTACGCACACACTGGGATTCGAACCCAAGACCTTCCGGTTATATCAGTCCGTGATCAACTCGTAAAATATAACTAACCCTTACAAACCAAACTTTAGAAAATTAATCTGATGCTCGCTAGTGACTTGCTACAGGACGGAGCTTCCTGCAGTTCTAGTGAGAAGTCGTGACCAGTGAGGTCCAATTAGATGTCACGTGTGTGGATGGATTTCCCACCAACGACAATGGTTGGGGTCGCGCTAAATCACGAATTGGTAGAAGTTAGAATTCATGAGCCCATGAATCGGGTCCCAGTGGCTGAATGCTATACGAGCTTGCCTTGTAACCGGAAGGTCCTGGGTTCGAATCCCAGTGTGTGCGTACTGCCGATGATTCCCAAACTAGGATGAAACAGCAGTGTCCAGTACTCCCTGGTTTTCAATGGTTCTCTAACTGATATCAGTCGGTGTTATATATGTCCAAACCAAGTTCACTTTTAACAGTTTAAAAAAAAATTGGGCATTGGGTATATGATATTCATTATTATAAAATTTTTTGTATTTCCCAATGAATGAATGAAAAACAAAACGATATTGTTTTTACTGAGGTTTCGCTATTTGATTCTAATAGCTTTATCGAAGTATTATTAAACCAGAATGTGCAAAATCTCAGCTTATATATAACAACATCGTTTCTCAGCATGGTTTCATTTTTTCCTTGTCAAGTTGACCAATTGATAAAGATAACAAAACCAGGTGTAGATTGTTGGATTTGATAAGTGTATAAAATTATATAAGCAACATGTGTTTACATAACGAAATTACTCATCATATTCGTGTTGATTTTGTCATTTCATAGTAGAAAGGGTTGTTGTAACCTGGTCCAATTCTGTTTTAGTCCATTATTCCTATTCAGACAATTTGGATTCCATTTGACATGAAGGGCTTCTGATATTAGACGTTCTTTGTGATTTCTGAAATGTTTCTAGATTATTTCAATATTGACAAAATCAATTTTGTGGCCTGATTCCATAGCATGTAGACCTATGGCTGATGATTTTTCAGGTTTTTCTAGTTCAACTGGATTTCTTGGTGGTCGAACAGATGCTCTACGGTGTTCATTTCTTCTGATTTTGATTTCTCGAGATGTTTGTCCGACGTATATCGCATCACATTCCAAGCATTTTATTTTATAGACACAATTAGATAGAGAATCTTTAGGGATTTGGTCTTTTATATGGACAAGGTTGCTTCGCAGTGTGTCTGATGTTTTGAAGAAAACTCTGATGTCGAGCTAATTGAGTACTCTTCTGATACCGTCTGACGTCTCCGCTCTATATGGAATGACAACTGTTGAAGTCCATGTTTTCGGAATACGCTTTCGACCATACTTAATGTCAGTGTTGATTTTGTTGATGAAGTTCTTTGGGTAGTTGTTTTGCTTGGTATTTCTTCTTTTTCTTTCTCATCCGTTATCAGAGAGTGTGCTCGTCTAAGAAGACTTGATACAACTCATACCTTTGCACCGATGGGGTGTGGTGATCCGAAGTCTAAATATTTACTGGAGTGGGTTTTCTTCTTGAATATAGATATACTAAAATGTCCGTTTTCCCTCCCCTCAACTAGGCAGTCTAGAAATGGTAGTTCATCGACGTCTGATTCTGCTTCCGAAGTAAACTGGATTCTGGGAGAGTGATTGTTTATTTTCTCCAAGAATGAACTGTGTAGATCTCGTTTTAGCACTACAAAATTATCATCTACATATCTTAACCATATTTTAGGAGTGAGTATGCTTGAAAAGATGTTATCTTCGAATCTATTCATGAAAAGGTCAGCGACTATTGGGGAAACTGGTGAACCCATAGCAACACCATTTTTCTGTCTATATGAATTCCCTTTAAATGTAAAATAATTACTTTCCAGACAGAATTTTAAGCTCTTAATTATTTCACTGGTATCCAGTGGACATCTTGGTGACAGGGTTGTGTCTGATTCTATCGTTTTGTTTTTCATTCATTGGGAAATGCAAAAACTTTTATAATAATCGACAATAGTGTTACTTGAAATTTAACAGTCAAATCTATGTTTAAGCACTTAGCTCTGAAGCAGGCACACCTACTTTAGAAGGTCTGATATTACTACTTCTTGACTTTCAAAACGATAATAAGTGGAGTTGTTAAACGTGTGCTGAGGAAAAACGATTGCTTAGATTACAGAGAGGAGTGTATTAACTTCTACATTTATGACTAACATAGAAGAACTCTGCCATTATTGATATCTGTTTTATCTATCTGAAACTTATATGTTTAATCTGAGTCATTGCTTTCTTCGTTGGGCAGTGTTAAATGACGTAGAATTTAAAAGACGTAGGTCAGCAAAGAATTTTCTTTTCGTAAGTTCACTTCAAAGCTGTACAGGTATATAGTGTTGGAAAAGGTCAGGGTAACGCATATAAGGTAAATTGTTCATATCAGTTGGTAACAATATCAAGCAAAACAAGTCACGTAATCTAAAGGTGATAAGTGATGAGCATTGCTCAGAAGTGATTACCATTAAAAATTGAAGAGAAATTACAGGCACTTGGAAACAATTAACATTATTCAAGAGAGTAAGAGATTTTAGTATATTTTAAGGTTAGGAGTTTGAAAGGAAGAAATAAGGAGAAGACAAATACTGAATAAGTGTGGATTACATACCAAGTTAAAGAAAGGAAGGTTTAAGGCCACGGTAGTAAAAGAGATTGGTTAAACCACTTCTGTATACACAATTCAAGGCTTTCTTTGTGTATAGCAAGAGCATCTGCTGTGGACAGAAGATATAGCCTTCAAGCGACCTGGTCTTACCTTATATATCGCCTTGAGAGATTTTTCTATTGACGCAGAATGATCTGTAAGAAAAAGATGCTCAAGAATTGGACTATCGGTTCGTCTAATTTCTCCTTTTGGTCCACCGAGGGAGAGGTTTCTCGAGTGGTTGCGCCATAGGATGATGTTGCTTGCTCGTCTCATCGCGCAAGAGGCAGGGATAGGTGTGTTCGGTCTTCCGGAAAACCAATACGCAGTCAATGGGTGTACCATTATGTGTAATGCGTCGGTGGCCCAGCTGTAGAACACTGGCTAACCACGCAATTGGTCCGGGGTTTGATCCCCGGCCGACGCACCTATCCTTTACTCTGCTAAGCTGGTAATAAGCCTGGTAAAGAGGGAAGGTTGAACATGATGCTAGCAACCCTATCTCGTAAAAAACAAACACTACTGCTGCTGAAGCTCTATCTTGAAGCCATATGTTCCACTGGGAACGAAAACTAAATTTAAAATTTTTCCTTTGTTCTTACAAATCACTTTCATTTATTATTTCCTTATTCTTTAGATGTTGGTTCAATTCCTTCTTTATCGGTCAGCACATCCTCGTGGTGATCATGATGAGATCAATCAGGAACGTACACGTTTATTAGATTCAAGCAACAGTCGAAATGAAATTGTCTAGGATTATTTATTTATTTATTCATTTACTTATATGATTATTTCCAATTTATTTTTCATGATTATTTTTGTAAACAGTTTATTTTATTTTGTGTCATCACAATAATATATGATATTTTAAAAAAATTGCCTTTTAACAATCACAGCTTTCCTGTAATCTTTCATTTGTTATTCTGTGATTTGTTGCCTTTCTCTCTTTTCATGTGATAAAGTCTCGCACAAACACGCACACATTTTTCACCTGACCTTTTGAAAAGAAGAGTACGGGCAAAAGACATTAATCAGCTGTTAACTCTGCGCATTTCTTTTCTGTTTTCACTTCTCCTATAGGGGACTTGATGATGGCTTGTTGTATCTGGTGTATACTTTTATTCAACTACCTTTTATCGCTTGTGATATTATAATTATCATATTGAAGTTTTAGCTTGTATGGTTAAGTAATTACCCCTCTTGTAATTACTATTTTGCCAATAAAATATTGATATGAATACAGAGTTTTTGTGATTGTCTTTTCCACATTTATCACAAGTGTGTTGTATATATGTGTGCTTATATTTTGATTGGTTGACGGTAGTCCTATACCTGGGGTTCTCGTGAGAAGTCGTAACCAGCCGGATCCACCAAGTCGCCTGTGACATTGGCTGGCGGTTGCGCTATATATATATATATATATCACGAATTCGCAGAAGTTAGAATTCACGACCCATTAGGTCGTGTCCATGTGGTTGAATGGTTTACGAGCTTGCGTCGTGACCCGGAAGGTCCTGGTTTCGCATCCCGGTGGGTGCGTACTGCTGAAATATGCGATCACTTACCACCATTCTTTGCCATCGTTATATTCAGCTTCAGTATACCTGTATGAAGTGTGGCTAACAATATGTTTTATACAATATTTTATTCTTTTCAAATACTTTTGTCCTTGTTCTTATCTTCTATTACTGATTAGACGATCTGAAAGACGTAGTTGGTTGATTTGAATGCTTTTTCCTATGTTAATATTCCCCCCCCCCCCCGCAGTACATTTCTGCTCACTATAGTTCTTTTGAATGTATTTTTTCTATCTTTTCTTTCCCTTTATGTGTGGCAACTTGAACTAGTGGTGCACTTCTATGCAAACTGACTCTCAGTCATGTAGATATAAACAAGAATAATGGTGGTAATTGAATCTGTATAGCTCTCATTCGTATGACATTTGGGCAAAACACAGATGACGAGTCCCAAATAGGACGAAATGCGCATCCTGGATTCCACTGCTAGTCACCATCCACCAATTAAATTCTAAAAACATAGAATAGTTTATGAGATAGACAACAGATACACTTTAAGTGCATATAAGTAATATCTCTTTATTTATTTTTTTAGAACGTAAAATGCTTCAACTGCAGTTGACACTTGATGAAAATACATTTCTATATATATATAGATTGTCACCTTTTTTAAAGAGTTAATTTAGCAACTAGTTCTTATTCTGTGTCATTGCTAAGACCTTGTAGATAATCGCTTATTTTTCATTGCATAGAGCTAGTCTAATTACCATATCTACAGTTTATTACATAACTAACTCTCTTGTGAAATGCATAATTAGGGCAGTCCGTATTCTAATTTATCAATAATTGAAAAAAAGAAACACTTTCAATATCTTTGATTATATATTCTATACTTTTGTTTGTTGAAATGTACACGTGGTAAATTAAATGTGTTTGACACTGATCATCTGGTTCATGTATCGATTTTATTAATATCAGTATTCTTGTATTGCATTGAATTAATCATAAAGTAGTAATGATAATGATAAGTAATTTATAAGACACACAATATGAAGGCCAGAAGTAGCACAACACGGAAGATCTATGCAAGTGGTGGAGGTGTACATAATTTCGCCATATATAGAGATACCAAATTCCAAATAAACATTCGTTCATCAAGTCTCTTGTCTTCTACCGTTACAGCTTGACCAATAGTCAGTAATTTTACTGCTTGAAATCATTTTTTGATCTGACCACTCTAATTGTCGGTATTAGATGGTTGGAGGCAATCGGCAGGAAGCCTTGGACCTAGGTTTCTTGCTAGTTGGCACTCATCAGCAAGGCGTATCTGCAACCTTGAAGGGATTGATGTCCCTTCTGAGATTCGAACCCGCGTCACCCAGTGCTGCAGTCAGAGACGTTACCACTGAGCTATTCAGGCTCGCGACTGACCTCCTGTAGGACTGTATTGGATATTTTTGATTGCACTAGTTGGTACCAACTAGCATGAAACCTAGGTCCAAGGCTTCCTGCCGATTGCCTCCAACCATCTAATACCAACAATTCACAGTGCACCGTAATGGTGAACCACCTAGAATGGTGGCCACATTGCAAACATGACTGATAGAATTCACTCTGCACCGAAGATAGGACTAGACACATTACACTAGTTACGGACTAGTGTGCAATCAAAAAAAAACAACACTCTAATTGTCGTCTTACTAAATTCTACTTAGGCATATATTGCTTATAGAAAGGGTAATGGCTCGGCATACTGAAGACATCTATCCAACTACTTTAATAGACACACCTCAGTGATATCGTTGATCAACGTACCGTACTTGTTCAACAATCCATGTCTAATTTTATTATTACTTAGCATGTTGATCTGTATCGCGCAATCAAGTGGGCGATAACACCTATGGCTAAAGTGTTTGATCATTTTACATCTTCTACTTGCAGCTGTGAAGTATATCGGGGTGCACTGATGCGCTGTTAACAGTCCTTTAATAGGTAACCGAATATCTTTTTTCTGTTAAAGATGTAATAACCGGTTATGCTCTGGATTATACTACGTGTTTGAATGAAACATCATGTTAACTGTGATATCCTTCCTCGAAGTCTGTCGATAGGAGATGATAATTTCTATTCATAATTACTATCCAGTGTAAAATTTTTAGTAGAAGATTTATCATAATTGTAGTCGTGTTTACCATGAACAGTTTTTACTAGTATAAATATTTTTAAATATAAGAAAATAATGGAATTAGTTCTATATATGTTGGAGCCGCCTTCGCTGGATACTGAAGATTAAACGACCAGAAACGATAAGTGACAAGGTACTCTGACAACGAACTAACCAAGGACCTATCGCTCAACAAATACTCAGAAGGACATGCCCTGAGGAGACCGTTGAATGACGTCATTCGCCAGACAATCCCTCAAGTGGAAGCCCATTAGAAAATGACGGCTTGAGTATGGGTCTGAGGTTGACATGGAAGAGATCGTGTGAAATGGAAGTGAAAGCTTATGGGCGATCGTGGCGCCAGCTGCAAAGGACTGTAGAGGACAGATTAAAATGTAGGTGTGCTGTTATAGCCCTATATTCCATTTGGAACCCAAGGGAATAATAATAATAATTTAGAATTATTCAGCTTATAGTGTTAGGAAAATACCTTGTGAAAGAATGGTGACGAAAACGAAGAAACTTTTCAGTAAAGTATAGTGATAATTATGCGAAGTCAGCCTGAATCGCTGTAGCTTAAGCTAAGGAAAAGGGTCAACTTATAGATTTACATGAATTATGTTTTTAAATACACCACATTTATATTTATCACGGTCATATAAAGAAAGCTACTAAGGTGCAAAGGATGGAATGTTGTTTTGCAGTGAATCTCCAGGTGTATTTCTGATGAATATTTAACTTAGGGACATTTATACGTCTGACTTTTAATTCCTAAAGTTAATTTGTCATTAGTGATTAACTCAAACACTCAATTTTTAAACTTTTAGTCCAATGTGTTCATCAAATCTCTCTTGTCTATTTTAATCCTGTGAATCTTTTTGTTACATAGAGAGAACAGTAAAATGACCTACTGTGGCTCACCTCTCTCTCTGCCTGTGTGACTAACCATACTTTAATCTCGGATGACTGAGTGCTTTTATAAGCTATCCCATACCATTTTAGGCTCCTGTTCAAGTAAATGAATTTGTGTCATTTTAACGAATCGTATTACAAGGCATCTACACAAAAGATAGATGACTACTGGGTTACATTATGATACTAATATTATTCTCCTGGGTTCCAAATGAAACAAAGGACTTCAACAGCACATTTCCATTGCACAATGTTCTCAGCAGTTCTTTTAAGCTTGTTCTAAGATTACCCATAAGCTTTCATGTCACCCTTGGATGTCCAACTTGTTCCCATTCGCGATATCACTCAACGGTCTCCTCCACATATGTGTTAGACGATAGCTTCTTAATCTCTTTGTTGCCATAGTTTCTTGTAACGTATCCTTTCTGGTCTGCCATCTAATCTTCAGTATGGAGAGAAGGCAGCTCTTGATGAAAGTCTTCAATAGCTTGTTAGAAATACTTTTCGTGACGCACGCTCCAAGTCTCTAGGCACTGATTTGCCACTAGTTTTAAAAATCTCGATTTAGTCCTTTATGCTGAATACAGCCAATTTCCAGACTGATTTCGGAGTAATGAATGCCTGTCGTGACTTTCCTAGCCTGGTTTCGAAATCCTCGTCTATGCAGTCTTTAGTTGAAACGATACTGTCTACATAAGTGAAAGAGGTGACTTTCTTTAAGTTTCTCCCGTTGACGGTGGTTGATCACCTCTGTCTCTATGTCCGGTCTTCGCTGCCTACTTCTTCTCACAACATGTTGGTTTTCGCCTTTAGATTTCCGTGTTTGTGTGACATAATTATTCATTGACTTATGTTAAACAGATACAAACAAGTCTCAAGGTGTATTTCTTTTTTGTTTTGTTTTTTCACTTTCTCCAAAATATATTTGTTTAGGCGTTGGTAAGCGATTCTGATGCTTGTAAAGCCTGGCGTAGTCGTGATCGTCTGCATTCCTCGCTGATATCTATATTTCCTGCTGCAGTAATAGGCAAACCAGTCACTGTAACGCTTTTAGATGAAACACGTATAACTGGACGTTTATCTTCATGTGATGGATTGATGAATTTAGAATTGGACAGTGGTGTTATAGTAAGAAATCCGATTACAGATGGACCGAATGAATTCACTCAACTTGATGTAAGATTTAATTTCTGTACGGTATTTTATCTATTTGCTTGTTTTTTTTCTTCTGTTTCCTCTCTTTCACGTATTGTAATATTTCATTAGAGTATGAAATAATTTAGTTTGGATGACTTCTTAAAAAAATGGAGAGAATTCCATTAGGAATTCGGTGATGAATAAGCTGTAAAAGGCATCTAAGTGAAAACACTACAGATTAGACTATGAACTACTGATTGAGTTATAGCATGTCTCTTAATAGACAACCAATGATTCTCATGATGTATCTACATGAGCATCTTGGATGCTACTCACGCTGTTGAATATTAACAAACTGTAGCGGAAAATAGTTGTACTGTTCTTCTGTAATGATTTAATAATTCCTATTGTAACATTAAGGACACATTATTCAGTGAAGAGAGACTTTTTTCAACGAATTTATTATCTAGCTGTACAATAGTATATTTACGGTTTTTAAGAAACTATATCCCTTGAGGAAATTTAAACAAAAAAGTGTGAATACTTAAAATAATATTGTGAAATTCGATCAAATGTTTGTGATTATATTCATAGTTTATTATCAAGCGATAAAATAGATAATATAATTTATAAAATAGTCCGTAAAATGTATGGATCGTAGAAAGGGATCCATAAAATTAATAGGGTTAATGGGCAAATGGGACATTACGTAATATGGTGAGGGGTTTTTGTAAGGTAGATTTTAACATTGCAAAAAATATATTGATTTAAAATAATAAGTAGGACAAGTGAAATAATACGGGAAAGTGAGTAATAAAAATAACAATAGTCGTAATAATAAAGGAATGGTACATAAATTAAATAAATAAATGTCTATTCCTCTATGGCCAAGGTAGAAATATGAACTGTACATGCTTCTTTTGTACACAAAGGTCTGGCTTCAATTTATGAATGGCCAAGGCCTCCGTCATCTTTTGAAGTTTGGAACGAAGAAAACGCTGCATGTTAACATGGTTTCGATAGATGACCTTGAAATCATAGTCGGGGTTGGTAGAGTGACAGGAATCGATCAACTGTTCTAGAATAGAGCTTCTTACACCCTTCCTTTCTCCCTTGTAAAACCATGCTGGAGTGTGTTCTCATAACCATGTGGGAAGTATTCTCTGGCTGCAGCCAATGTACCTTGATCCGCAAGAGCAGGTGAACTAACAGATGCACAGTGAGGCGGCCAGACGATGGAGGTTATCTTTTAAACAGATATTGAACAATTTTAGGCTAGTGAAGATCAACTGGAGTTTAGCTGCAGAGAATGTTTTACTGGTTGGTTCAGAAAGACAATTTTTGAGCATATCTGAAGCTTGGTCACCTTTGAATTCCATACAAATGAAGATGATTTTCTATGGAACTCAGTTAGTGACCGGTTTAGATTGTTTATTTTTTATGTTTTTGTCAATAAATGGACTTGGTAACCGTTTTCAGCAAGCGCGGCTTTTAGAAAAGAAAGTTTCACGTCAGCGCAATCAAAACTGCAAATATTCTTCATCCTTTAGATAGCAGATTGAATGAATCATATTTCTTACGCAATCGTTTGTTTGAACTCAATTAACGCCGGGATAAATCTTTATTGTACCAGGCTATAAGCCACATTTTATTGTATGTGAAGACTGCTGATACTACGCAATTTGTCTAGGCTGAATTAGGCGGAGTGGGGCTTGAATTTAAAGCCCAACTGAATAAAAGTCAAGTAAGCCACATCTCTACGGTTATAAGGAAGAAATTCATTCGATTTATTTGCCGTGTATAATACACATCCATAAGAAAGAAAAACAAATTAGTGTGATTTGAAAAGAAATTGACATTATTCGCATTCATTTACTTCTGAATATTAAGAAAATTTTGAGATCAAACTCCGTCTCTTCAAAAAGTATAAATAAATAATCAACAAAAATGTAATGGATTTCATTTCCTATTTATTTACTAAATCAATTCTGTGTTAATTGAATTGAATTCACCGCACAAATCTCGATATATTTAAAAAAAAAACAAGTTCAAATTTCAATCGAGTAATTGTTTGGATATATATAAAATGCATATTTTTTATGGAAATAATAATAATAATACCACGTATGAACCAATATGCCATAATTAAACTCAATTTAAACAATAACAACAAAAAAATAAGTATTTTTTAAAATTTAAATTGCATCATATCTCAAGCATATGATGATTCAATTTGCTAATAGTCGGTTCCTTTATTTCTCTTTTTTTGGTTTTTATTGTTTTGAGCGATTTATCTGTTAACTAGTTTGTATTGAATGACTAAAGAATCAGCATATTTCTAATATGAAAATAAAAATCATAAAGCAACCTGAAACTCTGTGCTATAGAGTTGCACATCATGTTTCACGCAAAACTCTGTTAGTGATCTCATCAGCAGTTGGACATTATAGTTAACAGAGTAGAATTCTAAACAGTTCACTCAGAAACTGTTGGTGAGAGTTCTTCTTCTGCAACTTATACTTTTTCATGGTATCTACTGTAGCCAGTACTGTCTGAGATATTTCAGTGGACAATAAAGTAAAGCCTGCTCTATCGATCCATTTTGATCCAATCCATTGTTAAAATTACAATTTTGAATTTACCGTTGGTGGATTTCACTAAACTTAAAGGTTTATGTCTGTACTGACTTTTTGGCTCCCATTAAATACGGACGCTGCTATGATGTCTCTAGGTTAACATGATACTGTTTGGTTGATGATGACTAGCAGCAGATTCTAGGATCAGTATTTCTTCCCATTTTCTTGACTCGTCAGCTGGAAACAATGAGTGCTAGGTTCGAGTCCCAGTGGGAACATTATCACTCATTAGGGATGCAGTCATATTCAACTAGAGATTTCTAAACAGGATAACATACGTGTCTTGAATTATACTGCTGGCCATCATCAATTATATGACATCAAGCGAATAGGGTTAAATATATTACACTCAAACTTTAAAAGCATCATCATTAACGGGGTGAAATGCAGAGAACAGAGGTTTCAGGGTAGTGAATATGTTGTTTTGTTTAAAGATTATAAAATATTAGACTGAAGTAATCGATTTTTAGCACATTTTGCTTAGGATTTATTGGAATTACTGTTGTCATATTTATTCATTAGTTGGTTATACTTAAAGTAACACCAGTACGTCATTTCATTAACAGAAGTGTTGTTACCAATATTGATTTTTTTGTATCGTACTGTCTCTGTGGTTATTCACACATCTCCTCAGGAAGTTAACTCCGTGTGAAACAAATTTTCTTACTTGTAATTTGACACCAGATGTTAAATAACTCAGGATTGGTGAGAATGGTAGCTAACTTTATCGACTTAATTGACTATATATATAAACTGATTGTGTATTCTTGATGAAGCCTAACTAAAAGATGGTACAGAATTAGGTGAATGAAGGTAAAAGAAGCAACAAGGATGAAATATATTCACTGTCACCACATACCCACCAGCCACAATAAAATATGCCAACATAGATGTCGAAAATCAGCCCTCTGGTTTCTTAACTGCCGTTAGCTTTGTCCCAGAAATTAGTGGAGTTATTTATTCATGTATGGCGACAATATGCTGATGAGGTCTTAGCACGGATACAAAAGCTTCATGTGACATTTGTCAGCTCATGTTATCTCTGGTGTAGACGCGATATTCCGCTATCGATCAAAGGATGTGCATACTGTACATCAGTTTGCTCTATCCTTCTTAATGGTTGTGAGACATGCCCGTTGAGAGGGAAAAACTTAAAGAGGACTATCTTTCTTTGACCTTACATGTTTGCCTTCTATCTCCCGTGTTGAATAGTTTAATATAGTGAGTAATTTTGAGCTTAGAAGTGTAGTGTTAGCTAAGGAAGGGAAGTTAGTCGATGGGGCTGTGAAACTGCATCTGTCTGTACTCGACCCGACTGTTTTTACTTGGGTTCAGCTAAATTTTATTTAACCCTTAAGTAACGTGTTAATTTCACACCTCTAGTCAATATATATATATATATATATATAAGTATATGAGCTTAACAACACCTTTTACTCTTTTCTTTATACCACTTAATTGCGTAATATTATTAATCCAAATTTTCAGGCCCCATAAGTAATGTATGTGAATATCTTGTATATTGATATTAAAATTGTTTTTAGTTGTAAACAGCTGAAAAATAACCAACGGAATATTATTATCCTGCTCAATTTGTTCTCCTTGCTTTATACAATTTTATTTGGTGGATATATTTCCGAATTGAATAGTTTTATACACAGTATAGCATCTTGGAAGATGTTATCCGGTGTGTATAATACTATCTCACTGTGTATTGTACTTCAACAGATAAACTAACATAGATAACACTTATGGCTATTATTGGTGTCAAAGTCCCACATCTGTATTGATTTAGTTAGACAAATTGATTATTCTATTTTAAGCGATAAACTGAATTCAAAGTTCACCGGTTCACACCATATTGTCATTTAGGTTTTTAATTCAGATTTGTATTTATCAGTAAGGCTATTTACTTTTCGCCTTGTTGTTTTGCTCCTTTATTGCTCCCAGTCTCTAGTGTGTTGTGTATCTGTTATTTTCATAATATTTTAATATGTACTTTTGTGAAAATGTAGAGACGCTTGATTCTCGTCACTAGGATTTAATTATATTTAAGTATTATTATTATTATTCCCTTTGGTTCCGAGTAGAACACAGATCTTCAGCAAAACATCTCCATTTCACTCTGTTCCTCACAGTCTTCTTAAGCTGACTACACGATTGCCCATAAGCCGGCGTTTCTCGTCCTCCATGTCAGCCTCCGATGTTCAAGTCTTACGCGAGGGTTTGCCCTTCAAGTGATATCACTCAACAGTCTCCTTAGGGTGTATCCATTCCATCTGTATTCCCTTCTGTATGTTTGTTGGGTGATAGATTGCTTGTTGTTTCGCTGCCAAAGTCGTTTGTGTTGCGTATCCTTTCTGGTCAGCCATATGATCTTCAGTATGAAGCGAAGTCAGTTGTTGATGGAAATCTGCAGCCTGTTTGGATTATATTCACATATTAATATTCATGTTGCTCATTTACATAATCATGTAACTTTTGTTTGAATAGACAGATATATTCTATCAACACGAAGGTCACATAACTTTGCCTACTTCATTATATTGGTTTCTTATACGTTGTTAAATAAACAAATGTATTAATAGTAACAAATATGATGAATAGTTACACAGTTGTGAACCAATGGGATCACCACAAAGAATGACTCAGCAGTTTGTTATTCTGATTGTCTGCATTTTCATTGGTGAACATAAAAGCCACACAAAAACACTGACCTTTGAAATACTGTTTGGTAGATTATATTACAGTGCAATCATAGATGAAAGTGTCTTTCGAACTTTTACTTTAAATTGCGTCGGTGGCATACCGGTAGAATGCTCGCCGACCACGCATGCGGTTCGGGGTTCGATCCCCGCTAAGCCAGAAGTAATGCTGGTGAAGAGGAAAGGTTTGGTATGAGGCTAGCAACGCCATCCTGTAAAATAAACACTGCTACAGAAACTTCAAGCCACAAGCTTGAAGCCCTATGTTCCACTAGGAACGTGAAGGAAAAAAATGTAAAAAAAACCTAACCCCACCCCATAATATTTGACAAGTGACAAACGGCAGTGGCGTCCGGTAGAAAACATAGTTCTCATGCATTTTGGTAATAATCAGTGAAACATATCTGAAACTCTACGCGTGTTAATACTTTCTCTAAAGTTCGAAACTTTTGTCATCTTATTCAAGTTATCACTACCAAATTGTTAAGGTTATGCGTGACATTGTATAAAATTTCATGGATAGTTTAGTTTATTGTGCATTTTTGCTTGCCTACTTGATTGCCATTTGTCGTATCAAGCAGATCAAATGTGTTTGGATCTGAATAATTTTGGTTTTCAAAGGACACTGTGGTGAGATTTCACTTCGTCGAACTGTGTAAAATGCGAATTTAATTTGACGTATTGCCAGTTCACTCAAATACCTAACCAACATTCGAGTAGTTTGAACTGATTCACCTATCTAAGCTGAATTAAATCGGGTTCATTGTTGACGAGATCGGTTCGAAAGCACCAAACATCCTGTGTTTAGATTACACTGTTGTTTTATGTTAGCTGTATCTAACTACTCACCTAACGAATGAGTAGTATATAGCGTCACACATTCACAATTCAGTCGACAGTAAATTAAGGTATGAGATCGTGTTTGTTATCTGTTCATGAAGCTATATTTACCTTTATATATATTGTAGTAGATAAATAAACCTCTTTCTATGGATACACATTTTTTAAATCAATGTTTTTATTGTATATCACTTCTACACGCCTTACTTTAGAGAATGATTTTTATTTGCTTTTTACAGCTGAGTGTAACCGTTGGTATATTTAAACAAAAATTACATACTAGCTGTGGATAACATTATCAGGATTTCAAATTAATTATCTGTATTCATGGTCTTTGTGGTGCGTTGGTGATTCAACGGTAAAATGCTCACCAGCCATGCATGTGGTCCGGAGTTCGATCCCCGGCCGACGCATTCCTAAACCTTACTAAGCCGGTAGTAAGGCCTGTAGAGAGGGAAGGTTGGGTGTGAGGCTAGCAGTCTCACTTCGCAAAATGAAACCACTGTCGCCGAAACTTCAAAGCTATTGCTTTAAGCCCTGTGTTCCACTCGGAACGTAAAGGATTAAAAAAAATATGTTTTTTGTGATTTAATTATACCATTTGAATTCACATGAAGCCTTATGCCCAGTCCTCCCTGTTTACGGAACTTACTACTAGATGAGTGAGGCTTAGGAGTGCATCGATCAGGCATCGAGCCTAGCCACGTGTATGGTTGACGAGCATTCGACCACTGAACCACCGGCACACCACTGACATAGTTAAGTGGTAGATTTTAACTCAGAGCGTGATGCAGTGGACAGGTAGTGTCTTACAGTGTTCGAGTTTTATTCATACATTTCCTCTTGTTCTCTATAAGTATTTTTTAAAATATTGTTTACGCAATTTTATTTTGTTATCTCTTCATATTTTTAAATAATTTGAGATCTTCAGGAGTTAATTTGTAAGGATCAGATTTGTTTTTGCAGTTTGACCACGGATTGATATCAGTTAGAGAACCATTGAAAACCAACAGGGAGTACTGGACAGCTGTTTTGGGAATCATCGGCAGTACACACCCATTGGGGTTTGAACCCGGGACCTTCCAGTTACAAGGCAAGCTGGCTCGTATACCATTCAGTCACTGGGACCCGATTCAGTGTCCAGCCCTTGAATTCTAACTTCTACCAATTCGTGATTTTTAGCGCGACCACCAACCAATGTCGTCGGTTGGAAATTCATCCTCATTCCCTACTGGATGGACCTCACTGGTCACAATTTCTCACTAGAACTCCAGGAAGCTGTGTTCTGTAGCAAGTCACTAGCGAACATCGGATTAATTTTCAAGAATTGATTTGTAAGGATTAGATTTGTTTTTCGAGTTAGAACACGGAAGTTCCTGGTTTCGAACCCCAGTGGATGCGTACTGCCGATGATTCCCAAACTAGGATGAACCAGCTGTCCAGTACTCCCTGTTGGTTTTCAATGGTTCTATAACTTATATCAATCCGTGGTCAAACTTGAATTTGTTTGTACATATTTTCATTATTTGTCTTTCATGTGGTTAGTGGGATTTCTTATCGTGTATGTATCCCTTCTAAAACTTTCCTTTTGTCTTTCCCAACTTTTAGAAAATGACAATATTTGGTCAAAGAATACGTTATATAACTATGCCAAAGGTAGATAATCTTCCTGAAGTAATTACTAAATGGGAGGCTAAAACTAGCAATAACGATGGAATACTTACGTCTAGACCGCGAAAAGTTTTAAAAGAAAACCAATGCACACAGAATAATGAAAGTGAAGTATGCCATTCAAGTGTCAATCAGACAGCTAAAAAACTTTCATCTGTTGTTCAAAGCATTTATAGTCAATCAGGAAATGTTGCTGAGGATAGTGAGAATAATGCATATCTAGATGAAGAAGATTTAAGAAATTTTGCATCTATCGGTGCAGAACCAAGCGGTGATAAGAAAATCGATTTAATTATGGCTCAGACACTGAAAGTAATTTATGGCGATCTATAAATCATTATACTACTACTACTACTAGTAATAATAATCAGTGACGCTATCAAGGAAGCGTGAATGTTGCAAAAGATGCAAGAATATTTTTGATATACATTACTATTTCATTTACTATCATTTTTAAACGATTCATCAGGTAGATGATCTTACTGTCTACTTGTGTGCAGAACTTCCTTTTTATATTTTGTGTAGCATAATTTCACATTTTTGAAGAGTTACAAAGTCATCGACGCATTTTTCTATCATTTTATCCTCACTTTCTTTGAAATGATTATATTGCATTTATCGATAATCCAGAGAACTATATGTTTATTTTACTCTTAAATGTTCTTTTCTCTTATTTGATGACTGAAACACCCCCTTATCTACATGTTTCAATAACAATTCGCTTCGTGAAACTATTGAATCAAAATGTAATTCATTCTGCGTAATGAAGAGTTAGATAAAAACGAATTGAATGATGCTGAGATCCACCTCCTTAAATTTCAACTTGTCCTACTTCATTTTACAACACTAAGTTGAGAGTCAGTTAAGGGAGAAACTGAAAATGAAAGAGAAGTTTTAAGGCCAAAAGATGAGGAGGTGAATGTTGAAGATATAGCCAATGGATGAGTTGTATCAATTTAACCCTCCAATCATCTATTCCCATTATCTCATGAAAGCTTACATTCTCACTCATTAGGTGATACTGGCTAGTGTTTTTTGAAGGTAATGAAAAGCATATTTAGTGAATTATTTGTGGATACCTCACTTTAGGAAGACATGTGTACGTGCTACCTTAATCGATTGCTATGATTTTTCTGTTCAGCAATATGGTAGTGCACCTTTCATGGTATCATAATAAACTTGGGGAGAAAGTCAAAGTACCATAGCCAAAGTCAAGGTCTTTCAGAATGATCAATCAAATACAGAGAATGCTATGAAATGTCATACCAAATCAAGTCATGCCTGCCTTTTTGGACTTGGAGAGGGTAGATACAGTATTCTACTTATTTACTTGGTACATTTTCTGCAAATTTATACCATTGGGTAGGGTTTCAAGATTACGATTTAGGGTCTAGGGTCAAGGTTAGGCTTAGAGTTAAAGTTAGGATTATGGTTAGAGTTAGGAGTAGGTTGAAGAATAGTGTCAGAAGTATCAAGGGATCTCAAAGTATCATGACCTACAGTCACCTGGATCAATGGATATATTGCGCATGGTACGATTTCTCTATAAATCATCTGTGTAGTGACTGAAAGACATTCTTACAACACATAAGCTACAACTATCCAGTGTAATATCATGTTCGCAATATTTCTTAGTATATTTTGCTACGATTATGCAACTTTTTTGCATCTGAATTCTGATTGGTTGTTGAAGATCACTGTGGTTTTGGCTGTGATAGTTTTGTTGTGAGAGCTGGCTGCTAGCCAAATTGGTAGACAGTAATTTACGTCAATGTTTACGTCCCCAATATTGGTCGTGAGAAAAATATGAACAAAGACTGACTCAACAACCAATCACAGCAGACTTTGCGTAGGCGGATACGATTTGCAGATAGATAATCTGAACTTCAATAAACGGCCACAAAGAGATGAAAGATTAACTTTCAGTGAGAAACAACCAATCAGAAGACTGTATTTGTTTGCTTACAATAATCTATAATAATGTACATGAAAAGCTATAAATATGTGTTGATTTCCTAAATAAACGATCTGTTGCCTGGCCCTTGTCTTCTGTTGTTACAGTTTAACTTTGTCAACTTTGGGATAAAATAAATAAATAAAACCCAGTTAACTAGATAACAGGTACGCTTCTGATCGGGCTCTTGCGATATTGCTGCAATTCTTTCATATTGGTGATAGGCAAATCCACAGGGTTTGTAGTTCAGTTCCTATATATATAACAGGCCCTAGATAAGTGAAGGAAGTAACCCCGGTTAAATCTCTCCCGTTGGTGGTGATTGATGCTGTTCGCTGTTGTTTTTTGTATCCGTTGGTTATCTTCATTACTTCCGTCTCTCCTATGTACACTTGGAATCCTGTCTTTGCTGCTTCATCAGCCAGTTTGTTGGTTCTCGCCTGTAAGTCTTCGAGTTTGTGTGACACTAGAAAAATATCATCCACGTACGAAATCTAGATCTCCTAGAGTTATTTTATCGGTCAGAGCAGCGTATTTCTGGCTCCTCGCTGCCCACTGTCTGACACATGATCCAGTCCACAATAATTAACAGTATCATCGGTGATAATAGGCAACCAGCCTTGTCTTACTCCTGTATTCACTTCGAACGCCTCTCTGAGTTTCCTGTTGTGGTCGGTGGGGTGGAGTTCTGTATCCAGTGCATCATTCATTCTCTCCGGAATGAGACAACATAGTATTTTACTTGGCGTAGACAAGGGAATTATTCCACGCCAGTTCTTGCATAGGCCTAAGCCGCCCTTCTTTGGCGGCATGACAAGGTAGCTAGCCTTTCTTCCAGTCGGTAGGTACTTTTCCTTATTTCCAAACCTTTTGCAATAATGGCGTGAGCACATCTGTTGCAGTCTCTGGGTCCGCTTTCATTGCTTCGGGATGAAGGAATTCCGTCTGGTCCTGCTGCCTTTCCGAGGTTACAACCTAGTATAAATCAATTTGATTTCTGTGTGGTCGCCTCTTTTTTTATTACAGTCTGATGCCACACCGTATTTTTAGTACAAGTATGGAATTTTCAGCATGGATATCGGTAGCCCAAATTTTGCAGGCCGACCATAGATATCGGGTGTGCGTCGGCAGGGGATCGAAACCCGGACCATGTGCATGGTCGGCGAGAATCCTGACCACTGTGCCACCGACGCACAGGTAAGGGTTCCTGGTCTTTGTAAACTTCTGCTTAGTTCTTCCCGCCACTTGACTGTCGTAGACTTGGTTGAATCCAAAAGGAGTGGTGCTGAGATAAATTATATGTTGTTTGTAGTATGTGGTGTGTTAAAACTTCGTTGCTTCTGTGAATGGAGTTGATCCTTTCACCAGCTGGTCCCTTGGCGTCACCGTCAAAAGAAGAGAGATGATAATAATAACAGATATAATTAGTGTAAGCTATTCAGACTAACAGACAGAAAAAGAAAGAAATAAAACGTAAAAACAGACGCCTGATTAAATTCGAAGTCGATATATATATACATATAAATATGTATATATATACCTTTGTGTATATAGTATCAATAATAGTGGTAACAAATGTAAGTGTAGTAGTTGAAGTAGTCAGGAGAGTAGGACAGATGAGAATGTAAGAAGCAAAACGGCGAATTTAATTGTCAACCCATGAGTGCTGCATGGGATTTTAAGGAGATAGGCCATTCGGACGCAGTCCTTGTGTAGCTGCATGATTGTCCAGCCTTCGCTTAAAGGTGTTGACAGACGGTGCCATAGCTACATCTGCCGGTAAGGAGTTCCAGGGACGGCAAACCTGGGGTGAAAATAAATGGGAGCCCACCCGAGTCTTTGCTCTCTGGTGAGCTATCCTTCTGGGATTTCCACGAGGAGGTCTAAACCTACTCAATGGCAGGACACCTTTGTTTGGGTGATTCTGGCCATTTGTTATCCTTTAGGCAGCAATCAAGTCCCTCTAAGCCGGCGGTAGCTAAGTGTGAATAGGCCTAATTTCTTTAGCTGTTGTCGCCCGTCCTTGGACTCTTTCCAGAAGGTTTGCGTCTCTTCTAAGCAGTAGGGGTGCAGTGATGTTGTGCACTTCAAGATGTGGTCTGACGTATGTTTTGTACAACCTTAGAAAGAGATCAGAAGTGAGTGCACCTGACTGTCTATGTGTAAAGTGTATGACCGTATATGCCCTCGCTACGTCCCCCGTGTAATACGCTCGTGTCCATTTTTTCCGTTGGAACTAGACGTCAGTCGTGCTCCGACGTTGTGTAGGACAAGCTTTCGTTGCACAGGGTGTAACTTACATTCCAAAGCCTACAGGTGTGTAATTTTGCAACTTTGCACTTTCTCAGGTTGAAAGTCATATCATTGGCCACCACCCAGTCTTCCAGAAGCTTTAGGTCTACCTGCCGCCTATTTGAGTCTTCCGAGCACTTTATTGTTCTCGAAATCTTTATGTCCTTAGCGGAAAGAAGAGCCAGGCAGTTTACATAGCATGGTAGATCACTGATAAAAATCGAAAAAAATCAGTGGTCCCAGGATAGAACCCTGCTACACTAATGATGACGAGGCGTGCCAAGATGATCGAACTCGATTGACCTTAGTGCGAAATTTCCTTTCAGCTAGGTAGTATTTCAGTCATGACAGATGCGGCCCGCCTATATCTGCCTGACTTATTTTGTGTAGGAGGTCTTGTTAAACTGTCTTAAGTGTCTTCTCAAAGTCTAGGAAGACCACATGGACTAGAACATTCAGTTTCCAGTATGATGTCTAATCGTCCCAAGCTGATCGCAGGTTTGTTACGCAGGATCTGCCCCTCCCGAAACCATGCCGTGCTTCATGGAATCTTTTAGTACTGTTTAGGTGCTTCCTGAAGTGATCATCAACTGTACTTTCTAGTGCTTTTGATACCATCGGGAGTAGCGCTACTGGTCTACAACTGGTGGCATTTTGCCTGTCCCCACCCTTGAAAATCGGAGAAAGGATGGCTCTTTTCCACTCCCTTGGCAGTTTCCCCGAATCCTTCGAGTGTTGGGACAAGTCGCATAAGGGCCTACACAGGGCTTCGGAGCACTGTTTCAGAGCGGATGGCCTGATGTCGTCACAGCCTGGGGACTTTTCAGACGCGGGTCTCTGCAGGTTCCCTAGTACTATTACCGGGTTAATTTGGGGAGTAGCCACTAGGTCTTCCTCCCGTGAAATAGTAGTGCCACCATTTTGGTCCGTACCAGTATTACCCACATTGCCGTTTAAATGTTTATTGAAGGCTAAATTGAATGTTTCAGCCATCTCCAGACTACTGAGGTACTGACCGTTTGAACCTACTAAAGCGCATGCTGTCTCGTTGGTGGGTTTTCTCTCTGACATGAATCGGTGCAGGTTTTTGGGGCTCTCCAGTTTTCTGCAAGGTTAGCCTGGAATGACCTCCTGTCACTCCTGACTCTCACGTTGCACCGGTTCCTCAGGTCCAGAAATGCGTCGTGATCGGTCTGACTCTTGGATACTCGTCATTTAGACCAAGCCTCCCGCTTTGCCTGCAGAATGCGTTGCGTACCTCATTTCACCCATGAGTACCTGTTTTTTGGCTGTGTTGTGACTAAAGGGATGTTGTCCTATATCGCTGTGCGAATAGTCCCTTTTACCACTTCCCACTGTCCATTCACAGATAACTCAGCCAATTCAATGGGCTATTCTGCGTCTGAATAAAGCCTCCACATTTCAGCATAGCCCGCCTTGTGATGGCACAGACATGGTCGCTTAGCGTCCCACTGTAGGCACTCACGGAGAACAAGATTGAATCCTATGACTGCTTGGTCACTACTTCGTAGGGGAGTCATGATCTGGGCATCTTCGACAAGCAGTTGGTCACCAATTAGAATATAATCGAGTTTCGATGACTTTCCACTAGAGCTCAACCCAGTGTCGTCTCCAACATTCTCAGCCAGTCCTGTATTTCTAATTGTTTGCATTAGATTTTGACCGAATTTTCCCTGAGCATACCCCAAGCCAATATTCAGCGATGCAGCGTTGAAATCTCCAGCTATGGTGATTTGGCTATAACCCAAGTTCCATACCTCTGTGATGGTTCTGAGCAGCAGCTGATCGTGCTCTGCCCCACAGGCGGGTGATAGGTATATCCCGCCCATTAAATGTCTAGTGCGGCCCACGGTGAAATGGCACCATATGGGGTCTAGGAGTTCAATAAATGGTGGGTCCGTTGCACGTACGGATTTAAGCTGCTTGTCAAAGTATATGGCAACTCCCCTTTTCCTTGTTATTTCTGTCTTACCTGACCAGAACCATATCACTTCTACTGATTTCGTTGTCGGCGATAGCGGGGCAGTCGGGCTTCAGTAAATAAAATTATTTTAAGGTGTAGGTGTGACTGCAGTTTTCTTAGTTTACCTACTTTCCCTCTCATCCCTCTCACACTGCTGCAAAGGCAGTTGACAGTGAGTCTCACAACCTCAGCGTGTTTTGGGTTAGTTGACGTTACGTTGTCTGCTGGTAGAGGACTTAGTATTAGGACTGGTTGCCCAGCTCTGACGGAACCGGCCTGTTGCCGTTTTTCCTTGGATTCACGTAGGACGATTGGATGGCGCTGACTGTCACCCTCAGTGCCACATCGCTGTAGTGTCACTGAGGCTTGAGGATGTATGTGACCCCAGTTTCCTTCGTATGGTTCGACGTCTGCTTTCGCAGCATCGGATGCGTCCTCCAAATTTACGCTTGGTCTCGTACCACCGTCGAAGTACTAGGGCCAACTGTTCCCGGGAATTGAATTTGACACTTAGCAGCCTTAGGGAGCTAGTCAACGTGAGATGAGCGGGCAAGGTAGCCGGAAAATCCAGGTTGCTCCAGAAGCACCATGGGCCATCTCAGAGGACAGCCATCTCCCCTGCCCTACATAATGCATGTGTTTTTCGCAAGCAGTGCCAGTTTCTAGCTCTGGAACACCATGTATGTAATAGAGACAGAGGGCATCGGTTCCGGTGATTCCCTCGCCGCTTGCCTGTTAGCCTATGGCCCATCATGTTTCGCTCTTGTGTTGGAACTCCTGTCGCTCGCTAAAACCCGAGCCATTAACAGTATTCGTTCGGCCTCTTCTGCAGAACCCAACGTCACCCTTAATGGAGGGGGCTAATTTTGAGGTACGTGAACACTCCTGAACAGCCTGCACAATTTTGTTGAATTGGTATTCAGACCTAATTTACTGCACACTAGTTAAAGTAAACTGCGGGTTTCCTGGGTGTTTCTTTAAGTTTCGTCAGTAAAAGCAATGAATTTATTGTGATTTGAAGATGCTGGAAATTCCATCCATCCAGTTGAATTACCCTACGGCTACTAAGATTTGTAAACTGCCGGGGTGCATCTAAGATGTTTGACGATAAAGGGACTAACGTTGTCGGCTGCCACATTTGGCCTAAACGATATTTCGAAGGCCCCCAGTTGGGAGTTCATAAAGAAGTACTGAAAAGGAAGGTTAGGTGATGCTTCAACCCACCACAAGCTAATCATAGAAGTTAGCCGTGGTAAGGATTTGAAAGAATTAATAAACTGTTTTTCAGCTCCACAACTGGAAACCAAAGCCAAGCCGACGAAACCTTATGGACATTTCTGTGCAGGGCTACAACAATTCTGAACGATACACAGCTATCAGTCGTAATGGATTACGTATTGGCCGGAAGTAATTTGTTGTTATAACGTGTAAGTCCGCCTAAAGGATATTTGGATACACGACGAAAACCTATGATTTAAAGATAGAGACAAACCAAAACTGAGATACATGTGTCGCTTGCTGAAATCACGAAGATCCTGTACCTATCTCTGGTTTCAGAAGACTATACCTAAAGCTCAGAATACTATGCACACAGAACAACAGAATATGAAGGGGTAATGCGACTAATTCAAGGTTTTAAAACCAGGTAAAGATGTCCATATATAGCAAGAAATTCTGAAGAATGGAAATGATATTAGTTAGTGCACTTTTGTTTTCTTGATTTCGATTGCCAGGCTCTCTTCCCCTCCTTCCGCCCAAGCAGCCAGTGTTGATGAAATTTTCCTTTTGAGGTACATTGGAACTCTTATCTCCACGGGAGTGCTACTTTTAACTTCCCAAAGATGATTCATATAATATGTACTAGGACTGTAGTTAGGAAATAAATGGTTAATGTCATGTCAAACATTACAAATCAGTGATGTAGTCATGGTATCATATGGAGTTGATATGAGCGAATGACCTTCAGGAATGAATTTGAATGCATATGGCAGCTTATAGCTGGATGTTCTTAGGCTAATGGTGTAACGATATTGAGGATGACACATAAACAGTTCATCTGTAAACGATTAGCTTTGTGTCTTATATCTTGTTAGATTGTTTAACCGATACTAAATTTCATAACTTGCGGAACCATGCTGATCACAGATCAAAGTAGAACGCACAACGAAAGAGACTATGTCAAATAGTGCATAATGACAACAATAAAATAAATGGCGTGATGTAAAAAGATAGAATCAGTCGGCAATCATACATCCATCTCCTTTTTTTTCGCCCTCCATTTCAGCGGTGACCTCTGTGGCCCAGGTCCTTCCAGTGTCAATGTCTTAATAATATAAATCCACGTGTGAACAAATTAATTTACGTGAAAATCATACTGTTTTAACAGCAAAATCAAATACGACACGATCTTGGATCGTGAAATTAGAGTAAATTTGTACTGCTTCGACGGCCTGGATAGTCAACTTTTAACTTAAGTTATCAGATAAGTATCATTCTACTGTTAAATCACAAAGTTATCGTTGAGTTTGGGCAGACATCTTGAATTTCAGTTGGTTTTTAGCGGGGGGCGTCCTTGACAGTTACCCAACCAATTCCTGAAACATCGAAGAGGGATTGTTGGGTATTTCAGAGAAACCAGATATCTCGTGAAACCAGTAATTTGAATAAAGCCGGAGATAAGAGTTATGACATCAAAAGTATATTTACAGTGGTTCATGCAAGAAGAAGCTATCCAGTCCTTGTGATGATAATGTAAACTTGAGATCCGTAAAGCTGACCATAACGGTCTTACCATCAAAACTACGACAATGGAGGTGGCACAGTGGTTAGGACTCTCGCCTACCATGCACATGGTCCGGGGTTCGATCATCTGCCGGCGCACACCCGATATCTATGGTCGGCCTGAATTTGGGCTACCGATATCCATGCTGAAAATTCCACACTTGTACTGAAAATACGGTGTGAAATCAAGCTGTAAATCAAAAAATAAATAAAAATGTTACTTGAACTGGGAATACGGAATGGCAATGAAAGAAGTAAGCATAATCCCGACAGGGTACTTGAATATATAAAAATGTTTTTATTTGAAATGAGTACATTCATCTTAACTGTTTAGCTCGACCGGTCGAACTAAAGTTCCGCTGTGAAGCGTCCACGCCATCTAGTTATTGTTGTGTTATTTTCGATGGTTCGTGCATTCACTTTAGCTAGTTAGGCGTGCATTTTGGATCCTGAACTATATTCCACATTTTCGACGATCACATTGTTGCTTCGATTTGACCTGGAAACAGTCCTTGGGTTTAAGTAGAACAAGTGCATTGGGATTTGGTGGATATAGAATCGCCTTTTCAAATGGCGTATCATACCTAGCTGTCGACTTCCTACACCTTGTAAAATGGTACAATCAGTTTCTGTGATGGATTGCATCGTGAACCAACATGAAGATTCAGTGTACTTCGACTCCGTTTTATCTGTCTGGGGTTTCTTCCTTATTTGGGGTACGTATTGTGCCTAGGGAATGCTACAGGACCCATTGGTTTTAAACTGTAAATACTAATGTGCCGCTAAACACTGATAAGCTGGATAAGTAACTCAACTACGTTACTCATCAGCTTACCCGTCGTTTAAAAAATGATAATTGATGATTTCGACTGCTCGTTAATTCAACCATTATTCAAAATTTCTGACAAAAAATACTGTTATAGCACTAAAAGTGGCTGGAATGATATATTCTGATTATTTTTTTACGACAGATGCCAGCTTGTAGGAACTATCAATATGATAAATAATGTGTACATTAAGTAGGCACATTTGCACTTATTCAGTTGTACAGTACATATGTACATAAGCAAAGGTAGTAGAGTAACATCGGTAAGCTGACTTTACATTGGTAGAAGCAAATTATATCATATAATCCCAGGCCTCATTACTGTGATTTTAGCGGAAATGCTTGCAACAACTTTATACTGCGTTAGATGTGGTAGGTTCGACAGCCTACTCAAAGAAGTATGAAAATGGCTTGTAAAAAATAGTTTACCGAAAACGTTTTCAGAGATATCGTCTGCAAGTGGCTCACTACAGCAGTTAGTATCAGGTTAAACGCGAGAAAAAGTATTATAAAATCAACAGTAATCAGCGACCGGTAGAATTTTTATTCATTTATGTCGGGAACCAGGTTAACTGTGAACTAATACATAAAAAACGATGAATGAATTGCACAAGAGCAGAATATTATTATTGAATGACTTAGTAAGATTCGAAATGCAATTGTCATCATATTTTCATTGTTTTTTAGATATCCTGATTAGTTGGCGCTGTATAGTTAGTAATATGGATTTGTCAGCATGATCAACATATGGATGAATATCTAGATGTGTACTGCAGCCTGTTTGCCGTGTGGATTTAGTTAATTACATTTCGTGCGAGTTTTGATTATCCTACAATTTTGATATATTCCGCATAGCATCGATGTAATCATAGGAAGTATACCTATGCTTTATATGCACTGTTTCGTGAACTTCTACCACCACTGATTATATACTCGACATTGAGAAGGTTTAAGAATTTGATTTGTACCAACGGATCTGTGGATTTACACAATTCCTTAGCATAATGCATACGACATCACCGCATCCTCTCCAGAGATAGACTAGTTGGTGGAGTACCAGTAGTGTCCGAAAACGCATACATTTCCATGTGATATTGTGGTAGGTTTTGCCCTTGTTTTGCCATATTTCATTCGTATGTCTGTTTTGTTTCACTCTTTGCATCAGGTAGACATTTTACGAACGACTCTTATTTGTATGGGTGCTTTTGTCATGACTGCTTCTTTTTTATGTGAAGTTATAAATAGAGGCGAAACAACAGGTGTAGTCTCTAGGCCCATACATTAAATGGGCCTATGATTTCTGAAGCTCTTAAATGGGTATTGGCACTAGTATCGCTTGCAAATTCTTTTAATGTGTCACTAAGTACCTCTTCAAAGGAGGCCAATGTGCTTGTTAGTCGCATTTCCTTAGGTAGTTTGTTCCATATTTTGGTATATCTAATCAAGAAAACTTTTGCCTGGTGCTTGTTTTACATTGTTCTATAGCCAGTGTACATTTAATGTGTCTTGGTTCACATTCATTGTCGTCTGAAAATCGAGCGCAATTTACAGGGGTATACACCATATGGTTTAGAAGCTTACGGAAACGTATCAATTTTAGTTGCGGTCGTCTTGGCCGTAGTGTTTCGAGTCCTAGGATTTCACATCTGGTGAGGTAGTTTGTGCCATTTTCGGTTCCGAATACTTTTGGCGTGAAGTACCTCTGCACTCCTTTTACTTTTAGTTTGTATTCTGTGCGTATATTACTAGATATGAATGGGGAGTAATCTAGAAGTGGTCGCGCACAAGCCTTGTACAGGAGAACTCTGGATTTATTTCTGTGGAAGTTCCTGAGTGGCAAGCCAATAATCCTGCGTGATATCGACACCTGTTTTGAGATATGCTCTGAAAATGATAGATTGTGTGAACATTACAGATTAGAGTCCGGGAAGTATATGGACTTGAATTACCGGGTGAAGTTCAAGGTTGGAACAACGTTAGAAAATAAGGGTATTGACATTCATGGGTGGTACGAAGTATACTAACGCAAGATCCAATACCCACAACTTCTATGGTATTCGTTCCGCGTGGACCGAAAGCAAAGCAAAACACCGAGGTTGATCCATCGAATTTCGAAGTATATTTCGCGACCAAATCGTAGTGCGAGATTGATTGTTTAACTAGTTAGGGATCATTCACGAACGAAAGAGCGTAACACAACAGCGTGCCAAATGGCGTGGATGCTTGACCACGAGCCTTCAGCTAAACAAGTCGACTCAAACAGTGAGAGTCAGCATTCAATGTTCAGTGATGGATGCCCTGGCTAATAATTATAGGGAATTACCAGCCGCTACATTCCCCTCCATCTCCGTCACGAGAAGGTTTCGCCACTTTCAGAGTTTACTCCCAGCAGAACTACTCACATCTCCATTACCTGATAGCTTCGTTAGAAGGCTCAGTCATAACACAAGATCGAAAGATCTGGGCACATTCAAAGCAGGAATAGTGTAATTCTCGGGGACACTCGTACTCTGAATATCCCAGTATTTTACCAACTTCACCATTATGTTCTACTTTTTATCTCATTTTGCCTCATATCTTATGTGTGTGCCTTCATTGCCGTATTGCCTAACCTTTCCTCTTGTCGTGCCTTTCATTTTTCGCCTAGCAATTGTTTCCTTTCCTCTCTTAATCACCTAGTATCGCTTCATCTAGAGTGTTTGTCGAACTAAATGTAAAACCATTCAGTGTAAGGAGATCTGAAAGTCCCTATACTGCCGCTGCCCTAATACAAACCACATGTTCTCTTCAAAATAAAAATAAACGGCTCCCTTTGTTATGTCAAGCAGAGTTTTTGCAGTTCAGGGGATAGACTGTACTGAAATCAACCAAAAATTCAGAATTGTTCTGAAACAAGATGTGTCCGTTAAACTCATGGAAAATATACTGAATATTTTATAGTATCTTAGCGACTTAACATTCACTAAGTGGCCTGGGATAGACAAATGTCGAGATTTTAAGGGGATATCACTCACTGCCAGACACGTGGAGGAGGTGATTCACTTATTTACTACCGCCTCATTCGGTTTAGACGCTACAACATGGATTTCGAGTCCAAGATTTATAAGCCCATTGAAAGTGTTCGTGTTGAAGGAATTGTCTTTTTGAAGATGATAAAACATTATGAGGAGGAATCAATATCCAGCCAAAACTTTGTAAATGGCGTTCTATTGGGTCTTGCGCAAGGCAGCCAACTTGAGATCACGAACTGCTTTCCGTTGCCTAAAACCCAAGATGATGATCCTAATGCTAATGAAGCATTGATTAATTATGAGGCCAACATGATTCGTAATTTGAGACAGGTAAGTAGTAATATTTGAAGTGACACATGAAGTTAAATACGGACTACCTAAATGTTGGGTTTTACCAAGCTGGTCCTGGCGGTGTTTCTATAAATCGTGCTAATATTGACAACATATATCAACGACAGAGCTACCTACCTGAATCTGTGTTACTCACTTATGATCCAACAAGAACCAGTAGAGGTCAGATTGGTCTGAAAGCGTATCGCTTGTCTGATGATGTCCTTGCTGCAAGGTCAGAAGCTGAAGAACGTCTTCGTCTAAGTGGAAATCAAAAGGTTAGTTAAAGTATGAGTGTGAATGTACATTTCCTACAGTTATTTTTTGGATTTCGCACCAATTAAATTAGGAGACATAATTAGACATCCTTTGACCAAATACACGCCATGTACCTTATAAATAATGCTTTTGTAAAACTTAGAAAACATCCCTAACCACCTGCGTTCTCTCAATTTGAGATGTGACAACTTTACACGATGGGAATATTATTAACGTAGATTAGATTCTCCCCTATGATAGCGAATTTTTTAATCAAATATTCTAATGATTCAATTACTGAATCTGGTCAGGTAATCAGTAATTTTTAGGAAATTAGTCTGTGTTCTACTTCAAACACGTCGAATTTATCTTAACTGTTCTTCTGATCTGTGGGAAGAGTTGTCTTGCTTAGCTCATTGGAGATAAGTATTATTACCTGTCTGTTCTAAAAGGGGATACACAATTGTCATTCTACATTCGCATTTTCAAAGAGGAGGGGATTTTTAAGATGAATTGAAAAACTAGTCGCCTTCTTCTGCAGGTGCATGCTATTTTTCCTCATTCCAGAGACATCCAGTTTCCTAGTAGTATGTGAAGATATTCAGCGCACTGACCATTTTATTCTATTTGTTTGGTCGTCAATAAAAATTCACACTTACAAAAGGTTTTGTCTTCCTTATAACTACACTTTTGGTGCATAAATGACTGAGTATGCGTGGTCGATTGTTTTGTGCAGCAGTGATTCACCTAACGTTTGGTTATGCAACAGGACTGTTCAAGACATGATTTAGTCTTCGATATTTTATCACCGTTTTCTAAGTATCATTGACATGGTGTGGTAAAACTAAAGTGATAGCAACGTAGTGACTAGGTAACAAGCTAAGTGAGTTGATGGAATACTTAGCCTCTATAGTATCACATGTCAAAGACTACTCATCACTTATCTTCTGTGATCACCATCCACTTAATATCGTTGTTGAAGGTCGCTTCATAATAAGGTTAGATTCTGTATTGGTAATAACCGTTTATGTCTCAGCCAAAGTAAAATCCCGTTACCGTCGTTATTTATATTAAAGCCAGATATTGTTCATATTGCTTTATTCGAAGACAGCTCCTATCAGCAGATCTAGATGCATCGTATTGTATTTCACCGAGATATTCGAAACAAGCGAAAGTTAGAATAGTCCTTCGATATTCACAAGCTGGTATACCATTAGTGAAATATCGCTTCCTTCAACATACGTGAAGTATTTTTTCTTTACGCAATTCTTCACTGATCTTTATTTTTGGTCAAGATATTCAACGGTCGATAATACTGAAAATAATCTTCTTTTAATGACACGAATAATCTTGCGGTGTAGTAGGATTGTGAATAATACGGATCGGATAGTGGGTGGATTCAAAGTAATGTTGATGAACATAGTGGATATTAATGTCTGACCTATGAAAGACTTAATTTTATATGCTGTGCGCTGATGGTATTCTGCTTGATAAAATTGAGTGTGGTTTTTTCAATACTTTGGTGTTTATTTTACATTAAGTTGTTGGATAAAGCATCTTTGGTTCCTTACGTTTGTTCTATGCTGTGGAATGTCCACATATGTTTACATCACTGTAAACGACATTAAATAACTCATTAAGGTCTTTCGCCTGCACTGAATTACACCGCAAATGTGACTCTTAGTGAACATCAATAGTTCATATCTACAGGTTTCCCACTGATACGTTTTAATCACCTGATGTGGTACATAGTGTTCTTGTCATCTGAAGTTCTCACAGAAATATATCGATAGAGTTTGCTTAGTGCTAGATGCCTTAACATAAATTCAATCACCATCTAATAACATTGCTCACTTTAACAACTGTCATGGCTCTTTCAGTGCAAACCGGAGCCATTTCTCTGAGTTGTCAGATTTCTTAGCTGTGGCTTTACGTTATCTTAATTGTTATACCGCAATTCTATGCATACTTCATTCTTCCTTGAAGTATCCTGCGACTACTGCCGCATATATTATCACATTGGTTCGCATATATGAAATATGAAGACTCAAAATGTTACTCAGTTATTTAAGTTCTATGTTATCAGGGTCATTCTTTTTTGTTTTATCTACGGCTTTGCATCATGTTTGTGCTTGGAATGTTGTTTTTGACATGATTAACGTTAAAGTAAACTTTACTTGATATTGTTCTCACTAATGTGTTTACTTTATGGTTTCACTTTAACTGCAGGGTCCTGAGGTTCCATGGGAATGTGTAAGTCTCTGTTTGTTCAACATTTGTATTTTCATTAAACAAGGATTGAAGTTAGACCGTACTTTTTGTCATTTTTTCTGTTTGTTTCGTCGTCCAGTTTAAGCTTCCCCACTTGGGCAATATGATTGAGACCTTATTCTGAGTAATGGAACTGGTGTGAGAATTGATATACTGAAATTGGTGAAATCACTTATACTTCTTTCCTTATGATAGAGTGAAGTGCGTATAATACTCTTTTGTATGGAAGTCTTATGGATATGCAAAATTAATTAAACTAAATGTAGCCTTGTTTTTTTATTTCTGCAGGCATAAGTAATTAAATAACTGACACTATCCATCCGTGGTTTTTAGTCTGTCTTTCTTATGCGAAAGTACATGCTTCCTCTGTACTATTGTAATCAGGAGAGTTGCATTGTACTCAGGACTACTTTTATTCAAGTCCTTAGAATTATTGTCTGTAATTAGCATTCACTATTATATTATTATTGTCTCCTTTAGTTCCTAGGGGAACATAGGATTTCAGCCGCACGTCTCCATCGCGTTCGGTTCTCCACTAACGTTTTCACCTGACTCTAAGTTTGCCCACATGTTTTCATCTCCTCTCCGCATGACCTCATCCATGTCACCCTTGTACTGACGACCAACTCGCCGCTTCCCGTTCGGGTTCCACTCGAACGATGGCCTGGCGTGTGATGTCACTTGGTGGTTTTCTCAGAGCATAGCCGGTCCACCTTCATTTCTTCCTGCATATTTGTTGCACAATTGGTTCCTGGTTGGTTCACTCCTAGAGATCCCTCACCATTGCTGATCTTTTATGGCCATCTGATCTTGAGTGGTATTGAGCGAAGACAGCTGTTGATGAAAGTCTGTAGTTTGTTCGAAGTGCCCTTCGTGACGCGCCAAGTCTCTGATTCGTATAGAGTAGCACTGACTTCACATTTGAGTTGAAAATCCGGATCTACTTTTTCATGCTGAGTGCTGTTGATCTCCACACAGACTTGAGAGTACTGAAAACTTGCCTTGCTTTCCTGATCCTAGCTTTGATATCCCCATCAGTTCCGCCTGTAGTTGAAACGATGCTTCCCAGGTAGGTAGGTGAAGGAGGTTTCTCCTTTCAGATTTCTCCCATTTAAGCTGACTGATTGTTGTCTGGTGTTGGCCAGGAATCTTCATCACCTCTGTTTTCTCTATGTTAAACTAAAGTCCGTCCTATCTTTGATACTTCCTCTGCCAACTTGTTGCTTTTCACTTGCATATCTTCCAGTTTGTGGGAAGATATATATCATCGGCGAAGTCCAGATCCTCAAAGTTTTTCGTGTGGGTCCATTTTATGCCTGTTTCCTCGCTGCCAGCTGTCTGTCGCATTATCCAGTCTACCGCAATCAGGAAAATCATTGGAGGTAGTAGGCAGCCCTGTCTTACTTCCGGCTTCATTTCGAAGGATTCCGTGAGTTTCCTGTTGTGGATTGCTTAGCATGTAGCATTATCGTACAACTGTTGGATGAGGTGTATAATTGTTGGCGACACCCCGTAGTAGCGAAGTAGATTCCAAATCGCCTCTCTATCGATACTGTCGAAGGCCTTTTCAGAGTCAAGGAAGTTGAGGTGGAGAGCTGACTTCCATTCCAAGCCCTATTCAATGATGATACATGGTGTTGCAGTTTGATCGATGCATGACTTTTTCCCCCTAAATCCAGCCTGTTCCGGTCGAACTTTTTCATCCAGGGCGTGTTTAATTCTCTCCAGGATGATGCGGCTTAGTATTTTGCTTGGGATAGACAGGAGCATAGTGCTGCGCCAATTCCTGCATCGACTTAAGTTTCCTTTCTTTGGCAGTTTGAATTGGTAGCCTTTCCTCCAATCAGCAGGTACCTTACTCACTTTCCATACCTTCTCCAGTAGTGGTGTCATCAAGTCCACTGATGTCTTTGGGCCCACTTTGAGCGCTTTTGCTGGGATTCTGTCTGGTCCTGCTGCTTTTCCAGTTTTAGTATCTTTATGGCCTGCTTTCTTCGGAGGGTTAGTATCCACTAGTAGTTCTGCTTTCTCTGTTGGTATTATTGGGCGCGTTGTAGGTGGCGGTCGATTTAGAAGTCTTTTGAAGTGTTCAGCTCAGTGTTTCCTTTGCTTCCACCTCTTTGATGATTGACTTTCCATTGTCATCCTTCACTGGCTTAATTTGTGTTGGTCTCTTCCCCGATAGGAACCTAGTTGTTTGGTAGTGTGTTGCGAGGTCTCCTTTGCCTGCAGCTTGTTCTGCTTCACTTGCCATAGCTTCATAATATTTTCTTTTGTCTTCCTTGGCACTTTTCTTTACTCTTTTTTCAGTGTATTGTAGCTTGCATTCAACTCCTGTGTTTTTGCTGCTCGTCGATGCACTGGGTAATCTTATGTTTCACCATCCCTCTCTCTTCTGTCAGCCTCCATATGTCTGTAGTGAGCCATTGTTTGTCCTATCTCTTCTTTCTGTCTATAAGTTCCATGCAGGTTTGGATCCACACCGCTTTCATGCATTAGTGCTACGAAATGTTTTCATATTGTGTCATACCTCTCTTAACTAACTTATCCAGTGGGCAACATTTCTCTAGGTGTATTCCTACTTGAACAAGGCATTTGATCACTAATTTATCTTTTAGCTACGGAACTTCGAAACTAATATGTAATTATCAGTGATCATTTGTAAGATCATGAGCACAAACGGTTGGTCCTTGTAACTACAAGTTACGAAATCTTGTAGTTACAAACACTTTGCCTGCAGAAACCACTAGACCAGTTATGAATGTTGGTTTGCTTCCACGAATTATATCCACTTCAGTATTTTTTTGTGTCGTTCAAGTTATTTTTCATTTTGCGTATCAGTTTTTGTTTTTAACATAGGCGGTTATTCAGGTTATGAAGTAAATGAAATATATTAAGCTTTTGTTTATTTTTCACTTGTTCTAGGAAGCAGCAGGTAGTGTTGGTCGTAGCAGTTTCACTCGTGTATTGGAGGAGATACCTGTTGTAATACATAATTCCCATCTTGTAAATATTCTCTTAACTGAAATCGTTGATAATCAAGAATTATCACGTTCAGAGCTTTCTGCAAAATCGTCAATACTAGATCTTGCCCCACCCCTTCCAACAGATCATCCTGGCCGTTATTCTACCCTCAACTTAAGCATGGCTTCTAGTTTAGAGCAACAGCTACGTTCTCTACTTGTTGGTCTAGATAGTGTGCATGATCTTCAATACCTGTACCAGCGTAGTTTAACAAAATCCCAAACTGCTGTCACTGGAAAGGTAAGTCATTCAACTTGGTTTTTACTAACACTTTGCACCTACTAAGAGTTTTACTTACTATTCATGACAGGAATTCCAACTTTTATGTTAAAATGAGTTTTGAGCGGTATATAGCCAAAATCAAAGTTCATCTTTTTACAGAAGCGTACTAGTTGAGCTACCCACATGCACATGTAAAATTAGAGAAGGACGAAGTGGTACATTAGACAAACCTGGGTATGTTGATTGGAGTAATTAAATGAAGAACAGTAGGGCTTTACCAGATTCGGAAGATGACACGCAGTGAATACATTATGTCACCAGGAGTCTCCAACTATTGATTCTTAGTATCTCGAGGACTGAGTCAGACAATCTACATCTCACTACCATGCTAGGAACAACAGTCGATAATTTCATTGATTGGGATCATGCTTTGGTCTGACTAATCTTACTCTCTTACATTCCAGTCTTACTCAAGCATAAATTTCTCATCGAGGAAGTTTACAGATAGGCATATATTAGCCACTTCAATCTATGAAGCTTCATAACGTCGATTGATACACCTTGTTCAAAACTCCCCACGTAACTCCAATGTTACTTGTCATGTTGCTCCATGTAACGCGAAGCTATTGAATGTAGATACTTGTGATCGGAATTATCTATTCTTTTTACATGTTCTTCTTCTAGAAGGCATGTTGCACTATGCGGTTAAGTAGAACTAAGTTTACTTTGTGTGTGGTACACATGCCTTTTGGTGGGTAGCGGGGATTTCGCCAAACGTTGATCAAAAGACAGGTAAAACATCAGGATCTTTCATGTTTTACTCTCTGCAAATACGCTCAGTCTTCACCCTTAGTATCCAATGGGGTAGGGAATCTTGCTAACTAAGCAGTTTCTGTACATATTTATACATTAATTCACGGATCACATGTGGTCCATTGAAGTTTGTGATAGCATTTGCTAATCAAAATGGACAAAAAAGGTTGAAAGCTCTAACACATCTTAAAATTGGACCTTTTCTCCTTATATCCCTAGATCTTATTAGTGTTTAACGTTGTCCAAGAATATTTACGGTACTTCTGACTAACTTCATGGTATAACTGGCTATAGAAAATACTTTCCATCGACTTATTTCTGTTCTCCAAATTTATGTGCTAGTTACGAGATATAGTTATATCAATCACAATGAGTTCAAATAAATTCACATCATATCGAAGTTTGCGCTTTAGATGTTGTCTAGGAGAACATTGAAAGCTTCGCGATTACACCATCCAGTTCACAAAAGGCCAAATGAAAATCATCCACCTGAGCTACAGATCTTTTCTATTATTTCAAGTCTGCTATATTGTTGAAGATTTGTGAGTGACGATATCTATGGGCCTAGTGTTAAACATGGTTTATCCGGTTTGATTGGTTTACAAATATTAAATAAAGAAGTTACATTCACATTTGATATATTGTTCTAGATAGTTAGCGTATGAAAATTATTTTGGTGTTCCTCAAACTCTGATATTTAATCGGGGAGGTTTCATCACAGCTTGGTGACATCTTCATCAGTAATTTAATTTTTGTATGGTTTCAATAAAAACTTTTCACGTATAACTTAATGTTTAACGTATTTCATGATAAATCTTTTTATTCGACATGCAATTACTGAATATTCATCTCCTTAATCACCCCTATATTATACAGACTGCGACTGAGGCTCGAAACCGGGAGTTGGCGCCAATTCGTCTTGATACAGCATTGATTTCAGCTCAGCTTGATTTCTATTGTAACAGTCTCTCTCAGATGGCAGGTCAAACTATGGGCAAACTGATGCTAACACAAGCTGTACAAGAGACAAGTTCAACGGGAAGCTCTAAATTTCAAAGATTCTAATATTAAAGAAGTCTTTCACTTGACTACTGTTATAACATAAGAAATATATACATTTTGGTGCTTGTAAAACTATGTATTTGCTTTCTCTCTTGTATGTGGATTCATTGTTGTGAGACTTTTTTGGAGGGCGGGGGTAGGCAGATGTCGCTTTGTAAACATTCTAGGCTACCAGGTATTTTTCTGTAGTTTCACAATCAGAATTTATAATTTTGTTGTCTGCCTAGCATTAGTTTGAACCAAAAGTTTATTGTTCCCAATTTATGGCTTTATTGACCTAGGCAGTCAACTTTTTCAGTGCAACTGTTTTTTAACCTGCTCTCATCAGCCGGGTAGCTTGACAGTGTAATTAGTCCACAAATGGTAAACAGCTATAGCTTGTTTCCAAGTGCATAAAGGTGCAGATGGTAGCTGAGCTATTATTTTCACACAAGTCCACTAGTATCATGGAGGTAAACTTATGCAATAAGAATAATATTCACTTTATTTGTTTCTATTTATTACACAACCAAAATAGTAATACTGAAAGCAACTTTTGAAATGAAAAAACACACACATAAGTAGACAGACAACAGAAGTAGATTATTGTAAATGAAAAATGGAAGCTAAATCATACTTAAAGATAAGTATTCGTATTATTATATCCCGAGTCTTGTTCTTTGATCCATGAATTATCACATTTCAACTGCTGGTCACAATTTTCATTTAGGCATTTCATTTTCTCAACTTTATTACTAACATTCATCAGCTCTATGGCTGAAATAGAAGCAATTAAATTATACTTTTCAATGATGTGTATTTCCTCGTCTTTTAAACATCTTTTCTTTATCGGTGGTGTGTCTGCAGATCTGTTTTCTGCTCCTTGATTATTATGTAAATATTCTGATTGTGTTGTAGAATCACCTTTAGCATCATGATAATCCAAAAACTCATATTTTTCAGTATTATCAGTATTAATTATATTTTGGCAGTAGTTATCTGATGATACATTCATATCTAGTAGGGATATATAAGTGGATTATTGATCCCCCAAGTTTAAAAGTTCCATTTATTGATTGTCTTGTCTTATTGATGTGAACACGTGTCTATTTACAGACTGACTGCCTGATTAACTGAGTTTCGACATAGAACTTTGCACAGAAGTGCAGTGGTTCAAGTTGCTACATTCCACGAAGCATACAAAGGTAGATAAAAGAGGATAGAAAAGAGATTCAAAAGAACAGTAATAAACATAAATATGAGGGAGAATTATAGGATCTAATGGATATATAGGAGATCACTGAGAGTGAATGCATCTGCGCCATTCATGGAGAACAATTTTCAGCCATGTCACCGATTATCTCCAGCCATTAGTTCTGAGGACCCTATTGAGAGGTAGTCTACACCTCCCAACGTGGCTAAAACTGACTGTCAAAGAGTTCACGGACTGACTCCAAGTTTTGGTTTGACCACCACTAACCCTTTTCCAATCTGATCCTATGTCAGCTAACACTGTCTTTTGAAGAAGCTAATGGGTAGGCATGCGCAACAAATATCCTAACCATCTCAATCGATGTAGCTTCACAACCTCACCGATTGACTTTCCCTCTCTCTTTAATACTTGACGCCTAACCTCACCCTACTATACTGTAACAAGAGAAGACAAGGGCCAGGCAACAGATCCTTTATTTAGGAAATCAACACATATATTTTCATGTACATTATTATAAATTATTTAAGCAAATAAACAGTCTTCTGATTTGTGGTTTCTCGTTGAACGTTAATCTTTCATCTGTTTGTGGCCGTTTCTTGAAGTTCAGATCATCTATATGCAAATTGTATCCGCCTACGCAAAGTCTGCTGTGATTGGTTGTTGAATCAGTTTTTGTTCTTATTTTTCTCATGACCAATATTGGTGACGTACACATTGATGTAAATTACTATCTACCGATTTTGGCTAGCACGCAGCCCTCACCACAATACCACCTAATGCAGGAGATAGAACGTACTTACTATCAAAGACGGCTAGCCTTTTGCACAGAATTGCAGCAGTTCAGGTTGCTACATTCCATGTTGCACACGGAATTAGAAAAAAGAAGTTTGAAGGAACTACACTGAGCAGAAATGTTCAGGAAAAACACGAAAGTTTGATGGATTAAAGAGAGTGAATGAATCTGTGTCAGTGAGCTATATCGCCAATGTGACTTATTGGTTCAACAGGAGGTAACATTAACTTACTAGACTGTACTAATCATATTCTTCTTGTTTACTGTAATTTCTCTATTTTAATTAGTCAAATGGTCATCAGAATACACGAAGAGGATAAATATTTCACGGTAATCAATGTTAAATTTATATTCGAGAGAATATAGAACTGTTGGTCCCTGATATATATCAAAGGCGAAGCCTAACTAACAAAAACTGATATATCCTCTTAGTTCTTTCTTAGTAGTTATCCCTAGTTGAGGTAGGGTTTAATTCAGTTATCTTTGGAGATTGATTGATAACCTCAATGAGTGTTTTGAATTTATATACTTCATGGAAGAGAGAGAAGTATCTTATTCCTGCTTTGTTATTATTAGTGACATTTGATAGATTACCTGGGACTCTGATTTATGCTTACTGATAGTTACCAGCAGGAAACACTTGTAGCCCGTATTACTTTTTAAAATCTGCTTTGTTATCAATAATTTGGCGACTATTCACGCCATAATTAAAGTTTTCATAACTCAGCAATCAACTTGGGTTTCCATCCAGTTGGTAGTGGACCGCACCTTTTGTGTGTGTGTGGACTAATCATACTACCTGGCTGCTAAAACCTTAAACTCCGTGACCGAGTAGTTGAATATCTAGTACCTAAACCACAGCTTCATACCGAAGATGGTACACTCTAATGAAGTAGTTGCTTATTAGTCGACAGACTTTGATTAACACTATGATCATTCAATTTCGTATTTCTTTGCTTTATGAAATTCTTCATACTTGAAAGTGAAGACAAGTAATATGTACTTTTAAATCATTTTTTAAATTATTATTATGTAGGTAAAGTTATACAAAATAATTATAACCAAAAGAAGAAGTCGAAATCAAATAATGCGTGTTACTGTTGAAATACATGTATCTTTTGTTCAGATTAAACTACACAAAAACGAGAAGAAAAAAAACAGGTTTATCTGTGCATTTTAGACGAATGTTAATTCACCATCGGGATCATAGATTGGCTTGTATTTATTATAAAGATTTTGTAATTCTTTCAGGTATAATTCTTTAAGCATTGAGACTTCTTCTCTAGTCGGATTCAGATTCTTCTTACAGGGTATCGGTCGTCCAACTGTATATGATAAAGGAAATATATAATTTGCATAATAAAGTGGTTGGTCAGTATATCTTAGATTTATTTGCTTGATAAACTGTATGTTTATAGCTTCGAATGGGATATTTAGCTTGGGTCAAATGACTCTGTAAACAGTGTGCCATCTGCTTCTCATTTAAAGGATTAGGCTGCTAGTTCGGTGGGATTCTATTATAAGCATGTTTTTCATCCATTCACATGCGCACGCAATAGCTATGAATGCTACTAGAGTCGTAAAGACGAAGTATTTAGATAATTTTGTGTTTCTTACGACTGATATTGATAGTTGATGAACGGGTGTTATCCTTTCTTTATTTCCCGAGCTTAATTAGCTAACAAGTGGGAAGAGGAAAAGTGAATAGTGGGGAAGGGGTTACAATTAACTAGATGATCTCATTGGTGCCATATTTTTTTAGATAGATTAAACTAATATCTAGTAAGATGTTACTTTTATTATAGTTTAGCGAAATAGAAGAAAGACTGGTCGTTTTCTACTGATATTTTGGTTAATGTGATTGAAATAAGATCAAACGAAACTACACATTGAAGTTCAGTGGTTAAGGTAACGTGGCAAGTTCAAATTTTGCAATAGCTCATCTCTGTATAGTAGGAAAATCGAGAGATATACTTAGCATAAGCAGGAGGGTAATTTAGATGTTGCTGATTCGAATCCTGCCAGGTAATTTGAACATGGAACATCATCACAGTAAGGTTAATCGATACTTTTCCAAAGAGTAATAGACAAGGCTTTCCTTAGAAAGTCTATTTTCTTGTTTCCTATATCCATGTGTGCTACATGGAATATAGTAACTTGAAATGTTGCACTTCTGTGCAAAGTTCGATGCTGAAGCCCTGTCTTCAGATAGTTACTCTACACACATAGTTTTGAATATCATCTGGTGGTCGCCTGCATGAATCACTGGGCTACCTGGACTTCCATTCAACAGAATGTTTCATATTTGCTCTAGTTATTATTGTTTTAATCATTCAAATATGTGATTGGGTCGTGAAATGTACTCCCGCACATTTTTAGTTGGCCTTCAAACTACTGGTGCGCTTTTCTTAAAGATGAAGGAAAAATGTCATAAGGGATTAGTGTATGTTTCAAATTGAATAACATTGCTTTATATAATATGGTGACTATAAACTATAGCAACCCGAAACGAAACTACCTAGTAAAGACCTCTAGCGACCAATCAGATGCCTCTGAAGTAGAAGTGCGTAGTTTGAAACAGACGTCTATATACAAGTAATGCAATGTTTGGAAAATGGTTGCATAGGATAATATTCTTGTATATGTTCCAATTTCTCACAGTCAGGTTAAACCAGTTTCTGTATATAAATTTGTCAAGGTCATCAGATAGTTTAGAGTCACCTATAATATACTATGAATTGCTGTTTTACTTGGAGACTTTGGATGAAGAGAATATATGAAGGAAATCACGTTGAGAATTGTGTACAGTGTGTTTAAAAATTTCAACCAGAATAAAGCTACTATTATTTTATCATTTACACAAAGAATACCTACAAACAGTGGAACAGGGTGATGAACGGTTGAGGCAAATTACGTATGAACACAGAGAAACTGAAAGGGGGGATGGATAAATCGCTTATGGAAAAGAAGAAAATTAAGTATCCATTTCGCCTTATCATCTGGCTGTTCCAACTCTCCTTAAGTATATATGTGACATGTGCAGACTTATAGGAAGCGGCCAAAATTGAAATCATCATTTTAGGTCAATGCCTGCAGAAGTAGAAATGTTTATTCCTCAAATTTCGACTTAGTTTACGTTGTGGTCATGAAGAAGCCTGTTTAGTTAGTGGCCTTGAATACTTCATTTAACTCAGCAATATATATATATATATATATATATATATATATATATATATATATATATATAATAATGAAGGGAAGTATCTAAGGTCACTAACTAAACAGTTCTGTTAAAATTTATGAATTCAGCAAAATCTCGCATTGGTCGATTCTTGTTTGGTCATCACCACCAGTGGGATCCAGCCTGGGCGTTTCGTCTCATCGGCCGATTATTTCTCTCCACTTACTTTCGGTATATTGGCCTCTTGAATGAATAAATCGATTTGCTTTCTTGTCTGTCTTAATAAGGTATCATCTATGAACATTTCGAATGAAGATCAGTAACAAGTAGCTTTAGCATTAGAATATTCGACTATCATATTTTAGATTTTCCGAGAAATTAATTGATTATGAGTTGTTGTTTATGGTTATCATTATTGCAGCATTCTTCTATTTGTATACTTAATTAAACAAAAAGCTTGAGAATTCGTAAAACACGAGATTACCCATATAACGCTAACTTACTAACAGTATTGACACTTGTACGATAAGGTATTAGATAATGAGCATAAAACAATGGTGGTGAGAATGTTGCCATTTCTGTAAATCGATTTTGAAAGCGTCTCAGCCAACTCCCCTCAGGATTATGTACTTGTTTATACATATTTGGTTCACCGAATGATACACATGGTACTAGATCTGATCTGAAAATTAAACAAAAAAATAAAGTGTAATTTTAAGCTCTTTGAGAAATATCATAACGCTTCAAAATTTATCAATCAAACAGTTTCACGTATTCTCGTTTAGTGATCGATCACATTGTAAACTTGATTAGTAGAAGTTGAGTAATAGATTGATTGTGAATTAGTCAATTTGAGACGATATCGTCATGTTCACAGTCTTTTAACTTCTAACAACTTGGGATAAGCTTACATTACAATGTTCATGATCAGAAGATCGGATAATCCATTGTCATACTATTTACACTGTTCACCTCTGTTTTATCGGTTTAGCTGAAGCCTTCAGGATGAAATAAAGTTCAAAGGAATAACTACTTTGTTACTAAAAAGGATGTATTAACCACTATGTTAATGTTCCACTTGGTCACTCAGTATAATGTCAGATGGACAGAAATACATCTATAGAGGTGCATTGCTTAAAATTAGCTTACTTCGATTTCACACCATATATTATGTGCTGTAATGAGCATTAAAGCCCGCTGCAATTGTATATCAGTCTAGCAATGTCGGCATTTCATTAGACTGATTACTCTTTCCTACCTCTTAATCTTTTGCTATCATTCTTGCCCCTTCTACAGACTTTAATTGGTGGATGTTGACTATCAGCGGAATCCACGATGTGCATTTCGTCCTATTTAGGACTCGTCAACTGGATGTGCCTGAATTCCCCAGTGAGTGATGATGTCCCCACTGAGGCTCGAACCCAGTGCCAAAGCGTTATCCACTAGACCACTTGGGCCACGGGAGCCACCTCTTGTGCAATGGGGCATATTAATTATTTAATTGAATTTTAGATTTTCCGGCTGATGAATCCCAAACAGGACGAAATGCACATCCTGGATTCCACTGCTAGTCACCATCCACCAATTAACTTCTAATTACATGCCCAGACATCGTTGAAGCATCTGCACAAAGAAGCCGACATGTCAACCTGAGACCTAGCACTTCGGCCCAATCAATCGACGGGAAAATCTAAAATTCAATTAAATAATCTTCTACAGACTGTTTTGATTTTTCTAAAGATATGATAAATATTAACGGAGTTTACGACCCTGACTTCGCGTCTTTATTAATCTCATTTGTCCGTTGATATTACAATAGTGTACTTTATAGAAATCGAGGAATCTTACATGTCACCTAAGTGTTTCTTTTTTGGATTTCTTGAAGAAAACTGCAGCAGTTAGGTTGAAACGATGGAGTTGAAGTTAGCCAATAAGCAAAAAAACATACTTTTATCCTTTGGCCTTCGAGATGGTTGACAAGACAAAATAAATAATAAAACATTAAGAAATGTTTATTTTCTATATTGCAACTGTAAAACATACAAAATGAACTGAAGACCTTTAGATTATTATAATTATGAATTTTAGAAAGATGATAGTAATTTCACTTCAATCAACCATCGAGTAGCTGCATGGGATATTTTAGATTGTTGGAATACGAATTTATGTCTACTGTACTACATGATTTTGCAATACCATGAAATGGATAGAGTTCAAGTGTTTTACTGACTCCTTGTTCTTTTTTTTAAATCTTCGTATGTTTGGCATGCGATTCGCCCCTGTAAAATGTAAGATGCTGCTACAGGACTGGACTACGTCTACCCCTAGCTTAGTGATAGGGACTGAAGTGATAGAACATGTTGACCACTTCACCTATTTGGGAAGTTGTATCAGCACTAACGGATTGATTGGTGACGAAATCTCAGCACGGATCCAAAAGGCTCGGGCTGCTTTCGCTAACTTACACCATCTCTGGCGTAGGTGTGACATCCGACTATCAACCAAGGGACGTGTGTACTGCTCAGCAGTTCGCTCCGTCCTTCTCTATGGCTCTGAAACATGGCCAACATGAGTTGGAGACATGAAAAGGTTATATGAAAAAGAGAAGACATTCAGCGAAGAGACTCTTTTCGGCGAATTCATTCACATAGCTGTACAATCGCATTTATATATAAATATTTTTTTTGTGTGTGTACATGAGGTTTGTCAAGTTTAGATAATTGATTAGTTAATACAGGAATGATGTAGTATAGAGACAAGGTTAACTGTTTTTGATCATAGATGTCTACGATCTCTTTCTCACATTAGGTGGTATAATGAGGTAAGTAATGTTGACGTTAGGCGTAGAGTGTTGGGCAAAGAGGGAAAATCACTCGAAGAGGCTATGAAGTTACATAGATTGAGATGGCTAGGTCACGTGCTGCGCATGCCTAACCATCTCCTTCCCCGACGGGCATTACTAGCTGATATAGGTGCAGGTTGGAAAAGAGTAAGTGGTGGCCAAACAAAAACATGGCATCAATCAATCCATGAAATCCTTGACAGTTAAACTGAGTCAGGTAGGGAGATGCAGACTTCCGGGTTGGGGCTCTCGGGACTCTAAGAATCAATGGCTGGAGATAATAGGTGACATGGCTCAAAATCGTTGTCAATGGCTTACGCAGATGTATTCAGTCTCTGTAATCTTTCATATTCCTTTCTACCATCACTCATTCTGTTTCACTCTTATACTTGTCAAAACTCTATTGATTCTCTTCACTCATCTTCTTGTCAACCTTTGTGTGCTATTTGGAACGTGGCAACTCGAACTGCTGCACTTCGGTGTCAAGTTATTTGTTGAATCCAGACAGACTGACTCCTTACACACAGAAATAAGAGAAGAAACAACTTTGTGCGTTTATTGATTTTCGTTCCCATGACATAAAATCAATACAAGCCTGGGTAACAATAAATTGATTGATAAGGTAGAAGAAAATATCGAATCATTTTGAACCTTCAATATCAAGTAATGATTCGCTACAATCAAATATTACACCTGCTGTCAAGAATTTATTGATTACCGAATCCATTACTCTAACTTACTTATCATTTGTAGTTACGAACATATGTAATATGAACGGTAAACTGGGTGATGATTCCGTTAATTTTACGGTCTATGATTAGAAAATAGAGATCTTTCTCAGGGAAGTCGATACACACTAAATAAGTTCAAATAAATATGTGTCATTTGAAACCACAGCTTAATCTTGTTCACCAGTATCAAGACTTCCTATAATTTCTTCGAATTTTGTAAAACACTTTATAATCAAAGGCAATAGTTGTGTAATAAAAGGTTGCAGACTTTCGTCAGCAGCTTCGTACTCTTGGTACTGAATATCACATGGTTAGCCGGCCAGAAAGGATAAGGGACTCTGGCAGATCGCTGAATGACATGGCGCACCAGGTCCCAGAGTGGAACCTGAATTTAGAACTATAGGTTGGGCGTCCGAGTGTGATATGGAGGAAATCGTGTAGTCTGTTAAAGGAGACTGTAGAGAACGCAGCAAAATGTTCTGCTGAAGACCTTTGTTGCACTCAGAATCCAAACGAATAATAACAGCTAAATTCTTATTATTGTTCCATATTAGTTTGTTTATTAGATATATCACACAGTGAGGGAAACAGTATTATTTACTGGATGACGACGTTTCGAACAAAATTTATTGTTCATAATCATATCAGTTATAAACATACGACTTCGAAACTTGAGTTTTATAGTTTTCTTTGTTCTCTCCTATTTGTCGTCGTAGGGGTAGTAGGATTTTCCAGATATCTGGGACAGGTGTTGAATCATTCCTATTACACGTATTTGCAGTTGATTCGATAAACAAAGCTTCTGTTGTCAATCTCTCCCTCCACCCTGTGACATTAGATTTCAAAATTGTCATCATATTGTACGTATGTGTGTAATTGCATGTAGTGAGTGCTATAGCTGAACTATTCTCTAGATTTCTTACCTTATTCGGGTCAACTAATCTAGATTTTGCTAGGTTTTTATGCTCGGTTAGTCTGACTGCCACTGTTCTTCTAGTTTGACCTATGTATTTGACCTGACAATCATTGCAGAGTATTAGATAAACTAAATTGCTTTGTTTTAAAGGCTGTTGAATGTTGATCCTTTAAAAGACAAAGCTTGTTTCTAATTAAGTTTGTGGGTTTGAATACCAGCTACTTTTATTCCTGCCTTGTTAAGAATTCTGCGTGAGGTTTCCGAGGTTCCTTCCTTGTATGGAATTACTACTGATGATTTAGATTCCTTACTGTTGGTGTTGTCTTGAACATGTTTGACATGCATGTCGTCATTATTATTATTGTTATTATTATTATTATTATCACTATCACTGATATCATCATTTATTTTTATTTTTACATTTCCCTACATACTTTTTGAATAATTTATCAGGATAATTATTAAGTTTCAAAGCTTCTCTTATATACCTCACTTTCTGTCTTAGATTTTCCTTGGTACTACTTAGTTTTTGTGCTCTACTACTCAGACATTTCACCAATCCTATTTTCACTGACATAGGATGGGATGATCGGAAGTCTAAATATCTGTTTGAATTTGTGGGTTTCCTGTAAACACTAGTGTTTAACTTCCCATCTTCTTTTCTTTTTACGCTACAATCTAACATTGGAAGCTCCCCTTCCTGACTTTCCAATTCATTAGTGAATTGAATTGCCTCTACCTTTGAGTTAATGTGTTCGAAAAATCTATCTATATCCTGTGTTCTAAGTACAGTGAATGTGTCATCTACATACCTCCACCATACTTTTGGGGTGGGGGTGAACGTTTCAATCGCTATGTTTTCCCACCTATCCATGAATATATCTGCGACAACCGGGGATATTGGTGACCCCATGGCAACTCCCTCAGTTTGTTTATATATTTTCCTTTGAAATTTAAATATTGTGGAAGTCAGGCATAGCTGCACTCCCAGCATTATGTCCTCTGGTGGTACTTTCGTCCTAAGTTCCAGTTCTTGGTCACAAATCAGTTCGTCATCCAGTAAATAATACTGTTTCACTGTGTGATACATCCAATAAACAAACTAATATGGTATTACTTACTACCACAGTGCCGAAGTTTTACACATATATTCTTATTATTGTGTCCAGTCCTAACAACTTTGAATAAACACTTATCCATTGTGGTCTTGTTACAGTAATCTAGCTTACCTAACCAAATAATTTGCATTTAGTCGGTTTCCCGATATTGTATAACGACAGTGAATTGCCGTTTGATTCACATCAGCGAACATTATCAAATACATAGAATTAGCTGATTGCCTCACCTAATGTTTAGCTGATCTAATGGTAATTAGCACATATTTTTTATGTTTTATGCAAAACATTAGTTGAGCATCTATTCCTTGTTTCTCATCTTCTTTTCATACCATTCCAATTATGTTTCCCATTTCAATATATACTACATTCACAATTACCTCTTTATTCAATATATATTTATCTTATATGTGAAAAGAAAATAGTAAAGAAATTATACTTACCCTGTTAGCATTGCTAATTTAAAGAAACCATATCGTCGATTAGTATGAAAAACATATTTTCCAGGGCGAGAGTCTAATGCTTCAGGAGCACCGCCTAAAACAACTACAACAAAATTTCCTGTATTTCCACATTGTTCAGGATCAAGGAGATAAGAAATTCCTTTGTATGTAGCTGCCACAAGATCTAAAAATTGGAATACAATAGTATTTCAATAATTTTCTCTAATTAGGTCAATTGGATAAATATAATTACCGAGAGGAAATAAATTGCTGTTTACTGCTGTAGCTACAATTGAAATGTTGGGTTTAATTCAGATTAATTGTTGTCATACTTGAAACTATATACTACTAATTGACTGAGATGAGGAGTTGGATACCACTCGCATCAACCAGCAGTGCTTGCTAGCCAGATCGATGTGATCTAAACGCCGGACGGAGACGGCGTCTCATCCATTCGAGACGGAGCTCGTCATCGGTGTACCAGAAATGTTGTCCTGACTACTATTTTAGTACTAAACAGAATACATATTGTGTTCTGAACAATTTCAATTTCTAAGGGAAATTTCACCTCCTCGAACTTGGTAAACTGCTAATTGAGAATATAATTTAGTGTATTACCAGTTTGCATAAGTAGCTAGCCAGAATTCTGGTGGTCTGAACTGATTCGGTCCCCTTAGCTATGTCACACCGGGGTAACTGCTGACGAGACCGGCTCCAAACGAGCGAAACGTCTGTCTAGTGTTTAGATCACATCGGTCTGGCGACAAAACACTACTGGCTCATGTGAGTGGTATACAACTACTCGTCCCAATCAATCAGCAGTATACAGTGTCATGCATTTATGCTTGTTTTCTAGATTACCTTTTATGGTGTCAAGCAGATCACGCGGCCTGCTTAAAACTTGGGCTACGAAAATTTTCTGTCACTTATATTGCATCTGATTTTTTGGATTTATTTTGTTTTAATTATTCAATTATGTGTCTAAATCATATTACTTAACCTCGCGATTATTTAAAATGTTTTCAACCGGATGTTTTACGAGTATATAATAACCTTAAGAAAAAGCATGGTGGGTGGCAAAGATCCTTAAAGTGTACTCCAATGCATCAGATAACTGTTCCTGTGATTATGAGCACTAATTGCAGGTCATTATCGAACAAGATTAATCACTTGGATGCTTTATTATATTCAAATATTTATCGTAATACAGGTGTAATAACGCTTCAAGAAACTTGGCTACACGACTCATATGATGATAATTTAATCTTACTAAATGGTTTCAATATGTACAGACAGGACCGAAGTGGTTCAAGGAAGAAGCAAGGTGGTGTTGTTGCTACTTTCATCAATTCTCAGTGGTCTGTTGCCAACAACGTCTGTTTTAAATTCTCAAATGATAATATTGACTGTATAACTGTCAAATGTCGACCTAAACACCTATCTAAATACAAATTCATTTATATCACGAATATTTATATCACACCTTGTTGTAGCACTTCAGAATTATCTATGCTTGCTGATGAATTCAATATTTTTGCTGCCGCCTCTTTTGGTAACTCCCTGTCCATAGTGACAGGTGATTTTAATTCATGTGACTGCAGCTTTCTCACAGTGCTAGGTCATGAAAATGTTGTTAACTTTCCCACCAAACTGGATAATTCCCTTGATCTTGTATTTATAAATGACTCCGGAATATACGAAGCTCGTAAGAGAGCTCCACTGTTGAACTCAGATCATTGTATTGTACGGGTTTTACCTAAAATTTATGGAAAATTACGCAAGAGAACTTTTTCACACCTTTCCAAGAAAACTGTACATGGTTGTTACTGTATGGAGAACGTTCAGAACCTCAGAAGCATGCTCAAAGACACAAGGTGGGATCTGTTTAAAGAAGACTCTCTTGATGACACAATCTCTAATATTACAAGTTATCTCAAATTTTGTCTTGACACCTGTTGTCCCAGAGAAACGCTCTTTATCAGATTTGACCGTTTCTCCTCCCCTCAACTTAAAAAGCTTCGCAGACAAAAAGAAAAGTTATATAAAATGAAGGATAATACTGGTTTGAAAAGAATTAACATCCTAATAAAGTCTGAAATGCACAGATTGAATTCAATTTACAACCAAAAGTGTATGTCCTGTAAAAATGCGTCTAATATATTATTATTATATTGTGACCTGGGTAACTTTGGTTCCCAAGGAAATTGGGGTGAAATTTCACCTCGAACTACATAAATTTTAAATGGCGAATTTGATTGTTGTCATACTTACTTCTAAAGATCTTAGGTGGACAGGTCAATAATTCGTTCTCATATGGAGAAGTGGAGTGGTTTAGTAGAAAATAGTAATGTGCTTTGTGTCATTTTTTTCATTGTATATCCCTTTTACCGATAAATGATGCGCAAAACTATATACTACTTACAAATTATCAGTAGCAAGGTGTCTTTGTAAAAAACTGATTAACAAAGTGTCTTAAATTGCTCGCATTAACAAATGATCCTGTTAATGTCAGGTACTCTTATTTTGGTTTAGTGATCTTCATTGTTATTTCGACCTTCACTATGCCCTTTTAACTTGACCTAAGTCTATTTTTTCACCTCTTAACTCCTTATTAATTTCATACATATTCCTGTGACAAGTGCGTGTGTGATTAGATTGTTTGAAATGTGTTGCGCAAATACATTACATGATTCACACAAATTACCTCTTCTTATTACTTTGTCTAAATTATATAAATGTTATGTATGTATAACCATAAAAAATTATTGACGTTTCATGTGACCTATATTCAGGTGACCTTTCTAGTGACGTTCTCTCATTAGATATATTAAACGAAATCTATTGTGGTCTTATTTTTATAACTCAGTAGTCATATGAGGTATGGTTCGACTTTTGAAAGGACGATTTTCAACGTTCAGGTTCGAGACAACAAAATATATTTGGCAAGATTGTGTGAAGGTGAAATATCCGATTTGGTGTCTGGTGACATATCTCGACTTCTTGTTATGCTTGATAGTATAATTCGGTCAAGTCAAAAGTCAGTAAAACTTGAGAAAAAAAGTTCGAATTTTCAGGGAAGTGACTATCTACACGAAAAGCCTTTCGTGTAGTTCAACATTACTGGATTGTACAGAAATGGAATCCACCTGTAATGATAAAGTGATTTCATGTAGTTTCTTCTTTCTTTCAGTGTTTTACTACCATTATTATTACTATTATTATTATTATTTAGTTCTGATTGTTCTGTAAAAAAAGGTAGCCAATTTTAGGGATTACTGCTACGCAAGAATCGCGCACAAATGTGGTGTCTGCGAATTAACTGCTTTTAAAATATTTCCTTTCTTATACATTTTTTCCCATTATTTCCCTCTCCACTCAGCTGATAACAAGAAGAAGAGAAACACTTCAATTGGAGAATATGTAATCGAAGCAAATTTCAGTCGTTTATGTGTCATTTAGGTTACTTTTTTAGTTTTCATCATCTTCAAAATTATCGTGTTAAGCCTAAACAGCGTAGGTTAAACATGTACGCATATTTCGTACTAGGAAGCTAGATAATATTGTTAATTTATTGAGAATATTCCAGATGCAACTCAGTGGTTTAGCCTAATTATTCTAGGCTTGACACTATATGAATTTGTAAAGATACAACATCATTTCAATTTTAGAAAATATAACAGACCAGATATTCAGCTTCTTTTGTAAGTGATCTATTAATCGGCTATGGAAATTGTGATCATATATTTTTCACCTGTTGATCAAGTGTTTGACCAGTTGGTCGATAAACTCATTAACTTATGTGTTACAAATTAGACTAAACAATACAAGGTTCTATCTATCCTTAGTTGACACTAAATTGTAGTGTTAGGTAGATGATGTGTAACATACACCCGGCTACCTTGATTAGTTTGAACAAGACCAAAGCAAAGACATCTACAGGATGAAATGAATTCTTTTTATCCTGCAGATGTGCAACATTCTAAGTCTTAGTTAATTTTCTGTGCCAAACAAAAGTGAATATACGTGAAACTATATATACTACTGGTTGACTAAGATGAGTAGTTGTATACCTCTCATACCGACCAGCAGTGCTCGTTAGCCAAATAGAAGTGATCTAAACACCGGACAACCGTTTCTCTCGTTTGAGGCTGAGCTCATCACCGGTGTACCTGGTTCGACTCAACTCAGAGAGCCGAATCAGTTCAAACCACACGATTTGTGAAATACAGATTCAGAATTTCTTAAACTCAACGTATAAGAAGACACCATGAAATCAAGCATCCTAAAAGGTACCACAAAAAGTAAAGATGTGAGTATTTTCAGTCGAAAATAAATACTCCTTTCTCTTTCTTATCGTTTTCTGTATAATAACCTTTATTTTGTAATATAACTGAAAGAAACGGATATTTTAAGACTATCATCTTGAAGCTATTTCCTAAATAGATCCGTATTAACTAGCACTGAAGTGAAGTCCATCTCAATGGTGAAACCTATTTCCTATGGTCAGTGGTGTTACATTACTAGAGTGTATTAGCCCAAATTACCATTAAATTGAAATGCACTACTGGTGAAATCTATTTAACTGACAAGACAAGGACTAAAAAATATTGACCTTGGCGGCCTGCTTAAATCTTGGGCTACCAAATACCTTATTCACTACAAATCATATTGCATCTAATTGCTCATTTCCAATTTATTTTAAATAATTAAATTTTATTCTAATATGTCCTCTAATCGGATTATTTATTCTCGTGAGTATTTAATATCCTTAGAACCTACTGATCGGAAATGCCATAAAAAAGACAAAAAAAAGCATCATGCCGGGTGGCAAAGAGCCTTAAAAAACACCCCTATTCAATTTATGACTGTTCCTGCAATCATGAGTACTAACTGTCGCTCCCTGCCAGCCAAGATTAACTGTCTTCAATCACTCGTGTCTTCCATTATATATCGAAATACTGGGATCATATCACTTCAAGAAACATGGCTACATGATCTATACGATGACAATCTAGTGTATCTGCATGATTTCAAACTATTCAGACAAGATCGATGTAGTTCTAGGAAGAAACGTGGTGGCGGTGTCGCCATCTTCATAAATTCACAATGGTGTACATCTAATAAAGTATGTTTCAAATTCTCTAGTGACAACATTGACTGCCTCACCGTCAAATGTCGACCTAAGCATTTGTCAAAATATAACTACATATACATCTCGAACATTTATATTGCACCTGGATGCAATTCCACTGAATTGTCTTTATTTGCTGATGAATTTACCTCCTTTGCTGCCACCTCCTTCGGAAACTCGTTGTCTATTGTTACTGGAGATTTCAATTCTAGTGATCACAGTTTCCTTATTTCACTTGGTCATGATAACATTGTCAACTTCCCAACTCGAATGGATAATATTCTAGATCTTGTGTTCACAAATGACATAGGAATATTTGAAGCTCGGAAAAGAGCCCCACTACTTAACTCTGATCACTGCATCATAAGAGTATTGCCCAAGGTATATGGAAAGCTGCACAAAAGGGTCTTCTCCCACCTTGGAAAGAAAACACAACACAGATGTTATTCACATGACAACATACAGAATCTAAGGACAATGTTAAAAGACACAAACTGGGACCTGTTTACTGAACAAGCTCTTGACAACACAATTAGTAACATAACACATTATCTCAATTTCTGTCTTGATTTTTGTTGTCCTAAAGAGACAATCTTCGTAAAATTCGACCGTTTCGCCTCTTCTCAACTCAAAAAGCTTCGCCGTGAAAAAGAGAGGTTGTACAAAATGAGAAATAAATCTGGCGTTAAGAGAATGAACACTTTAATTAAAGCCGAATTACAAAGACTAAATGCTCTCTATAACCAGAAGTTTCTTTCATGTAAATCCTCATCTAATATGTGGAAGCTATTAAAGGAAATCACAGGTGGTAAGCAAATAATGAATGATACTTCTGTTGATGTTGATATGCCTTATAAATCCTCTATATGTATCCCTGCAGATGTTATGATTCCGAAATCAAATAGTATAAATAATGACTGCTTCTCATGTTTTAACACGAATGATGTCCTCAAGTGTCTTCAATCTCTCAAACCTACCCAGTCCCTTGGTCCTGATGGAGTCCCTGCTGTTATCCTTAAGAAGTGTGCTGACATCTTATGTTACCCATTAACCGACATTTTCAGTGAATCTTTTTCCAAAAGTATTATTCCTGACTCATGGAAAGATATCAAGGTTGTTCTAGTGCCTAAATCAACAAGTGGACCTACTGTCAAGTTTAGACCCATTGCTATTACCTCACCTTTTTTAAAAGTTATGGAAAGACTTATTTTACTTAATCTTCAACCCTCTTTAAAGCCTTTTAATGACCCCAACCAGTTTGCCTATAAACATAGTAGGTGTACCTTTGATGCCGCTGTAGTTCTATATCATAATATAGTCTCTAGTTTAGATAGAGGAGCCAAATATGTTCGGTGTGCCTTCCTTGATTACACATCTGCATTTGACTCTGTACCTAGGTCTCTCTTGTTAAGTAAGCTTGCTGCAACACAGAGTGAGAGCTGGATAAATAAGTGGTTGTATTCCTACTTTTCTGATAGGAAGCAGTACACTGTCTACAATGGAAAGTCCTCCACTACCTCACTTACTTTAGCTGGTGTTCCTCAAGGTGCTGTTCTTTCTCCTTTTCTGTTTTATTTTTTCTTACATGACTTGCCCCATTCTGATGTAGCAAATTTTGTCAAGTATGCTGATGACCTCTCTGTCTCCATGCCTGTCAACTCTCAGTCAGACTGTTCCAAATTAAATAACTTTCTCTCGGAAATTAGTCAGTGGTCCTCTTCAAACGGTCTTAAGCTGAATCCGTCTAAATGTCAGGTAGTAAATTTTACTTTCAGACGAAAAAGTGACCTACAACAACTAGCTAGCTCACATGGTCCCACTATCATTGACGGCATAGAGGTTGAAACTACATCTAATGTCAAGTACCTTGGACTGAGTATTTCCTCCGATCTTTCCTGGTCCCCTCAAACCTTGCTAGTTACTAGAAAGATGTTTCGCCTAACGTTCTACGTTAGGAAGTTAAGGCAGTCTGGTATAAAGTAGTCTTTGCTTTCTCGGTTTGTCAATTCCTGTATTCTACCCATCCCTCTTTACTGCTCCCCATTAATCTTCCCTGGATTACTTAAGAAAGACTTTGCTTCGCTGCGTAGGGCACTAAAAGCTGTTAGTGTGGGAAGCGGGATTTCGTTAAACCAACTGGTTAACACCATTGTGGATAGACATGCAATACCATTTAAAAAACTAGCGAATACTACATTGTCAGACCCCGAACACCCTCTCTATACGCAGCTCTCTCCTTGCATTTCATCTGGTAGAACTAGAAGCAACTATAGGAAGCTATATGCTAGGACTACCAAGTATAAAAACTCCACAATACCTTATCTGGCACAGCTGTTATGTGATGAGAAAACTGTTAGGCATGACACGATCACCTTACTGCGGCACTCTAACAAATAGTTCCCATTAGCTTTTGTTCTCCTTTCTTCGTTACTATTATATTGTTGCTCATATATTCTATTACACACTAATTTTATATTTCACATCCTGTGGTGCATTGTTTAAATATGTGAATGCAATGCTGTTCTTTTTTATTTCTTTTATTTCTCTTTTTTTTCTTTTTGTTGTTGTTGCTTTTTACTTTTAAATCCTTATAAAATTTATGAGATAATTAGATGCAATACTGTAATGCACACTGAAAATTCCATACCTATACCACAAATACTGTTTGGAATAAAGCCATTATTATTATTATTATCAACCGTATATTTTCTGCTATGTTAACATGGAGAGAAAAGGTTAGTCAAAAATTATACCCATAGCAAAATATTAAGCTGCATCATCCTGTAGAGAATAAAAGATGCTCTGGAGGCTAGATTCTGTCAGGAATAAGCTGGATTCAGAAAAGTAGATCGTGCAGTGTCACGAATTATTATCAGAGAGAGCTTAGAATGGTGGTAAAATCTCTACTTCATCGATTTTGAGAAGGTATTCTATAGCGTCGACCGTGAAGTAACTTAGAAAGTGCCTGAACACTGCAGAGTGCCCGAAATTTTTTATCAGCCTTATTTAACAGCTATATGATGACGACACACGCCAAGCGATTTACAATGGAATACTCACAGAAACCTTTGAAAATAAGACAGGGGTAAGACAAGTCTCTCTACCAATATTATTCCTGACTGTGGTGGACTGGATCATGTGACATGCCGCATTGAGTGAAAGGACGGTAAATCGTTGAACCGACAAAAAACATTCTATAAGGCCTGGACTTCTTGGATGATTTATGTCTAACCTTAACAAACATCAATCACCATCAGCGGGAGAAATCTAAAGGTAGTCACCTCTTTCACTTACCTGATATGGCAACATCGTTTCAACTTCATGTGGCACGTAAGAGGATTTCAAAGTCAGTCAGCGCCGGACAAGCAAGACAGATATTCATTACTCTAAAGATAGTGCGTAAATTTACTGCACTCAGTATAAGGAACAACAGCTGAATTTTCAACACTCATGTCAAGCCAGTCCTTTGACATGTTTCAAAGACTGGGTGTGTAGGTCACGAAAAGCATTTCTAACAGACTGCTGCAGAATTTCATCAACAGCTGTCTTCGCTCCATAATGAGGATCATTTGGCCTTCAAGAAAGAATTACCAACAAGTAACTCTGTCAACGAACCTACTGTCCAATGAATATGCCGAGGGAAATAGAAATGATGGATTGGACATACTCTGAGTAGACCGTTAAGTGACATCACAAACCAGGCCCTAGTGTAGAAACCGAATGATGAACGAGGAGTTGGACTTCTGAAGATGACATGCAGGAGACATATGTCAGGAGGAAATGAGATCTTGTGGAAAATCGTGCAGTCAGCTAAAGAAAGCTTCAGAGGACAGAGTGAGATGGAGATGTGTTGTTGGAGCCATATGTTCCTATTAAAATTCAAGGGAATTATAATAATGCAGTAAAATCAAAAGCGGTAGCTTATGCAACATTTCAACTAAATCTGTTATTCACCAATTATTACCCTCCGGCATTTTTGAAAATGCCTGAATGATTGTGCTCAATCAAAAGCTTAACACTGATTTCGGTTAGATAAGAATATTTCGAATTTTATAGAAGCGATCATTAGATGATGTACAACCTCAGATGTATTATGTTGTGTTATTATTACTATTATTGCGAGTAGTAGTATTCGTGAATACTTCTGGATTGGTAATCTATCGTATTCTAGTCTAACAGTGAACAAAATCCACGTGTGTGTAGAGAAATGTATACTTCTGTTGCTCTAGGAACTTGATTTTTCGTGCTTGCTCGGGAACATCTACCAGTATGGCTAAGTAAAGGTGTAGTAAAAACCATCAACAGTTCGATATTAGACCATCTGGTGCAAACCGGCCACAACAGCCAGCGTGGAAGAATCCTTCTCCATCATCTACCGGGTGCCTAATAAATTGCCAAAATCATCGAAGTACCGCATGCTCCAAACAGCAGAGGCTATTGCAATTCGCCTCAAACAACCAGTGCTCTGTGTTCAAAAGAAGCAAGTCCAGCCCCTACTACTGCCCTGGCTGGCCTTCAGTAGAGACTATAAACTCATGAATTTGTAATATTATCTTTCCTAATTTTTCTGACATTCAGTTGATTGTTATGTTGATGCTATTGAACTGTAATCTATTGATATTATTGATTCGCGGTTATTTAAACATTAGTGTTGTTCATAACACTAATTCATTAACTACTATTATGTATATATAACTGTAAACCCTGATGATAAAGTTATCGAAAAGAGTATTCTTTGTTCAGTAACCATTCTTTTGAAAACTTCTGTAAAAATTTAAATACATATGAGTTAGTAATTTTACTTTTGCAGTTCATTATAACTTCTATAGTGTGCATTTTTAATATTATCTCATGATTTACCACCTAAATTTCGTAGAAGCTCACTAAATATATTTTTAGTATTCTTTAGTTTTTGGTACCAAAATATCGATCAAGTTCAACTTGGTTTCGTTTTGTTTGTTAATACATAACGTATACAAATGCTTACTAGTTAACACTGTACACGTAGTCGGGATGAACTTAAATTGTCGAAGATCACTTCACGTGTTTATCGCCTGATTTATAGTATTATTGATAATGTGTAAAACCCTTGAAATTAATTTTAGATTAATACTTTAATATTGTTTCATATCCGTCGTTAATTTTCACTATTAAGTCAAAGTGTTCACCTTTGGTGAGTTAATATATATATATATATAATATGTTGTTAAACGAGTTATTGATTAGATTCCTTCTTCTTTACTCTTTGAGCAGCTTCATCAACAGCTTCAAAGAAATATCTACTATGAAACATAATCAAGCAATAAGTCTTTTGAAACCAGGGAATATTGGGAAACTGTTTCTCGCCAATGTGCAGGTTGCCGTTGGTTCGCCTATACAAACCCTTAAATTAAAGTAAGAAGGTATAATCGGTTGATTCACCAACGCCAGGAATTAGACTAGCTATCAGTGACTGACTGAGCTTCAACGTAGAACTTTGCACAGAAGTGCAGCAGTTCTAGTTGTCACACTCCATGTGGTTCACAAATGTAGGGAAAAGAGAGACAAAAGAGAATTCAAAAAAAATTATAGTAAGCAGAAATGTACAAGAGAAAGAATAGTAACTTGGAGAAAAATGCAAACTTTATGTATCTGAGAAATTACATAAAGTGAGTGTATCTGCGCCAGTGAATAGATTTTTAGCCATATCACTAACAATATCCAACCATTGGTTCTTAGGACCCAGGGGATTCCGACCAGGCAGTCTACACTGCCCTACGTGGCTCAGGCCAGCTGTCAAGGTCTTCATAAATTGACTCCAAGTTTTGATCTGACCACCGCTAACTCTTTTCCAGCCTAATCGTAACATTGTGCTAGGCATGAACATCACTGGTTCTTGCATCTTAACTGACTCCCCTTGAAAACTCCACAGATTGACTTTTATTCCTTACCTAACATTGGACGCTTAACCTCAATATTCCTCACTACTATGTGTACTGCTCAACAGTCCGCTCCGTCCTCCTTTATGGCCAGCTGTGAGACCTGGTCATTGAGAGCAGAAGACATGAAAAGATTAGCTGTCTTCTATCATAGGTGTTTGCGTTCTATCTCCCGCGTGAAGTGGTATAATAAGGGGAGCAATATTGAGGTTAGGCGTCGAGTTCTAGGTAAGGCGGGGAAATCAGTCGACGAGACTGTGAAATTACATCGACTGAGATGGTTAGGACATGTGTTACGTATGCCTAGTCATCGCCTTCCTCGACGGGCAATGTTAGCTGATATAGGGCCAGGCTGGAAGTGAGCTAGCGGCGGTCAAACGAAAACATGGCACCAGTCAATGAAATATACAACAGTTAATCTAAGCCACGTAGCAAGGTGTAGACTTCCTGACTGGTTGGGGTCCTCGGGACGGTAAAAACCAATGGTTGGAAACAATTGGTGACATGGCTCAAAATCTTTCTCAGTGATGGCGCAGATGCATCCACTCCTTGTGACTTGGTTCTGTTATTACTATTCCTTTGTCTGACCTCTGTTTACTGTCTATATTATGCATTTCTCCTACTTTCGTCTCTTGCTTTTTGTGACACATGGAGTGTGGCGACTTGAACTGCCGCACATATGTGCAAAGTTCTATGTCGAAAACCGGTCACTACATTATACCTCTGAACACGGGAGATAGAATGTAAACAACTGTAGTCAAAGACAGCAAGCCTTCTCATATCATCCACTTTCAGTGGTCATATCTCACAACCACAAAGTAGGACAGAGCGATTTGCTGTGCAGTACACATGTCCTTTAATCCATCGCCGGATACCACATCTACGCCAGAAGTGACTTATGTTGGCAAATGCCACACGAAAATTTTGTATCCATGCTGAGATTTCGTCAGCAATCAATCCATTAGGTCTGATTCAACTATACAAGTAAGTGAAGTAGTCAACACTACTTATCTTTTCACCCTCTATCTTTAAGCCAGGAGTTGATGTATTTCAGTCCTGTAGGATCATCTTATATCTGACAAGAACAAATTGCATACCAAACATTTGAAGATTTCCGCCTAAGGTGTTCAGAAGACTCTGAATTTAGTCAACGTCTTCACCTAGGAGGACTGTATCATTCGCACATTCTACATCAACCAGATTGTTCCCTGGTAATTAGTCCATCCCTAAGTCGCCAAAGTCAGTTAGGGTCTATTTTATTACCAAATCTAAGATAAGATTAAACAAAAGTGGTGACAGTGGATACTCATGCTATTCTGGGAATCGAAATATATATAGGGATTTGAATGCGATAGTTGAATGATTACATATTTACTATTTGACTTTTAGTTCGGTGGCTAGTGAAAATACACGGCAATGGATGTTCACTTAGATAAAGTTACAAAGTAGGAGAAATATTTGTTCTTTAATGTCGTGGTCAGCGTATTAAACCCTCGTAAACTAGACCTCTTCATTTTGCATTTGAGGATATTGAAACACACTACCAAGCATACTCATAATGTTAAGTTGATGATCTTGAATTTTATCAGCCTGTCTACTTGACGAGACTGTGTTTTCTTAATACATTATAATAGATGCCGTTTTTGAAACATCTATGACAAAGTTGGTCATGATAGATTATAGTAACATGGTCACTAAACACTACCTTAAGGGACAGTTCAGCACAAGCTTTTACTCCGTTATGTACTAAGATTTTCAGTTCACAATTTAAATCTTCATACTAGAGTCATTTCTTGTGCTAATTTTCATTTCGTTTTGAACACAGAAGTTGACAGTGCAAGAAAAGCTTTGCTGCAGATGCTGTTAGTATAAGTAGCATTGTTTAACAAATTAAATGAACACCAGGGCGTTAGTATTAACAGGCTCTTTCATTTAATTAAAGAGACACATGAACACCAGGTACAATAAAGAGAAACTGACAACAGTTAATAAGAAACAACTGTTCATGAAATTGCAATTTAATGGGGACGTCGCTAGCGAAGTCTTACATCTGAGATTATCGAGAGCGATAAAACGGACTAATACTGCCGCCACCCTTTGTTTTTTATTTTCCAGCTGTTGACCAATTATGATTTCTCAAGTGAAAGACAAGCTACCTAGCTGTGCCACTTCTATGTGTATCTATAAATTTAGCTGCTCCTGTGGAGAGAGCTATATAGGGCGAACAACTACACAGCTTAACAAATGCATTAATGAACATCTTCCTTCATGGTTCGGGAAAGGTCAAATAAAATCTATCAGAAGTTCTATTTTGGCTCATTTGATTGATAGCGGTCACCAAGTGGACAAAAATAGTGCCTTCAAAGTTATCTATCGCATTCCATCGAGCCTTTCGAACGGAATTCGAACCCATCTTTTACATATAGCCGAAGAAGCTATGGGAATTAATTCGAGAGAACAATCCTAGTCTTTGCATGCAACAAAAGAAGTTTGTTCTACCTTTGTCTCTCCCTTGCTTGGCCTAGGTGAATTCTACTCAAAACCCTCCCACCCTTTCTTATTTTCCATCTCCTTCGTACTTTTATGATATTTATTTAAACTCTGATTATCTGTCCACTTCACCTTTAGTATTACGTAACTTTTAAGATTTGACCTAATTTATTTATTGAATTGTCTACATATACACGTATCACTCACTACCTTTGTTATTCTTATCGCCACCTGTATAAACCTTATTATCAATATTTTGTTATCATTATAATCATCGTTATTAACTAAGTTCAAAACATTTACCACATTATCATTATTATTATTATTTGATCCACAAAATCACCGTCATCGGTTAAAATTTTTATATATACTACTGTTTCCTTTAATTCCTAGAGGAACATAGAGCTTCAGCCGTGCCTCTCCATTGCGTTCTGTTCTCTGCTAGAGTCTTCACCTGGCTCCAAGTCTGCCCACACGTTTTCATCTCCTCTTCACATGACCTCCTCCAAGTCACCCTTGCACTGACGACCCACTCGCCGCTTCCCATTCGGGTTCCACTCGAGGGCTTGTCTAGTGATGTCACTTGGTGGTTTCCTCAGAGCATGGCCAATCCATCTCCACTTCTTCCTGCCTATTTGTTTCACAATCGGTTCCTGGTTGGTTCGTTCCCAAAGATCCCTGTTGCTGATCTTTTATGGCCGGCCATCTGATCTTGAGTATTGAGCGAAGACAACTGTTGATGAAGGTCTGTAGTTTGTTTGAGATGCTCTTTGTGACACGCCAAGTCTCTGATCCGTATAGTAGCACTGACTTCACATTGGAGTTGAAAATCCGGATCTTATTTTTGATGCTGAGTGCTGTTGACCTCCACACAGACTTGAGAGTAGTGAAAGCTTGTCGGAAGTGTCTGTTATCTGATTGGACATGAGAAACTAGAAATTAATTGTGAAAGCAGTTGAATACGTAATCTAAACTCAGTAAGACCCTATCATTTTCAATATTCTGAATACTTTTACTCGTTTTTCTCCCACTGTTCTTTTTCTTCTGATACCTCGTTTCCCGTGGTCTGTGTTATTTTTCTATTTCTTCTCTCCTCTCAGCGTTCTGTAGTAAAGTGAATCAGGCTTAGATGATACCGCCCAATGCAGGGTTTAATGCCTAGCTATATATCACATGGTGTATACAATAGAGTTTAGCCTACTTTACTGCTGAAAGTTGGAGATCTGAAAATATTACAAGCTGTTAATGATTGCTAATGTAGGTAGGTACTATCATGCGGAAAATAATACTGAAGTGCAACACTAGATGCTGGATAAGGAAGGTGATTCAGTCCGTAAAATAAGGAATATGTACCAACTGCACTGGATGGAACATATCCAGCCACCGTTTTCCTCTACAGTGACTGTTATCTGAAGTAAACGTTGGTTCAGAAAGATTTAGAGGTACCTAGAAGGCTGTCACAGCTAGTATGATGGGGTATAGATTGTTGCCATGTATTTGGTATCACTAGTTAAGGACTCTTAGTGACATGACTTAGAATTATTTACAATGGGGGGGGGTATACATTCTTATCTTTTCATTTTCGAAATTCCACTAATTCCCTCTCTGTTTTTCTCCACTTAATCGTACTCATTTTTGCCTATAACACTGTCACCTTATTTTTACGCATTTCTTATTTGTGTCCCCTCTCGAGATACATAAACCTGAACTGATTCACCTTTGAATAGAGTTCTGTATTAACTCGTTAGTTATTACAATGGCTTTACATTGGTTTCTATGTCATATTGAATGTAAAACCCACTGATTTAGGCAACCCAATACATACTAAAATATGAGTGATCAGTTAGTGTCGAATATACATGTACAGCGTGTCTACTGTTATGTTTAATGGTATTGTGCATTGATACTATCTAGGTCTCTGAATGGCACGTGTGCGCAGAATTGTCCAGTGGGGAACTCTGAATACTGTAAACTACAGATATAAACGAAGACAAGCAAACAAATTCAGCTTCCTGTGCATGTCAGTATATAAATATCACAACTAGTTAAATTGCTCATAACACCTTTGCTATTTATCATCATTATTATCATTGTTCCCATGGGTTCCAAGGGGAAAATAGGGCTTCAACAGCACATCTCCACTTTGTCCTGTTTTCTCCAGTCCTCATAAGCCGGCCCAACGATTGCCTATAGTCTCTCAGCTCCTCCATATCACCCTCGGACTCCCTACTCGTCGTTTCCCATCCCGGTTCCACTCGAGCGGTAGCCTGGCCCTCGATGTGACCCAAAGGTCTCCTCAGCATGTGTCCGATCCACCTTCATTTTCTTTGGAATATTTATCGAGTAATAGGTTCGTGGTTGGTTCGTTCCCAGTTTCTTGTTGATTATACTTTCTGGCCATTTGATCTTCAGTATGGAGCCAGGGAAAGCAGCTGTTGATAAAAGTCTGCAGCCGGTTGTTGGAAATGCTTTTCGTGACGCACTAGCAAAGTTTCTGACTCATGTGGAAGAACTGACTGACTTAAAATCGGTGTTGAGAATCTGAATTTCGTTCTTTATACTAAGTGTAGTAGATTTCCAAACCTACTTCAGAGTGACAAAAGTCTGTCTTGCCTTTCCGACTACTGTTGGTTTTGACATCCTCAGCCTTGCTGTCTGCCTTTAGTTGAAATGATGCTGGTTAGGTAAGTGAAGGAAGTGACCACTTTAAAATTTACTCCGCTGATAGTGATTGGTGCTTGTTGTTGCTATACCACCTATAATATATATGCGTTTACAAACGTACTAAGTCAAGTGGAGAAATAAATTCTTGCTACAAACTTCCATTATAAGAATGTGTTTTCTTACCATTTCACAAAAGCTATAAAACCTGAAGACACTAACATATAAATAGCAACCAATGGAAGAGAATCACTGGATTGCTAGATTGGTTAACTAACAGTCGAGTAGTAGTAGTTTTTCATGGTCACTATCGAACAGAGAAGAAACACTCTACCATAAGACGACACGACTTTCAATAGTGATTAAAAGTCTATTTGTTATTTGCAATTTGAAGAAGCGCATATACTCATAAGCTAATTATAAATTGTCTGCTGAACTAATGATCGACTGAGAAGTAACTTGTTCAGACGAAATATGTAGGAATATTTTAGAATGTATCGTATGATACTATCCTGAACGTTTCTTGCTGTTATCTGATAAAAAAATCACAATCACTATTTCAGAAAATCAAAGTAATTGACCAAGCAGGAGAGAACGAAATTTCTTGTTGAGACAATTTAAGATAACCTCTAGTTAACAAGTTAAAGTCAACGTAATGGGTTGTCGTTGAAGGTAAAATACCCAACTGGGTCCAACAGTACTGTAACTGATGGCTGCTAGACTACTATCCCAACGTTTTCTCCAGGGGGTTTTGTATCTCCGCTCTATTATCCAGTACGTGACCATACAGTGAATAATGGTTTTCTCTGGAAAACCCAACTCTCATAAACACTAATCCATATAGGGTCTTCATGTTAAAAAAGACTGAATAATTATAAACCATTGACACAAAAACGCTGAGATATACACCGAAAGTTATTCAGTCATAGAATAATTCTCTCCACCTTCCTGGAGCGTCACTGTTTATTTAATTTACTCAGCGTTTTCTTAACGTGTAAATTCCAATCCTTTGTGTCCCTTGTGTAGTCATGATATATAATGTCAGGGATTTAAACTATGGACTCACCGAATCCTTCACCGGGTCCAGCCACTTCCACAGGTGTTGTAAAATAGGTAAACGCACATAGGCCTCTATAAACTATTTAGTACTGCCGAGAATCAGTAGACTTCAGTCTTTCCCTCGAAATACTCTCATGTGGCCATGATGTCATAGACTCTCCCAGGCAAGTCCTATTCACAACCCACGGGCAGCGAGGGTATTCCTCACAAAAGTGAATTGACAATTGTGAACGTCTGGTGCTTATAACCGGACTGGTGGATATGCAGGTCTTCCTAGGGGAGCTGGAAAACTCTGATTCCAAACCTATGGTGTACATAGGCACCAGAATCCGAAAAGATCGAATGGTGTATGAACCTGTCTTGGTCACCGGAAACTACGGGTACGCAGCTCCTGATGCTGCTCCACTACCTTGTGAATTAGACTTCAGTTCAAAGGCTTAGAGGAGATGGTCCCTTAAGATTACCACCTGTTTCGGTCTGGAAGTCTGGGCAATATCCCAATCCTCACACAAATTCTGAGATTTTGTGTGGCTCATCTCTTGATGTCTATAATGTAACAAGTTTGTGTTTCATTGAATAATAATAGAATGCACATAGAGCGGGTGAAGTAAAGAAATATTCTTTCATTTTGCAAACTCATTGTATGTCCACTGTAGAACAAGGACTGTGTGTATGTCTAAGAGTCTTTCTTCTTCTTCTTATTGTTTCCTTTAGTTCCTAGAGAAACACAGGGCTTCAGCCGCACGTCTCAATCCCGTTCGGTTCTCCGCTAACGTTTTCACCTGGCTCCACGTCTGCCCACATGCTTTCATCTCCTCTTCACATGACCTCCTCCATGCCACCCTCACACTGACGACCAACTCGCCGCTTCCCGTTCGGGTTCCACTCGAGCGATGGCCTGTCTTGTGATGTCACTTGGTGGTTTTCTCAGAGCATAGCCAATCCACCTGCATTTCTTCCTGCATATTTGTTGCACAATTGGTTCCTGTTTGGTTCACCCTCAGATATCCCTCACTATTGCTGATCTTTTCTGGCCATCTGATCTTGAGTGGTATTGAGCGAAGACAGCTATTGTTGGAGGTCTGTAGTTTGTTCGAAGTGCCCTTCGTGACGCGGCATCAACTCTCTAATCCGTGTAGTAAGTAGCACTGACTTCACATTTGAGTTGAAAATCCGGATCTAATTTTTCATACTAAGTGCTGTTGGTCTCCACATAGACATGAGAGTAATGAAAGCTTACCTTGCTTTCCCGATCCTCGCTTTGATATCCTGATCAGTCCCCTCCGCCTGTAGTTGAGACGATGCTTCCCAGGTAGGTAGGTGAAGGAGGTTTTTTTTCAGATTTCTCCCATTTAAGCTGGTTGATTGCTGTCTGTGGTTGTTGCTGCTGGCCAGGAATCTTCACCACCCTAGGAGTCTTTCTTAGTCATGGAAATACAGTGTTGCCAGTAAAACATGCAAATAAAGTGTCCACAACCTGAAAGGGTACACTGTTATAGGGACTGTAATTTATGAATGATTTTATCAACTAAATAGTACTACAGAGTCTAAGAAAGACTGTTTAAAAGGATGTTTAATTTAGAAATGTGACTCTGTTTATCATTATTACTGCAGTTGCTAATGTATTGCCCCTGATAATTTGTATGGGTGCTCACCAGCATTTAAAGCTACCAACCAGTACGTAAATACAGTTAACCATTTTAAAACTTAATCGAAATTAGAATCGAGTAAGTTTTGATTGATTCACTTCCAGATTAGGGGTTCGACCTATTTATAAATTCTGCTGGTGACACATAATGAGTTCGTGAGACAGTAACAAAGCGCTCAGTTCACATACTCTGACATCCTAATTTTACTTGATTTTTGTTGTCTAACTTTTGTTATACCCTTATCGATATCTGAATTGAGTTGATTAGTCACTGTTGTTGTCAATTCTCTTGATAGTGTCATGATGACAGGTAAAATTTGGGATACTTATTTCACTACTCTAGGGCCCCTATATTTGGATAGAAATGTTTGCCTGTCACCGATCTTATCATCTTGAGACTCAAACATACAGTAATTATTCTCCTTAAAGGATTCAAAGATGCTTATCTTTCGACAAAATGAAGAGATGACACATACTGAAATAATGGAAATGTGTGACTAAGGTGGATGATATTGAATTAGTTGTGTTCTCTGAGCTGATCGAAATTAAATCAACCGACTCAGAGAACACAACTAACTCAATAGATGGCACATATGCTGAGAGAATTATTAGCTTGAAAACTCGTCTCTACATTGAACAGTAACTGTACAGAGTTGAATAGTTCCGTACCAGGACGAAACAGCTATTCAATACTTCTACTTGTTTAGTGATTTATTGCACCTAATTTCACTAGAATCTTCAAAACTCATCTCTAATTAATCATTCCTCAAATACATCTGAAAAAAACGAGTGAATGAAAGGAACTACATCATTTCAATGCCAAAGTATACTACAAAAGACAGCACATTAAATTCTTTCTAACAAAAAAACCATTCACCATTGAACACAGTCTCGTGACATTGAGTCTATTGAATATTTCTAGACGCAATATCGACAAGAAATTTCTTCTTTTTGTATTACAGACAAACATTATTAGTATTAGTTGACATGTGCATATAATATACACCTTGCATTCACATATTTTTCTAATTAGGTAAGAACGAGACACATTCTACTCGAGAGTTTGGTTTATTCATTGAATACAAAATGAGTCTGGCAGAAATATACTGATTTTATAGTAGCGAAGGTCACATGACGTATTTTAGCAAGTCTGGTACCATAATTAATAAAATAATAATAAAAAACTGATAAATGATGAGAGACTGATAATCACAAAGCCGGATAAAGGATCAGGAGTAGTCCTCCTTGATAGAAGTGACTATATTAAAAAGATGAATGATATATTGAAGGACACACAGAAGTTTCAAAAACTTGAGGAGAGGAAAGATTTCAATAACAAAATAGAGAATGAATTAACCAGACGTTTGAAGAAACTAAGGGAGGAGCAGATATTTTCTGAAAGTTTATATGAAGAAATCAGACCAACGGCCACGTACGCGCCAAGATTGTAGGGCCTACCTAAAGTGCATAAACCAGGGGTACCGTTAAGACCAATACTTGATATGCAAAATTAGCCCTAGCATGCTCTAGCTAGATGGTTAGTAAATATTCTCAAACCTTTGCATGATAAGATAGTGAAATATAGCGTCAAAGATGTATTTGAATTCGTAGACAAAATAAAAGATATTAATATCAAGGACAAAACCATGATATCTCTGGACATAACATCGTTATTCACAAATGTACCTCTAATAGAAACAGTTAATTACATATGTGAACAAGTGGACAAGCAGTCGATAAACATTGGAATCCATATTGAAATCCTAAAAGAATTGATATTAAGATGTACCATGAATGTAAACTTCAAATTTGACGGCACGCTTTACAGGCAAGTGGACGGGGTGGCAATGGGCTCCCCATTGGGTCCCATTCTGGCTGATTTCTTTCTAAGTAAGCTAGAAAATGGACCTCTGAAAACCTTATCAGTAAGCTCTCATTTTATTGCCGATAAATGGATGATACCTTCATTCTTTGTGATAATGGTTCTGATAGGAGTACAATAATTACTGAATTCAATGAAGTACATTCGGCTATGAAATTCAGATGCGAAGAGGAATGCCAAGACAGAATTGCCTTCCTGGATGTCCTACTTACAAGAAAACCAGATGGTAGCATAAAAAGAAATTTGCATAGAAAAAGCACTTGGATAGGACAATATACACATTTTCACAGCTTCGTTCCTATCAAGTACAAAAGAAATTTAGTGAAGACCCTCAGCCACAGAGTTAGAGCTATATGCTCAGAAGAAGTAATTGAAGATGAATTAAGCACTGTATATGATACTTTGATCGAAAATGGCTATCCTGACAAATTTATCAAGAAACACATGACAAAGAAAGCGGAAAAGGACTACTCACTGTCTGTAAACAAGAAGCCACTTTATATACGACTACAATTTAAGGGCGATATACCAAGTGAGATAATTACGAAGAAATTAAGAAAATCAGTTCAAAGAACTTTTAATGCTGGTGAACTACACGTATTATTCTCTACACGACCGATGGTGCTACCTCGACTGAAAGATGAAGTACCTAGACTAGCCACTTCAAATTGTATCTACCAATTCAACTGCGCTTGTGGGGCGAGTTATATCGGCCGTTGCTCTAGGAACTTGATTTTTCGTGCTCGAGAACATCTCCCACTATGGCTAAGTAAAGGTGTAGTTAAAACCATTAACAGTTCGATATTAGACCATCTGGTCCAAACCGGCCACAAAGCCAGCCAGCCTTGAAGAATCCTTCTCCATCATCTACCGGGTGCCTAATAAATTGCCAAAATCATCGAAGCACCGCATGCTCCAAACAGCAGAGGCTATCGCAATTCGCCTCAAACAACCAGTGCTCTGTGTTCAAAAGAAGCAAGTCCAGCCCCTACTACTGCCCTGGCCTTCAGTAGAAACTATAAACTCATGGATTTGTAATATTATCTTTCCTAATTTTTCTGACATTCAGTTTATTGTTATGTTGATGCTATTGAACTGTAATCTACTGATATTATTGATTCGCGGTTATTTAAACATTAATGTTGTTCATAACACTAATTCATTCACTACTATTATGTATATATAACTGTAAACCCTGATGATGAAGTTATCGAAAAGAGTATTCTTTGTTCAGTATCCATTCTTTTGAAAATTCTGATATTATTTATCTGAATGGCTAGCTTTCTTTTATTTCTGACTGTTGTATGGGGCATTTTTCGTTAGTATGATACTTGTTAAGCTGTCACGTTAAAACTGAGTTCCTTCGCTAGCCATTGGTCATCACTGGGGAGTAACTGCAACCTCATGAAGGTTAGTGTTTCGTTAAAGATTTCAGAAAACTACTTTAGTCAATGCTAAATTCAAAAATTTTATTAGTAGACCATCATCTGGTGTGGAGAATACAGTACACTGAGGTGTTGTCAAGGCGACCAAGTACCTCCCTAATGTATTTCATATTGGGCCTGTTAATGCTGAGTGTACACTGTATTTCTTGTGATCATGTGATGAGTCATGATTTAATCGATCCTACTATTCTACTTCTGTTGTTGTGAATTTTAGAGGTGTGGGTGATGAGTCGTGTAATTGCTTTGGTATTACTATGAGCAGTGAACTATTCTTCATAAATGATACAAAGATTAATACAGTTTCATTGCATCACAGTATTTAGGCTTTATTATGGCAGTAACTTATGGTATATATATATGATTCATATTAGTTTGTTCATTGGATATACCACACAGGGGAGCAGTATTAGTTGTTGGACGACGTTTTAAACATAATTTATTGTTCATAATCGACTCAGTTGTAGCTACATAACTTCGAAACTTGATTTTTAAAGTTCTTTTTCTTCCTTCCCATTTGTCATAGGAGTAGTAGAATTTTCCGGATTTCCCGGTAAGGCGCTGAATCATTCCTACTGCACGTATTCTCAGTTAATTCAGAGAGTAAAGCTTCAGTTATCAACCTCTGTCTCTCTCTCCATCCTATTATATTAGATTTTAAGCCTATCATCTCTCATCCGATTGTATGGTTGAGTGTAACTGCAGTGTAGTGCTATAGTTGAGCTATTTCCTAGATTTCATATCTTATTAGAGCCAACTAGCCAAGATTTTGCTAGGCTTTTTTGCTCCTCTAAGTGATCCTGTACTACTTTATGTATGTATTTCTTGTTTCCCGTGTGTAAGACACATGTGGAATTTTTAGCAATCTTTTGAACAGAATGTATTAATTACGTGTGATTTTTTTATTTCCTTCACGTTCCCCAGTGGAACATAGGGCTTGAAGTTGCTGTAGCAGTGCTTATTTCACAGGATGGGGTTGCTAACCTCATGCCCAACCCTTCCTCTTCATCAGCGTTATTTCTGGCTTAGCGAGGTAAAGGAGTGCGTCGGCCGGTGATCGAACCCCGGACCATGTGCACGGTCGGCGAGCGTCCTAACCACTATGCCACCGACGCATACATGTGTGATTACATCTCCCGAATAATTCAGCTTTCACACTATTCTAGAAGGGGACTACGCAAAAGGGTGTTTCAAACTTATTTTATTATTCGTCAAGTGATAAATTTTGTTTGCATCAGAGAATTCTACATAACATTGCAATCAAATCACTCAACTAGTGAACTTTCCATCTTGTCTAGTGAATCAGACCTACAGTGGTTTAATCATTCAGTCATGTCTATGTAAACAGTGTTTTATAATCAGGCATATTTTCAAAATTTTTTACGGCGAACGGTGGGACACTACAGTTCTAGAAATAATAAATCAAACCAAATACCATAATTTTTTTTACTGTTTATGCTGTACTTGTAAATTGTGTACAATAGTTCAAGCTGGACAATTTGGTACTGTATACAAAAATATTTTCCAGAATAGGGTATCATGTGCCTAAGTCATAGTATATTTATATTTTTTTTGTTATTTCCTGTTTCAGTTTTTATGTGCAGTGATTGATAAGTATTCAAGGTAAGTTATATATACCTAGGTAGTTACTTGTTACTTCATATCAGCATAGATGGCGGCTTTTCCTACATGTAAACTATACTGATGGTCAAATCATTTAAGATAGCCTTGGGTTTGTTGACTATTACTGGAGTGGTGAACAAGGACTGAAGTGAAAAAATGAATCGTGGCAGGCCTCAGGACAGTAGCTTGAAAATTACCATTTCCATGTCCTATCATCAACCTTACTCAACAGCTGTACGACAACGGCACATGTCAAGTGATCCACAACGGAAAACTCAGCGAGGCGTTCGGAGTAAACACAGGAGTCAGACAAGGGTGATTATTATCACCAATGATATTCCTAATTGTGGTGGACTGGATTATGCGTCAGACAGTGGGAAACGAGAAGACAGGGATATCCTGTCCTGACCGACGTGAAGAACCTAGAAGACCTGGATTTCACGGATGATTTATGTTTGATGTCACAAAAAATCGAAGACTTACAAGCGAAAACCGACAAACTGGTCGAAGAAGCAGCAAAGACAGGACTCCAGGTGAACATAGACAAGACGGAGGTTATGAAAATAACCAACCAACCAACAACAACAACAGTGGCAACATCCAGCGCCAATCACCATCAACGGGAGGGATTTGAAAGAGGTTACTTCATTCACTTATCTAGGGAGCATTGTCTCAACTACAGGAGGAACGGACGGACGAGGATGTCAAATCGAGAATCGGGAAGGCGAGAAACACATTCATCAACCTGAAACCAATCTGGAAATCTTCGTCACTCAGCCTGCATCAACAACAAAATTCGGATTTTCAATACAAACGTCAAGTCAGTTTTGCTATACGGATCAGAAACTTGGCGCGTCACAAAGAATATTTCCAACAGGTTGCAGACCTTTATCAACAACTGTCTTCGTTCTATACTGAAGATCAGATGGCCGGAAAGAATCACCAACAAGAAACTATGGAACAAACAAAACAAGAACCAATCGCCCAACAAATATGCAGGAGAAAGTGGAGATGGATTGGACACTCGCTGAGGAGGCCGCTGGGTGACATCGCGCGTCAGGCCATAGCTCGAGTGGAACCCGAAAGGGAAGAGGCGAGTGGGACGTCAGTGCAAGGGTGACATGGAGGAGATCGTGTGAAGAAGAGTTGAAACAGTATGGACTAACATGGATGCAAGTGAAAAGTACAGCAGAAGACAGAAGCAAGTGGAGACGTGCAGTTGAAGCCCTATGTTCCACTAGGAACCCAAGGGTGGAACATAGGACTTCAGGCTTACAACCTTGAAGTCTCAGTAGACATAATATTGTTTTTTACCGAGGTCAGATGCTAGCCTCATGCCCAACCTTCCCATTTTCCTGCACCATTAAATTAAGTGAGGTTTGTAATTGCATCGACCTGAAATTGAACCTTGAACCACCTGGGTAGTTGGCGATCATTCTACTCTTGAATCGCCTATGTACGTCTAGTAGCGAGATTAAGCTAGACAAAAAATATATCAAGTTGTCCAATAAAGAAACAGATAAGATAAAATAAAAGGAAAACATTGTTCTTTTTTTTAATAAACTTACTAAAACGCAGAAACAAATCACGATGAAATGGTGCCTTGAAATTAATTTCCAATGTTGTTACCCATGGGGTGATTCCTGGGAATCTGGCACTGAATTGATTGGCTTCAGTTAAAAAATTCACAAAAGAACCAATACCAAATATTCCATGCGGATGATAACCAACTAGATAGTTTTTAGTTGTAGGGAATAATTCTTTTACACAGGCTAATTCTTTTCTATCTATTGAATAGTCTTGATTGTTATCGCTCGTTTCACTACTACTAGTTGCATTGACTTCAGTTTGTAGTTGTCCATGAGCATCACTGTTGCATAATTCACTCAGTACAAGTTTTATAGGGAAATAACTAGCTAAATACTTCCAAATAATTAAATTTCGAATAAATTTTTTTGGATGACCACCTCTTTCTTCAGCGCCTTTATCAATTCGCCAATATATCCAATAGGTTGTAACGAATATAAATAAGGCCAAAAAATGCTTCATTGAATGCAGTACTTCTTCATGATTAATTATTTCATAAGGATTATTCATTAACTCTTTATTTTTCATGAATTCATTACCAATTGTATAGGATAATTTAAATAATTTAATTATTGAATAAATCCATATTAACCAGCATGTTGTTGCACAGAATACAAATGTTATGACAAAGGATAAAACGCTTAAATATTGAAATATTGTTTGTTTTAACTGAATACACCGTTTATGTTGAAGTAGATTCGAAAAAATAGGGAATATTTTTAAACAATATGCATACATTGTGTTTTTAGATGCTTGTTATTATTTCTTTTCTTGTCGCTGTAGTGAAATGAATGTATATATATTTATAATTTAAGTACAATATCTTTGTAGTATGCTTTTGTTAAACACAATGACAATAGAATAAAAATGTCTGATCACTTCAGTGCATCGTTTGTATGAACTGAAAAATAGCACCAAACTATTTTATATATAGCGCTAATTTAATTTTTTTTCACTACATAACTAAAATGTATACATCATGTTGAAATTTGATTGGCACATTGGACAAAAGTTAATGAGTGGGTGGTAGTAGGTAAATGGCCTTTATTTGTTTATATATATATATATATATAAGTGAAATTAATAAATGATAATTATTATTTCATTTGAAACTTTATTAAGTATTTTAATTTAATGTTTTTATTTGAAAAATCTTTTAAAATAGTCAATAGTCAGTTAAGTTACAAGTGTAAGTGGTTAAATGCCAATTGATTACTGAATATTATTCAAATTAAAACAACCAGTCCCTTTGATAAATTTGGAAATATGGCATTTAAAAGACAAAATTCGCGAGATAATAGATATCATTTCGTAGTTTCTTTACAATCGCTTTACAACTCACATGGTTCACTGTCGATGTTACGAATTTCCTGGAATAATTTGAGCTTCAAGTCAGATTGTTTCATTATAAATAATTTAAAATAATCCCAGCGTGTTTAAGAAAAAATCAAAACAAGATTTCTCTGAACGTCTCGCTGTGTGTAATCCACAGCTTCTTAAGGAGAATTATTCGGATTTTTATTAATCATTAAAATATATAGTCAAAAATTTTACATAAATTGAAGTCAGTTCATTTGAAGGTCACTGGTCGAGAGATATTTGTACCAGTAGAAATAAATAAGCAGTCATCATATATTTGTAATGACTAATATCAAATTGTCATTGTGCATATGTCTGTATGTGTGTGTGTGAGAGTATATAATAATAGTATGTCCTGTCTCTATAATATGTTTCGCAATAGAAGAGCTAGGTCTCCTGTTCTCATCGTTAATAGGTTCTGAAGATTCCATTTGTTTCTGGAGCCATTTAGGAATATGCTCTGAAGCCCTTACTTGCAGAGATCGATGAGTCCTCCCTATGTATGTGTGTCCACACGTACATTCAAATTGGTAAATACAGTGGGATGTGACGTCATTTTTCGCATGTTTGAAGGGCTTAGATAGATATATAAATATGTAAAGCCAATATATCTATCTAAGCCCTTCGAACATGCGAAAAATGACGTCACATCCCACTGTATTTACCAATTTGAATGTACGTGTGGACACACATACATAGGGAGGACTCATCGACCTCTGCAAATAATAATAGTAATTTGCTTTATTCCAGAAACAGTACTAGTGGTACAGTGTGGAATTTTCAGCACATATCTACAATATTTGCATCTAATTTTAACCAACGTTTAAAAGGAGTATTTTCAAAATAAAAAAATAAATATAAAGACAACAACAGCAAAAAAAACACAAAAAACACAAAATAATTTTGAAAATAAATGCGAAAAAATACCAAGAAGTAGAAGGGAAAATAAACAGCATATAATAATATCTCAGTATTGGGTAGTGGAAGCTATGATATGATTATGCATGGTGACAGTAAAGCTATAGTCATACAAGAAGTTATGAAATGATATTTAAGAATGTTTATCGCCAAGATGATCAGTTAATTTGGTTGAAACAACTCTAAACAATCATAAAATAACATTTCAGGGTTGTTGTTTTGTTTTTTATTGTCAGGTCTAATGCAGTGTTTGTAGTGGTAGTGTGAGCAATCCTGAATAATACAAAATTTTTAAGGTGGTGATAATGACGTTCACAACCAATGATTGTCAGTTAATATTGCCGAAAAAAATTTTAAAAAATAAGAAAAAACAACCACAAAACTAATAATTACATGATGGTTAATGACAGGACAATTTTGTAATACTCATAGTGCTAATATAGTCGGAACCAGTAGATACACAGAAGAAGGAATACAGTAAAGTACAAAAAGTAAGCCAATGTTAATAATTTAGGTAGCTAAGTATGTTTAAGGAGGAGTTCACTATAGAATACAAAATAAGAGAGAAATAAAAGAGCCTAAAATTATGTTATTAACAACAAAGCAAGTCATAGGTTTCGCGCTTAACATTGTCTCTGTCGCTTAGAACATGGGCCAAGTATGGTATCGTTGAGTTCCTGTAATTGGTTGTACGAGCATAGATTATTTTATACTGATTTCTGGTTCTACTTGATGAGATACAAGGTGAGAGTTGGGAATAGAAGGGGTGTTGGGGGTCTGAGAGTATGGTTTTAGACCATTTTTCGCATGTATTCAGATGGCTTTCAACTAATGTAGTGACGAGCTGACTGAGTTTTACACCACTAGTCCTACTAACTACCTTCAACATCCCTCTCAGGATGGTATAGTCCTTTTTCAGTAGACCAGGAAAGACTAAAGGGGAGCAGTAAAGTAGAATAGGTAAGATACGAGAGTTGACAAATTGTGAAAGTAGAGGTTGGGTGATTCCAGATTGTCTAAGTTTCCTAATGTAGTAGGTTGGACAGAACACTTTCTTAGAAATGGTTAGGATATGAGATGTCCAAGTAAGGTCGGAAGAAAGAACTAGACTAAGGTATTTTGCATTAGACTCAGTTTCAGTTTTAGTCCCCTCAGTGCAACAGGCTTCATGAGAACTTACTAGTGTTTGTACATCTCGTTTATGCCTAAGGGAGAAGTCAATAGTCTGGCATTTTGAGGGATTCAGCATGAGACCGTTTAGTTTAAACCACTGACTGATGTCCGACAGGAAGCCATTTAATTTGAAACAGTCTGACTGAGACTTAATGGGAAACGATACAGACAGGTCATCTGCATATTTGACGAAGTTGATTTCATCTGAAAGAGGTAAATCATGTAAGAAGAAGGAAAAGAGAAACGGAGAAAGAACAGCACCCTGAGGAACTCCAGCTTCAGTAAGCAATGGAGAGGAAGATGCACCATTATATACCGTGTACTGCATCCTATTAGAGAAGTAAGAGTGTAGCCAGTTGATAGCCCAGGGCTCAGTTTGTGTAAGGCTAAGCTTGTTTAACAATAGGCCTCTAGGTACAGAGTCGAAAGCAGATGTATAATCAAGGAACGTACAACGGACATACATTTGTTATTTGTCACATGGAAAGGATGTCAATTCACATGTGATAAACATGATAATATTTTTATAAAGATCACAGAGGTTGGAAGCATAGGTTTATGCACAAATGCGCGACGCTCTCATGCTATATTTGTCTAAAGGGATGTTTGAGATTGCATATTCCTCATTTAAGTAACTAGGACATTAACTATTAACTAACCATTTGTATTGCTATAAAATAGCAGTTGTTAAAAAGTTTTATAAATCTATAAGGTTTGTTTACATTCCTATTAGAAGGCATAGTTTAAAACACGTGGAAAGTGATGTAAATTAATGTAATTATAATAATTAGATGGTAAAGATTAGCCTTTCATCTTTGAATGATTCTAATTTATCATCAAGGTAACCTGTCCTCATGAAGAGTTAAAAACACAGAATTTTAATTTGTGTGTATCCCCCCCACATACCTATCAAGAATACATTAGATTCAACAGTCATCAGAAATCCATTTGCATATCCGTAGGTGCAAATCCAGTCTTGGCCTTCAAAGTTAAACGTCCATATATACACATATAATTTACAAATTTACATCGAAAAATATAAACAGTTGACGCCATACTTAAGGTGGAATAGAATAACCGAACTTAAAATCGCTCCATGAACAATCCATTTACAATACCGATATTTATTTGGGTATTTCAGCTGACTTTTTAATTACTATCCATCCAATCACGTGTCCCTGAACTAGAACGAAATGTTGACTTACGAGCTCACGCAGTCCACGATTTAGAACAAGAACTACGCCAATCGTTCGAAGAATATGTCGAAGAAGTTGCACAGAAACAATGTGAGAATGTCAAGTCAAACCTTATTAAAAGCCTGAAGCCGACGAGCGACCCTGAACGTTCATTCCCAAGCAATCCAGAAAAATACGTATTTAACCTCTCAAACATTGAGCTGTCAGAACTTCAACTAGAAGCACTGTCCCTCGGTCCAAAGTTCTGCACAAAACCATCAAAAATCCAAAAACTTCAAACCCAAGTTCAGTTCGAAAACTTGATAAACCAAACATATGATCTATCACCAACTTCCGAAGAGAACCTGCAACAGTTCAGGTCGGTAGTCCTCGACAGCTGCCATAAATTTATGAATACCAAACCAAATGGAAAGTCAATACTGACCAAAAAACACTATAAAGAGCTCAAATAATTAATAAACAACAAAGATATTATTCTATTACGCCCGGATAAAGGTGGGGGAATCGTAGTCATGAATCGTGAAGACTACATAAGTAAAATGCTGACCATCCTATCCGACGAATCTAAATTCATAAAACCAGCAAACGAAAAGAACATGACGGAACAAACTGAACAAAAACTAACGAACCTTCTCCGAAAACTAAAGACTGAATCATTCATCAATCTTGAAACCTTCGAATCGTTGAAACCGTCGGGCTCAAATATACCCCGGCTATATGGACTACCAAAGGTGCACAAGAAAAACGTACCTCTTCGACCCATTCTCGATATGACTAATTCACCTTATCACAGTACCGCACAATGGCTAGTAGACATACTAGAACCAGTCAGAAAGGAAATCTCCCGCCACTCACTTCGAGACTCCTTCGATTTTGTCAATTCCATTGAAAACGTCAGCGTTTCCAATCAAACCATGTTCTCACTGGATGTGGTATCACTGTTTACAAACGTCCCACTAACCGAAACAATATGCTATATATGTGAATATATTGATTCAAAGGAGATGAACATTGGTATACCCACGGACTATTTGAAGGAACTCCTATTAAGATGTACTCTAAACGTCCAATTCACTTTCAATAATGAAATATATAGACAAAAAGATGGTATAGCTATGGGCTCACCACTCGGCCCGCTGCTTGCAGATATTTTCATGTCAAAACTAGAAAATACACACCTAAAGAAGACAATAGATAACTTCAGGTTCTACAAGAGATACGCGGACGATACCTTTATTATCGCCAATAATGAGGAAAATTTGGAGAACATATTGGACTTCTTCAACAGTTGCCATCCAGCAATCCAGTACACACTAGAGAAGGAATCCAACGCAACAATATCTTTTCTGGATGTGCAACTAACAAGACGCGAACAAGATGGGACACTCAAAAGATCCATTCACAGAAAACCGACATGGAATGTACAACTCATCAGCTTTCACAGTTGGGTGCCTCTATATACAAAACGAAATCTAATCCGCTCACTGACTCACAGAATCCACAACATTTGCAGTCCGGAAACTATGGAAGAGGAGCTGAAGACCCTGAAAGGAATCCTCCTTGGAAACGGTTACCCGGAACGTTTCATCACAAAAGCCATGAAGCCGAAAACACAAAAACCGTCTATGCTTACTGCTCCCAAGAAACTTCTCTATTTGAATCTACAATTCAACGGAGATTCTTCAGCAGAAATACTGAGAAACCGCCTGTGCCGTTCACTGAAGAAAACCTTCTTCGCAGCTGAACTCAGACTAACTTTCTCTACGAAACCAATGATTCGCACGAACGTGAAGGACAAGCTTCCACTGGGGGCCTCATCAATGTGCATCTACCAATTCACCTGCTCATGTGGAGCTAGGTATGTCGGCCGTACCCAGCGTTTGCTATCCAAACGAATCAGCGAACACTTACCTTCATGGTTTTATAAAGGAGAAAGAAGATCCCCCCGCCACAGCTCTATCCTAGAACACTTGATCGAATCCGGACACCAAGCAAACCCACAAAACAACTTCTCAGTTATCTACACAATACGTGGGAATCTTGCCAAAAGAGTACGAATTAAACTTCTTCAAACTGCAGAAGCAATGGCAATTCACATATTGAATCCTGAACTCTGCATACAAAAGAAGTTTGTTCAGTCACTAAATCTACAATGGTCCTGATCTATCTCAACACCAAATACGTAATTTTGTCTTACCTCTTTCTTCTTTGTTTGTCTGTTTCTTAATTGCATTATTTTCTACCCCCACCCTCTATTAAATCTCTACCCTCATGACGACTGTTGCTAACTTCATTTTCGTTTATTTTTAAGTGAATTCTACTCAGCTTATCAACTTAACTCTCATTCATTTTCAAGTGAATTCTACTCAGCTTATTAACCTAACTCTCATTCATTTTCAAGTGAATTCTACTCAGATTATTAACTTGACTCTCATTCATTTTTCATTGAACCCTAGCAATTAGATTACGTCACCCAACCTACTTTTGTAACTTTATTTTAGTTTCTAACCGATTAACGCCTTCTAAATTACGTAATTTGTTGTCAAAAATTAACAATTGCATTAACACATCTTTGGAAATATTCCTTTTGTTGCCAAGAAAAATTACTATAAATTTGCGGTTTGTACAGCTTGAGAATGATATCGCCGAAAAGAGTAACTCTTTGCTGAATGCCTTTTCTTTTCTATGACTATCTTTGTTCCCTGTGAGGTGTATATCATTATTCTAGAGTTTACATTTCCCCTTTTAACTTAATCCATAATGTTAGTCTTCGTATCTGGTTGATCCCCATTTTCATCACTTCTGTTTGCCACTGTATGTTGGTGTTGATAATGTGTTGTTGTGAGAATGAAAGTTTGGTCGACTGAAGTCAAGATCACGCCATGAAGTGACTACTTGTCCTTGAATCGTCTTCTAGGAAGTGTTTGTTCTGTTCGATTCTTTCAGATAGAGTTTTGATCCCAACTTGTTAGAAATATTTTTATTGAAACTCAGATAATGTATAATTATATTCAATCAGTTGACTCTGCTGTAAAGTATTTCCATATCTTAGAGATTTTGAACAGTATAACTGCCGGATGGTATTGTTGAGATAGTTTTGTATTGTTGATATGTTATTATTGTTCAGTAGTACCACAGGCTCTACCACTCAGACTGTCTTTTAGATATTTTTAGACTGTACATAATTTGTGGAAATTTGGCAAGGTTGGAATTTATTGGTTTCTGAGTTCAAACCAAAATACTTGATTTTTGGTCGTGTTGCTGCTTTTATATTTTGACTAAACTACCGTACACGTATATCTTAGTACTTCCTCGCGTTTATAATTGTGTGCTAACGTTGTGATTACTCGACGTCCACAACGTAATTCAAAAGGCACTTGCGAAGGAATACGATAGTGTATTATTGCAGCAATCAAAATTCAAAAATCGAGCGAGTACAAAAAGTATCAATTGTTAACATGCAAGATTAAGAGTAATAAACAAATCAAAGTACAATTACATAGTGAAAGTATACTGCGATGATGAGTAATAAAACGGGTCACTACAGTCGTACCAGAAGCTTCAGAGAAAAGATCTTGAACAACTAATCGAAAATATCTAATGAAAAACTGATATTTATTGTATAGAAAATTTATTTACAGTGAATACATAAAATAAAAATGATTTACAGGGGGTATAAGTTTCTTATATACTGAACAAATATGTCCGGCTTCCTCATCATTGTTGTTGGTGTCAAATAAAACCAGTTTCTATGCATGAATTAATCTAAATGACCATGCATTATATCTTTTTGTAAATCGTCTATCATCACTGATGTTATTTCGTGGATGGCGACTGGCTGTGGAACCCAGGGCTCACATTTCGTCCTGTTTGGGTTTTGCCAGTTGGATGAACCTACAATCTCTAGTAAGCGACAATTTTCTCACCGAGATGTGAACCAAGTACTGTGCTAGTCCCTATCCACCGGATAACACCAATGTTAATCTTCAGTCACCGTCGTAACGTAGCATTTCTGTTCAACCCGTTAACGAGAAGAACAAAGATTAACCTGAACAGAACACTGATCACCCTAGTCTTTTTTGAGATGTGTCCAAAATCCTTCAGTGGAATTAGTATGGGTGCTAGTTATTGAGTCAACTAAGTCTGAAGAATGATTCACTTTATCGTGCATATAACCCAATGAAGATGATTGAGGATATCTATTCCATTCGTCTGTATGAATAATTGCTCCTTGGGTCACCAACAGTTGTATTATTGGTAGCAAAATACTGGCTTTTTTGTTTGGAATCCTTTCTATTAAGCCTTTTCCAAGTGTTGCATCTTAAAATTCCAGGACTCAGACTTCATTTACTCATTGTCTACTCCCATTGTTTTCGAGTTTGATAAGAACAATTTCATCAATGTATGCAACAACACCAGCCCCTTCAAGTACAGAAGTAATCCGACACATCCTTTCTGACGCAATATCACGACAGTGTTGACATTACTTCACTGTCAACACCAACATATTCTCAGTTTCTTGAGCGGTAGGAAACACTGAACGTTATAGAAGCTAAATGTGGCATATACACAATAATTTGGTTAACGACAGTTTAGATTTTGAGAAGAAAGTTCCTAAAAGAGTCGGCATAGTAAACAATCTACTGACAATTACAGACTTCCTGAAATGACAAAAGCTATCTCTGAACGTTTAACTGCCAGTCGCTTGACAATACTTTTAAAGTATCATATTCCCTTTACATGTATAATTTTTATCCCTTGCTATATCAAACCAATATCCATATAAAACTCGGAAATCAAGTCAAGGTGAAATCAGCAACAGAATTCGTTCATAGCATCCATTTTGACAAACCAACGAGTTGATTAGTTTGTTCAAGGTCATTTTTCTAAACCGTGAGTTGTCAGTTGTCAATTCTGTATCACCCTGCATTATATCAAATAAACTAATCTATCGTGGAACTTACGATATTTATGGGTCACTGATAAACACATTGATCGATTGAATTAAACAATATTACTTTCAAAGTATGCATATCAAGTAAATGTAAGCATATCTGAATAAACTGAATCTTTGAAGTAGCTAATGGGAGCGTTTATTCTGTTTGGTTCATGCAGATAGAGTTTTGATCCCGACTTGTTCGAAATATTCAGTACGATTTTCCACTAAAGATTTATTTGATGCAGAGAATTTTTAGAGAGTTATTTACTCAGACCAAGTATGCCGTGATTCTAAATGTGTATTTTAGAGTTAAAATTAATTTTACCGCTAAATTCTTTAGAAATACGTTGCTTCACAGCCTGTCAATAATTACAAATGAACCTGATGGAACTACACTTCTTGGGAGGGACTGCTGATATTATGTCAGCGTATACGAGAAATACTTTGGAGAAAAAAGCATGAGATTGGTGTTATTTATTGTATGAGTGTTTAATTTTGAGTTGCCGAAACAAAAATGTGATACCTGAATTCATCTTCTCCATGTACACACACTTATCTAAGTACTACTCTTGCAAAAAGCCACATTAATTGTACAGCTGGAAGAATTACCTATCACCATGACTAGGTGACTGGTACTTATTTTAGTTCGATGTTTAGCATAAAGTCGGTGTGTATACAGCCTTTAAAGTTATACCTCCGATTATATCATACCTTCACTTTACGAATGCATTTTCAACATACAGTAGAAGCTTTTGGAACTCACTATAAACAAGTTAGACTCATTTGTTCAGAAGAAATTTTCATGACTCAGTTCTTTCATCTGACTATCTGTAGAGTTCATAAACTTTGCAAGAATAATTCTTTGTACTAAGTAATCTAAATTATTATTATTTCAAATCTTTAAATATTCCCATTTTTAATATTAGAACAAGACATATAAGCGAACAATATTGTTTTCAATTAGATCTTCTCAGGCTTTACTCTAATTTACATAGATTTATATATAAAAGTTTTTAACCAATGACGGTGATTTTGTGGATCAAATAATAATAATGTGGTAAATGTTTTGAACGTAGTTAATAACGATGATTACTCTATGTTAATTAGAGTAAAGCCTGAAGAAGATCTAATTGAAAACAATATTGTTCGCTTATATGTCTTGTTCTAATATTAAAAATGGGAATATTTAAAGATTTGAAATCACGTGGGGATCCCAGTGCATTAAAGGCACTCAATGAGTACTTGAAGTATAATGCCAGACTCACAGAAGCGAAAACATGTTCAGATTTTATAAATGACTGTTTAAATAATAATCGATATCCTAAAATTTACTGCAAATCTCTTCGCCGTAATAAAGTTTATCCAAATTCCCGATCACTGAAACGTTATGCTCTTAACCAATTGGACTCTTTAAAAATTCACATTTCGGATATAGAAAGAAATTTATCGCAGAAGAAATTTGCGGTCGATGAACTCCCTGAGGATTTATTATTTGATTTCATGGAGTATGTCGACAGAGTTAGCCAAAACAGAGCAGAGAAAAGGAGAACGAAACTTGACAGTCAAAATCCTGAAAAGGATTTCCCTTCATTCCCTTCAGACCCTTATCGGTACGTCCATAATTTTTCAAGTGTTACACTAGATAAATTACAGTTAGAAGCTCTATCATTGGGTCCTAGATTTTGTGACCAAGGATATAAGGTCAACCAACTTGATACCGATATCCAGTTTGAAAACCTCCTCCTACAAACAAAAGATTTGATCCCAACGTCAGACGATGAAGTCGCTAGGTTTAAAACTACACTAGTCGACAGTTGTCAGCAGTACAAAAACAGTAGTCATTCTAGTAAAAGCTTGCTGACTAAACAGCATCGAGAAGCCCTAAGAAAGCTAAGGAACGACGAAAACATTATAATCAGTAAACCTGATAAAGGAGCCGGAGTAGTACTGATGAATAAGTGCGATTACGTCGACAAAATGAATTCGCTTCTAACGGATGAAACGAAGTTCCAAAAGCTTAGTAACCCAACAGATCTAGACGGAAAAGCTGAAAAGCAGTTAACTAACACGCTTAAGGAGCTGAGAAAAAGTGGAGTAATCTCAGAGGCAGCCTACAACCGTCTTAAACCTACTGGAAGTAATACTTCACGATTGTATGGTCTGCCCAAAGTACATAAACCAGGACTTCCTCTTCGCCCAGTCCTAGATATGTCTAATTCCACCTACCATGGAGTGGCAAAGTGGCTAGGTGAACTCCTCCAACCGTTACACAAGATGGTAGTAAATCATAGTGTTAAAGACGTTTTTGAATTCATTGCCAACGTAGATGATATCAATGTAAATGGGAAGCAAATGCTATCCTTAGATGTAGCATCACTGTTCACCAATGTACCACTTATGGAAACTGTGGAATTCATATGCCAACAGATACTAGAAAAACAGTTTGACATCGGAATTCCAGTTATTAGTCTGAAAGAGTTGCTTTTAAGATTACTATGAATGTACACTTCACATTCAACAACCTTTACTACAGACAAATCGACGGCATTGCCATGGGTTCTCCATTGGGGCCAATTTCGGCAGATTTCTTTCTTGCTAAGGGTTGAAAATGGTCCATTGAAACAAGTAAGAGACAAAACTGATTCTTATTTTCGCTATGTTGATGATACGTTTATTATTCTTGATGTGAAAGCTGACAAGAATGAGCTGTTAATAAAATTTAATGATGCACATCTATCGCTCATCTTCACTTGTGAAGAAGAACATGATGGTAGACTACATTTCCTTGACGTCCAATTGAGCAGAAGAGAGGATAGTTCACTCAAGAGAGATGTCTATAGAAAACCTACATCTGTAGGACAATATACACATTTCCTCAGTTTTGTACCAATCCGATACAAAGTCAATTTGGTCAGATGCCTCACGAATAGAGCAAGACGTATCTGTACAGATGACTCCCTACAAAATGAGTTAGGATACATCCAAAATACGCTGATCCAAATGGGTTATCCTAGTCGATTTGTAAGGAGACACATGAACACCAGGTACAATAAAGAGAAACTGACAACAGTTAATAAGAAACAACTGTTCATGAAATTGCAATTTAATGGGGACGTGGCTAGCGAAGTCTTACATCTGAGATTATCGAGAGCGATAAAACGGACTTATACTGCCACCACCCTTTGTTTGTCATTTTCCAGCTGTCGACCAATTATGATTTCTCAAGTGAAAGACAAGCTACCTAGCTGTGCCACTTCTATGTGTATCTATAAATTTAGCTGCTCCTGTGGAGAGAGCTATATAGGGCGAACAACTAGACAGCTTAACAAATGCATCAATGAGCATCTTCCTTCATGGTTCGGAAAAGGTCAAATAAAATCTATCAGAAGTTCTATTTTGGCTCATTTGATTGATAGTGGTCACCAAGTGGACAGAAGTAGTGCCTTCAAAGTTATCTATCGCATTCCATCGAGCCTTTCGAACGGAATTCAAATCCGTCTTTTACACATAGCCGAAGCTATGGGAATTAATTCGAGAGAACAATCCTAGTCTTTGCAAACAACAAAAGAAGTTTGTTCTACCTTTATCTGACCCTTGACCTATTTTTATCCTTCACCTTCCCCAGTGGAACATAGGGTTTCAAGCTAGTGGCTTGAAGTTTCTGTGGCAGTGTTCATTTTACAGGATGGGGTTGCTAGCCTCATGCCCAACCTTTCCTCTTTACCAGCATTATTTCTGGCTTAGCAAGGTAAAGGAGTGCGTCGGCCGGGAATCGAACTCCGGACCATGTGCATGGTCGGCGACCGTCCTAACCGCTATGCCACCGACCCTTGACCTTGTTGAATTCTAATCAAAACACTCCCACCCTTTCTTATTTTCCAACTCCTTCGTACTTTTATTATATTTATTTAAAGTCTGATTAAAAGTCAATCTGAACGAAGAATATTCTTTTCAATAATTTCTCTTCAGGTTCTTACAATTATAAAATATAATATTTGTTGTCGTTACAATAAAGGCCAGTTATGCGGCAGGTACATTTTTAACGTAGAATAACAGATTAGTTATGAGGTGTCAAAATAAATAGTCGTATTTGTGTGACAAACGTGCTAGGCTGAATTCGATTACAAAATATTGTAAAACGGGAGACAATAGTGATTAATCATAATAGATTTGTAGAGTGTGGGGTAGGAAAATTTATAAGTCAGTTCAAGGTTATAAAAGGTGTCAGGTGAGTGGCTAGTGCAAAGTGGTCTGTGTTAAACAGGAGATAGTAAGTCTGATTATCTGTCCACTTCACCTTTAGTATTACGTAACTTTTAAGATTTGACCAAATTTATTTATTGAATTGTCTACATATACACATATCACTCACTACCTTTGTTATTCTTATCGCCACCTGTATAAACCTTATTATCAATATTTTGTTATCATTATAATCATCGTTATTAACTAAGTTCAAAACATTTACCACATTATTATTATTATTTGATCCACAAAATCACCGTCATTGGTTAAAATTTTTATGTATAAATCTATGTAAATTAGAGTAAAGCCTGAAGAAGATCTAATTGAAAACAATATTGTTCGCTTAAATGTCTTGTTCTAATATTATTTTTTCACCATTTAACCATTTTACAACTTCGTCATTTCTTAATTAGCATCTTTTAGCATTCCTGGTGGAGAACTTATCATTTTTTTACGAACTGTAATCAACATTTGATCCAGTAGTTTCACAAATATTGGGCACGGAGAGAAAATTAGACATACGTAAAAATTGTATTTATATAAATCTGAGTGAAATTGAAATAAATAATCCCAACGTTTCGTTCGTCAAACCGATCCCAACTTCTTCAGGGGAAATGAATCAAAATTAAAATAACAAAGGTATATGTATAAAAGGACACATCTTGTTTTTAAAATCCTTGTCCAATTGTAATTGGTGGATGGTGACTAGCAGGGGAATCCAGGATGCGCATTTCGTCCTATTTGGGACTCGTCATCCGGACGTACCTGCATTATGCAGTGAGTGATGATGTTCCCACAGAGGCTCGAACCCAGTGCCCGTAGTTTCAAACGCCAAAGCGTTATCCATTAGACAAGAGTGAGTGGTGTGTGAGACAATATGAATAATACAGGAAATAAACCAATCAATGGGGCGGACTAAATATGAGTTCAAGGTTGGAAATAACGACAATAATAATGATTGTGAAATAATAACGATGACGTGGTGTAATTTTAAAAGTATTACTGGTGAATGATTGTCGAATGATAATAATAATGAGTTTAGTGAAGTGGAAGGAACAGGGTTTTGTAAATGCGATAACAAGTTGAGAAAGCATTACTTAAACCTAAGGTAACAGAAACCATAAGAAAGGTCATGAAATCATAAAAAGTCAAAGAAATGAACGTTTGTCAATGAAACAAAGGAATAGCAGAAGAAGAAAAGAAAATTGTGATAGGAATTTAAGTGTTAATGTTTATGGAGGATTTGTTGGTCTTACTGTAGACCAAGGCAAACAGCGGTTGAACATACTTCTTCTGTATACAAAGAGTCGGTCTTCTGGTATTGGTTGCAACCGCTTCAACTACTGAGAGAAGACGTAGTCGAGCTCCTCTAGATAGATTATCAGGAACGCGGTAAATAACTGAGAACACATGGTCAGGTTTTATGGAGTGTCCAGTATCTACCAAGTGGGCTAAGACTGCACTATTTACTCATTTGGTCACCCGTTTACTCAATCATACAGGTACAAGTTCACGCGCGCACATCGATAAAGCCCTCTAAGTACGGCCGATGTAACTAGCTCCACATGAGCAGTTGAATGCATAGATGCACACTGATGAGGCCATCTCTGGTAATTTATCCTTGACTCGTGTGAGTACTGGTTTAGTTGAGAAGCTGAGTACCAGTTTAGCTGCAGGAAGTGTTCTCTCTACTCCTCGATTAAGTTGATATTTTAGAATGTCAGCTGCAATTTCTCCTTTGTAACTTCACTTAAGATACAAAGGTTTCTTATCTACGGTATCCACTGTATCTCTATCTCTAGTTGTCTACCTATACTTTTTTTAAATGTTCTCTGGATATCCATTTTTTTGTAGTGTAAGTTCCAGTTTACACATTTCTTCCTTAATGCGTTCCTCTGAACATATGCGTTTTATTCTATAACTGTTTTTTTGTATTGGATCGGTGTGTTAATATGTACTTTGATGAATATTATTCACTTAACAGTGACGTTAACAGATTATCACTCACAGCTTATAGTTAGCACATTTGTCCAAAGTGATACTTTTTTGTTGTCATAATGTTCATGTGCTTGTATATATTTAACCTTAAGAAAAAACTGTATAAATAACAATGTTTGTAGAGTATTCAGCTGATGTATCCTATCGAAATTTATGTATCCATTCAATGCTGCTTTTTCCACAGTTGTTGCTTGTTTTAATTATACAGTAATGTGATAGGCATGGGATAACAATAGTACATCATTTGTTAGCATTTCCATAAGATAATCGGAAATTAGTGATACATATCGATTTTATTTATTAATCAGAACTTGCATTGCATCAGCTAACATCACACAGTCACGTCTGTTCAAACTTTTGGGATTCACCCATATACTTAGGGTCTCTGCAGTCAGTCTTTCTTTATATGAACCAAGAACTTGCTGCAGAGTCTTGGTCCTATCGAAGTTGATCTTGTGTCCTACTTCTGTCGAGTGTAGTGCAACCACTGATGATTGTATTGTGTAACAGCATGTCTCTATTTTTTTACAACTTAACTGTGTGCCATTACTCTATGTTTCACCCACTATTCTGAAATCAATTATTAATATTCATCTCGTTCTGATATACTGACACTATTTAGTTTTAATTCCCTAACTAAATGATCACTATTCAGACAGGATAGTTTGGTTTATTGTTTGAAAAAAATGCTGCATATCACTCCAGTGGTCATTTGTATTAGTACTGTGGCGTTTCTCACAAGCAGACTGAAGAAGTCAATACAGTAATGTCTACTGAAGCGAATATCTTGTCCCCTGCATTTCTAGCGGAACACATGGCTTCATGCTTGAAGTCTGAATTCTCGGTAGCGGTGGTGTTATTTCTTTTTAATGGGTGGGGTTGCTAGCCTGACGTTCAGCCTTCTCTTCTTTTCCTGGCTTACTGTCAGCTTAAGATTGTGTTGGTCGTGAATCGAACGCGGACCACTTACGCTTCGGCTTAGCATTCTACCAATGCACCACCTATGCACTTCTGAAAGCATAGAGAGGCTTCTAATTCTGAGAAAGAAGGAACAGGTATCAGACAATCAAGTACAAAACATCCGTTATACAGGAATCCACTAGAAGTTTATCACTTTTTCAAAATGTTCATTCTAACTGTTTATGTTAAAATAAAACATGAGATTCGCTATCGTTAGACTGAAAAGGAGTAATTTTGACTACTCAGTGGATTGACTTCAAAATGTCTGAATGACAGTTTTCACTTTACTTTATCACTTTCATTTTCAAAGCACTATTTAATGATTTATCAGTATTATAAATGTACCTTCAGTTATCGATAATTCAATCTATTGATCAATTACTTACCAAAAGTTTAAGTTCCTTTATGTATCTATTGTTAACTTCATTGATCAACTGATTGCCTATATTGCATCAACTTTCCGCTTGTAATTATCAATAATATTGTTTTTTATTAAAACAAATTATTGGGTGCATTTTATTTGCACTTGAATAACTTGTTCTCAGAAGGCGTTTTCCTACTCTGTTTAGGAGTAATATTATGTTCAAATGATACATTATCAAGAGTTATTTTATTTGTCAATTCTGAACAAGGAGTAAATATTTTGCTATAAAACACACACTAAGAATTTTGTAGTATGTATAAAGGCATTATTTTAGAATGCAGTCACTATTATTGCTTATCCAATACGATGGAGTTTGTTCGAATGTTTATGAAGATATCCTTTAGTAGACAGTATTCAATTAGGACAAAGTGTCTTGGTGGTGATTGTTCTCTTGGGTTTTGAGTGGGACACATGGCTTCAACAACACATTTCCATTTTACTCTGTTCCCTGTATTCCTTTTCAGCTGACTCAGTGATTACCCGTAAGCTTTTATGTCCTCCTCACATAACCTTGGATCCACGCCTAGCTCGTCGTCATCTAATTTAGATTCCCCTTGAGAGCCTGGAGTGTGATATCATTCGACGATCTCTTCCACTTATGTTCAATCCATCCCCATTTCCTTCGGTATATTTTTGTCAAGCTATGGATCTCGGTTGGTTATTGCCAAGGTTCTATGTTGTTCGCCCTTTCTTACAGGCCATCTAATGATCAGTATCTAGCCAGCGGAGGCAGCTGCTGATCAGGGCTTGCAGCAGGCTGTTGGAAATGCTTCTGGTAACACGCCAAGTCTCTGAACGATACAAAAGTACTGACTGACTTGACGGTGATGTTGGAAATCCGGATCTTGTGTTGAATGTGATAGATTTACACACTGACTTCAGAATAATGAACTGGTGCCTTGCTTTTTCCATCCTAACCGGCCTTGATATCTTCATACGTGCCTGTAGTTGAAACAATGTTGTGCAGGTCAGGTTAATGAATAAGAAAACTTCCTTCAGGTTTCTCCCGTTGACGCTGATTGATGCTTGTTGTTGGTGGTGGTTAGATATCTCCGTCACTTCTGGCTTTTCTGTGTTCACTTGAAATCCTGTCTTCACTGCCTCTTTTGCCAACAGTGATGATTTTCACCTATGTATCTCCGAGTTTTGTGACATTAGATAAGGCGTCTTGTTTGTTTTCATAATAATAATTCTTTGAATGATTGTTACACAAGATTTAGGGAAATCTGAGTCAGAATTAGACAAGAGTTTTAAACCTATCCTCGTCTAAAACAACAATCTATTTTCATTGCAGTCAATAAGTTAAGTAAACCACTGTTTACAAAGATTACTCGGCAGTGAAACAGGATGATGACTCGGTTATATCGACAGTTGATAGGAAATGTGAATCAATGGATACGTCTTATAGGCCCATCGGCCTCACAGGATCACTAAATCTTTTTTCTTTTAGCTGAAACTAGCACACAGTTGTACATGGAATGTTGAGAATTCCTTTTTACTTAATAACTTCTAATATTTATTTAGTTACTGCCAGTTCACTGGGAGAAAAAACAACTTCTGAACCAATGTTAATGTAATGCCAGTCTTAATTTTCGTATTTGGCCCACTTTTCATCCTTCATTTACTCACATCTTTTCTAAACCATAGTCATTTATAATTATTCACAATCATTTTAAAAATAGTATTCACGCCTAAGTGGGATGATAGATAGGTTTTTACTCATATATTTCACTATAATTACTCTTTTTCTTCCTATTGTATTATTTGAAAAGTGAGTTATTCGAATGAAAACTGGATTTAAAATGAAGTGATTTTTTTTACCTTGTTTAGAAAGACGCACGTATATATCATTTAGTATGTGATTTATGACTGATTACAACGTCAATTAAAAATCAACAAAAACAACAACAACACAGATAATCCAGACTAACATTTTTGCAAAACGTCACACACTACAGTTTCGTATGTCGTCATTAAAAGTAACTGTCACGGGTTATTCAATGCATCACACATTACAGATAGATATTAAAATACATTTAAATAACAATGTATCAGTCTTTAGTCACATTGGACTGTGGACTGTATTTCTTAAAAAAAAAAACAACGGTATAAACAAATTTTGGTGAGCAGTGACCAGTATCATGTTTTACGATTAATGACAGTCAACTAAGTCTTATTGCTGAGGGCTGTGCTGTCATCAGGAATCGGAGTATAATTCGCTAGTCAATAAGAAAACCACAGCCTGATTTTCTATCAAATTCAGGGAGCACTTGAAACTAGAAACCTGATACAATTATTATGTCTGAATAGCATTCCTTTTGGTTCCAGGTAGAACATAAAGCTTGAACACATCGCCAATTCACTATGTTCTTTGCAGTCATTTTTAGCTGGCCCCAAGACTACCCGTAGGCTATCATTTCCTCCTCATGGAATCCCCTCCATGTATCAAGTATTGGAAACTTTAATGATAATAATATAATTTTATTCTGCAAAATGCATTTATACATAATACACAATTCTAAGAGACTTCCTTTGAAAGGTATTCACCCCTTGTGTAGAATCTTCAAATAATATAATAATCGATAATACATCATCAGAAGGGATATTGTTACATCCGAAGTATGCTTCAATGCTACTCCACAATTTGATGGATGCTGACTAACAGTGGAATCTACGATGCGCGTTTCGTCCTATTTGGGGCTCGTCATCCGGATATACCAGTAAGTGATGATGTCCCCACCTCAGATTGAATCCTCAGATATCGTCGAAGCATCCTCACAAGGAGCCGACACATCAACAGAGGTCAAGCACTTTGGCCCAATCAGTCAACGGGAGAGTCCAAAGTGAATTAAATGCTACTTCACAACGTTCTTCCTCTATTTCCTTGGAAAATTTCCCGATGATAGGTAGAAACTTGTTTGAAATTATGCGCGAGTATAGATTGTGACTCATTTTAGTAATTGGAAGATTGGAGCAATTTGAAATGGAGTAAAAACGATGCATTTTGATGCATAGAAAATTTAGGTAACCCAGTGATCTAAGTAAGCCACTGCTTTTCGTGACCGGTCAATAGATCTGATTCACCTTTGCATGAAGCCGGCTGGTTTTCAAATAGCTGAGGTATTATAGCCTTAGTTTCCTTTTTGAATGCGACGAGATTTAATCTAATAACGGGATGTTACTGTTCTCACAGATGAGCACAAACATAGGCTGTAATTGATTAAAGCTAAAGTTATTTATACCTTATATTAAGCTTCTTTGACAAAGTTGGTTTAAGCAGTTCAACAGAATATTTCTTTATATTTTGGCTCCTTAGAGTATACTACCTGTCAGACAATTTTCAGGAGTGTATTTCACGTCTGGATAAGTGACTTGTTGAACTGAAGTTAAAATTAGCATTGACAGCCTTTCACTTAATAATTTAATAAGATACTTCTGTGATAACTAAGAAGACAAAGGTTAGCGAAGAATATTCTTTTCGTAATTCCACTTCACAGCTGTACAGTGATATCGTTTCCTACAACACTATGGAAACGTTTATACAATTCACTTGTTAACATCGGTTGGTAACAAAACATACGAAATTACATATCAGGGAAAATAATGAAGAAATTACGAGACTTAGGTAAGTTGTCTAACGTAACCTAAACACGTTAGGGTGATGAATATCGCTGAGAAAGGATTATTATTAAAGGTTAAGTGCATGGAAACATGGTTATTATTCATAAGAGGAAGAAATTTAGAATATGTATGAAGTATATTTTAAGGTTAAGGGTTTGAACAGAAAGAAGAAAACCAAGAAACGAATGAATATGGATTACATAGCAAATTATTGTAAAAGTTAAAAAAGAAGGCATAAGGAGGTGAACTGCTTAGGTATACACACTTTAGGTTTTTCCTTGGGTATAGCAAGAGTCTTTGCTGCGAACAGTAGACGTAGCCGGAACCCGTCTAGAACGGCTTGGAAAGATTTCTTCATTGATGGGGAATGGTTTGTATGAAAAGTTTCTCAAGAAATAAGCTATTGGTTTGTGTAATTCCTCCTTCTTACAACGATATTTTCAAATGTTCTTGTACATATCTAGGCAATATCCTACTTTTGCGGTTTATGTACTTACTTTCACACTGGCACGTGAATTAGTATGTGGACATGAATATTGACAACAATGAACCGTTGTCATTGACTTTTGATAAATAAAAGGTTGCATGGAGAAGATGAGACATACATATGTTGCGAAGAATGCGTTTTAAACTGCTCCGGATAATCTGCTTCGAAGAAGTTCAGCTGTTGTGTCACGTATGAGTTTTAGGTTTAAAACTAACCTCTTCTGTGGTACTTCTGTGTTTTGTTGAGATATCAGTCTTACTTTTCATGTGTTTGTTGATGAACGAGAGTGGATAACCTTCTGAGTTAGTGTGTTTAGAAGGGACTCTAGTACTCCATACAGTGTGTCTTCCATGCTTATGCATCAGATACTTGTGAAAAGGGATTTGATGAAGTTTCTGTTTCTACTTATTGGAAAAGGTTGTAGAAGTTAGTCAGTTATCCGTTCTACTTTAGTTTGTGGTGAATTGACCTCTGTATTGATCCATCTGTTCACCTCGGAGGCTGAACATCTAAGGAGGGGAAACTTCCATCTATTTCAACTTCTAGCGTGAAACCAATTGATCTATAAGCAGTATCAAGTACTTCAAGTATTTTATTTTGATCAATATTTTCATTGGTAATGAAGCAGCTGTCATCCGCATATCGCCTAGAGACTTTGGACTGATTTGCAGCTTCTTGTAGAGTATTCGATTCAATCTGTCACATGATGCAGCCAGCAAGTAATTGACTAATCAGAGTCCCCATGGTTACTCCATCCTTCAGTAGATGTATTTGACCATCAAATAGGAGGTGGACGTTGAAGTTGCACTTAAGTATTAGCTCCTGAATAGATTTAGTAGCTACTCCAACATTTAAATTATTGGGATCAATAAATTTACCGTTTCTGTTAGAGGACTACTTAACCAAGTTTCGTAATTTATCCACTATTTTCCCTGATATGTAATTTCGTATATTTTGTTACCAGCCGATGTTAACAAGTGACTTGTATAAACGTTCCCATAGTGTTGTAGGAAACGACATAACTGTACAGCTGTGAATTGGAATTATGAAAAGAATATTCTTCGCTAACCTTTGTCTTTTTTATTAATTTAATAAGTTACATGCTGAATTGATGAGAATTTAATTGCTTTGCATGTAGATTTTACTACTAATAAAGTTCAGTTAGAGAATCAATGAAAACCAGGAAGTGCTTGAAAGTTATCCACTTCTAGTTTGGATTTTCTCTGTGAAACATTGTATTGTGCATGCATTCTCAGATCGCTGCTTACAGTTTCCTTACTGTCTTTTAATACTGAAGCATCAGGTGATGAAGGGGTCACCGATGATGTAGGGGTGACAGTTTTCCCAGCCAGAATTTAATACTACACTTATTATTTCAGCAATTGCATTGCATGCATTAACACACAACCACACAATAGGGTGGGAGAGGGTTAAAATTCTAAGAAGTAATATAGGCAGGGGGACAGAGAGGTTGACTACTGAATCTTTGTTCATAGAATCTACACTAACACATGCAATAGCAATGACTCATCACTCATACCGGAAATATGGAAAATACTACTACTAATCATATCAAGCGATGAGAAATAATGGAATTATATAAATGAAGTTGTAAAGTTGTGTGAGTAACTTGATATGATTATGAGCAATGAATTGTGCTCGCAACGTCATCAGTAAATATACTACTATATAACACTATGAGACTTTATCAAAATAAATTTTACCCACAATGGCATTATACTCTACCACAGTGCACAAGATCTATTCTTATATCGATTTCAAGTTTGATCATTTAAAGAACCATTGAATACCAGGGAGTACTGAACAGCTGTTTCCCCATAGTTCGGACTCTTTAGCAATACGCACCCTTGACCCCACCTAGGATTGAACCTAGCACCTTCAGATTATGAGGCAAGCCCATAGATCACTCGGCTTAAAGCACTCTATTCAAGCTTACTTCTGGAAATAATTGTATCATTAAACCCGATAGATAAATAATTGGTTGTGAGGATGGAGCTATGAATTAGTGACAAGTTAAGAATAGTACAGTGAAGAGGAGGGTCGACTTGACCAAGAAATATGGGAATTTGAAAATTCCCATTCAGTCACAGAAAAGAAAAGGCGTTCAGCAAAGAGTTACTCTTTTCGGCGATATCATTCTCAAGCTGTACAAACCACAAATTTATAGTAATTTTTCTTGGCAACAAGAGGAATATTTCCAAAGATGTGTTAATGCAATTGTTAATTTTTGACAACAAATTACGTAATTTAGAAGGCGTTAATCGGTTAGAAACTAAAATAAAGTTACAAAAGTAGGTTGGGTGACGTAATCTAATTGCTAGGGTTCAATGAAAAATGAATGAGAGTTAAGTTAATAATCTGAGTAGAATTCACTTGAAAATGAATGAGAGTTAAGTTGATAAGCTGAGTAGAATTCACTTAAAAATAAACGAAAATGAAGTTAGCAACAGTCGTCATAAGGGTAGAGATTTAATAGAGGGTGGGGGTAGAAAATAATGCAATTAAGAAACAGACAAACAAAGAAGAAAGCGGTAAGACAAAATTACGTATTCGGTGTTGAGATAGATCAGGACCATTGTAGATTTAGTGACTGAACAAACTTCTTTTGTATGCAGAATTCAGGATTCAGTATGTGAATTGCCATTGCTTCTGCAGTTTGAAGAAGTTTAATTCGTACTCTTTTGGCAAGATTCCGACGTATTGTGTAGATAACTGAGAAGTTGTTTTGTGGGTTTGCTTGGTGTCCGGATTCGATCAAGTGTTCTAGGATAGAGCTGTGGTGGGGGTATCTTCTTTCTCCTTTATAAAACCATGAAGGTAAGTGTTCGCTGATTCGTTTTGATAGCAAACGCTGGGTACGGCCGACATATCTAGCTCCACATGAGCAGGTGAATTGGTAGATGCATATTGATGAGGCCCCCAGTGGAAGCTTATCCTTCACGTTCGTGCGAATCATTGGTTTCGTAGAGAAAGTTAGTCTGAGTTCAGCTGCGAAGAAGGTTTTCTTCAGTGGGCAGCACAGGCGGTTTCTCAGTATTTCTGCTGAAGAGTCTCCGTTGAATTGTAGATTCAAATAGAGAAGTTTCTTGGGAGCAGTAAGCATAGACGGTTTTTGTGTTTTGGGCTTCATGGCTTTTGTGATGAAACGTTCCGGGTAACCGTTTTCAGGGAGGATTCTTTTCAGGGTCTTCAGCTCCTCTTCTATGGTTTCGGGACTGCAAATGTTGTGGATTCTGTGAGTCAGTGAGCGGATTAGATTTCGTTTTGTATATAGAGGCACCCAGCTGTGAAAGCTGATGAGTTGTCCATTCCATGTCGGTTTTCTGTGAATGGATCTTTTGAGTGTCCCATCTTGTTCGCGTCTTGCTAGTTGCACGTCCAGAAAAGATATTGTTGCGTTGGACTCCTTCTCTAGTATGAACTGGATTGCTGGATGGCAACTGTTGAAGAAGTCCAATATGTTCTCCAAATTTTCCTCATTATTGGCGATAATAAAAGTATCGTCCACGTATCTCTTGTAGAACCCGGAGTTATCTATTGTCTTCTTTAGGTGTGTATTTTCTAGTTTTGACATGAAAATATCTGCAAGCAGCGGGCCGAGTGGTGAGCCCATAGCTATACCATCTTTTTGTCTATATATTTCATTATTGAAAGTGAATTGGACGTTTAGAGTACATCTTAATAGGAGTTCCTTCAAATAGTCCGTGGGTATACCATTGTTCATCTCCTTTGAATCAATATATTCACATATAAAGCATATTGTTTCGGTTAGTGGGACGTTTGTAAACAGTGAGAACATCTAGTGAGAACATGGTTTGATTGGAAACGCTGACGTTTTCAATGGAATTGACAAAATCGAAGAAGTCTCGAAGTGAGTGGCGGGAGATTTCCTTTCTGACTGGTTCTAGTATGTCTACTAGCCATTGTGCGGTACTGTGATAAGGTGAATTAGTCATATCGAGAATGGGTCGAAGAGGTACGTCTTTCTTGTGCACTTTTGGTAGTCCATATAGCCGGGGTATATTTGAGCCCGACGGTTTCAACAATTCGAAGGTTTCAAGATCGATGAATGATTCAGTCTCTAGTTTTCGGAGGAGGTTCGTTAGTTTTTGTTCAGTTTGTTCCGTCGTGTTCTTTTCGTTTGCTGGTTTTATGAATTTAGATTCGTCGGATAGGATGGTCAGCATTTTACTTACGTAGTCTTCACGATTCATGACTACGATTCCCCCACCTTTATCCGGGCGTAACAGAATAATCTCTTTGTTGTTTATTAATTCCTTGAGCTCTTTATAATGTTTTTTGGTCAGTATTGACTTTCCATTTGGTTTGGTATTCATAAATTTATGGCGGCTGTCGAGGACTGTCAAGGAATGATACTTTCATACTGACATACTTGACTAAGTCAGCATGGGCCTGTAGGAAATTATGACTTATCTTCAACATACAACGAAATAGTACGCACACACCCACCGGGGTTTGAACCCAGGACCTTCTGGTTACAAGGCGATCTCGTATGCCATTAAGCCACTGAGACCCAATCCAACGGCCTATGAATTCCAACTTCTGCCAATTCACGACATAGCGCGACCACTTAGTAATGTCTTCGATGAGTAACTGTCCTCACCTTCTGCCTGATGTACTCCACTGGTCACGGCTTCCCGCTACGTACTCGCCTTGAACCAGAAGGTCCTGGGTTCGAACTATGGTGGGTGCGTACTACTGAAGAGTTCAAGACTAGGACGAAACAGCTATCCAGTACTCTCAGGTTTCCAGTGGTTCTCTAACGGATTTCAGTTCATGATGAAATACTCCAACCAATCAAACAAAAAACCCCTACAAACCAATACTTGAATATATAACGAAATAACTAAATATGTAGTGAATTAATTATGCCAGGGAAATATTACAATATCTTGAGTATATCTAAGACCTTGTGTAGATAAATTTACTAGAAGTGACTGGTCATCCTCCACTGACATAGAGATTTTAAAAACATAAGTCTTAACATCACGAATCACACCTTGATGTTTTGTGATCGGCGGTAGCTAACGGTGTAATCCGTAAACGGTACATTTAAACTAATAAGCAGAGGATACAAGTATAAGCAAATTATAAATGATAACCAGTGCCCAAGAAATTATTCCAGGGACTCCTTAAAATCTTTGATAATGTTTTGGTGTTAGAGACAACTGGCTGTGAGTTTAAATCCGACTAGACACCCACCATTCACTGAGAGATTTTGAATAGGGCAAAATAAGGCCGCTGAAATTCACTGCTACCCCATAAGCTAACAACTGACATCAATATAATAACAATTAACCCAAGCTGCTCTCTTATCGCTACAAGATAAACGACTGTATGCATCATTGTATATATGCTTTGATAAATGCCAGCATTTAAGTTATTTCAAATATGCCTGAGTAATCCATGAGACAGAACACGAAAGGGAATTCTCTTGATGCAGTCCACAGTGACCATTCTACGGGATAACTACCTTGAAACCTATTTTAGCACTACCTTTACTAGAAGTAGGTGAAACATGATTTAGCATTTCTAGATAAAGACCAGTACTGGCTCTAATACACCAACGTCCATCAGGATGAGTCACGGTGATGAAATGGCATTAAGACCCATTATAGCTGGCTTCCATCAGGTATACAACATTATCAGATATTTTGGTGATGTGAAGAGGTATTGAACGTGTAGATAAACAGTGTATAAGCAGAAGTGCATAGTTTCTTAGACAATAAGTGATTCAACAATCAAATTCTTATCAAAAAGTATTACTCTCAATCAAATACACCATTATGAATTCCAATATTACTACTTAAATTAAAAAACTAAAACCCCGCATAATTCTAAACTATTCAAATTAAGAAGTCTAATGTGTAAATAAAAACAATAGTATTCTAAACGTCGAATTCCAAAGTTCATTATTAACTCAATATTTAGAAGCATAACTGTTATTGAAATTTGATTTATTTTGATTAATTCATAATTATATAATGTGACTGTAATGCGTTTTAAGTGTTTTTCGTCATCTCACCTTGATTCCAATATTTTCCACTGAATTTCGTCAATTTTTACGAAAAATATTTAACTACAAAGTCTATTCTGTCATACTCTCATTGGTACAATTGGCGTGTCTCTATACTTCATCAATTGTTGCTAAAGTCGTATAGGCAGGGACATTCACAACTAGCAAGCATACTGTTTTGTTGAATTGATAATTACTTACCGTTTAAAAGTAGTATAGTAGAAAAAGATGTTACCTCGTCTTTTTTCTTCTCTAAACGACTCGAAATAATTTACTTGTTAGTAATTGATTCCATTGTATAATGTTACATTTAAATTTCCATGGTAACGGCGGTAATGAGTCGAATGATGTAGAAATAAACTGTAATGGTGAAGTTATTTTAAAACGTCGTGAACATTTAAACCAGACAAGAGGATATTCTTTACTCACTGTACTACTTCAAAATATCACTGTCTATTGTTATGTGATGACATTTTTATTTTTTGCTTTTATCTGCCTTTTCTTATTATTTTATTTATTTTATTTTGTTACTTCTAATTTGATTCTTTTTTTGTTGGACATTTTGTATTATTGGAAAGGCGTAACATTCATTTTGGATGTATACTGTATAAATAATGTTCAATTATCAACTGTTACTATATTATTCTTTTCTTATACATTCTATTGGTTATACGATTGGGGTTCAGAAAATCATGGTGGACATCGAAGACAATTTATGCGTCAGTTAATAATATGGAAATGGATAGCTGACTATTTCCCAGTACATTTAGTTATCAGCAAGGATTTTATAAAATATACAAAATTTCGATATACAGCAAAACAAAGGTCAGCTACTTCCGATTCGGATGTCAATAAATGCCTGGATAACTATGATGTCATTACTACATCTTCTGATCTTGATGATAACGATGATGGTGGTTGTGAAGAAATCAAGGAGATTCCAATGACAAACAGTTTATCGACAGATGTTAATTATTTAGTCGGTTTTCATCCCCACGGTATATTGGCAACTGGAGCCTTTATCAACTTTGCAACTGAGGCTACTGGTTTTTCAAAAGTGTTTCCAAGTTTTAAACCATTTCTGGCTGTAATGAAAACACTTTTTATACCACCATTATATCGGGATTTTTTAATGTCATTGGGTAAGCAATTATTTTTTTTACGTTGTATAATCTGAGAGATTTGATTTGAGTTGTCTGACTTATAATATTTGAAATTAGCAGTAAGTTATACCCGAATTCCATCAATATTTTTTGGCATTTTTAAATACAAGGCTGTTTGTCGTACTATCCAGTCATATGCTGATTATTTTAATGAGTAAATCGCCTTGATTGGCTTGTAAAGACATTCATTATTATTAACGCCTTTGAAACTCATCCATATTTCCAGTCATAATGTTCTGAATAGTGTAACTTCCACATTGATGAAGGCAACCTAAATTTTGGTAAACATTTAAAATAACAAAAGAAAGGATAAAGATTTGCATTGAGAACAGTAAGGTACAAATGATTTACAAATCTGCATGTACGTACTTCGTTTGCATACATGAAGTGTTTTGGAAGGTTAGTGAAGTTTGACTAATGGGAAACATCACTTAACTTACAGAAAGATTAGATCCACGTGAAGTACAGTAAAACGCTACCGAGTAAATGGAATTCAAGGTGTTGTAATATCGCTTAAAATCATTACTCATCAAAGAATTAAGTTTGATGAGAAGGCATTAATGTTGAAGTAGGTTTCTTTGTAGACGATATTCAGCTAAAGCTCTTAAAAAAATCTGCGAATCACTAAATTATTGTTTTGCTTTGGGGACTTGCTATAGGGTAGATCTGTAGTTCTATTTAGAATAAAATTTATGAACATCAACCATATGGTCACGATTAAATAGCCCATATTTAAGGAAAAATCTTTACAAGCTCTTGATTCAAATCTACCAGGTTATTCCTTCCCACTAAAACCAGCAGAAATCTAAAACAGAGTAAATCTGTTCGCGTTTGACATACATCTGAAATGAAGCAGCAGTCTGATGAATATTATATGTATCATAAAGCTGATTATATGTAAGTTATAACACTAACATCAAAGTAACAACAGAAATCGAATTTTACAAGAAACAGGGAATGTCTCAGCTCACAACAATCGTAAACACCTTTAAAAGCTTAAGCATATGCTTTTATTTAGGCCGGTTAAGTGAATAAAAGACATTCGAAACGAATCCTCACTGAATATCGCTTTCAGTCAAGTGGTTATTGAATATTGAAAGATTGGAAGAAATGTGCAGCGCAGTATATTTGAGTGACCAATTGTGTTTGTCTGTATGTGTGTCTAGGAGGACGAATGAAAGAGCTCACTCGTCAAAGAGGTAAGTGATGAATTTTATCCCTTACCAGATGTAAACACACAGTTAATGAGTATTAAATGGTTTTAATAAAACTGAAGAACAGTAGTGTTTGGTGTGTGTGCTTAGCTTAATTTTTGAAGAGATATGAGGGTTGACCATAAAAAAGTGTACATGAAGTTCTTAATAAAGCTGCAGTTAACATTTCTACTTAACAAATTAAAATTAGCAATTGGAGCAGTATGAAATGATGCATAAATGAACCTTTCGTTGGCGAATCGACACTGAATATACAGAACGTGAATATTTTAACACTTACCACATATACTTTCAAAATTCTGTCACTATGACTATTAATATTATAAGAATAGAGTAACTAATTTGTAGTTTCAGTCTACGGTTTAGATTGTTAAGAATTTCAGTATTCTGTAGTAAGTTTTGTCAGTTGGGAAACTATTACAAGCCAAGAAGAGGTGCACAGCCGTTTTCTGCTGGTTTGTGATTATTCAGCAGTGTTCATTAAAGGCAAGACGAAACAGTTAGGCATCAGTTTCCAATGGTTTTCTCAATGATTTTGGATTGTTTACAGAACTGATCACCAGCTGACATCAGTTAATGAACCACTGGAAAACCTAGGATACTGGACAACTGTTTCGTCCCAGTCTGGGATCCTTCATCAGTGCGCACCCACTGAGGTTTTTTAAGGTGAGCTTGTAAACCATTAAGCCACTGAGACTCGACCCAATGGGCCAAGAATTCCAGGTTCTGTCAATTCGTGACATACATTTAGCGCAACCGCCAGCCAATATCACGGGCGAGTAACTGTTCTCTTACCAGACCCTTTTCATAATACTGTCTTCATGAATTGGTAGTAAATATGTATAGACGATAGAAAGTCTTTGATAAATGCATCAGACTGACTAAGTCACTTAGGAATAGAATAACAACATCAGATAGGTATCTCCACTTGGGTGATATAGACGTCTACAATATATGAGAGTATCCTTTATACTTTCATAATTAGTACCACTCTTAAAACAGATTCAAACATCTTGATTATTGAAACTACAAATAGTAGTTTAAGAGGTAGTGTTTGGGGGAGGCGGTGGAGAACCTCTATAGTTGCTAGTTCTATTTCAGTAAGTTCAGTGAATGGTGATGAGCAACCTATTCAGACAAAGCATGTTTAAAACACCTTGATTGAAAAATAAAGCAAACTGTTGAATGAAACAAAATTTTAGAGTTGAGAATTAAACTAGAGTTGTCCATTTCTCCTAGATGATTAAAACAAAATAATAAAATGAATAAATGTTCACTGTAAATCTATTTCCGAAACAAATACTTTAGAAAGAATGGAAATATTATTGTTCTTGTGTATACTTCTGAACACTTAACATTCCATACATTTGCTTAGTCTAAATAATCTTTAGCTACTAAGTGTAAGCACTTTTACTCCTTAACAATAGATAATTTTACCAAGATAGCTCAAAATGGACTTGGTAGGTCGATTGACATCCAAAAAGTAGTGCAAAATAGGAAGGTTTACTACTTTATATATTTTTTAGGAAACGCCTAACAAAAATAATGAGAAAAATCAGAATAATGCTTAAAGCAGATCCTTACATTAGGCACAGCTGGCTGTATCCTATATAACTCTTGATTTAAACAGGTAAAATGGATTCCTAATATTATATAACCGACTAATATAGAAATCTAAAACCCCAGGATTTTAGTTTTGACGAGTGTTCTTAGCTTTAATTTCATTTAAATTCATACATCACTACCCCTAATTAAAACACATAGACGTCAAGTCGCTACTGCGAGCTGAGATTCTAGAACTTGGTATATTTCCATCAAACTGTTGCCTGATTGTAGATGGAGTTTTTCTAAACTTGAAAATATTCTAGGAGAATCAATTTAAATTAAGTTGGAGTGTATTAGATGATTGGAGGCAATCGGCAGGAAGCCTTGAACCTAGGTTTCGTCCTAGTTGGCACTCATCAGCAGGGCGTATCTGCAACCTCGAAGGAGCTCATGTCCCTTCCTGCCGATTGCTTTCAACCATCTAATGTCAACAATTCACAGTGCACCGTGATGGCAAGCCAACTAGCATGGTGGCCATATTGCAAGCTTGACTGATAGAATTCAGTCTGCACCGAAGATAGGACTAGACACATTACACTAGTTACTGACTAGTGTCCAATCAAAAATAAGTTGGAGTGTGTTAGGAGAAAAGTCAGAAATCAAGAGTACTAGAAAAAAGTAATAAAACAGTTCGCTAAACTGGTATAGGAACAGAATTTTTACACCGCAGTAGAATATAATTCAACTGTAGAATAAAATTTATTTCATAAGACCACACAGTATTACAGTATTATTTACTGATGACGTTTTGAGCACAATTTATTGCTCATAATCATATCAAGACAGGGTGAGGATAAAAACAATCCTAATGAGCTTTCGCGCACAGTATAGTGAACGGTGCAATAGACATTTCAGCTTTGTAAGGAAATCGATAAAACAGCTCTAAAAACGAGTGAGGATATAAGTAATCGGCGAACAAACCCACCTTCTTTATGTACCTGCCTCCTCGATAGGATGGAACGGGAGCACTTAATAACAATTTGAATTTCTGCAGGTAGCTGGTGTTGTTCAAGGACTTACGTGATCTTGTATTGCTTGTTTAAAGGAATACTTTTAACATTTCAGATGTTACATTAGGGTGCTTTAAAGGAGTTTCATCGATTTTTTATACAACTAAAACATCTACTGCACCGCGAGAACACACTACGATTGCTTTTATCCTCACCCTACCTTGGTATGATTATGAGCAATAGATTGTGCTCAAAACGCCATCAATAAAAAATACTTTATCAATATGTGTATTTTATCAGATAAAATTATTTCATTATGGAATGCTAAAGACTCATTGTACTTCCTTAGAGTTTGGTGAACTAAAGGAATAAAAGTGTTTTAAAAGATTTTAACAGGATTTATAAAAATGCATAAAAATATTGTGTAGATTTTGCTTGGATAATTAAAGTCTCTCTAGAGGTCAAAGATGAAATTTACAATACGAAATCATTCTGTGATCAAAGTTCTGTTTTCAGACCAGAAGAATTAAAAACAACTTCAAATTAACTCAAATTTTTTAAATTGATTTGTATTTGATAAATTCACCCAGTAAACAGAAGATGGTTTGTATAGTAAATAACTTTGTGCAGTTTAGAAAGGTAGATTTGAGAACTTAATGCGCTGGGATACAGACGCATCCAACTGATATGTCCGAAACAGGACAAAACACACATATCCTCAGTTCCACTACTAGCCATCATGAACTAAGGGAAGTCACGATGAACGACACGCATCCATTCAAAGAGATGCCCACTACTTGCGTGAAGTAAAATTAGCGAGAAATTAAAGGAAAATGAATGACATAGAAATACACCAGTTAACTTTTATTAACAGAAATTCACATTTTTTATGAGTTAGAAGAAAGTTTTAATGTATTGGTTCGTTGCAATGAAAGCATCTTACCAGGTACAGTCCTATGAAGTATATTTACGATTCGAATTCTCTTGAAGTACTATGTGACTACTTTGTAAAATTAGACATATTAGATACCGACTTTAAACAGTTTTTAGACATTTGGCTCTTAGGTCAATATGAGTTTCCTTTTAAAAAGTTTTATATGGTCTTCAGTATACTAAGTTCTGTGAATGTTGTAGTGGTCGCTTTAATTCCACCCACTTCAACTTCACCAGTTATAAAAACATTGTGTGAATACAAGCACTAAAGAAAAGTATCTTATGAGTTATTGTAAACATTTATCTACATTATAAGTTAATTGGTGAATGGTGACTAGCAGTGGGATCCAAGATGCTCATTTCGTCCTATTTGGGACTCGTCATCTGGATGTGCCTGCATGAAGTTAATTAACTTCTAATTACATGCCCAGACATCGTCGAAGCATCTTCACAAGAAGCCGACATGTCAACCTGAGACCGAGCACTTCGGTCCAATCAATAGGCGGGAAAATCTAAAATTGAATTAAATAATTTATCTACATTTTTCCTACTTCATAGTCATATATTGATGAGGTAGTGAGGAAAAAACTGGGTTTGAAATATCATGCAGCAGATAATACGGTATCACTGTATGTTATATCAGAAAAACATGTTTAACGTGGAATTATTGCCACAGTGACCACATCCTACTTTTACAATGAATTCACTGGAACCGCGGAGATCTATTCTTAGAAATATCACATACAGTTTTAATCTATTACATTCGATTGTTTCACAGATCTCATTCCAGTGAGTTATGCTTCCTTACATGTTTTAGTTCAGTAGTTAGAGACCTCACCAATTAATGGCGGGCCTTCGGCTTATCACACGTCTTCAATACGAATATGCTTCAAGTAATATTTCCTTTCTGGTGATTTGTAGCAGTAGCAGAGGTTTTATTCATCTGTGTCACTGAAAAAGTTATTATTTCATTGAGCAGTAGTAAATATTTTTGAAAATTTGCTTTAGTAACCCATTTTCTAGAACTGTTTATCTCTCCTTCCTGACGACCGTTGTATTATCATTGAGTCAATTCTACTTAGTTTGGGTGGAAATAATGCAAAGTTAATCATTTCTACCAATTAAATTCATTGCCTACCAAGATAATTTTTATTAATAATTATTATTCTTATTAAAGTGTCTAATCAGCCTCTTTTTGTAAATCAGTAATTCCTAGGACCGACCATGCACGTAGTCCGAGGTTCGAGTCCCATTTGGAGCACACCTTTGCCTCCCTTAGCCGGTTAAAATCCTTACAAAGAGGGGAGGTTAGGCGTGAGGCTAGGATATAGATGAAGGGATTCTCATTGCACTGAATACAGCATAATACAGGGTGTTCAGTCAAAAGTGTCATAGTTAGCTGAATGAATTTATTTATCATTTAAACAATTTAGCTATACTATTCAGAGAGTAAGAAAATATTTGTCACCAACGTCATCATCAGTGTATGCGGATTGACTCAGTTCTGGGAGCCGAATCGTAATCAAACCAGAAGAATACTAACCAACTACTTTGCCAAGACGTTAATACGAAGAAAGATTTTCAAATAACACAATTTAATGTTAGATTTCACCATGACTTCCTTTGGAAACTAAAAATTCTAGAAAAAACCACTACACTTCACTTGTGTAACTCTATAAATGGTATCAAGGAAGGCAGTACAACTGCAAGACTGCATATACACATAACTTGTAAAGAAGTGTTACTGACTCTTGTAAGTAGTTAAAAATTGTCTTTCTGTTGGACATCTCTGAAGGTGATACTCTTACTGAAGTCAACCACTCTGCAGATGAAACTGAGCTTTTGGGCGAAGAAATACTAACGCAGAGCCTAGTTGTCTTCAATATGTATGTTAAAAATACATGTTAAAAATTTATCGTCATTTCCAGTAAATTTCTTAGAAGTCACTCTACCACTCTTTAGATTTCTTTCAAGATACTAAATCAACTATTATTCTACTTAAGCGAAATGGCGTTATCAACAGTTTTGAATTTCTTTTTTCTGAAAAAAATGTTTGAATTGTTTCATTTTGTGCAGTTAGATGACTCAGAGGAGCCATTTTTACGAGTTATTTGCGTCATTTTTCGTAAATAACTAGACATTGAAAAACGTGATGAATTAATTGAAGCAGTCAAATCATGAAATGATTTACGTCAACATTTCAAATTTCTTCTTTCGTAAAATGAAAACAGAATCTGAATTTCTATCACTTACCAGTTGATAAAACATTGAGAATTGCTGCTTAATTAAGAAAGTATTATCTATTAGTTCAGAAGTCTTTACTGATGCTTTCTAAAGAATTCCATATTCGTTCACTAATGGTTCTGCTGATCAATCAGGCTAAAAGTGGAAATTTACAGTTGTTAGATAGCCTTTACATTAACAGTCTTTGTAGAAGGTGGTTAAGTAGCGCCAGAAATTAAATTAGGCGTGATAACACCATTAGTATAATTTGATTGGTCACTAGGTGGCAGCTAATGTCATCCATATAGTCTTTCGTTTGATGCATAGTGAATTTTATATGGTCACCATGCTACTTTGTTCGCCATCACAGCGCACTCTGAATAGTCATTAGATTGTTAAAGACAATCATCAGATAGCTTTGGATATAGCATTCGTGCTTTCTTGCACTCATCAGCAAGGCATATGAAGCACGTTGCCTGAAAGAACTCATTCTGCACTAAACAAAGGACTAGATGCTTGACATTAGTAACTATCTAGTGTCCATTTAAAGTATCCATTACAGTCCTCAGTGATAATGTCTTTGACTGTAGCGCTGGGTGACCTGGGTTCACAAGGAACATGAATTCCCTCAAGATTGCAGATAGGCCTTACTGACTGGTGAGTGCCAGCAAGCACAAAACACAGCTCCAAGGCCTCCTGCCGACTGCCTCCAAGCATCTAACAACCATTTGTTTATACATACATATAATCACACCGTGTCGGATGTAGCTACTTACTTTTACTTGCCATTAACAACCAAAACTAAGCGTGGTTCTCAGCAAGTTAGACAAGTGTCAGAATAATACCATAGGATTTTAATTTACCCATTATTTTTAAAAATCTTCAATTTACAGGAAACTTATTTGCCCAGTAGTATGATATCACTTATTTCACTTGTTGCATTGAATACCTTATCATTTTATTTCCGTCAGTACCTTAAACTAAATAATTTCATTGGCTATATATGACAACTGATTTATTTACTATGCGAAGTCCTTCTCTGAGTCAGTCATGACGTGCACAGTCTAATGGTTAAGTACCCCGTTGGTGAATTACCTAGATAAGTGACCACATTGTAAACTTTATGAGTCGAGATAATTAGTCACAAGAATCAATTTATCTGACAGAGTCCTATCAGAAGTAAATCACAGTCTGAATAATTCACTGGTAAAGACTCCCAGTTTAGCAGTGGGTGAAACAGAGCCAAAACTCTCACTTTGGGATAACAGGTATGGCTGACTGAAGAATGCCGATAAACATGAAACGCACATGAAGCATTGTCTGCCTCCGATGACCTTTAATCTCTGTCTTTACAGAAGAGGGATATATCTGTGAACATCAAATGGAAAATAATATTTATAAAGTTCCTTGTGTGCAGTGTTGATAAGTACACCGAATCTCCGGATACAGTGAAGCTTCATGTCTAAAAATGTCCCTATAAATAATGAATTCCTGAACTCGAACCGAAAGTTTGAATGATAACTTACAAGCGGTGTGACCTAACAGTCTCGAGTTTGAATATGAATGAGAAATTTATCGTTCATTATCCAACAATCACAAGGCAAAGGTGAAACACTTACTCAGTTATTTCTAATTTCCTATAAAGATGGTTTTAACTTTAGTTCAAAACATCTACTTTGGTCAAGGTAATTCATAACACCAATGACATCTAAATTTGATAAAATATTTTAACAATTATAGAGACACAGTTGTCTACAAAGATGTATACTAGATAGTAGGTCATTTATTTCAGTTATAATAACAGACCATGAACATACAAAGGAAATCAGCGGTAGTACGCACCCAGGACTTTCGGTTAAAAGACAAGCCCGTATACCATTCAGCCAGTGAGACCGATTTCAATGGCCCATGAATTCTAACTTCTCCCAATTGGTGATTTTTAGCGCGACCACCAACCAATGTCATCGGCGGGAAATCCATCCTCACTCCCAACTGGATGGACCTCACTGGTCACGACTTCTCACTAGAACTATGAAGGAAAGCTATTTATATATTCTGTTGAATTCCCCCATGTGTATGGTTATTTCCTTCACATGAAAATGATTTATCTTAATTGATTTAGATAAACGATAATTGTTCCTGGTTCATTTTCATCACTTATGTAGACTGTAATTAATTTAGGAATTACTAGTCATAATTTCCTTAACTGAAAATGTTTTTCATGTAAATATTCTTTATTTTAATAAGTGGTTCCCTGTCTGATATGAAATTAGCTGTAGAACTTGTCTCCAGTATTAGGCTGGATTTCACCTACTGAAATGTCACAATAGCAACGTATGAGATTCCATCTGCATCAATTTAAACTGCAGTCAAATTATGAAGGTCGAACACATAAGACACAGTTTTATACCCTTTGTGACTTTATATTTTAAGAATAACATGGTATAAGTGTCTGTAACACTTCAGTTGGTTGCCTGATATTGAAATATTATAACTGTCTACTCCAGAGTGTGTTAATCATGATGTATTGATTAAACATTCAGTGTTGTCATTAAGCCACTTGATACAAAATTCTTGTATACTATGATGTCCCCCTGGTATTGGCTTTAAAAATTAGATATCAATTAGTTCATCGAATGAGACAGATTTAAATTTTGAAGGGAACATTTACTTCTTCAATCTTATGAATAAGTCCTACTGTTGAGTGCCAGTAAGCAGGGAATCCTCATCAGCTGCTACCAGTCAGTTGACTGCTAACGCCTAAAAACTGTTAAAGTTTGAAAGTTATCAATGTTAGTTATTCACTCATCACTTTGCAAACCAGTATTAAGACTACCATGAGCTGATATCCAGGTTATATAAACACTAGGGAAATCAATAAGATAGTTGAAAAATTATCACCTCATAAAATGTGTCTACAAATAGCTATTGAAAAGGTTGAGTGTCATGACACTGAAATATGATATTTGAGTATCAGCTTCAAAATGATTTTATTTTTAGTTATGTGGAATCAGATAATGCAGTACTGCTGGTAAAAACAGAACTAGGGGAATTGTTCCCAATGGTTTCTACTCTCATATATTTTTCATATTTTCATTTTTAAAGTCTAACCTGACTAGAAAGATTATATTTGAACTAATGAAATACTGTAAAAATGTTCGCTGGTAATTATTTCTTCTTAAAAACGTCTGTTTTATAGGAAATGAACTATAGTGTGCTTATGCTAAATCATGATATACTAATAGGATGTTAATTACTTTCAAATTATAAAAGGTACATGAAATACATGATGAGTGATCTAAGGTAATTCTCACAGCAGTATCTGTAAAATTGGCATCACTAATTAGTCACTTTAATTTAGGCTTTAGATAAGATTTCTAGTTGTACAACCACCCTTTTGAAGGGCTATGAGTGAGTAGTGAAATAATTCCAGACAAACTGTGTTGTCATAATCCTTAATTGTTTTCACTGCAGTATTAGCAGATGAGATTCGTCTCTCTCTCTCTCGAATTGAGGAACCTTGCCAGTTCCAGCGAAGACTAACTTTTTTCTGTGCTTTTAAGTTTCAGTGATGGTTGGGTTATTTGTCTTTACGGAGTGGTGTTGCTAGCTGTGCACCCGACGTTGCCTCTTTTTCTGGGCTAAGGAGCGGCTAGTAAACTAGAGATTATATATATATTTATATAGCTGGCTCCACGACTGCCCATAGTCTCTCATCTCCTCCTCACACCATATCCTCCATGCCACACTCGGACTCATACTCAACTCGTCGGTTCCCCTTCGCCTTCCCCTCAGGGGATGGCCTAGCGCGCGATGTCAACATACAGTCTCCTCACAGTGTATCCAGTCCATCTCCATTTTCTACGGAATATTTGTTGAGCCAGAGATTCTTGATTGGTTTGTTCCCAGAGTTTCCTGTCTATAATTCTTCCTGGCCAATCATTAGATATTCAGTATGGAACCACGGAAGGCAGGTGTTGTTAAGGGTCTGCAGCTGGCTGTTGGAAATGCTTTTCGTGATGCGCAGTGCAATTTTCTGACCCATATAGAGGAAGTGACTGACTTCACATCGGTGTTGAAAATACGGATTTTGTCGTTAATGTCGAGTGCAGAAGATTTCCAAACTGATTTCAAAGCAGTGAAGGTTTGTCTTGCCTTTCCGAATGCTGCTGGTTTTGATATCCTTATCCTTGCTCTCCTTCTGTAGATGAAACGATCTTCACTAGACAAGTGAAGGAAGTGACCTCCTCCAAACTTATTCCGTCGATAGTGATTACTGCTGGTTATTGTTGGTGGTGGTTATTTATTTTCATCACCTCCCTCTTCTATATGTTCACTTGAAGTCCTGTCTTCGCTGACTACCACCTCTGACAGTTTGTTGGTTTTTGCCTGCAAGCCTTCGAGTTTGTATGAAATTAAACACAGATGATCTGCTAAATCCAGATCTTCTAGAGTCCTCTTATCTGTCTAACGTATTCCTGTCCTCTCACTCTCCACTGACAGTCTTCCGCACAATCCAGTCCACCACAATTAGGAATATCATTGGTGATAATAGGCAGCCTTCTCTTAGTCCTATATTCACTTCAAAGCCTTCACTAAGATTTCCGTTGTGGACCACTTAACACATACCATTGTTACGTAACTGTTGAATGAAATTGATAAAGATTCGGGACACTGCACACCATAGTGTTGAAGTAGTTTCCAAATTACTTCGCAGTCAACGTTGTCGAAGGCCTTCTCAAAGTTGATGAAATTGAGGTAGAGGTTTGACTGTCATTCTGTGCTGCGTTAAATGATATAGCGCTAAAATACTTAAGAAATATGGGGCGATAATTGCAGTCGACAAATTAAACCACACGTTCGAATTACGCTTAAAATCCAAAACACAGGATTTGTCTAAAGTAAAGTACGATATAATACATAAAATAATAAAATATAATTTACAAACCTAAAATTGTGAGGTATCTGTAGCTGAATGTTATCAAATGCACAGTCACTTTGCAACAACAAGAAAAACTGCAAAGGCAGTGTCCTGGGCGATCTACGTGCGCGAATACCAGACAAGAAATAAAGGGAATTGAATAAACAATATTCAGAAGAGGGAGGTATACAAGTGAGGCATATACAGCATATATTGTTTAACTATAAGAAGACAGTTGCTATATGTCAAATAGAATATCAACACAGTCAGTGAGGTAAACTTCAATATCAAATAATTATGGTTATGGAGTAACAAAATAATAACTCATATTACTTACTAGTGATAAGTAGTATAAAGACTAATATGAAAAAGTAACATGGGACGGATTCGAAATGGAATTATTAATCTGTCAAATGTACAGTCTTAGTTTGTGTTACATGTCTGGGAAAGAAACTTTTGATATTCCATAGTCCTCTTGAGTCATGGAATTCTTTACGAACAGAGATAAGTATTTTTCAAGCCACTTTACTGTTACGAAATGCATTAGATGGTACTTTTTAATTGTACTGTTTTAATTGTTTTGCACTACCTGTTAATGTTTTGGCTGTGTAACTAACAATAATAAAGTTGTTTTTGTTTAAGTCTACTGTGTATTTCTATTGAACTACGACTGCATTTCAGGAATGATTTCTGCCACTAAAACTGGATTGTTAAATGTACTGAACAAAAGTAATTGTAATCAAACGGGAAATTTTGTTGTCGTTGTTCTTGGAGGTGCTGCTGAATCCTTAGATGCAAGACCTGGGAAATATGTGATTCACATAAATCAACGCTTTGGATTTTTTAAGTTAGCCTTACAAACTGGGTAAGTACTACAGTAATTTTAAGAAATCATCGAGCTGTATAATTTTTGCAGGAATTAATAGTAATATCTAATGGGTTTTATCATAGTGTCTGTGGTTCGTCAGTGGTTCAATGGTGGAATGCTCACCAGTCGGGTAAAGACTGAAGGTTGGACATGAGGTTAGAAACCCTAGCCAGTAGAAAAGAAACACCATCGCTACTAAAACTTTAAACTTTAGACTTCAATCTCTACGTTCCAGTCGGAATGCTAAGGAATGAAAGTAAATTAAATGTCTGCAAATACAGTAACTGACTATGCTATCATCCTAAGTTACACCGACCTGGAAAAGTGATGAATAACAAAACTTTCTCAAACACTTTATATGTTTCAGCATCATACTACTCAGTCTATAACTTGTTAAGATTTGATTATAGATGCCACGCTAACTACTTCACAAGTAACTTTTATGGGTATCTAAAGTGAGTTCAGATTTCCTCACGTGATTTGTAGAAAAAAACTTATTGTCCCCAAATAGTGACATGTTATTCCAACCGAGTGGTTTGATGGTCGATGGTGTGACCTCTTAACTTGAAGATCCAAGATCCTATACTTGAAGACACTGTTGATGCGTGTCACTGAGAAGTTCTAGACTGGGACGAAACAGCTAAACCATTTTACTTATCATTTATAACATGTTGAAATGCCATCTAATTACATCTTGTGCATACTTAAAATCTATATAATTCAACTCATCACAGTAGTAGATGAAGAGATAATATGTGTAGAGTGATGTGAATGGTAAACTTCAGAATTTGCTGATTAAATATTCTATCTCTTGTGATAAGATAAAAGTGGAGGGTACCTAAAACTTTCCTTTATTCTGACGGATTTTTCAGTGAAATCGACGTTGTCTTTACTGCTGATTAAAATGAGCTAAACAGCTATTGAAAACTTGGTACTGAACGAGTGTTTCATTTTAGAGCGAAAAAACATTTTGAAATCTTTCTGACCCTTGAGAACCTTCCAGTTAAATAAAAGCTGACTGCTAATTTATGGCTTTTTAGCAAACGAGTTTTCCCTAGTTCTGATGAAAATGCATAACCTGCAGTCCCAAGCTAAAGGAAAATGTTCATCAAAGGTATTTGATGATAGTTGCACTTACGATTAGTGATACATGGTCTCGTTAGTTTGAACTTGTTCCTTTTTAATCGTTTTTTTTTATAAAATGAAGTTAGATATTTTGGCTATATTCAGTGAAAAAAGTTTCTTTTTCTACGAAGCTGTCTAACAAAGCTGTTTAGTCTAGTTGCCACAAAAATAATAGAAGTCTGATAATGAATAGTAATCGGAATCTGCATCACTAACACATTACTGGACAAAAGAAACTAGAGGTTGATTTAAGATACAAAGGAAGTAGTCTGACAGTTTAAACAATCAAGGGACATATATAATTGAATAAATTATGAATAGTTACCGAATATTAAGTTTGGAATTTAACTGTCATTCGACAGGTGTGGAAACGTGAAGGAACAAAGAAACATAACGGAGATAATGATTGCGGGGTATTCATTGATTATGAGAAAGGACAAGAGTAAAGATCAAGACAGGTGTTTCTTCCGAACACAGATATCTGTAACTCACCCACCATGTGGAATTTTCTAATTCATGTTCCTCTGGACCTGTTTATTTCGACCAATAAGGACGAACCTAGTGGAGTTCTATTATTGGAATCGATCAGATCTTTAGATATCAAACAATTTTCTCGTGGGAACTATGCGGAGTAATGCTCCAAAAGAGGGTGTTTATACGACCAATATAACTATCTTCACAAAAGTGTGCAAAATTTTAGACACTGCTGACTCAATAACAATTTATTTTTCACTTTTGAAGGAAGGCTTGTAATTTTCTTGTGATAGTCGAAAGCACGGTTATATGGCTATAGGAAATGGCTTAACTGAAAACTTTTCTTATCCACAGTTGTTCTCTTTCCTTTAAACTTCATTACCTTCTTAAGTTACTGACAACTCAGCGGAAATTCCCTGAAAGTGAAGAAACTAGATAGGTTTTTCAAGTTTTCTGTCATCCTTATAGACGGAGATAGAATAGTCTACTTCTTGATAGGTGTATAAAGAAGCATGAACGCGAAATATCTTATTGGAAGATTGTTTCTCAAAGTCACGCCCACTTAAACTGCTGCTTTTGGAAAGCCTATAGATTAAATGTTATTATAATAAATATTATATGTAAGTTAGAAGTCAGCGTGTCATTGTAATCACATGACTTATTCTAGCTGAAGAAATTTAACGAATACACAGGGTATATTTTGGAAGAAACGGTCAGAAGAGGCGAGTTTCAAGTTAATGAGACTTCTCAAATCAGTGACATTTAAGGTATTCTTAGCTAAATGCAGAATCATTATCCATTGTTTCAACTCTTAGAAACAAATTGAATATGCTACTGTAAGGTATCTGTCCACTGTTCATGCATAGGAGTCATTATTATTATTAACTTTTGGAATTTAACGCTTTCTAGCCTTGAAAGAAAATCGTGCAGAAATTAGAGCTTCCTATCTGCTAAGCAGTGAGATGACTTTCAAACTGGTCGAGAAAAAAATTGAAAGTTTTGAAGTGTATAATGAGTTTTTCTTAGACAATAATTACTGACGTCACTTGGCGTGGCTTACTCAACACTCTCCCGAAAATTATTGCCTAATACTTATAGTTCCGTACAGTTCTTCGTACAGCATAGTCTGTGCTGAACAACTGTGCACCTTACTTTTTTTCTCACACAACAACCCTTGGGTAAAAATATTATGATGACTTAAGATAACTTTCAGGGCACATTTCAGTCGTTAGTTGACGCTGCCCACCAAGAAGAGAATTCAGTCCATTTTGGAGGAGAATGTTAGACCATCAGTCTCTAACTGGTTTTCATTTTATGAAATTGTAAGAAAACGCATTTCAGTTTAATATTATTAATAATGAATTCACTTGAGGCTACTCTAAAAAAGATCTATTATTTTCGTCAAAGGGCATATTTGGTACCGTGTATATCATTCGGTGAACAAAGTTTGTATAAACAAGTTGCTAATGACCAAGGATCATGGTTACGATGGTTACAGGATAAATTTACGTCAACTTTTGGATTTGCTGTACCTATATTCTATGCTAATGGTCCATTCCCTTATCGTAGACCAATATATACTGTAGGTAAGTTGCTAATCAATTTATCCCACCAATACTGACAGTCTTATTTCAGTATGTGTGCCCTTTCGATTTGAGAGCTATAAACAATGCTATCTTCATTTTATTGTGAATTATTTTTATTTTTTCCACATGGGAGATTTTTTTATATTTCAAATGGTCATCTTCTCTCTAAGTTATTACGAAAGCGACTCTAGTTCTGATGTACTGTTCAACATTCAGAGGAAAAAGCTGAAACACATTGAATGTAAGGTCAACTAGAACTTTTTTATTATCGATTTTGTCTGTCTAAATACTCACAGACGACAAATCTTGTTTGTGGTCTTCTTTTGATGTCTTCAGACATTAATTTTTCATTACCTGGTAAGTTAATCAGTCTTAAAGGTAGATAATCATCAACTAATATTTTTTAATGACAGTTTCGTCAAGCTCATATTGTGACAACAGAAGACAAGGGCCACGTAACAGATCATTTATTAAGGAAATCAACAGATATTTATAGATTTTCATGTACATTATTATAGATTATTGTTAGCAGACAACACGGTCTTCTGATTGGTTGTTTCTCACTTAAAGTTAATATTTCATCTCTTTGTGGCTGTTTCTTGAAGGTCGGACCCTTTATCTGCTAATTGTATCCGCCTACACAAAGTCTGCTGTGATTGGTTGTTGAGTCAGTCTTTGTTCTTGTTTTCACATGACCAATCTTAGGGACGTGAACATTGACGTAAATTACTATCTATCAATTCGGCTAGCAGTCAGCTCTCACCACAATATTACTAATATGGCTTCTTCATTGATGGAATTTAGCAAGATGCAACATAAGTGTTAAGTTAGTTCTTCTATATGAGTCAGAAAATTCACTGAGCATTACGTAAAGCATTCACAACAACCGGTTGCAGACCCTTATCAATAGCTGACTTCCCTGGCTCCATACTAAAGATCTAATGACTGGCCAGAAAGAATTATAAACAGGAAACTCTGGGAACAAACCAATCAAGAATCTCTGGCTCAACAAATATGCCGGAGAAAATGGAGATGGATTGGATACACTGTGAGGAGACTGTAATGTTGACATCGCGCGCTAGGCCATCCCCTGAGGGGAAGGCGAATGGGAACCGACGAGTTGAGTATGAGTGCAAGGATGACATGGAGGATATGGTGTGAGGAGGAGATGAGAGACTATGGGCAGTCGTGGAGCCAGCTAAATAGGACTGCAGAGAATAGGACAATGTGGAGATGTGCTGCTGAAGTTCTATTTTCTACTCGGGACGCAAGGGAATAATAATTACAGAATGTTAGTTTCATTATAGCCGATACCAAACTGAAAATATCAGAATGAAACTAAAACAGCCAGTTAAAGATATGTATATACCAATTTTAGACAATCGATTACGTCTAATAAAGTGGTCTACTAAAAATTACTCTGTAGTTATCTGCTCCTACCTATTAAGTGAAATTAATCTATCAGTCATGCTATATGCCCACCAAAACAAACGGCATGACACTCAATAAATGCGACAAATTGGTTCAGAATATTTGTCCATCATCTAACGCTAAAATATGATGCAACACAAACTACCGAAGATCAGTATTATTTAGGACTAGACAACTTCATCGGCTATCGTTACATGACTGATTTATGAACACCACCTGGTTCATTAACGACCTGGACAGCTTTGTGGAGGTAAATGTACAGATTTTGACGCTGAGTCACATTGATTGGATCTTTAGAATAAGCATGATTTTCCATAACGTTGCAGATAAGCTTTGCCTATGACCGCCAGAAAACACAAAATCCAGTCTAAACAGAGCTTTCTGACAATTTATGGTTACTTTTTGGTCAGAGTGTACAAAAATTGTTGCGTCTGTGGAGAAAGATGTGATTCATTTCAGGGTAAATTCGACAATCCCTACTAATATGTTCCAAACTGTGATAAAGCAGCTAGCTAATGCTGCTTCTTGGTTTTTAGCGGAGTTTTTTTAACCAGTGTCTGACTATGGCAAAATCCATTTGAAAAGTTCACTAAATTTACTGAGATCATTTGCTAATATAGTGCTACTTCATTCCTTTCTATTACTTTTCTCTACATTTCTTCTTTCTACATACAGTCGGTGCACCAATTTACTGTGAACAAATAAAAGAACCTACAGATGAACAAGTTGTTCACATTAAAGACATCTATAAAAAGAAACTACAGTCCTTGTTTGAAGAATACAAGGGAATTTATGATCCGGAAGCCGAAGA